>JANAVB010044620.1:2424042-3089042 GCA_029216955.1 Iris pallida | reverse complement strand
ATACGTAGCTGGCTTGCTCACGAGCTCGCGTCCGAAAACTGAGTACGGGTCGTGACAATATCAGGCAGGAGATCATGGCAGAGGCTCACAGTTTGCAGTATTCAATTCATCCTGGCTGTACGAAGACGTATCGTGATATTCGTCAATATTTTTGGTGGAATGGCATGAAGAGGTAGATAGCCCGGTTTGTCTCTCGTTGTTTAGTTTGCCAATAAGTTAAAGCTGAACATCAGAGACCAACTGGATTTCTTCAACCTTTACCGATCCCAGAATGAAAATGGGAGCATATCACTCTGGATTTTGTAACTGGGTTACCTAAATCCCCAGTTGGGAGGGATACAATCTGGGTTATAGTTGATCGTCTCACGAAGGTAGCTCATTTTCTCCCTTTCAGGATCGGTCAGTCGACGGATCAGCTAGTAGAGATGTACCTCAGGCAGATAGTCAGTTTGTACGGAGTACCAGTCAGTATTGTATTGGACTGAGATTCAAGATTTACATCGCACTTTTGGCGGAGTCTTCAAGAGAGCTTAGGGAGTCGTCTCAAGTTCAGTTCAGCTTATCATCCGCAGACAGATGATCAGTCAGAACGCACGATCCAGACTCTCAAAGATATGGTATAATCATGTACACTCGAATTCGATGGTTCGTGGGAAGATCACCTGCATCCCGTGTAGTTCTCCTATAATAACAGTTTCCAGGCCAGTATCCAGATGGCACCCTTTGAGGCCTTGTACGGCAGAAAGTGCAGATCTCCGTTAGCATGGGACGATGTAGGCGAGAGGCAGATGCTTGGTCTAGAGATGATTACGCGGACTATCGAGGTGGTCAGACAAGTCAGAGATCATCTTCGAGTTGCACAAGATCGCCAGCATCATTGGGCCGATTCTCATCGGTGTCCTCTTAAATTTTCTATCGTCGACCATGTATTCCTTAGGATCTCACCTACCCGTGGCGTTATTCGTTTTAGCGTACGAAAAAAGCTTAGTCCTAGGTATATAGGGCTGTTCGACATTCTAGAGTGGGTAGGTGATGTGTCATATAGTCTCGCTCTTCTACCGTCATTACGTGGGGTACATGATATCTTCCATGTATCCCAATTGCGATGGTATATCCCGGATTCGAGTCATATCCTTGATCATTCAGAATTGGTTGTTGGTACCAACCTTTCGTATGAGGAAAGACCCGTATCCATATTGGACCGGAGAGAGAAGATACTCAAGAACAAGACTATTAGTTTAGTCCTTGTTGCTTGGGGTCATCACTCTTTAGGTGAGTCAACATGGGAGCGTGAGGATGATATCCGGTCGCGATATCCACACCTGTTTGACTCATAAGGTATAATGTCTTCCTTATGCCATATGCTTTTACTTTCTTGCTTGCATCAATGATTGCCTGATTGACTACTAGTCATGGATTGCCAATATTAGTATAGCTTGCCCCGACATCTTTAGCCTCTTGATTAAATTTCGAAGACGGAATTCTTTTAAGGTGGGTAGAGTTGTCACTTCCATTTTTCGTTATACGTATTTTTCAGGATACGTATACAGATTTCTAACCTTTGTCGCGTGGATCGTAGTTAGACTTGTCTTGCTTAGCCTTATCTAGGTTTAATCTTGGCTTGGTTTATTTTGGTTTGGTTCAACATGTTGGCTTGGTTTGGTTTGAGATGGTTTGGGCTTAATATATAAGTCAACCTCTCTCTCTCTCTCTCTCTCTCCTCCATTTATTTCTCATAACTTCTCCATCTTCTTCATTTACTCCTCTCCACCTACACCCAAGAGCTCTAGGCAAGTGCAATTTGCTTCATGATGGATCTTGGATTTTATTGTTCCAATGTCTTCCTCTCCTAGTTCTAAGCCACTTTAGAACTTGTCATTTTTGGTTTTGACGGATAGATTTTTGTAGATCTAGGTTTTGCCATTTCTCGTGATTTTCTTGGTTTTAATCTACGAAAACTTGGTATTTTTGAAAACTAATTGTTCCATGTTGTAGAAAATTTCATTCTATCCAATTTTGACCTTTGAAAAGTTGGATTTGGACTTGTTTTGACCAAGTTATGGACTTTTGAAGCTATGGGTTCAAACCATGGAAATTCCTGCTGATTGGAGAAGACAGTGAGCAATGTGCGCAAGCTTTTTAGCTTGCGCCACTGTGTTGCGTGTGCTCCTTAGCGCGGTACAGCCTGACACAATGTGCGCGCTTCTTAGCGCGGTGCAACCTGAGTCAGGTACAACCTGAGTCAGGCGCAACCCAAGTCAGGCGCAACCTAGCCTCGCGCAGTCTAGTGCCTGGCATAACATGACTTGGCCCGACTCATTCTGGCATAACTTGACCCGACCTTGTGCATTCTAGTGCCTGGCTCCCTAGTGCCTAGGTGCAACCTGATGTTTGGGCGCAACCTGTGACCTCGGCACCCCTAGTGCCTGGCACAACCTATTACCCTGGTGCAACTTGGCTAATGCCACTTGTTGGCCATGGTACCTCTTGCCTCTCCCCCTTGGGCGCATGATGTCCCTAGTTTTCCTTTTTTATAATTTTAAACCCATTTTATATCCTTACGCCTTTTGATATGAACTCGATATGAACACGATGTGAGCCTGACATGTTAACTTGACATGATAAATTCTTGATGGTGGTCCGTTGTGGCTCACCCTTGACAAGCAATATTGATATGATAATCTGACACGACATGATAAGTAACTTGATAAGACATGTATAATCTTGATACTGGCCCGTCGAGGCGCACTTCTGACAAGCAATCTTGACAAGTAACAAGTAACCTAACTTGACATGACAATCTTGAACGTTGTTGCGACAGCTACCTGGACTTGATAAGTAACTCTCGTCTTGACACCATGGTTGATTTTCTTGGTTGTGCCCGTACAAACTATATGTCTCGTCTTGTATCATATCTAGGACATGAATTTCTGGTTACCACGGTCAGGAATTCATACTAAATCTGACTAGGATAATGACTAGATTGATCAAGTAGTTCATGAAGAGATTTCCCAACTACAGGCAGTCCCGTTATCTGGGCGCTCTAATTGGACTTGTAGCCTGCCGTCGAGTAGGACACATTTTCAGTACACTGTCATGTGTTGTACCCCCAAGTCACATAATCCAACTCTCTCTACTTGTGACCGGATAACCTGGATTAAGTCTGCAGGGCTTGTGGCTGCTGGAACATCTCATTGCATCTTGCTAGTAATTAGGCTTGTGATAACCCTAGTTAGATAAAGTATCAAGCCGTACTCTTTGCTTGGCCGTGAATATTGGATGGAGTCCAATCTTGACTAGTCTTGTCTAGATACAGTACATGGCTATCTCAGGACATGCTTGCTTACGCTTTACTTTTAGCATTAAATGGCTAGAGACCCGGTTCTGTTCAGGCGCAAGGTTACAACCCCGGTCCTTGTGTGGTGTAAGGATTGTAACCTGGCTTCTGGAATAGTTCTTCGTCCTCTCGTCATTTGTTGCCTTATTTACATCTCATGTTTTCCTATTATTATTCTTGTTTATGTTCTGACATGCTGATTTTAGTTCTTAAGTGAAGCCTCCCTTGTAGCACTTGCTCTTTCTGGGGTCTGACCAAGTTGGTTTTGTTTAGCCAGATTTCGGAGTAGCTCCCGAGGATCTTCCTGCCAGATGGTGAACACTAGACGCAACCCTGGCAACGAGTGGGTTTTATTTTGCTCTCCCACTCTATTGTAAATTATTTTTTTGAGGCGTTTAGCTGCCGAACAAGTGTTAGCTCGTGTTAAATTTACATTCCTGTCTGCCTAAGGGCTGTAACATGATTGACAAATTCTAGGGTTGATCATGTATGACTTAAACTCTTGCTAGTCTTCGTATTTTGTATGACTAGCTTCATGATCATCTGAATATGTAATATGAAGAACAGTTTGGCAACTCTAGAGGGGGGTGAATAGAGTTTATATAGAAAAATAGCCAATTAAAAATAACTCTTTCACCAATAATAAATAATCAGAGTAAAGTACGAAAAATAAATAGAGAGCAAAAGAGCATACGCAAACACAGCGATTTTAACCTGGTTTCCCTCGTGGAGGACTAGTCCAGGCCTGAGAACTCTAGCTCAGGATTAAATCCACTATTTGTAAAATAGTAGTTTACAACCCGTGCCTTTACTTCAGAAGAGCACGTCAACTTCTAACAGAGGATCGCAGTGGCGATTTGCTTGGAATTGTCCAAGCGACTTCTTCGACTCTTGCACAAGAATCCTAACTGAGAGATGCTGAGCACTCGATACTTAGGAGGCTTGTGGCTAGTAGATGGGAAGGATATGGCTTATTTGAGCTTATAAGAGAGAAGAGAAGAGAAGATTGGATGGATTGGAATGAGAGAATTCATGCCCTATTTATAGTATTTTTATAGGCAGAATTCGGCCAGAATTCGGATAGGAAAATTCAAATATTTGGCCGTTGGACAACTAGCAACCAGCTAACCCTAAAATTAGGGTTCCTGATTTCTAGGGGACAGAGTTCGGCCCGAACTCTGTGTGGAGGCAGAGTTCGGCCCGAACTCTGTCTCCAGAGCACAGAGTGGTTCAAAGGGGACCATTTGGGAATTTCTGGTTTGGTGGACCTTGGGATTTTTGGGTAGGCTATAGTCTAAGTTTCAAGAGCTCAGCATGACTCAGATTACATTAGTCTAGACTCAAAGAAAGTATAAAATACAGACTCGAATCAACTGAGACACGGAAGCTGAGCTGTCTTCTGTCTTGAGCTTAATGCAGACGTCGTGTGTCGTATTGAATTATTATAGATATTATTTAGTCAATATTGTCAATATTTGGTTGACTGTGACTTTGTGTCAACAATCTCCCCTATATTGATAATTGACAAAATAATATATGTATATTCAACATTCATACCTGGACACAGTTGATCATAGCAACATAGCTCCCCCATAATCGATGCCGAGCTAGAAATAAGAGCTCCCCCCGTGATCAGTGAACGGTGCTGAGCTAGAAGAAATAGCTCCCCCGTAAATAATGCATTGAACCTGTATAATATCTCCAAAAAGCACAAACAAGCACAGAAATATATCCAGCCAGAATATACATAGTTCTTCCCCTTTTGGCATTTAGCAATATAGACTGCAGAGGAACATGGAAACGCAGTAGACAATAATAGGAATACAACCACACCAAGCAGAGAAGAAACAGTATATAAATAAACAAAATGAGTCACTAGCATAAAATATAAAACTACGATAAGCATAAAGTGTTAGCACCCTGAAATTCGGGTTGATTTTTTTTTCATTTTATTTATTTTCTGATTGTTTGGTTTCATTAAATATTTCATTCTATTTATTTATCTGTTAGTGTACTTTTTCATGCCATTGATATTTGGAGTATCAGGGTGTTCAACTCTGGAAATCCTCTTCACGAGTTTTGGAGTGGACACGATTACCTTCATGACGGTATATGGTGTCCCACCCAAACTTGTTCCCTTGTGCCCCTTTTTCTTCGCTGAACTTCGGGTCGAATTAGACCGTTCGATCAGTAATTGATTTTTCCACTCTTTTCCTTGATCATTTTCAGCGCGTTACCATGACATTTAAATTGGGAGCGCCAGACCAGTCTTTTCCTTGAAACCAACTCCTCATTAATGATCTACTCGAGACGCTCGTCACCCATGACCCTTGTGTCCCCCTCAGACACGTTATTTTGAGCTCCATTTGATTCGCACAACTTTCCCGACGCGTGACCCGATTTTATTTCACGCCACGGCGTCACATTCATCTTCCAACTTAATTTGTGGGTCCCCTGTTGACCAAAACCTGTCGGTCCCAATTATGGACATGGCCCACTTTGAGCCTACTATCCGTCCGCCACTTGTGTCCCATTTATTGGAATCTCCATGTGCTACTTATTTGCCCATGATCATCAACACCTAATTTTAATTCTATTTTTGCACAATGTCCAGTTTTGACCCAATCCGGCTCCACCGAGCCCAGTCCAGCTCCATGATTTTCTCCATCACGACACCCTTGTATTTTCTTGCCCAAAATATTAGTGCACATTCTACCCATTTTTTTATTATTTATTGAAATTTTTCCTTGAATTAAATCCAATAGAAATTACCTATTTCTCTATACTCCATCATAGCCTTCGATTTTCAAATTAAATCCTACCCATTGATTATTCCCCCAACCCCTTGGCAGTCATGTGCCGGCCCTAGCTTTTTTGGAAAGAATCTTTTCTTCTCTCTCTCATTGTCATGAATTTCTACACCTTATCCTATTCTCTCTCTCACTTATCCTTAAATATTTTTTCTCCATTCAAAAAACCAACATCACCTACACAAACAGCAGCATGCTCCCACTCTTCCCTGGCCCGACCCCCTCTTCATGGCCGGACCACCCTCCTCCGCCGTGGTCGGCCGAGCTCAACCTCCCATCACCACCTTCCTCTCATCTCCTTCCTCCTATTCCTTCCTCCTCCCTACAAACAACACCACCACCACCATCATTTCATCTCCGCCCACACCATAGCCTTCACCACCATTACCATTTCCGGCGCCCCACCGCCACTGTGGTGCGGCCACCGCCCCCACCGCGCCTGGCCGGGCCGCGCCATCGGCCAGCAGCAGCTGCGCGGCCAGCAACAGTGGTTGCGCGCGCCAGGGCGTACAGATCCGCGCGCGAACAGCGCTGCCGCGCCGCCGTCGTCGTCCACCGTGCTCCGGCGACCCGTCGTGGGTGGCCCCCTCCCTCGGGCGCACCACTGGGGTAGGCCCCATGGCGGCCAACGTCCTCCGGGACGCGCCGTCGAGGCGATTTCTGCGTTTTGAACGACGTTCCGTCGTGACGCGCGCGAAATGAAGTTCGTTTTGGCGCCCCGTCGCAGCAACTTTGCGTGCGTTTTCCCGGAGATCCGACCGTTGGATCGGCGATTTCTTTGCTCCGTCGCAATCTCGGTATATCCACCTTCATCCCTGTCAAATTTCGTCCGTTAATTTTATCGTTTGATACATGAAAACCGGCCACCAAGTTGACCGTTTAAATTGTATTAAATTTGGACAGTTTCGCGGGGCCAACTTCGTCAGCTTGTATCTCCTCCACCGCAGCTCCGTTTGGCGTGCTACCAGTTCCGGTGCGAAGCTGGTATAACCCTCTTTCTGCTCCCTTTAGATTTCATTTCAGTTTGAGCTTGTTTGATTGGTTGAATTCGACGCCAAAGTTGGTCGTCCGAATTCGTAATTTCCAACTTGTAAAATTCCATTTTTGAACACGGGACTCCAGATTTCATTTCTGACACCACCATTAGACTTGTGGCGTCGTTCTGGCATGTTTTCATATAAAATTTGTTAGATTTGGAGAACGTGGGCCCGGGCACGCATTTCGGTGCAAAGTGGGTCCCACTTTCTGGGTCAACGGGACTTTTTGACGCCGGCTCATCAGAATCCAATTCCGGATATACTGTTGAGTTCGTATTGTCATTCTGGACTCGTTGACAGGTAATTTGCTGAGTTTTGAGAACTTTGGCTCCGGCACGCATTTCCGTGCAAATCGGAATTCCAAGTTCTGGTCAACGGGCCAAATAGAGATCGGGTCAACGGAATCCAATTCTGGAGATACCGTTGGGTTCGTATCGACATTCTGGTTGCGTGAACATATAATTTGTTATATTTTATAGACTTGTTTTCTTGCACGTTTTTCGGTGCAAAACGGCTCCGACACGGACACCGTTTTGACCCGAAATTACCTTTTTGTCCTTGCGTCCAAATTGGACCGTTGGGTAGGCTATCCTAGCTAATTTGACCTTTCTGGACACGTTGGCGATGTTTATTTCATCGTCCGACAATGTTTGTTGATAATTTATCTAAGTTTAACCTTTTTATAATTAATTAATAATTAATTCATGTAATGTTCGTATTTCGAGATTAGTACAACGGAACTGAGCTCAGTCAATTCCAGTGATCTCACATCGCTGAAATTGACAAGTTGGATACGTGGATCACTATAATAAGATTATCAACCTTACCGATAATCTTCTTATCTCGATTTGCGTGCCGTAAGTTTCGACGTACAAATAACGAAGTACACTTTATATTAGACTAGAATTGACCCTGTTTGACCAGAGTTGACCAGTTGACCCAGAGTCAACTGTAAGTCAACACTTGACCTAGTTTGACTAGATTATTGACCGGAGTCGACCTAGAGTTGTTTGACTTAGAAGAACCTAGAATAAAATAGATTGTTGTGGATTCATTTATTACAACTTGAACACCTTGTAACCTGTGTTGCTTTAAATAGGACTCTGTGGCTTCAGTGGGACCCCTCTATACTTATCAGCTGTTCAGGTTATCGAGGCGAGTACATTCTCTGATCATTTCATATCCTGCTTAGAATTATATTCCTGCTTTAAATTACTATACTTGATGCTGTCACGACATTATCACGGATTAGTACTATACGGATCTCTTCATGCGATGTTATCCCCCTCGGGAGCATCGGGTACATTATGTCATGTGCGTTTCACTTTCATCATGTACTCCTGTGCTTTCATCATACATGTACACTCTTGTGAATCATGTACTCTCATGTTCACAGAGCCTTCATGTATACTATCATGTGCACCCTTTTAAGGGCCCCATGTGATATCATGTACAATAACATAACCTGCTTAGATCCTTGTGTACTGATTGGGGAAAACGGGGGAGTGCTAGTAGTCATGTGAACAATTCTTTAGTAGTGTAGATCATGTACAACTCTTTAGTGTAGATCATGTACCAATCTGTTCCGTTCACATGTGCTATCCTGTACTCTACATCACTAGCCACTGTTAGTTCTCTATTTATAGTAGATATTTCTATTACAGTTCTCTCTCCCTGTTTACATACTGTATTTCTTCAGATCTTGTATCTTACTTTACTGCATGATTATATTTTCTAACCTGCTATGAACTGTTGAGATGTAATGTGCTCGTTCCAGTCCTGACTGGACCTGTTGATAAATTTTACAGATAGCCTGGGATTGCCTGCTAGCCTAGAGGAGACACAGTAGAGGATGTTTAGATAGTTATTTCTTTTCTGGAGTTGTATTTGATTTGTGGATTACTGTATCTTTATTGAGTATTGAGATGTATTTCTGGGTTCATGTATCTTAGACACTTAGACTTCTATCTCCTGTATCTCTTTTGGATTTCATGTTTTATCTATTCTTATCATGCTCTACCTTAGATGTGATTGAGTTGTATCTGCTATGTCACCCCCATTCGGGGAGTATAAACTGTTTAGTCTTATACTGTTAGATGCATTGAGACCTAGGACAGCGTTCTACCGCCGACACTGCGGCGTAGGCTGGGCGTCGTTACGTTCTCGTGCCCTAACTCTAGGGTGCGGGTCGTGACACGTTTTTAGTGGTGGCCCATGCAGGTCGAGACTAAAGTGTAGTGGTATTCGAACTAGAGTACCACTACAGCCTGCAGTAGGATTAGGATATATTTTGAAGGTACTCAATCACAGATAGGAACCCTTGAGAGATTTCCGGGACGACCCTGGAGAATCTTATTTAACTTCGATTTGAAAACTCTCTTTTTTCCTTTGATTTAATTTATTTTACTTTTGTTGTTAAATTTGATTTTTATGGATTATTGTTGAATTTGAGTTTGTATTTATTTTGATGGAAGATTTTCGAATTTTGAATTTTGATGATAGCTGTTGCATTCGAGTTTGTATTTTGATGGATTTTGTTCATTTTGAATTTTGATGTTCGTTAATAAATTTTTGATTTGATTTTTGAGTATTCATTGTTGATTTAATTTGATTTTTGGCAAGATGAAATTATATGGGCTAGGTCATCTATGTTATGGAATCTAGTCTTCTATAGTCACATTAGCCAGCATGGTGAGGACATATAGTCTGACTCTGGATGTATTTCTCGGGTGTGGGAATTTAAGGTTTTCGCAACCAAGCATGCGGCACCGCGAAAATGTTAAATACCATGATTCTAGAGATATGTGCATAAGTCAAGGGCTCTGTGATTATCGTAGCCTTGCTTACTAGTATGACGAGGATTTAGAGTACCATGATTTTGGATAGACACATATGATTATCAGATTGTGCTTAAAATATTTTGAACATGTTTTCTTACTTTTTCTCAGTCATTCAAAAAAAAAAAAAAAAAAAGAATTAGTGTTTGTTGTTTTGCCTAGTTTCTTGTCATTTAACTTAAGAGTATGTTTAGTTGTTTTCATAAACCTTTGTATAACTTCTTGCTATGAGTTCTTCTTAATACAATAAATCGATGAATTTGCTAGACTTTATCTTGGATTTGATAATTTAACTCTGGATTTCAGAACGGTTCCTTCTTTAAACAGATAAGCAAAACAGATTTTATCATTATTCTTTCTTGCCATTTTTCTTGTATTAGATAATAATAAAACTGTCTTGATTTCGTCAATCACCTGCTTGCAATCTTGGTAGGAATCTAAATGTTAGTCTTAACGTAGAATTAATTTTATTGGGACATGAGAATATGTATATGAATATATATAGCAGACACTTGCCTAACACGTATGCATGCTACACTTGATTTTTCCACATATCTAGATACATATTGATATGTTGTTGATGTCCAAATTTTCATAACCAATATTTCTGGTTCTCTGCTTTTCCATGTTTAAATTCGTAATTTTAAATATAAAATTTCATGTTGTTATTTAGGTTTACGTCACTGCACATGTATGTTATACATGGAGTTTCAATTCAAAAAATTGGTTAAGTTATGTTAAAATTGTAAAATTTAAGACTGTGTACATATTAACCCTTAATACTGAATTCCAAATGTTTAGTTTAAATTACTGTTTTATTTTCTTAATATAATATTTAGAGCTGTGTACATTGTTGTTTGTAGGGATATAAATTTAGGTTTCATATTCTTACTTGTTAGTTTGTGATAAACGTTGAGTTGATTTTGATGTTCAAATTTCTCTAAAATCCTGAAAACTGAATACATGTTAACATTTTCACATTTGATTTCCAATGTTTAGTTCAATTTCAGATTTAATATGTAATATTGAACTGTATGCGTAGATAAATGTATTGGTAATATGATTAGGGTTCATTTCTATCATGATAGGATGTATTGGGAGCATTGAGATAGTTGTGATGTTCAAACTCCTAAATTTTGAATTTGTATTATGTTAATATTACACTGGATAAAGGTTAGCTTATTTTCAGATATTTTTGTGTGTAAATGCTGAACTAAAACCTGGATTTAACCTTTCAATACTAAGCTATAACCCTGTACAAGGACACACACACACTCTAACTTAGTATACCCTGTCATGTAACCAAATCTTTCCTCTCTATGTTATGATCATGTATCTATATAGATACGTTTATACCTCCATGTTATAATTTGTATAAATACATAACTAAGTCTCTGCCTTATGTATATATATGGTTAGCCGTGCAAGTTATGATTAAATAAGTTGTAGAATTGTTTAACCATATGCCATGAGTAGTGCAACTAGATAGCTTTTGTTTTAGAACCCAAATCCTCCTATACTCTTCATATATATTTCACATATCCCCATACACATGATGCTAGTTTTCCCTCTCTAACGCTCTCTCTGTATATATATTGTGATTGGATTTCAATGCAAGTGACTTTCAATTCTTAAACTTGTGATTTTGATTTTCTTGGGATAGTACTTTTTCAGATGATTGGTAGTTACCTTCCTTTATTTTTATGAGTACCAGTTTTCATATGGGGTGGTAGATAACCTTATAGTTTTGATGGTTGTTGTTTCTGTATCTTTCTGTTTTAGCACCCTGGGTTGCTTGCGTGTTTGATACCCTATGACCGTTGGTTAGCATGACTAGGAAACCTAGATGAGACTTCACTGTCACCGTATGCCATGACCCTGTATGCCGTTCTTTTATTTGATGGTATGATTTGTTTAAGTTCTGGGACTTTGATTGTGGGGGTTTGACCTAGAGGGAGTATGGACATTTTAATTTCGAGGACAAAATTTTTATAAGGTGGGTAGGATGTTAGCACCCTGAAATTCGGGTTGATTTTTTTTTCATTTTATTTATTTTCTGATTGTTTGGTTTCATTAAATATTTCATTCTATTTATTTATCTGTTAGTGTACTTTTTCATGCCATTGATATTTGGAGTATCAGGGTGTTCAACTCTGGAAATCCTCTTCACGAGTTTTGGAGTGGACACGATTACCTTCATGACGGTATATGGAGTCCCACCCAAACTTGTTCCCTTGTGCCCCTTTTTCTTCGCTGAACTTCGGGTCGAATTAGACCGTTCGATCAGTAATTGATTTTTCCACTCTTTTCCTTGATCATTTTCAGCGCGTTACCATGACATTTAAATTGGGAGCGCCAGACCAGTCTTTTCCTTGAAACCAACTCCTCATTAATGATCTACTCGAGACGCTCGTCACCCATGACCCTTGTGTCCCCCTCAGACACGTCATTTTGAGCTCCATTTGATTCGCACAACTTTTCCGACGCGTGACCCGATTTTATTTCACGCCACGGCGTCACATTCATCTTCCAACTTAATTTGTGGGTCCCCTGTTGACCAAAACCTGTCGGTCCCAATTATGGACATGGCCCACTTTGAGCCTACTATCCGTCCGCCACTTGTGTCCCATTTATTGGAATCTCCATGTGCTACTTATTTGCCCATGATCATCAACACCTAATTTTAATTCTATTTTTGCACAATGTCCAGTTTTGACCCAATCCGGCTCCACCGAGCCCAGTCCAGCTCCATGATTTTCTCCATCACGACACCCTTGTATTTTCTTGCCCAAAAATATTAGTGCACATTCTACCCATTTTTTTTATTATTTATTGAAATTTTTCCTTGAATTAAATCCAATAGAAATTACCTATTTCTCTATACTCCATCATAGCCTTCGATTTTCAAATTAAATCCTACCCATTGATTATTCCCCCAACCCCTTGGCAGTCATGTGCCGGCCCTAGCTTTTTGGAAAGAATCTTTTCTTCTCTCTCTCATTGTCATGAATTTCTACACCTTATCCTATTCTCTCTCTCACTTATCCTTAAATATTTTTTCTCCATTCAAAAAACCAACATCACCTACACAAACAGCAGCATGCTCCCACTCTTCCCTGGCCCGACCCCCTCTTCATGGCCGGACCACCCTCCTCCGCCGTGGTCGGCCGAGCTCAACCTCCCATCACCACCTTCCTCTCATCTCCTTCCTCCTATTCCTTCCTCCTCCCTACAAACAACACCACCACCACCATCATTTCATCTCCGCCCACACCATAGCCTTCACCACCATTACCATTTCCGGCGCCCCACCGCCACTGTGGTACGGCCACCGCCCCCACCGCGCCTGGCCGGGCCGCGCCATCGGCCAGCAGCAGCTGCGCGGCCAGCAACAGTGGTTGCGCGCGCCAGCGCGTACAGATCCGCGCGCGAACAGCGCTGCCGCGCCGCCGCCGTCGTCCACCGTGCTCCGGCGACCCGTCGTGGGTGGCCCCCTCCCTCGGGCGCACCACTGGGGTAGGCCCCATGGCGGCCAACGTCCTCCGGGACGCGCCGTCGAGGCGATTTCTGCGTTTTGAACGACGTTCCGTCGTGACGCGCGCGAAATGAAGTTCGTTTTGGCGCCCCGTCGCAGCAACTTTGCGTGCGTTTTCCCGGAGATCCGACCGTTGGATCGGCGATTTCTTTGCTCCGTCGCAATCTCGGTATATCCACCTTCATCCCTGTCAAATTTCGTCCGTTAATTTTATCGTTTGATACATGAAAACCGGCCACCAAGTTGACCGTTTAAATTGTATTAAATTTGGACAGTTTCGCGGGGCCAACTTCGTCAGCTTGTATCTCCTCCACCGCAGCTCCGTTTGGCGTGCTACCAGTTCCGGTGCGAAGCTGGTATAACCCTCTTTCTGCTCCCTTTAGATTTCATTTCAGTTTGAGCTTGTTTGATTGGTTGAATTCGACGCCAAAGTTGGTCGTCCGAATTCGTAATTTCCAACTTGTAAAATTCCATTTTTGAACACGGGACTCCAGATTTCATTTCTGACACCACCATTAGACTTGTGGCGTCGTTCTGGCATGTTTTCATATAAAATTTGTTAGATTTGAAGAACGTGGGCCCGGGCACGCATTTCGGTGCAAAGCGGGTCCCACTTTCTGGGTCAACGGGACTTTTTGACGCCGGCTCATCAGAATCTAATTCCGGATATACTGTTGAGTTCGTATTGTCATTCTGGACTCGTTGACAGGTAATTTGCTGAGTTTTGAGAACTTTGGCTCCGGCACGCATTTCCGTGCAAATCGGAATTCCAAGTTCTGGTCAACGGGCCAAATAGAGATCGGGTCAACGGAATCCAATTCTGGAGATACCGTTGGGTTCGTATCGACATTCTGGTTGCGTGAACATATAATTTGTTATATTTTATAGACTTGTTTTCTTGCACGTTTTTCGGTGCAAAACGGCTCCGACACGGACACCGTTTTGACCCGAAATTACCTTTTTGTCCTTGCGTCCAAATTGGACCGTTGGGTAGGCTATCCTAGCTAATTTGACCTTTCTGGACACGTTGGCGATGTTCATTTCATCGTCCGACAATGTTTGTTGATAATTTATCTAAGTTTAACCTTTTTATAATTAATTAATAATTAATTCATGTAATGTTCGTATTTCGAGATTAGTACAACGGAACTGAGCTCAGTCAATTCCAGTGATCTCACATCGCTGAAATTGACAAGTTGGATACGTGGATCACTATAATAAGATTATCAACCTTACCGATAATCTTCTTATCTCGATTTGCGTGCCGTAAGTTTCGACGTACAAATAACGAAGTACACTTTATATTAGACTAGAATTGACCCTGTTTGACCAGAGTTGACCAGTTGACCCAGAGTCAACTGTAAGTCAACACTTGACCTAGTTTGACTAGATTATTGACCGGAGTCGACCTAGAGTTGTTTGACTTAGAAGAACCTAGAATAAAATAGATTGTTGTGGATTCATTTATTACAACTTGAACACCTTGTAACCTGTGTTGCTTTAAATAGGACTCTGTGGCTTCAGTGGGACCCCTCTATACTTATCAGCTGTTCAGGTTATCGAGGCGAGTACATTCTCTGATCATTTCATATCCTGCTTAGAATTATATTCCTGCTTTAAATTACTATACTTGATGCTGTCACGACATTATCACGGATTAGTACTATACGGATCTCTTCATGCGATGTTATCCCCCTCGGGAGCATCGGGTACATTATGTCATGTGCGTTTCACTTTCATCATGTACTCCTGTGCTTTCATCATACATGTACACTCTTGTGAATCATGTACTCTCATGTTCACAGAGCCTTCATGTATACTATCATGTGCACCCTTTTAAGGGCCCCATGTGATATCATGTACAATAACATAACCTGCTTAGATCCTTGTGTACTGATTGGGGAAAACGGGGGAGTGCTAGTAGTCATGTGAACAATTCTTTAGTAGTGTAGATCATGTACAACTCTTTAGTGTAGATCATGTACCAATCTGTTCCGTTCACATGTGCTATCCTGTACTCTACATCACTAGCCACTGTTAGTTCTCTATTTATAGTAGATATTTCTATTACAGTTCTCTCTCCCTGTTTACATACTGTATTTCTTCAGATCTTGTATCTTACTTTACTGCATGATTATATTTTCTAACCTGCTATGAACTGTTGAGATGTAATGTGCTCGTTCCAGTCCTGACTGGACCTGTTGATAAATTTTACAGATAGCCTGGGATTGCCTGCTAGCCTAGAGGAGACACAGTAGAGGATGTTTAGATAGTTATTTCTTTTCTGGAGTTGTATTTGATTTGTGGATTACTGTATCTTTATTGAGTATTGAGATGTATTTCTGGGTTCATGTATCTTAGACACTTAGACTTCTATCTCCTGTATCTCTTTTGGATTTCATGTTTTATCTATTCTTATCATGCTCTACCTTAGATGTGATTGAGTTGTATCTGCTATGTCACCCCCATTCGGGGAGTATAAACTGTTTAGTCTTATACTGTTAGATGCATTGAGACCTAGGACAGCGTTCTACCGCCGACACTGCGGCGTAGGCTGGGCGTCGTTACGTTCTCGTGCCCTAACTCTAGGGTGCGGGTCGTGACATAAAGTGCATAACCAAATGTCAAACACTCAACCAGAGTTTTAGAACATCCAAGTACATAAAAACTAAATAACTAGAAAAAAATGCATCATCATCAGCAGCAGCGGCAGATAGTAGCCAATCTCCATCACGGAGCACGAGATGGTCCAGGAGTGTCTGAGTGACCAGGAAAGGAGCGACGGGGGTCCACAAAAGCATCATCTGGATCCATGTAACGCATGACCCACGGATCATCAATGCGATGGCCCGCGCGCGCTGGATCCCGCTCCATGGGAATGTGCAGATGACGAGACAGGGAATACCGTATATCATGCAGAGAGTTGCCGAGGGCACTCATCTGTAGAGTAGTACGATAGTCCAGCTGTGTCCAGCGATCGTCCTCAAGAGTAAAACGATCCCGGAGCATAGTCTGAATAGACTTAAGAGAGGCAGGTGGAGGAGGTGCATCCTGACCGAGTGGAGGGGAGTCAGCTCCTCATCATCAGAATGCTCAGAAGCCTCAGGAGAGGCGACGACTGCCTGAGTACGTCGTGCCTTGGACAGGAAAGCAGGAGCAGGCAAGAACTGACAGTCATGAATAGGAATAATGAACGCACAAAAAACCATAGGAAGATATAAAGGATAAACCAATGCTCTTGGTTTCTTCCTATAATTTATCATCCAGTCCATCATTGTCCTAGGAAGATTGAAGGGGATACGATAATGAAGGTGATACAAAGCAGATATCTCAAAGTAGGTAACTTCATCAGTGGAGCCAGCTTTTGGCAAGATAGTGTTAAAAATGATTCGATAAAGTTCATAGAAATATGGGTTGAGGTGCTTGGCCATAAGTTTGCGAGGACTTATGTTAGGAGCACATAATTCCTCCTTGAAACCTTCAAGAGAAGTATCGCCAACAAATTGAAATTGACGAGCTTCCACAAGTTTATCCCAAGCATCGAGATTAAGAAGATCAAGAAAATCCCCCAACTCAGAATCATTGAAAGCAATGTCAATACCGGCAACCCGGGAATAGATGTGGGTTGCATCGAAAGTTAAATTGCAATAAAACATTTGGATGGCGCTACGGTAAATGACAAAGTTTGAGGCAACTAACTCATCCAAACATAGATCACGAAACAATGATTCATATTGAGAAAAGATTGTAAAATTTATCGGATGTCCCCCGAACACCGGACGAGTCCGAAAGTCGCTAAACCACGCATTAGACGCGTCTAGCGACACAAATAATCGTTCGTCATATGTATTCGGATCATGGGGACAAGGCGGGTTGAACAACGGATGAATGGGTTGTTGTTCAACTACTTGCTCAATTGGAGGAGGAGGAGGATTCGAAGAGGAAGCTCCCTCAGTTCGAGTCATTTTCCCACGATTGGACAAGCGAGGAGCCATTTGCAAGAAAATAGAGAACTTGAAATGGAGAGAAAGAAGGGGATATACCTGAAATCAACAACAAACAGTGGAAGAGAATGATGATAAACCCCTTTCCCTTGATTTTGAAAAGGAATGGAGCACACTAGATAGAAAACTAGGGTTAGGGTTTGTAGGAGAAAGTTTGGAGAGGTGGAGAAGAAGGAAAGAATGAAGGAGAGAGATGAAAACCCGAAAATAAAGAGAGGGTTTTCTTTGGTCGGAGGGAATCTGAACCGTACAATCTAAAATGATCAAACGGCGGAGGCTGTCCCCGACGCTGGAACACTGGGACCGAACTCGGCCCGAACTCTGGTAGGGGCAGAGTTCGGCCCGAGTTCTGGGTTCATGTCCCAGAACATAAGTCAGGCCAAAAATTAGAGAGAATGGTTAAGAGGTGAAAAAAGAGTTAGAAATGAGAATAAAAGCTTGATGAAATCAATCAGATAGATAGAGAGGTAGACTAATATCAGAATGAACTTAGAAATTAGTAAATAGGCAATAATAAATCAAAACAAACCATATAATAAACAAGGAAATATAATATAATTCAATAGTTTGAATTTGCCATGGGTTAGCTGCAGGGGCCGGATCCCAGCTAGCGGTAGTCCTGAGGACTAGTGCACCGTGTCGCTTAGGCTTTTATGCCTTGTTGTCAGAAAGACCCTTTCGGCTTGTACCCATACCAACTTCATCGTAAAAGAATCATACTATACTCGATATTTACGTAGGTGAGTTTCAATTTATGACCGCTTCATCTAAAATTCCAAGTTCACGACAAAGGAAATTGAAGCGCTCCTCGAATAAAGGCTTAGTAAAGAAGTCTGCTAGCTGATGATCAGTGTCAATAAATTCTAAGTTAATCGTGCTGTTTTGCTGATGATCACGCAAAAAGTGGTGTCTAATCTCAATGTGTTTAGTGCGTGAGTGGCAGACAGGGTTCTTAGTTAAATTAATGGCACTAGTGTTATCACAGAATATAGGAATATGCATGAAAGATAACTTATAGTCTTCAAGGGTTTGCTTCATCCACAGAATTTGTGCACAACAATGCCCAACTGTTATGTATTCAGCTTCTGTTGTGGATAGTGCGACAGAGTTCTGCTTCTTGCTAAACCAGGAGACTAAAGCTTTTCCTAATAAATAACACGTGTCGCTCGTACTTTTACGGTCGACCTTGCATCCAGCGAAGTCAGCATCAGAGTAACCAATAAGGTCAAATGATGTAGACTTGGGATACCATAGGCCCACTGTAACCGTACCCTTAAGGTATCGAAAGATACGCTTAACCGCGGTCATGTGTGATTCCTCAGGATTAGCTTGATATCTAGCACATAGGTAAACACTAAATATGATATCGGGACGACTAGCAGTTAAGTAAAGTAAGCTGCCTATCATACCTCGATACTTACGTTGATCAACAGGTTTGCCGCTCTCATCTGGTTCGAGTTTGGTTAAAGTAGCCATTGAAGTGCTGATTGGTTTGACGTTGTCAAGATCGAACTTTTTCAGCATGTCCTTGGTATACTTCGATTGACAGATGAAAGTTCCATTAGCCATTTGTTTCACTTGCAGGCCAAGAAAGTAGTTGAGCTCTCCCATCATGCTCATCTCAAATTCCGTCTGCATACACTTGGCAAATTCTTGACAGAGGGTTTCATCAGTAGAGCCAAAAATGATATCATCAACATAGATTTGAATCAACAGAATAGTGTCTTTAAAAGATTTTATAAACAGTGTAGTGTCAATTTTTCCTTTTGAAAAACCTTTCTCAAGTAAAAAGCTACTTAGCCTTTCATACCAAGCTCTGGGGGCTTGTTTGAGGCCATAAAGCGCTTTCTTTAGCTTGAACACGTGGTCGGAAAATTTGTAATTTTCAAAGCCAGGAGGTTGTTTCACATAAACTTTCTCCTTAATAAAACCATTCAAGAAAGCACTTTTCACATCTATTTGAAATAATTTAAAGTTTTGAAAATTAGCAAAAGCACAAAGCATCCGAATGGATTCTAGTCTAGCAACAGGAGCATACGTCTCATCGTAGTCGATACCTTCCTCTTGGTTGTATCCTTGAGCTACTAGACGAGCTTTGTTACGTGTGACTGAACCATCTTCATTTACTTTGTTTCTAAAAACCCATTTAGTACCAATTATCGAGTGATTAACCGGTTTAGGAACGAGTTCCCATACTTGGCTTCTCTCGAATTGGTTGAGTTCTTCTTGCATAGCAGAAATCCAAAATTCATCATTAAAAGCTTCAGAAATGTTTTTAGGCTCTACTTGTGAAATGAAGGCAGTACTAGCAACGGAGTCTCTTAGTGATGATCTAGTAGTTACTCCACGTGAAACTTCTCCTATAACTAAATTTTCTGGATGAGAAGGTTTGAAAGAGAATTTCTTAGGCAAACCCTCCAGAGAATCAGTTTCGGTTGAAGTATTCATTGGAGTAGAAGTTGATGGCTCAATGTCATCATCAAGAGTACTTACTGCACTGTTATCTTCATCAAAAGTCACATTTGTTGACTCTTCCACAATAAGTGAGCGTTTATTAAAAACTCTATATCCCTTACTCTTGGCGGCATAACCAAGAAAGATACCATCGTCAGCTTTGGCATCAAATTTGCCTAAGTTGTCTTTGGTGTTAAGGATAAAACATCTACAACCAAAAACTTTAAAATAAGAAACATTGGGGGTTCTCCCAAACCAAAGCTCATAGGGTGTTTTCTTCGTAATGGGACAAATCAGCACCCTATTCAAAATGTGGCATGCTGTACTGACAGCTTCTACCCAAAAGTATTTCGGAAGTAAAAATTTATTCAACATGACTCTGGCCATATCGCCAAGAGTTCTATTCTTCCGCTCCACAACACCATTTTATTGAGGAGTTCTAGGACAAGAAAATTCATGATCAAAACCATTTGCATTACAAAAAATTTCAAAATCATAATTTACGAATTCGCCTCCATGATCACTTCGGATTCGAGTAATCATGTAGCCTTTTTCGTTTTGAACTTTCTTCACAAAAACTTTGAAAACAGAAATAGCATCGCTCTTATTAGCGAGAAAGAAAACCCAAGTAAATCTCAAAAAATCATCAACAATAACAAATGCATAAAGTTTGCCACCAAGGCTAGCTATTCTACTAGGACCAAATAAATCCATATGAAGTAGTTGCAAGGGTCTAGTAGTACTTACAGAGTTGATGGAATGAAATGAGGATTTAGTTGCCTTGTTTAGTTCACATTCGGCACATACCGTATCTTTTTTGAATGTGATATCAGGCAATCCTCTCACTAGCTTCTTGGTAGACAGCCTGGATATAGCATCCATGTTGGCATGACCAAGACGCTGGTGCTAAAGTAGTCGTTCGTCTTTGTGGGCATATAGACATCTACCTGCATTGTTAGTATTTATAGAAAGATAGAAAATATATATGTTGTCCTCTCTTTTCCCTTCAAAAGCAATGTCTCCTGTTGACCTATCATAGATGTAGCAACTGTTTTGTCCAAAGTTAATATCATATCCATGATCAGCAAGATGACTAATGCTGAGCAGGTTATACTTTAACTCGGTCACTAGGCAGACATCCTTTACTACAGGAGAAGGAGGATGACCAATGATACCATTACCTATTATGTGCCCTTTGAGATTGTTACCGAAGGATACATATCCTTCTCTTTTTATCGATAGTGATGCAAAAAGATTTGTGTCTCCCGTCATATGTCGCGAGCATCCACTATCGAGAATCCACTTACTTTCATTTGAGGAGGGAAGGTCCACCTACATCAAGAGTAGATGTGACCTTTGGTACCCGAGTTCTTGAGGGTCCTGAAAAGTTAGTCTTTGGAAACCAAGCATATATCTTTTTATCTACAAGTCTTCTAACTTTGCACTGTGGTGAGATGTGTCCATGTGATCCACAGTAAGTACAGATAGCATTCTTATTTATACTAGGAGCATGAGAATAATATCTATAAGCAACAGGATGAGGATGGACATGATGTGAAGAGTTAACATGGTGATGATGATTATGCATAGAATGAGTGGCATGGTGATGGTGTCTATGAGGCATATCATGATGGTATTGTCTATGATGTGTGACATGCTGATATTGTCTATATGGCATGGCATGATGATTTTGTCTATATGGCATATGATGATCTTGTCTATATGGCATTGCATGATGATCTTGTCTATATGGCATGGCATGATGAATCCTATGTGTGGAGTGATGTTGATTGTGTCTTTGTGCATGATGATTGTGTACTGAGTGAGAATTATTCTTACGTGCACGTGGTTTGTAAAAGTTTGTGTATATAAATGCATGGTTATGTGCTGCATGAGAATGACGTGGTTGACTAGCATGAGTGGTGTTGTGCCCATGTGATTGGGTTTGAGGTTGAACAACCTGTTTACCCAATTTGGTTTCTAATCTTTTAGAAAAAGCTTGCAGTTCATCAACCTTAATATTTAAGCCATATATCTTAGTCATGGAAATCTTGTGTCTACTCTTTTCTTCAGCAAGCAACGTGTTGAGTGTAGTGATTTCTTGAGTTTGTTGCTCAATACGTGCTTCAGCATCATGTAAGCCTAATTTAAGCTTGGATACTTCATCAGTGTCATTAGTGGGTGTCATATTTCTAACATTGTCAAGAAGTAAAGAAATTCTTTGTATCTCATCTTCAAGACTTTTGATTTTGTCCTTGGCATGTTTGTATTTACCGATGACCTTTTTGTGATCATCGAGTAAATCAGTGAAAGCATCGCCAAGTTCATCAAAAGAGAAGTCATCTAGAGTTTCGTTAGATACCTTGTTGGAAGTTGCCATTAGGCACACATTTGCTGTATCTTGAGGAGAGTCCTTTTCTTCCTCGGAGTCACTCGCTTCACTTTCATGCCAAATGCCTGTGTTGGCATATTTCTTTGATGAGTTCTTTTTGTATGGCTTCTCATAGCGGTTGCTCTTCTTCAGGAATGGGCAGTCTTTTCGGACATGTCCAGTCTTCTTGCAACCGTAACAAGTTGGCTCTTCTTCATCGTCTTCTTGTGATTCCTTCTTCCTTCGATTAAAGCGAAGGAATTTCCTGAAGTTCCGAACCATGAGAGCTTGGTCTTCATCATCCGAGTTATCTTCTTCGGTCTCATCGTGATTAGCCCTTCACTGATGAGCTTTGAGTGCGATCTCCCTGGTCTTCGGAGCAGGCTCTGCGAAGTCCTTGAGGTCAAGCTCGTGAGTCATGAGCTTACCCATCAAGGTCTCCATTGACATTGTTGTGAGATCGTTTCCTTCTATGATGGCAGTCACCTTAGGGTTCCAAATCTTTGGTAACCCTCTGAGCAACTTACGAATCTTCTCGTGGTTTGAGTACTGCTTTCCAAGCGAGGATAGAGGATTGATGATGTCGAGGAATCTTGTGAACATTTGAGTGATCGTCTCATTTGGCTTCATCTTGAAGGCTTCGTATTCTTGAGTGAGACGGCTTATTTTGGATTCCTTGACCTGTGTGGTTCCTTCATGCGTTACTTCTAGAAGTCTCCATACTTCATGAGCAGTGGTGCATGTAGAGACCCTGTTGAACTCATTCCTGTCTATAGCACAGAATAAAGCATTAATAGCCCTAGCATCTAGACTTGCCTGTTTCTTTTCCTCGATAGAATATTTGTCGTGTGGTTTCTCAATGAGGTCACCATCGACAACTATCCTGGCGGGCTTTTTGTAACCGTCAGTGACGACAGTCCACAGGTCAAAGTCTAGAGACTTAAGATAGAAGCTCATCCTTGTTTTCCAATATGTGTAGTTAGTCCCATCAAATAGGGGAGGCCTATGAGTGGACTGACCTTCACCATGATTAGAAATCAAGGATTGTGTGGTTGCCATGGATCAGCTCTTAGGATGTTAGTCCTTGTAAAGAGAACAGAGCTCTGATACCAATTGAAGAACAGTTTGGCAACTCTAGAGGGGGGTGAATAGAGTTTATATAGAAAAATAGCCAATTAAAAATAACTCTTTCACCAATAATAAATAATCAGAGTAAAGTGCGAAAAATAAATAGAGAGCAAAAGAGCATACGCAAACACAGCGATTTTAACCTGGTTTCCCTCGTGGAGGACTAGTCCAGGCCTGAGAACTCTAGCTCAGGATTAAATCCACTATTTGTGAAATAGTAGTTTACAACTCGTGCCTTTACTTCAGAAGAGCACGTCAACTTCTAACAGAGGATCGCAGTGGCGATTTGCTTGGAATTGTCCAAGCGACTTCTTCGACTCTTGTACAAGAATCCTAACTAAAAGATACTGAGCACTCGATACTTAGGAGGCTTGTGGCTAGTAGATGGGAAGGATATGGCTTATTTGAGCTTATAAGAGAGAAGAGAAGAGAAGATTGGATGGATTGGAATGAGAGAATTCATGCCCTATTTATAGTATTTTTATAGGCAGAATTCGGCCAGAATTCGGGTAGGAAAATTCAAATATTTGGCCGTTGGACAACTAGCAACTAGCTAACCCTAAAATTAGGGTTCCTGATTTCTAGGGGACAGAGTTCGGCCCGAACTCTGTGTGGAGGCAGAGTTCGGCCCGAACTCTGTCTCCAAAGCACAGAGTGGTTCAAAGGGGACCATTTGGGAATTTCTGGTTTGGTGGAGCTTGGGATTTTTGGGTAGGCTATAGTCTAAGTTTCAAGAGCTCAGCATGACTCAGATTACATTAGTCTAGACTCAAAGAAAGTGTAAAATACAGACTCGAATCAACTGAGACACGGAAGCTGAGTTGTCTTATGTCTTGAGCTTAATGCAGACGTCGTGTGTCGTATTGAATTATTACAGATATTATTTAGTCAATATTGTCAATATTTGGTTGACTGTGACTTTGTGTCAACATAATGTATGGGACGCCTTACTTTGTATGTCTGATGATCTACCATCCTGTTATATTTACTTGCTTGTTTGAGATTGAGACACTAGGCTTGTTCTTGACCTTAAGAGACTATTGGCTTGTAGTTAAACCCTCATGTATCTAGACAGCCGTGACCGTATATCGAGGTGGATTCACTTTAATATACGTAGTTGGCTGTGTCTGTCCCATGCTCTCCAGTATTCTGGTTCTGGGCGTGACCAATGGCGACATAGTTTAATGGTTTCATCCCTCTCGAAGCACTCATCAAATTCAATATCTTCGGTATAGTTTGTGCGCAGTCAAACTGACAATGAACTCTATCTGCATGTAAGGCTCATCGATATCATGGCAACTTGTTAGACCTTAAAATAGACAGACTGGTTGCAATGGACGAGTACTATTCCGCATATCCCGACATAGATGCCAGATTATCTATAACACGGTACGTCAATCATTATTTAAGTTAGTAATTAATAGAAACAGTAAAGTGATAACAAAAATAAATGCTAATTTAAGTTAGTACCATTTTACCTCATGTGCCTGCATATTTTTAATTGTAATACGTAGGGCGGCAAATGTATGCAGACGTTTGGCATATTCCTTAGTCGGCTTCCATCTACACATTCTAGACAGGTGCTCATCATAATTGCTGTTAAGGGTAGCCCTCTTAAGTTTCGAAAAGTATTCGTATATCCATGCATGAACGTAGAACATAAAATAATATCATATTAATCAACCAAATTTTATATTATGTATAGAAAGTGTACGAATTTATTTCCTTACGTGAAGTAGAGTTTGGCATCATGCTATTATCTTTGAACTGACCGAGATGCAGCACCAAGTTTGTGGTAAAGGTATGATAGTATACCACTTCCCAAGATATTTCTTCCACTGTGTTTGAGTTCGCAAAGTTGTAGAGATATTTGGCATGTATCTACGTTCCGGACTTGTCCGAAATGCCGACGGCCCCTAGGATAAACTGCATGTACCCCTCCGGCAACCACATTGTCATTATCATCATCGTCATTATTGTTGATTGTCGTCTCCAAATATCTCAACGGAAGTCCATACAACTTTTTGAAGTCGGGGATGGTTGTCAAAGTCTCTGCCTCAACTCCAAAAAAAATGGAGTCTTGTTCCACAATCTCATTGTACTACTCAAATTCGCCCTCAAAATAATCACTCATCTTTGCACGACCATCATCCCTAAGGCCCAAAATGTGATGGACATCATCCAGGGTAATCGTCTTATCCCCGTTCTTGAGATGGAAAGTATTAGTTTCTGGATGCTAGCATTCTACAAATGCAGATATGAGTGGACTATCCACCATCTTATATAAGTATTTAGCCAAATTTTGTAAGCCAATGGGGTTGATTTTGGCCTTGACACGTTCTCCCAACTCATCGAACCCCTATGTGTTGGACTTTTTTGCGTTGTTGATGACCGTCAATATACGCGAGCTATCCTAAAAATAAAAGAACATAATGAAAGTATAAATGTAAAATACAATTATTAAAAACAAAAGTTAATTTATAATGATGTAATGAACTTGCCGTGTCACGTCACAGTTCTGTAAAACTGATCATCCTCGTTTGGGCGTGATGCCGTACGAGATTAAGTTGCACTTGTGCAAGGCGAATACTAAATATCCAATTACGACAGCTTAGCAACAGGATGGTCGTACAGAAGTCCCAATACAGAAAAGTTGAGCGTACACAAGTTATACAAAAGAAGGCTCTTTATTGATATCAAAACGAAAGGTTATAACGCTTCGAAGCTAAGGTTACAATCTCTCAGGCTCGCTATCCTCTGATTATATTCACTCAGCTCTCTCTCATCTCTTAATTACAATATGCCTTTATGATTACAACTTGAAGAAGATCACGATGGGCGATGTTCATATATTATGTCACATAAAATTATAGACTCCATGGGGCTGCACGCCTCAAAATGCCAAGGAACTCCATGCCTCAACGCGTCCAAGCGTGGCTAGCGAACTCCTCCATGAAACGAGCAAGTACATATAACCTACATGCAAATTGGTGGGGTGTTAGTACACAACCGTACTGGTGGGGTCATCTCGCCACCCATACAAAACCAACACGTTCATTTAGTGAGTGCAAACTTATTCTTTTGTGGTCTTTCTAATCTTGCCTTAGGATCAGTTTCAAGACATAGACTCTAAGCCATATTTTGTGTTGCAACATCGTGGTCATGCCATAAAACCCATTTATGTAACATCGAGGACATGCCTTGCAACATAGTGTAATTTACTTAAAACTTGACTTACGATATTCTCTTATTTTATCGTGCAAATATCTTAATCATAGACTTGTGAACTTAGTGTCAACGAATCAATACGATGCCACATCTTGTGTCGAAGTACATATTTCTGCTATAGCTAAATCTTAGGCTCTATACTCGTGTTGCATACCGTGTATATTTCTTGACTCATTCGTGCCCTGCATACACTTCTTGACTCAATCAAGACATGCACACAGTTCACTGCTATCAAGCTGACTCAAACTATCTGAAAGGTCACTCGCACGATAAGCTATCCCTAACCATTTGGATAAGATGGTACATGCTTGAACGTGAAACGAACTCGAACTACATTTTCCGTAATACCCACTATACGGTGCTTCCTTTAGCTGAGTCGAACTCTGCCTGAAGGTTCCGTAAGCAAGTTTCCCTAGGTACGAATTGATCCCGGTGCCCCGTGTTCAACATGGACAAAAGTTGGAATTTTTTTTGTATTGATTCGAACGAGAAAAGTACAAAAGAACTCCTAAACAGAAGATCAAGTACAAATGATTCTGAAGAAGTATGACGATGGAGATCGAACACTGTTGTCACGCCCCATATCCAGAATATCGGAAAACGAAGGAATGACTCAGCCAGCTATGTATTACGGGTAGATAAATACCGTATAATACGATCAATGTTGTCTACAAGACAAGGGGGTGCATACTACATACAAGTCTCACTAGGGTTACTCAACCTCTATTGTCCCAATCATTCAATGAAAAACAAAGTAGAGAACATGTAAGAATAAGCAGTAAGGCATCCCAAATACTTAGTCAAAATATTCTTGAGATCTGGCTTTACAAAACATATCCAGATGATATAACAAGGTATACACAATCGTTATCAGCTGCAGTCTGACTTAGTTACAATTATGTAAAAGTAAGTGCAAGACAGTCCGACTAACATGTCGGTGCCAAGCGGCAAAAGTAAAGTAAGTAGAAAAATAAGCAGGGAAGCAAGGAACCCACTTGTGTCCTCATGCGGTCATCCTTCTAGTATTGACCATCTTGGGGGTGGAAGTAAGCTGAGTCCTCGGGAGCTGGCTCTAAATCTGGCCATGCAAAACAAGAGAGTTTAGACCTCAAATAGCAAGTACCACAAAGGAAGCACGACATGAAGAATTAGAACCAGTGATAAGAGTTAAGAATATGATAAATAAGTTTATGCTTACTACTGGGATTCACATAACATCACGACACTTCAAGCCAACTTTCCAACCAAACAAGGACAGAAGTTGACCCATCATATCCTGACATTCTGCTCATCTCAGTAGTTAACAGAGTAGGTACAGTACACAAACAAATCAATTTAAACGACAATACAACTACTACGGCTTGCTAACTGTAAGTTTTAACTTACCCTGGAAATATGCAATAAGAGATTCCTCAGTTCTTACAATGTACGAGCAAGACTAGTCTATCCAATAATCAATTACGCCAATCATGAATTAGACGAGTCCCAGTGGGACGCCCGTCATCAATATAAAGAAAAATAAACAGATACCACTCCCTGCCCGTGTGGCAGGTTTGCAGTATCCGTGGGAACCAGCCGGCATGTCGGGGCACTAATTATCCCAAGATGGCTGTCATGTAAGAACTCGAAAATCCATTCTCTCCATACAATAGTTATTTTATTTAACTTAATAGTCCCTACGTTAATTGAAATCTCATGTCGTGGATCATGATCATTCTGAATGAGTAATTTCGTACAGCGTACGATATCCATAACTCTACAACGACGCCCGTGCGATTAGGTTGTAGGTCTTACATAGCGTAATGCAACAATCAAACCTAGCCACAGGGTAATCATGCCTTGACTGTAAGGTACACATACTGCTTTTGTAGAAAAAAGTTGAAGTCAGCACGTGTTCATATGCCAATGTTCGGGATCGGCTAGTCGATCGTAATGGTTCATGGTTCATACATGAACGTGTCTCATTCAATTCAATAAGACGACTAGCCAATCTTTTAGTTCCAACTAGGAACGCATGATAAATCATTTAGTCAAGGTAACAATCAATGTCAATTCATGACAAGGCATGAAAGTCAAACTAGTATTTAGTATGGTCGAGTTTATAACTCTCAGGGTTAAGTACCAGTGATACGGAATGTCCACAAGCCAATCAAGACACAGGGCACACTCCACACAACAATATGTATTAAAACACTAACATGCATCAAGTGGCGCAATCTAGCAAAATGCGCGAGATAGGACAAAGCGCACAATCTAGACGGATGGTGCGAGATAAGACAAAAAAAGCACAATCTCGACGATTGGTGCGAAATAAGACAAAATGCTCGAATTCGGTGAAATGCAGGAGATAAGACGAAACACTCGAATTCGACAAATCGTGCGGGATAAGACAGATAGCGCGAATTCAGCAAAATGTGCGGACTGAAACGACTGTTATGTGCACACAGATGGAGAATGCACTGATTCACTGTGGGCGCATAGCAATCCCTTTGGGAACATAGCAGTCCCTTTGGGTGCATAGCAGTCCCTTTGGGCACATAGAATGCCTTTGGGCTCATGGGCGCATAGGATGCCTTTGGACGCATAGAATGCCTTTGGGCTCATAGTGCCTTTGGGCGCATAGAATGCCTTTGGGCTTATAGTGCCTTTTGGCGCATAGTATGCCTTTGGGCGCATAGAATACCTTTGGGCTCATAGCGCCTTTGGGCACATAGTATGCCTTTGGGCGCATAGTATGCCTTTGGGCGCATAGAATGCCTTTGGGCTCATAGTGCCTTTGGGCGCATAGAATGCCTTTGGGCACATGGCCACTCAATTATGTGGGTGCATGGCCACACAATTATGTGGGCGCATAGTATGGATGCTTCTGCATCAGCAAGCTTCGGCCAAGGAGTTTCAAAAACTTCCAATGGCCATAACTTGGGCTATCGGACTCAGAATTGGACAAAATAAAGGTCAAAACCGACTAGAATTGAATTCTCTACAACATGGAATAAATTATTTTTGAAAACAACAAAGTTTGATAGATCAAAACCATAAAAACCCATAAAATCAGAAACTTAAAACCTAGATCTACACACAACCATCCATGGAAATCAAAAACTTCAAGACCTAAACTTGTAGAGAAAGAGGAGATGAACAACATGGACTAAAAATAAATAGGGATGCATGAAATCCCTAATGGTGTGCAAGATGTACTTGCCTCTCCAAATTGGGTTAGGGTTTTGGTGGAAGAAATAAAATGAGAGTTGTGAGGAGAGAGAAAAGAAAAGGTGTATAAATATCAAGTCAAGTTTGATCTCCACCACTCATTCCTTCCCCATATAATCTAGGCCATCCACCCCTTGTCATGATGAACCAAGCCAAACCAAGTTGGTTCAACATGAACCAAAATAAACCAAGAGCTAAGCAAAAGCAGAAAATAAAATACAGAAAAATAATTAGCATGTAATTAAAAGAATTAAATACAGAATAAATATATGATAAATACAGTCAAGTAGTACACATATTAAAAATACGTATCCCTGGAACGGGGAGTGACAACTGTAGTGGCTCCTTACTCTGTTGACAATCTGCAACGAGAAGAAATTGTTCTGACTCTCTGGATGTTTCCCTCTGGATAATCTAAGCAGGAGATGAAGTCAAGACAAAATGAAGGAAGGCTCCTTCTATTTATAGGCTGGTGGAATGAACCACCCATGTGCACATATGCGATGCGCGCATGGGTTTTTGGCACGCAGGAGCGTTAAGCGCATAAGGATGGAATTGAATCTGTTGTAACTACACTGTTGGGCTACGGACGAGTTAACATGTGGCAGTTGTTGATATCTTGGGTGGTTGGCACCCGTTTATAGGCATAACTGAGTCAATAAAAGGTGGCGCATGCATATTGCTCAAAAATCTCATTCTATTAAAACAAAATATATTTGATTTATGCTTGAGAGGTACTATGCCATTACCGACCATGTGGCATCCCTCAATAAATGTTGTGCTTTGTGGATATCACAAGAGCTGTGCTCTTTGAGTGTCGTGGAAGCTGTGTCTTTTAAACCAATTCTAGAAGCTGCACTTTAGAGCACCCGAGGGTCTGTGCTTTTGAGTGCCTTGAAGACCTGCTCTTGGCCGAATTGACAACAGGTATTTGTCAGATGACATCTGACATCTGGCCAATGATAACTGACAACTGATAGCTGACATCTAACATCTGTGTCAGTGTGCCAAAATTGTTGAAGAGATAGCTCGGGGTTCTGTGCTCACGAGGATGCACCTTTAGACGCTGCGCTTCTTGAGAAAAGGCTCTAGGAGGCTACACTTTTAGAAGTTGCACCTTTAGGGACTCTATGTTCTAGGAGAATTTGCTTTTAGGGGCTTTATGCTCCAGTAGACTACGCTTTCAAGGGCTGCACTTTTGAGTCACTTGGGTCAAAACTTCCAAAATTTTGCCACTACGTGGGGCTCGTAAGTGATAACTTTTGAGCGGGACTTAATCAAACATTAAATGTGGCAGATTTATTTCCATGAATACAAGATTCATCCCATTAATTCGGGACATTTTGTCTGGCTGCCACTTGATACATGGGTTTGACCGCGCATGGCCTATAAATAGGAGAACTTTTGAGGAAGAACTCATTCGTTCATTTCTCTTCCATACTTCATGTCTGTAACTCCTTTTCCCAAAATTTCCAAATTTTATTTATTTTATTTATTGTATTTTCCCTTAAATCGTGTTCTGGAATAGGTTCTCTTTGAAACGTGTAAACTTATTTTACTATGATATTTTATTTAAAAAAAACTAGTTTAAATTTATAGTTTAAAAATACTATTTAGTTGAATGAAAGTATTTTCTCTTGAAATTTATTATTGGCATTATAAAGGTATTTTTATTATTTTGAACTTTCAAAAGATTGGCACAAAGTGACTTGAAAGTCATTTTATTTTTGCTCAATAGAAAGACTTTTGTCCAAATTACTTTGATTAAATAAAAATATACCTTAATTTATTTTGATGTTATCAAAGGTTATATTTAAATATGATGACTAATATTTGAAAGAGATTTGAATTTATATAATTTATATTATTTGATGATATCGAGTATTATTTTAATGATAATCAGTTATTTGGTTATATTTAAATTTATTCAAAATTATCTTGATTAAATATCAAATACGATTTATATTATTCGATAATAAAAAGTACTAGTTTAAATTATTATTGTAATTTCTATAAGGATTCGATTGGATTAAAAATTAATTTAAATAATTTATTGGATTTAAATTTAAGGGAAGAGTTTATCTATGGCAAATTATATGGGTACAGCCAAAAGTGATCGGGGCTATCCCATTGTGGCAGTCCTATGACTGCCCACTTTTCTGACAGTCCAGTCTACAGACTGCCAAAAAAGTGGGCAGTCCTTGTTAGATCATGGCAGTCCTTGTTAGAAATTGGGCAGTAGAAAAATTAAAAAATGGACTAGTCCCCATCACTTTTTGCTGTGTCCATATAATTTACTTTTGACTGTGTCCATATAATTAGCCTTTATATATCTATAATTCTAATCCTTATCTGTTTAAAAGTCCCTCTCCTATTTACGGGAAGACGGCAGCCTGCTTCCTGCTAATTTGTCCGCCAACCATCACCCAACGTCCACATCCAACAGCATCCTCCCTGCCTATTTGCCGACTCCACGCTCGCAAGGAAAATCGACCTGCCATCTCGCCAGCCACAAATCTTCCACCAGAAATGTTACCATGCCATCACCACACTAACCATAATCGGGTACCCGTGTCGGTGTCCGTGATCACCACCATCAGTCTCGTGTCAGCCGTGTGTCCGACCTCGGGTCCGACCCCGGGTGTCGCATTCAATAGTTATTTCTTTACAATTATAACAACAATTGTCGTGCCCCATGTTTGCTACCACCTGACCGCCACCTAACGGTCGGCTACTACCAAGCACCCGCCACCACCACCAACAACCATCACGACACCACAAACACCAGAAGAAGAAGAAAAACCCAAACCTTCGTCGACGTCGAGTCGCGACCATCCCCGCGTCCTCCTTCCAGATCTCCATCGCCGCGGCACGCGTCCAGCGCTGTTATAGCGGCCATGGCCGATTATCCTCTGTATGCTTCCACCTTATCCTCTACTTCCTCCACCAATCGACTAGTCCCGCAGTGGCCAACCCTCGATGGATTCCCTCGAACAGGGATGCCATTCACCTTGCCAAGTTCCGAGGAAACTGCCCGGAGACTCGTCGGCGATCATCGTACCTGCACTGCGTGCACGATCGGGTGGTGAACTTCTGCCCCACCAGTGGAAGCTCCTCGCGGCGAGGCCGCACTCTCAGCTACGACCGACTGATGCCGATGTACCTTCCACGGCCTCATGCCAGAACCATCGCACGCCGAGCCCTTCGTTTGCCTACCGTCTGCCGTCTGCCTCAGCACCGCGTTCGACTTCCCCATGCCCTCCCGAGCTGCCGGACCATCGCGGGCTGATCCACCACACCACACCGCGGTGAGCACCGCCTAGACCCCGTTCCGGCAGCACCACCAACCTCCCTCAGGGTGAGTTCTCCTCTCCATCATCTCCCCCTTCTCTCCTTCGTTTTTCTAGCTCAAGTGAATTGGGGAAAGGAAAGAGAATTTGTGTGTGTGTGTAGATGCATCAATTAGGGACCCTCATGCATTAGGACTACCATGGAGAGGAGTTTTGACTCTTCTTTCCCACATTTGGAGACTTTTCCCTTTATATTTTAACCCATTTTGGGAAAAATCCGAGATTGATATTTCTAGGGCTTGTGAATAGGTTTATTAGGTCCTAATTGTGATTAAGAACATGTGGGTATGCTTCGGGTCGAGTTTGGATTCGTTTGGAGTGCATATCATGGCGTATCGTGATATGCATGCCAAGTGTTTGACAAAATGACCAAGTGGACACCCAATATTGTAATTTCAGTTTTGACAATTATTTCTAGTGTATATTCATATAACTTATCATTTTGTATATGTATTTAGTGTAATACATGGGTAATATATGTTTTTACATACCATAGGAATATAGGTGGACTGTTTTTGCATAACATGAGTATGTGGACTATTTTGCTATATTGTGGTCTATTTTGGACTGTGTGTGTGAGTTAGATGGGTTTATATATGCATCAGAGTGTAAAGGGGGGATCACATATATATATATATATATATATATATATATATATATATATATATATATATATATATATATATATATATATATATATATATATATATATATATATATATATATATATATATATATATATATATATATATATTTTATATATATATGTGTGTGTGTGTGTGTGTGTGTGTGTGTGTGTGTGCATCAGAGTGGGGGGATCATATATATATATATATATATATATATATATATATATATATATATATATATATATATATATATATATATATATATATATTTATATATATATATATATATATATATATATATATATATATAATATATATATATGTGTGTGTGTGTGTGTGTGTGTGTGTGTGTGTGTGTGCATCAGAGTGGGGGGATCATATATATATATATATATATATATATATATATATATATATATATATATATATATATATATATATATATATATATATATATATAAAACTGAGGTTAGTAATGAGAGGGGATGACATATAAAGAGTAGAGTAGTAGCATCATAATTGGGAATAGGAGGCATGGCAGATATGTATCAGGCATTGGGTGCATATTGCATCGGTCCCTATGGATGAGTCAAGTGTTCAGCCATTTGAAACATGTTTCAGTCCTTTGTTCAGCCAATGATTTTGCATCAGCCCAATGTATATGATCTAAGTACCCGTTATTCAATGGAAAGTTAGGAACTACGTATTAGTCATGCATTCTTATATTGTATCAGTCTCCCTCACTTCCATATGTATCAATATAGAGAGGGGGGTATTGTATCAGTCTCCCTCACTTCCAAATAGAGTATAGCAACATTGAAAGACTTCGGGACCGATGGGTCGCCAAGGCGACTCCCGCACGGGGAGTTGCATAATGTATGAATGAGTGAATGAACGAATAAGTGAATGAATGAAACAACGAATGAATGAATATGAGAATGAATGATTATGTGAATGAATCAATGAACGAAACGGACAAGTGAAAGAAAGAAAATAAAGAATGAATAAAAGAAAAGAAAGAAAGGAATGGTTAGCGACAGGTATGACGGGGACGTGCATCGGGGCTCGCTACCCGCGCTGCACGGACGCCGCCGCCAACCTAGTTGATAACGCATTATGGCTAAAGGTTAGCCTATGGCTCGGAGTCAGCCGTTAAGTTAAAATGATAAGTCAATACGAAATGGTCGTGGACAATCCCAACATATACGGGAGGTAGGAGAAATGAGGGATTCTGCGACACAATCAAAGGGAGGATCGGGGCCGGCCTAGGCGGGATCATGGCTTACGGGCTGCTTGGGTGTGGGCTCGGACATTCCAAGTAGACGTAAGGCCGGGTATTTCAAAAGACTATCAAGGTGTACCAGCCAGCACGCTATGATAGGTGAGAATCCCAAAAAGGGGGTATTTCAAAAGACTATCAAGGTGCACCAGCACGCTATGATAGGTAAGAATACCAGGTACTTCAAAAGACTATCAAGGTGCACCTGCACGCTATGATAGGTGAGAATACCAAAGGAGAGTATGTCCAAAATGGCTTATGGTGCCAGCGACCGGTGCATATAGACTAAGTGGGCTTTGCTGGTGGCAATCCACGTGCAAGTCCTTGCATTGAAACAAAGTAGTCTAAGTTAACTAAATGAAGTGCCTTCTGAACAGGCTTGAAATGTAACACACCAAAGGATAAAGAGTACTTCGTGGAATCGAGTTAGAAAATATGTCTACGTCGCGCTAGGACCTGAGGCAGGGACACGCCCTTGGCATTGAAAGTTTATACGAATTGTTGACTAACTTGGTTTACTTTGGACAGGGAAGGCCGGACGGTAAGTATGGGTAAGTCGTGCATGCATTTCCATGCAAACACTTGGATTTGGCAACACGTGATAGGTTATAAAATATGCCATGAAAATAATCCTAAGACAAGATTGGAAAGACAATGAATGATAGACGGTGCACAAAAGTAAATAGAACGTGCTTGGTAATGATAGAATTGTGGGCAAGCTAGCCTCCCCACCAGTACATAACAATGTACTGGTAACCCCACAGATTGCTTGCAGGAAGCAGGAGACGTCGTCGGGTGTGGAGCTTTCCTCGAACGCGCTAAGGCATGGAGCTATCTCTGGAGCCCTGGAGCGTTGTAAGGAGCTGGAGCACCATATACAGGACATAATGTATCGGAACATCGGCATGAATCATTCCATCTTGTAAGCCATTTGGCACGCCTTTTATGTTTCAGAGAGGAAGAGCTTGAGCGACTTGTAATCTCGGCCTAGCGCCGCTTGTAAACTTCTTGAATGTCAATAAAGAGTTTTAATTGCTTCAACTTGTGTTCATTTACTTTCTGCTGCAAATGGGGACACTCTGTGCGACTCTGTGGCCTAACTTGAATCGGCCGTTTCTGGAGATTAGCCTTGCACGGGCGTAACCTAGGCTCGTGCGGCATCACGCCTTAGCGAGGACGATCGCTCCTGCGGGAGCGGGACGTGACAGATGCCGATGTACCTCCCACGGCTTCACGGCAGAACCATCGCACGCCGAGCCCTTCTTTTGTCGTCTGCCTCAGCGCCGCGTTCGACTTCCCCGTGCCCTCCCGAGCTGCCGGACCGCCGCTGGCTGATCCACCACACCACACCGTGGTGAGTACCGCCTGGACCCCATGCCGGCAGCGCCACCAACCTTCCTCAGGGTGAGTTCTCCTCTCCATCGTCTCCCCCTTCTCTTCGTTTTTCTAGCTCAAGTGAATTAGGGAAAGGTAAGAGAATTTGTGTGCATCAATTAGGGACCCTCATGCATTAGGACTACCATGGAGAGGAGTTTTGACTCTTCTTTCCAACATTTGGAGACTTTTCCCTTTATATTTTAACCCATTTTAGGAGAAATTCGAGAATGATAATTCTAGGACTTGTGAATAGGTTTATTAGGTCCTAATTGTGATTTAGAACATGTGGGTATGCTTCGGGTCGAGTTTGGATTCGTTTGGAGTGCATATCATGGCGTATCGTGATATGCATGCCAAGTGTTTGACAAAATGACCAAGTGGACACCCAATATTGTAATTTCTGTTTGGACACTTATTTCTAGTGTATATTCATATAACTTATCATTTTGTATATGTATTTAGTGTAATACATGGGTAACATATGTTTTTACATACCATAGGAATATAGGTGGACTATTTTTGCATAACATGAGTATGTGGACTATTTTGCTATATTGTGGTCTATTTTGGACTGTGTGTGTGAGTTAGATGGGTTTATATATGCATCAGAGTGTAAAGGGGGGATCATATATATATATATATATATATATATATATATATATATATATATATATATATATATATATATATATATATATATATATATATATATATATATATATATATATAGTGTGTGTGTGTGTGTGTGTGTGTGTGTGTGTTTATATATGCATCAGAGTAGGGGGATCATATATATATATATATATATATATATATATATATATATATATATATATATATATATATAAAAATATATATATATATATATATATATATATATATATATATAACTGAGGTTAGTAATGAGAGGGGATGACATATAAAGAGTAGAACCCTACTTGAGTAGTAGTAGCATCATAATTGGGAATAGGAGGCATGGCAGATATGTATCAGGCATTGGGTGCATATTGCATCGGTCCCTATGGATGAGTCGAGTGTTCAACCATTTGAAACATGTTTCAGTCCTTTATTCAGCCAATGATTTTGCATCAGCCCAATGTATATGATCTAAGTACCAGTTATTCAATGGGAAGTTGGGAACTATGTATTAGTCATGCATTCTTATATTGTATCAGTCTCCCTCATTTCCATATGTATCAATATAGAGAGGGGGTACTTCTTTAGGTATCTGTTAACTGTAGGATGGGGGGGGATGATGTGAAGAATGGTAGCAACTTGCCATAGGAGGATCCGAAAATACTATTTGGGGTAGTATGTGTTCACTCACTTAACTGAACCATATTTTAGTTTTCTGCATTTTCTTCTTGCATCAGTCACATGATGTAATGTCAGTCCTATAGAGTAACTAACGTATCAGTTGGGGCTCGAGCCAAGAAAAGGAGACTGATGTGAAGAGTAAATGGAAGAAAATCAAGTATCAGTCTTGAGGCTTTTAAATATCAGTTATATAGAAAGATTTTTGTATCAGTGATGTGAAGGGGCAGTTGTGAAGGGGCTTTAGGCCATTTAAGTAGCAACATTTGCTACTATTGATAGCAGTAGCTACCCTTCCTATAGGCAGCAACAGCAGCAAGCTTGCATTGCATCGCTTGGTTGCTTGCTTGCTAGCCATGTTATTTTCTAGCAGTAACCTATAACATTAGCAATAGGTGAAGGAGGGAACCATGTATCAGTCCTAAAGAGGACTATAGGTGTATTAGTGATTTAAGGGGCCTATATGTATCAGTTTGTATATAAGGGCATATAGTATTGGAGAATACCAATTGGGGAATAACTGCTATATATACATACATATATATCGAGAGACTTGTGTATATGTAGAGGGTTGTTCCCTGTAGGCAGGATGAGGTACAAATATGATGTGAGTGCCTAGTAGGAGCCCAGTGCCCTGTTATCAGTTGAGAAAAACTGAAAACCTAGGTGTGGGCTTCAAAAGACTGATACAAGTATTAGTTGGCTTGTATAGATGTGCACAGATTTGGGGTAGTATAGGCAGAGGTTTAGTACCAAGGGGCAGTAGTTTTGATACTCTTGTGTAGTAGCTATAGGATATAGGTTTGGACTATATGAGTATTGGTAGTTAACTGATGAGTATTGGTAGGAGGAAATAGGTAAGGAAGAGAGTAACTATGTAAAGTTAGGCTCAGATTATGAGGAGAGTAGAGAGTGAGGCACCCGGTGTCCAGTGGGCCTATGTGTTTGATTTTGGGACTGATACTTGATATCAGTTGGATTTTAGTAGAGTATAGGTGAGTATGTTGGTGGGTGCATCATGTGTGAGGCAAGCCAATCTGTGCACTTGTACTGATTTGGGTATAATTGATGAATAGGGGATTTGAGATGGGGGATCTAATAGGAATCAGTGGCAGTAGCATCAGTAAGTAGGTGAAGGGGGTTACTCCTTGTTGCACACAGGATTAGGAAGTAGAGGGAGTCCCTGATACCTATAATTGGAAAGTCTTACCTGTAGTGATACCAAGTGTCACTTGATACTTCTAATGGCAACCTACAAGGGGTGCAATTAGTGTCAAGTGTATGTGTGACTAGAAATTGAGTATGGGACAGAGAGCAAGTCCATGAGTATAAGAGAAATGTAGAAGGAATTAGGGTGTGTGAGTATAAGGCTTGATTTCATGTATCAGCTATATAGAGGGTTCTAAATATATGTATTAGTATTTTAAAATCTATATGTATAGAGAGGCTATACATGTATCAATTGACTGTTATAAGAGAGTGGATTAGTGTCATGTGGATACATGTATTACCTATCTATCTATTTGCCTTATCTAAGTATCTATGTACCTATCTAAGTGTCTATTTACCTAATATCTATTTTTCTATCTATCTATCTATATATCTAAGTATCTATATATATATATATATATATATATATATATATATATATATATATATATATATATATATATATATATATATATATAGAAAATATATAAAATATATATATATATATATATAAATATATATATATATAAAATATATATATATATATATATATATATATATATATAAAAATATATATATATATATATATATATATATATATATATATAAATATATATTGACTCATACATATAGTAGGGATATTAGCATATATCTATACATATAGAGTGCATGGGGAAATATGGTTTACCTAGATAGGAAATTACCAAAGTGAGGTACTGGGATTTAGGCCTTGCCTACATTAAACTCCCCCCCTCCCCCGCTGCTACAGTCCCCCCCCCCCCCCCCCCCCCCCCCCCGATGCCTACAATACCTAACCCTAACCCTCTATTTCCATCAGCCGCTACCCACTCCCTTCAAACCCTAGTTTAGGTTAAAAAAAACAATTGTTGGGAATCTCAGAGGGGAAACACTTGTATGAACCTCTGCCCTTCAATGCTGGAAATTTAACAAAGAGCACACATATGGTTTGTTGTGCATGAATCTTTGTTTCTTTCCTTGATCTCCATACCAGGATTTAACAGAGGATACCATGGGCTATCTCTTTGTCCTAGCTTGTGATCCACACTCTCTGCTTTCTACGTACGTGTGCCAGTTCTAGGCTCCGTTTTTAGCGCATTGGCAGAGTTACTGTGTTTTTTAAGAGGAAAGAACAAATCGACAGTCGAATCTCTGATAAATGGCAGACTCTACGGCAAATAGCAGCACCACAGATACTAGTGTCATCAACACACTAGCAGGCACTAGCACAACGATTTTCTCCATTTGACTTGTCGATCGACGGTTGGAAGGGCCAGAGGGCTACTCCACATAGCGAAAGAAGGTCGAAAAGACACTTCGAGGAATGCGGTTGTCCAAACATATGAGTGACAACCCTCCAGCAGAAGATGATCCCATCTTTGAGCAATGGGAGACGGATGACAGTAGACTGTTTACACAGTTGATGAATTCTAGGGGTGTGCATCGGTCGGTGGTCGACCTATTCGGTCCCAACCGAAGTCGAACCGAAGTTAATCGGTTTAAAAATAAACAAAACCGAACCAAACCAACCAAATGGTCGGTTCGGTTTTAAAACCGACCGACTTGGTTCGGTTTGGATCGGTTCGACTTGGTCGATTTTGATCACATAAAAAAATGGACTGTATGTTTTTTTTTCTTTTGTGAAACCTCAGTCAACTTCCACTTTGCAACAGTAAATACAATTCAGCAGCTTCAATTCAACTTGCGCTTTATAGGTGGAGAAAAATGCCAATTATACATAAAAAAATCATATACATTCAACCAAAAGCCCCTTTCATATGCACATGAGCAATTAGAAAAGAATAGGAGATACCAGCACTCCTCTTTGAGACTATAGAGAGAGAGAGGGAGAGCGCTTTCAACTTTAACTTGATAAATGGCTGTGATGTGAATAAATGAACCAAACCTGTATAATACAACCCAATAAACCCATATCCAACCGGCCAACCCTAATTATTTAACAAGGATTTGGTTCGGTTCGATTTAGACGGTTTTTGGCATAAACAAACCGTGAACCAAACCGAACCGGTCGGTTTTGAAAAAATTGAAGCCGAACCAAACCAACCGAACCATCGGTTCGGTTTGGCTTGGTTCGATTTAGTCGGTTTGACTTAATTGTGCACAGCTCTAATGAATTCCATGGAACCATCGGTAGAAGATATTGTTCAAAATACGGACTCCGTGAAGGAGTTATAGGAGGTACTGGTGTAATGCCTGTGGTCCGTATTACGTATTTCTGGAATACGTGTACGTATTTTATTCTGTATTGCATGATTCTTTGCATCTTGGCTTGGTTATTTCTTGGCTTGGTTTGGCTTGGCTCGGTTTTCTTTGGTTCAATATGAACCAATGTAAACCCCCTACCTACCACCACCCTTTGTATTTATTAAGCCCTTTTCCTTCTCTCTCTTCATTCAATCATCTTCTTCTTCCTCATTTACTATCTTCACCTACCAGAGAGAGAAGAGAGAGGTCTAGGCAAGTGCAACTTGCTTCATTGTGGAACTTTGATTTCATTACTCCATTCTCTTCCTTAATACATTTTAAAGCACTTTAGAACTTGGCATTTTTACTTTCCATGGCTAGATCCTTGTAGATCTATATTTGTTTCATTTTTGGATTTTTGGGGTTTTCATCTATTTAATCCTGTTATTTCTGAGTTTTGAAGGTTCCACGTTGTAGAGTAGCTCGTTCTACCCCATTTTGACCTAAGGAAGTTCGGATTTGGGCTCCGGATGATGGAGTTGTGGAGCTTGAGAACTTGGCTCTCATGGAGTTCTCCTTCTCAGAAGTTTGGGGAAGAAGAACGGTATCCTGACTTGACCGCATGAACATTTCATGCGGCAAGTATTCTCCCTGGCGCATGGGCTTGACTTGACCGCATGACTAGTTCATGCGGCAAGTGTAACTTAGCCGCATGCACCCCATTGTCTCCTAGCCGCATAGGCGTATGGATAGCATGGCTGCCTAGGACCTTGCTCCCGAGCCGCATATGCGCCCATCCCGCCAGCCGCATGAGGACCCCGCTGCTTCCAGCCGCATGAATGCTCTAACTTAGCCTCATGCGCCCTCACTTCTTCCTGGCCGCATGGGACTTCACTTGACCCAGCCGCATGAGAACTCCTCCCGGCCGCATGAACCTGATTGGACAGCCAGCCGCATGGATCCATCCCCATGAAGTCCCCACTCTTCCCGCTAACCGCGTATGCACCGTCACCCCCAGCCGCGCATGCAACTGTCCCCCTTCCAGCCGCATGAGCAATCGCATTGACCCAGCCGCATGGGTTTTGCTACTTTGGGCCGCATGGACTTAGGTCTGTCCGAGCCGCATGAAGACCCCCCCTTTCTTATTTGAGCCGCATGGGTTGCTTCTTCTCGAGCCGCATGGGTTTCCTTTCCTGAGAACCACATGCGCCCCCTTGTCCTGGCCGCATGGGATCCAGTAACCCTGGCCGCATGAGCTCTCTTATTTGAGCCGCATGTGCCCCCTCCTTCCTGGCCGCATATGACTGAGCCGCATGACTTTCTCATGTTCCTGTGTACTATTATTTATCATTATTTGCTCATGTTTTGTAACTCCTTTATTAGGCATTTTACGCCCGTTTTATATCCTTACGTCTTTTGTCCTGAACTTGATAATCCTGAATTGATGTAACATGCTTGGAATTAACAACTAAACTTGACACGATTGTGACCCGTAGAGGTGCACTCCTGACATGAGTAACCTGACATGACCTGATAGTGGCCCGCCGTGGCGCACTCCTGACTAGTACATTTGACATGAAAACCTGACATGAACTATCTTGAGCAGCTGTTGCGACGGCTACCTGACATGACATGACCTGTATAATTACTTGGACACCGTGGGCGATTGTGCTTGTACAAATAATCCAGTCCTGTTTTGCATCATGTCTAGGACAGGGACTCCTGAGTACCACGGTCAGGAGTACCTATTGAATTGGACTAAGGTTAATAACTAGATTAATATATTAGTCATGAAGAGATTTCCCAGCTACAGGCAATCCCGTTACCTGGGTGCGCCTGGGATCTGTAGCCTGCCGTCGAATAGGGCACATTTCTAGCACACTGTCATGTGTTGCACCTTTCAAGCTACTTAAGGGTACATGCGTTTCCTGGACGATGTACCCACCTGAATTCAACCCTAACTTTCGACCTGGGTAACCTGGATGGTCTGCAGGGCTTGTGGCTGTGGAATAATCTCACTGCATCTTGTTAGTAATTAGGCTTGTGACAACCCTAGTTAGTTAAAGTATCAAGCCGTAGTTCTTGCTTGGCCGTGAAATGATTGGATGGAGTCTAACCAGTCTAGTCTTGTCCTGATCCTGTTCCAGATTATTGAATGACCAGAATGCTTGTATTTATTTTACAGATAAATGGTGAGAAACCAAGCTCCGTTCAGACGAAGGGTTACAACCCCGGTCCTTGTTTGGTTTACGGGTTGTAACCTGGTTATCTGAATAGTTCCATGGTTATCTCGTCGTATATCATCCTGATGTGTTTTCTTTATTTTCCAGTTCTTACTTTATTTATATCTTGTGCTGATTGCTGGTTTTAGTTCCTAAGTGAAGCTTCCTTTGTGGCACTTGCTCTTTCTGGGATCTGACCCAGCTGGTTTTGTATGGCCAGATTTCGGAGCAGCTCCAGAGGATCTACCGGCCTTCCAGCCAGATGGTGGCCACTAGACGGAACCCTGGCAACGAGTGGGTTTATTTTTGATCTCCCACTTTATTGTAAAAATATTCTTTTGAGGCGTTTAGCCGACGAGCACCTGTTTAGCTCGATTGTACTTTTATTTACTGTCTGCCTACGGGCTGTAACATGATTGACAGATCCTAGGGTTGATCATGTATGACTAAACTCTTGCTAGTCCTGACATTTTGTAACGACTAGCTTCATGATCAGCTGAATATGTAATGTTTGGGACGCCTTACTATTGTATATTTAATGATCATACATCTTGTAACTTTTACTTACTGCTTGTGATTGAGACAATAGGCTTGTTCATGACCATAGGAGACTGTTGGCTTGTAGTAAACCCTCATGTATCTAGACAGCCGTGACCGTATAGCGAGATGGAATCCATTTCAATATACGTAGCTGGCTATGTCTGCCCCCGCTCTCCAGTATTCTGGTTCTGGGGCGTGACATGGTTTAAGTGGTGGCCCATGCAGGTCTTGTAAATCAAGATATGTGAGGGTTTACCGAATAGATGTCTCAATCAGTATCTGCCTTTGATCTCTGCTCATATCATCTGAATCCCTGGATTCTTGTCCTGATCATATGCTTGTATCGTTGATCTGTCCTGGTCCTTCCTTATTGTTCCCTATGTCGTCTTCTTCAACGGCATTGTTACTGGACCTGCCGACCAGCAAGGCGGAGCACCTCCCGCGGACCAGCAGCAACCTGGGGATCAAGTCCAGCACTCCGGAGTAGCCTCCAGGGTCGAGCCAATTGGAGAAGAGCCCCCAGTTCAGCCAGTTCAGCCTGCCGAGCCTGATGATGGCACATTAGTAGGACTCGTCAGGACCTTGATAGCTTCTCAAGATCGTCGTGGAGATGCCTTGCAACAGGCAGTGACGGATGCTTTGACCAGAGGAGGTCATCAGGGTAACAGCGCGGCCAACAGCTTCAAGCGCCTGAACCCTCCATTCTTTGACGGTAGTGAAGATGCTATTGCGGCAGATGCTTGGCTTCAGGACACAGAGGTGGTTCTAGAAGCAGCCAGGACTCCAGAGAACGAGAAGGTGGCAGTTGTGCGCCTGCAGTTGTTAGATCTTGCCCACAGCTGGTGGGCAGCTCAGGCCGTTGGATTAGCAGCACCTATTGCTTGGGCGGTGTTCAGAGAGAGATTCCAGACCAAGTATTTTGATGCCGTAGCTCGGTACGATCTACAGACGAGGTTTACCAACCTGAAGCAAGGAGGCAGGACGGTCAATGGATATGCGGCCGAGTTTTCCAGACTTAGTCGGTTTGCTCCCACCTTGGTGGCAACCGAGTATGATAGAGCCCAGCGGTTCCAGAAGGGGCTTCACCTGGAGATCTTGTTAGCAATTGAGCAGTTTGAGCATCAGACTTTTGATGCAGTCTTGAGAGCAGCCCGGAGGCATGAGTATACCTCCCAGAGGATTGTGGATAGGACCGGAGGTCGGAAGAGATCGCACGGCCAGATGAATCAGTCTTCAGCCCCAGCCCTGGCAGCCAGGGCTTTGACTATTGGAGCTCCGAGGCGGGCGGCCTCAGTGACGTCGGTTCAGCATTCCACTCCGACGTACCCTCAGCAGCGGAAGCAGAAGCAGAAGCAGTCTTTCGCAGTGGGATGTTCTCATTGTGGAAAGCCAGGCCATGTAGTGGCAGAGTGTCGTAGGGCACAGGGATTGTGTCTGGCTTGTGGAGCACCAGACCATAGGGTTGGATCCTGCCCGAACAGGGGTGGTTCATCATCGTCCAACCTTTCTAGCTCTTCGGTGAGAGGACCAGTTCCAGTCCAGCAGCAGCAGCAGTATCCATTGCCGAGGCCCTTGCCGCCTCAGTCCCAGATATTCCAGCAGCAGAACCCCCAGCAGCATGCACAAGCCCAAGCCTTGAGTCAGAGCAGGCAGCGAGGATTCCAGCAGAGGGGACCAGTACCCCGAGGGCACGGTCAGGCTATGGTGATGACCGCAGAGGAAGGATTGGCACCAGGAGAGGTAGTGGCAGGTACTATTCTCGTCAACTCATTTCCAGCTTCAGCTTTATTTGATTCTGGTGCATCGCATTCTTTTATGTCTGCACGATTCGCGGCACGGGTAGGATTGGAGCCCGAGTCATTATCAGTAAGGCTTAATATACTTACTGGTAACGGACTTGTGGGAGTAGATAGAGTATTTTTCTCGTGTCGGATCGTAGTTAGCGGTAGAGAATTCCCCGCTAGATTGATAGAATTCCCGATGGCCGATTATGATGTGGTCTTAGGGATGGATTGGTTGAGGAACCAGTATGCTAGAATAGACTGCCATATCGGCAGGGTTGTTTTTAGCATTCCAGGCGAGCCAGAGTTTTCCTTTTCCCGAGGCGCAGTTGAGCCTTCTTCTCCAGTGTTGCGGATGGCAGTAGCAGCAGTGCAGTTGCCCAGAATAGTGGATAAATTCCCAGATGTTTTCCCAGAAGAGCTACCAGGTATGCCTCCAGAGCGGGAGATCGAGTTCACTATAGACTTGATTCCCGGGACAGCCCCCGTATCAGAGAGAGTCTACAGGATGGCGCCGTCAGAGTTGGAGATATTGTACAAGATGATTGAAGAACTTCGAGCCAAGGGATTCATTCGTGCTAGTGGATCGCCTTGGGGAGCCCCGATGCTTCTTGTGAAAAAGAAGGATGGTACGTCCAGGTTATGTGTTGATTATCGTACCTTGAACTCAGTGACAATCAAGAACAGATACCCTCTTCCGAGGATAGATGACTTGTTTGATCAACTCAAGGGGGCTTCAGTATTCTCGAAGATCGATTTGCGCTCAGGTTATCACCAGATCAGAGTCAGAGAGCAGGACATTCCGAAGACAGCTTTTAGATCGAGATATGGGCATTGGGAGTTCCTTGTTATGCCTTTTGGAGCAACCAATGCGTTGGCAGTATTCATGGACCTCATGAATCGCATCTTCATGCCTTACTTGGATCAGTTCGTGATTGTGTTCTTGGATGACATCTTGGTCTACAGCAAGAGTGAGGCGGAGCATGAGCAGCATCTCAGAGTTGTTCTTCAGATTCTCAGGGAGCACCAGTTATATGCCAAGTTCAGTAAATGCGAGTTCTGGCTCGATCGTATTTCGTACTTGGGTCATATCATCACTCGAGGAGGAGTAGAAGTGGATCCCCAGAAGATTGTGGCCATTGAGTCATGGCCAGTGCCCAGCACAGTTGTAGAGGTTCGTAGTTTTCTTGGATTGGCCGGCTACTACCGCCGGTTTGTTTCGGATTTTGCTCGGATATCAGCGCCATTAACGCAGTTGACCCGCAAGGATGCGCAGTTTACTTGGACAGCAGAGTATCAGAGTTCTTTTGAGCAGTTGAAGCGAGGCCTGATAACAGCTCCTATTCTCACGCTTCCAGATGGGACCGGAGGATTCTCAGTATATTGTGATGCTTCAGGTAGAGGTTTAGGATGTGTTCTGATGCAGCATGGGAAGGTAATAGCTTATGCATCACGACAACTTCGTGATCATGAGAGGAATTACCCAACCCATGACTTGGAGCTGGCAGCAGTGGTATTTGCACTTAAGTTGTGGAGGCACTACTTGTACGGAGACAGGGTAGAGATTTTTATCGACCACAAGAGTCTGAAGTATGTTTTTACCCAGAAGGATCTTAACATGCGTCAGAGAAGGTGGCTGGAGCTTCTTGTGGATTATGATGTCAACTTGCAGTATCATCCTGGGAAGGCAAACGTTGTTGCAGATGCATTGAGCAGGAGAGCAGGAGTTTATTTCCTAACAGCGCAACCAGAGCTGTTAGCAGATCTTCAGAAGATGGGTATAGAGGTTGTTCTCCCTTCCAGTGAGGCATTGATGGCCAGTATGCAAGTTCAGTCTACTATAGTCGAGAGGATCCGGATGGCGCAGTCAGCAGATTCTAAGCTTCAGCGACTCAGAGCAGAGTGCGAGGCAGGACGAAGACCAGAGTTATGCATTCATGAGGGCGGTACACTTCTACATGGGAAGCGTCTTTGTGTACCCAGCGGAGATATCCGGCAGGAGATCATGTCAGAGGCGCACAGTTCTCAGTATTCCATCCATCATGGCAGTACGAAGATGTACCGAGATATCCGTCAGCACTTCTGGTGGAATGGCATGAAGCGGAAGATAGCTCGATTTGTCTCTCGGTGTTTGGTTTGTCAACAAGTTAAAGCTGAACATCAGAGACCGGCTGGACTTCTTCAGCCCTTGCCGATTCCAGAATGGAAGTGGGAGCATGTGACCATGGATTTCGTGACTGGATTACCTAGATCCCCAGCTGGCAGAGATGCTATCTGGGTTATAGTTGATCGGCTCATGAAGGCGGCTCACTTCCTTCCATTCAGAGTTGGTCAGTCGACGGCTCAGCTAGCGGAGATGTACCTCAGGCAGATTGTCAGATTGCATGGTGTGCCAGTCAGTATCACCTCGGACCGAGATTCCAGGTTTACGTCGCACTTTTGGCGTAGCTTGCAAGAGAGTTTGGGGACTCGTCTCCAGTTCAGTTCAGCATATCACCCGCAGACAGATGGTCAGTCGGAGCGTACGATCCAGACTCTTGAAGATATGTTGAGATCATGCACACTTGACTTCGGTGGTTCATGGGAAGATCACTTGCACCTGGTGGAGTTCTCATACAATAACAGTTTCCAGGCCAGTATCCAGATGGCACCGTTCGAGGCACTGTATGGCAGAAAGTGCAGATCCCCGTTAGCCTGGAATGATGTTGGAGAGAGGCAGATGCTTGGTCCAGAAATGATTGCTCAGACCATTGAAGTGGTCCGAAGGGTCAGAGATCATCTTCAAGTTGTCCAAGATCGCCAGCGTCATTGGGCCGATTCTCATCGGCGTCCTCTCGAGTTTTCGGTCGGTGACCATGTATTCCTGAGGATTTCGCCTAACCGTGGCGTCATTCGTTTCGGCGTGCGGGGAAAGCTTAGTCCTAGGTATATAGGGCCATTTGACATTCTGGAGCGAGTAGGAGATGTATCCTATCGTCTCGCTCTTCCGCCGTCGCTAAGCGAGGTGCATGACGTGTTCCATGTATCCCAATTACGACGGTATATCCCAGACCCGAGCCACATCCTGGATCATTCGGAATTGGTTGTTGGTACCAACCTTTCGTATGAGGAGAGGCCCGTGTCTATATTGGACCGGAGAGAGAAGATCCTCAAGAACAAGACTATCAAGTTAGTCCGAGTTGCTTGGGGTCATCACTCTTTGGGAGAGTCAACGTGGGAGCGTGAGGATGATATCCGATCGCGATATCCCGACTTGTTTGACTCGTGAGGTATAATATCTTTCTTATGCCTCATGCCTTCGATTCCTTGCTTGCATGATTGATTGATTGTCTAGTATAGCTTGCTTGTTATTAGTGTAGCTTGTCATTGCTCCTCTAGCCTCTTGATTAAATTTCGAGGACGGAATTCTTTTAAGGTGGGTAGAGTTGTAATGCCTGTGGTCCGTATTACGTATTTCTGGAATACGTGTACGTATTTTATTCTGTATTGCATGATTCCTTGCATCTTGGCTTGGTTATTTCTTGGCTTGGTTTGGCTTGGCTTGGTTTTCTTTGGTTCAATATGAACCAATGTAAACCCCCTACCTACCACCACCCTTTGTATTTATTAAGCCCTTTTCCTTCTCTCTCTTCATTCAATCATCTTCTTCTTCCTCATTTACTATCTTCACCTACCAGAGAGAGAAGAGAGAGGTCTAGGCAAGTGCAACTTGCTTCATGGAGGAACTTTGATTTCATTACTCCATTCTCTTCCTTAATACATTTTAAAGCACTTTAGAACTTGGCATTTTCACTTTCCATGGCTAGATCCTTGTAGATCTATATTTGTTTCATTTTCGGATTTTTGGGGTTTTGATCTATTTAATCCTATTATTTCTGAGTTTTGAAGGTTCCATGTTATAGAGTAGCTCGTTCTACCCCATTTTGACCTAAGGAAGTTCGGATTTGGGCTCCGGATGATGGAGTTGTGGAGCTTGAGAACTTGGCTCTCATGGAGTTCTCCTTCTCAGAAGTTTGGGGAAGAAGAACTGTATCCTGACTTGACCGCATGAACATTTCATGCGGCAAGTATTCTCCCTGGCGCATGGGCTTGACTTGACCGCATGACTAGTTCATGCGGCAAGTGTAACTTAGCCGCATGCACCCCATTGTCTCCTAGCCGCATAGGCGTATGGATAGCATGGCTGCCTAGGACCTTGCTCCCGAGTCGCATATGCGCCCATCCCGCCAGCCGCATGAGGACCCCGCTGCTCCCAGCCGCATGAATGCTCTAACTTAGCCTCATGCGCCCTCACTTCTTCCTGGCCGCATGGGACTTCACTTGACCCAGCCGCATGAGAACTCCTCCCGGCCGCATGAACCTGATTGGGCAGCCAGCCGCATGGATCCATCCCCATGAAGTCCCCACTCTTCCCGCTAACCGCGTATGCACCGTCACCCCCAGCCGCGCATGCAACTGTCCCCTTCCCAGCCGCATGAGCAATCGCATTGACCCAGCCGCATGGGTTTTGCTACTTTGGGCCGCATGGACTTAGGTCTGTCCGAGCCGCATGAAGACCCCCCCTTTCTTATTTGAGCCGCATGGGTTGCTTCTTCTCGAGCCGCATGGGTTTCCTTTCCTGAGAACCACATGCGCCCCCTTGTCCTGGCCGCATGGGATCCAGTAACCCTGGTCGCATGAGCTCTCTTATTTGAGCCGCATGTGCCCCCTCCTTCCTGGCCGCATATGACTGAGCCGCATGACTTTCTCATGTTCCTGTGTACTATTATTTATCATTATTTGCTCATATTTTGTAACTCCTTTATTAGGCATTTTACGCCCGTTTTATATCCTTACGCCTTTTGTCCTGAACTTGATAATCCTGAATTGATGTAACATGCTTGGAATTAACAACTAAACTTGACACGATTGTGACCCGTAGAGGTGCACTCCTGACATGAGTAACCTGACATGACCTGATAGTGGCCCGCCGTGGCGCACTCCTGACTAGTACATTTGACATGAAAACCTGACATGAACTATCTTGAGCAGCTGTTGCGACGGCTACCTGACATGACATGACCTGTATAATTACTTGGACACCGTGGGCGATTGTGCTTGTACAAATAATCCAGTCCTGTTTTGCATCATGTCTAGGACAGGGACTCCTGAGTACCACGGTCAGGAGTACCTATTGAATTGGACTAAGGTTAATAACTAGATTAATATATTAGTCATGAAGAGATTTCCCAGCTACAGGCAATCCCGTTACCTGGGCGCGCCTGGGATCTGTAGCCTGTCGTCGAGTAGGGCACATTTCCAGCACACTGTCATGTGTTGCACCTTTCAAGCTACTTAAGGGTACATGCGTTTCCTGGACGATGTACCCACCTGAATTCAACCCTAACTTTCGACCTGGGTAACCTGGATGGTCTGCAGGGCTTGTGGCTGTGGAATAATCTCACTGCATCTTGTTAGTAATTAGGCTTGTGACAACCCTAGTTAGTTAAAGTATCAAGCTGTAGTTCTTGCTTGGCCGTTAAATGATTGGATGGAGTCTAACCAGTCTAGTCTTGTCCTGATCCTGTTCCAGATTATTGAATGACCAGAATGCTTGTATTTATTTTACCGATAAATGGTGAGAAACCAAGCTCCGTTCAGACGAAGGGTTACAACCCCGGTCCTTGTTTGGTTTACAGGTTGTAACCTGGTTATCTGAATAGTTCCATGGTTATCTCGTCGTATATCATCCTGATGTGTTTTCTTTATTTTCCAGTTGTTACTTTATTTATATCTTGTGCTGATTGCTGGTTTTTGTTCCTAAGTGAAGCTTCCTTTGTGGCACTTGCTCTTTCTGGGATCTGATCCAGCTGGTTTTGTATGGCCAGATTTCGGAGCAGCTCCAGAGGATCTACCGGCCTTCCAGCCAGATGGTGGCCACTAGACGGAACCCTGGCAACGAGTGGGTTTATTTTTGATCTCCCACTTTATTGTAAAAATATTCTTTTGAGGCGTTTAGCCGACGAGCACCTGTTTAGCTCGATTGTACTTTTATTTACTGTCTGCCTACGGGCTGTAACATGATTGACAGATCCTAGGGTTGATCATGTATGACTAAACTCTTGCTAGTCCTGACATTTTGTAACGACTAGCTTCATGATCAGCTGAATATGTAATGTTTGGGACGCCTTACTATTGTATATTTAATGATCATACATCTTGTAACTTTTACTTACTGCTTGTGATTGAGACAATAGGCTTGTTCATGACCATAGGAGACTGTTGGCTTGTAGTAAACCCTCATGTATCTAGACAGCCGTGACCGTATAGCGAGATGGAATCCATTTCAATATACGTAGCTGGCTATGTCTGCCCCCGCTCTCCAGTATTCTGGTTCTGGGGCGTGACAACTGGCGGCGGCATTTGATGGTAAACGCGATTTGTCTCGTATCTATGACTCGGTCGTTGGTGTATACCGAGCAAATTAAGGAGACAAATCCCATAATGACCATTTTTGGGCCTTTAAGGCTATGACGGATGAGATCGATTACGTTTTACCTCTTACGTCAGATATTAATGAAGCACGGGCTCAACGTGAGCAGTTTCATGTCATGGCTTATCTTGCCTCACTTCATCCTGATGCGGACTCTGCTCGATCTCAGATTATTGTTGGATCTGATGTACCGTCCCTGTTGGAAGCACACTATCGTGTCCTTCGGGCTGCTAAAGTAGTTGAAACCACTCCGGGTCGTGATGGAGGATGGGGTAATGGCGGTCGTGATGGAGGACGACCGTGCACATGCTTTAACTGTGGTCAGCTTGGCCATTTCTATTGGCAATGCACTAAATCACTTGCTGCTAATATCACCACTGATGCCCCTGATGAAGGTGTACGATCTATTCAGCTGACTTCGGACTCATATACAGAGTTCCTTGATTTCCAGGCTCAACGTCGTGGTGAAGCATCCACGTCTGGTACCATAGCTGGATACTCAGCAGAGTGCTTAGTGAAACCCAAGCAGTGGGTAATTGACTCTAGTGCATCCTATCACATGACTGGAGACGCAGGTATGATACATGATTATGTACCTATATGTCGTACTTCTGGCATTACTGTTGCCAATAGAGGTTCCCTGACAGTCCGAGGACGTGGAAGTGCCATTCTTTCTACCGGACTATCCCTCAACTCTATGCTACTTACTCCTGGGAACCCGTTCAGTTTACTTTCTATTAGTCAAATTACTCGTGAACTACATTACTCGGTAACATTTTTTTCTGATGGTTGTGTTTTTCAGGACCTAAAAACTGGGAAGACTATCGGTAAGGGGCATGTGGCTGGAGGCTTGTACCTGTTTGATACAACTTCTTCTGTTGCCTGTGCCGGCATGAAACTCGATCATGTCAAGTTACATTGTCGGTTAGGCCATCCATCGTCCCAAGCTCTATAGAAAATATACCCATATCTAGATATTCCCTTTTCTTTTCATTGTGAGCCATGTAGTTTAGCTAAGCATCACCGGATTCCTTATCCGGTGAGCCCAAATAAAATTGCTTCCGCTCCTTTTGAGTTGGTACATTCTGATATATGGGAACCTTGTCCGACTAAATCTGTCATGGGCTTTAAGTACTTTGTTACTTTTGTCGATGATTACCCACGTGTTACCTTTATTTATTTGATGAAAAATCGCTTTGAATTATTTAACATTTGGTGCAACTTTCATGCCGAAATATAACACTTAACATATTTAAATAGGATGACTTAACCTAGATTTGACCCGACTTGACCAAGGTTGACCAGTTTGAACCAAATGTCAACCTTTAAGTCAAATTGACCTAGTTGACCATGGAAGTCTAGAATTGACCTAGTTTGACTAGCTTTGACCTAGTTTGACTTCCATGACCTAGAAAAGGCCTAGAAGTATATAATTAATGTATTTAAATATATTGTTTACTCTAGAACACTAAGTAACTCTGTATATCTCATGTTTAGGTCATTGTGATGCCACTTTGGGCGTCGATCCATATTTACTGCTCAGGACCACAGGCGAGTACATTTTCTATAATTTTTATTATTTAATGATTATTATGATTCAGCTTCTAATATAGTATTACCTGATTCTCTGTCATGACACAGATTGGTATTTCTAGATTCATTCACTTGTGACACATGTATTATACTTGTCTGGCCTCCATTTCTGGAACCACCTACTGGAAACACAACTTTCATAGTCATGCTAAAATCATCCTTATTGGTCTAATTTGGAAAGAAAGCCGTGTGTGATGTGTCGTATTTACTACTAGTCTAATCTAGAAAGATAGCCGTCGAACGCTTGTCAAGTGTGCGATGTACCGTATTTACTACTGGTCTAATCTGGAAAGATAGCCATCGCACGCTTTTCAAGTATGCGATGTACCGTATTTACCCCATGGTCGTTTACAAGTCGAAAGCGGTATTTCAAATCACACTGGTTTAGTGCTTTCTACTGGATTCAAATTGTACTTACTGGACTTACATTATACTAGATGGACTTACATTACATTTGTTCTGGTCTAGTTATCTTTATTTAAAGTCTTTATTGCCATGTTCTTCTGGTTCACCATATTTACTTTTCTTGTTAGCTGTTGTTCTATTTCATTTCCTGACTCATTCCTTCCATGTTCATCAAGTATTACTTACTATAACTGTTTTATAGTCTTTGTCATTTAATTAGAATTGCTAGAAGAGATGTGCTCGTTCTATCCTAACTGGATATATTTTTCAGATGACTGCTCAGGGGACTTGTGTCCCACATTCTACGGATCCGATGAGGGGATAGCAACCATGGGTCCGGACACTCATGAGTGATTACCGAGGGACTTAGTTACTACTATAGTTTGTGTTAGATTAACTGTTAGAACTCTTGGCATGTATATATATAATGGAGACTTATTATTATATTTAAGATTTTGGATATGGATATTGTATTTAGAAGTTGTTGATGTTTTAGACTTTATAGTTTATTAGACTTCTTTGATATCTTATCTTGCTTTAGATTGTGATTGAGTATTCAGTGTTATCATTTATACTTTCCTCCATTTGGAGTTTTGATCTATGACAGGTACATTATATTACTGTGTGAGTTTAATAGTTAGAGATCTAGACAGCGTTCTACGCCGATGCTGCGGCGTAGGCTAGGTGTTGTCACGCACTCATGTCCCTATATCGGGTGCAGGGCGTGACATAGTTGGCTCAAAAGCCGAGAAAAAATCAAATCTTGGTGAAAGGGGGGTCGACTATGCTCTCGACCTTGGGGTTGTGGTCGCGCGCAAGTAGGGGGAATTGTAATGTTCGTGGTTCGTATTACGTATTTTATTATGCATATACATATCTTTGACTTGTATTACATGTCTCCTGGCTTGGTTCGACTTGGGTTGCTTATTGGTTCATCATGAACCAAGGGGAGAACCCCTACCTACCATCACCATCACCATTTATTAACCCCCACTCTTTTCTCTCTCCTTATTTATTCTTCTTCTTCCCCACCATTACTCCTCACCTACCTGAGAGAGAGAGAGGGAGAGCTTAGGCAAGTGCATCTTGCTTCATGGAGGAACCTTATTTTTATTGTTCCATTGTCTTCCTCATGTGTTTCTAACCCACTTTAGTATTTAGCATTTTTCATTTCCATGGTTAATATCTTGTAAATCTAGCCTTGTGGTATTTTCGGTTTTCAGGAGTTTTGATCTATCAAGCCTGTATATTTTGCTATTTGATGGTTCCATGATGTAGAGAATTCTATTTTGTCCAAATTTGACCTACGGGAGTCTGGATTTGGGTTCCTATTGTTGTTTGGTGGAACATGGAGGCCATGGTATTTTTTATGAACATGTTCTCTGTGGGAACCATTAATTTTACTTCTGGCCGCATGAGTATTTTTGTAGCTCTGAGCCGCATGAGCATTAATTAATTGCATGGCCCTTTTATTTTAGTTGCTTGCAAGCTTGCATGCATTTGCATGCAACTTGCCTGAGCCGTGTGGCCATTTGCCCTGGCCGCATGAGAATTAATTGCATGACTTATTATTATTATTATTATTTATTTAATTGCATTGCTGGCCGCATATGGCAAGCCTAGCTGGCCGCTTATGGCACTTGCAATTGCATGCAATTAAATGCATTAGCATTTGCATGCATTAATTAGTATTTAATAATTGCCATGCATGTATTAATTAGCATGCATGCATTAATTAACATTATATATTTGGCCGGCATGGCCTATGCTAGCTAGCTTGCATGCTGATATTAGTTAGCCGCATAAGAGATTAGTTTACATGCAATTTGTTGCATTAGCATTGCATGGCTATTTAATATACTTGGCCACAATCAAATATTGGCCGCATGTGATCAGTGTTGCAGCCGCATGGGTTTTATTAGCTGGCTAATGGAACTGTGGCCGCATGCATTTGTTAATGCATGGCCGCATGCATTTGTTAATGATGGCCGCATAAGCACATTTTTCTTGGACGCATATGGCCATTGGCCTTTCTTGGCCGCATATGGCAATGGGTCATTAATGGTCGCATGAGCCATTAACATTTGCTAGCCGCATAGGCCTTTAAATAATTGCCAGGCCATTAATATTTGCTTGGCCATTTAAATAATTACCGGGCCATTACTTAGCCGCATATGGCCACTTCATTAATATATATATTTAATGCTTATATCAGCTTGCCTGCTTATATATTAAATGAGCCCCATATACAACTTGTTGGCCGCATGGCCATATTGATTGTGGCCGCATGGCCACTGTTCACCTGATGGCTGCATGGCCTACAGCTTGTGGCCGCATGGCCACATTTAAAGTGCATACTTTTAATTATTAGCTTGCATGCATATTTAATTGCATACTTATATATTAGCTTGCATGCACGTGCATGCTTATATATTAGCTTGCATGCATATTTAATTGCATACTTATGTATTAGCTTGCATGCATGGCTAAGTAAGGTTCTTGGCCGTATATGGCATTACCCATTGTGTGCTGGCCGCATATATATTCATGGCCGCATGGCCATTTATATTTTGGCCGCATATGGCCTATTATTTGCTGGCCACATATGGCCCAATTCTTTTCCTGAGCCGCATGAGTCCACGTCCTTGCCCCTGCTAATATTTAATTACCACATGTATGCTTGTGCCACATTAATTTAAGTGTGTTCCCTGACACGATGGTGACCCGTTGTGGTACACTTTTGACATGACATGATAGTGGCCCGTCGTGGCGCACTCCTGACAGTGAACTTGATATGATATAATTGACATGATATACCTGACATGATAGTGGCCCGCCGTGGCGCACTCTTGACATGATAAACCTGACATGATATTTCTCGAAATGCTGTTACGATGGCTAACCTGACATGACAAGTATGAATGACCTGGACACCGTAGACGATTGTGCTTGTACAAATGAAACCGTCTTGTCTTGCATCATGTCTAGGACGGGGACCCCTGAGTACCACGGTCAGGGGTACCTACTGAATTGACTAAAGCTAATAACTAGAATAATCCAGTAGTCATGAAGAGATTTTTCAGCTACAGGCAATCCCGTTATCTAGGCGCCCCACTTGGGATCTGTAGCCTGCCGTCGAGTAGGGCACATTTCCAGCACATTGTCATGTGTTGCACCCTTATTGTACTAATATTCGACCTGGGTAACCTGGATGGTCTGCAGGGCTTGTGGCTGTGGAATAATCTCGCTGCATCTTGCTAGTAACTAGGCCTGTGATAACCCTAGTTAGTTAAAATATCAAGCCGTACTTATTGCTTGGCCGTGAATTGTTGGATGAGGCATAACCAGTCTAGTCTTGTCTTGATCCTGTACAAGATTGTTACGTGACCTGATTTCTTATTTTATCTTGCCGATAAATGGTGGAAGAAACCAAGTTCTGTTCAGACGAAGGGTTACAACCCCGGTCCTTGTTTGGTTTACGGGTTGTAACCTGGTTATCTGAATAGTCCCATGGTTATCTCATCGTATATCACATGTCATGCTTTTCCTTAATTACTGTCTTTTATTATGTAATTATATTCTTGTGCTAATTGCTGGTTTTAGTTCCTAAGTGAAGCCTCCTTTGTGGCACTTGCTCTTTCTAGGGTCTGATCCAGCTGGTTTTGTATGGCCAGATTTCGGAGCAGCTCCAGAGGATCTACCGACCTTCCAGCCAGATGGTGACCACTAGAAGGAACCAGGGCAACGAGTAGATTTATTTTGGCTCTCCCACTCTATTGTAAAAATATTCTTTTGAGGCGTTTAGCCGACGAGCACGTGTTAGCTCGTATTGCACCTTATTACTGTCTGCCTACGGGCTGTAACATGATTGACAGATCCTAGGGTTGATCATGTACGACTAAAACTCTTGCTAGTCCTTACATTTTGTAATGACTAGCTTCATGATCAGCTGAATATGTAAATGTTTGGGACGCCTTACTATTGTATATTTGGTGATCTTACATCTTGTAACTTTACTTACTTGCTTGTGATTGAGACACTAGGCTTGTTCATGACCATAAGATACTGTTGGCTTGTAGTTAAACCCTCATATATCTAGACAGCCGTGACTGTATAGTGAGGTGGATTCCATTTCATTATACGTAGCTGGCTATGTTCGCCCCCGCTCTCCAGTATTCTGGTTCTGGGGTGTCACGTCCCAGAACCAGAATACTGGAGAGCGGGGGCAGACATAGCCAGCTACGTATATTGAAGTGCAACCCACCTCGTTATACGGTCACGGCTGTCTAGATACATGAGGATTTAACTACAAGCCATCAGTCTCCTGTGGTCAAGAACAAGCCTATTGTCTCAATCACAAGCAAGTAAGTAAATGTTACAAGATGTAAGACCACCAAATATACAATAGTAAGGCATCCCAAACATTACATATTTAGCTGATCATGAAGCTAGTCGTTACAAAATGTCAGGACTAGCAAGAGTTTAGTTATACATGATCAACCCTAGGATCTGTCAATCATGTTACAGCCCGTAGGCAGACAGTGAATAAAGGTACAACCGAGCTAACAAGTGCTCGTCGGCTAAACGCCTCAAAAGAATAATTTTACAATAAAGTGGGAGAACAAAAAGAAATCCACTCGTTGCCAGGGTTACGCCTGGTGGTCACCATCTGGCTGGAAGGTCGGTAGATCCTCTGGTGCTGCTCCGATATCTGGCCATACAAAACCAGCTGGGTCAGACCCCAGAAAGAGCAAGTGCCACAAAGGAGGCTTCACTTAGGAACTAAAACCAGCATATCACAAAAGGATGTTAAAGATAATAATAAAGAACTGATAATGTCACGCCCCAGAACCAGAATACCGGAGAGCGGGGGCAGACATAGCCAGCTACGCAATCCCAAAGTACGTTAATACTCTGAAATCATGTATAAGCTGTCAAGACAATGGGGGTTACTCTACATGCCATCAGTCAATCCTATGGTTTAACAATCCTAGGTATCTCAATCACAGGCAATTATACAAGAGCAAAGAGTATGATCATCATACATACAATAGTAAGGCGTCCCGAACCATATATACATGAATGATCATGAAGCCAGTACCACAGAACTGATGACTAGCTAGAGTATTAGTCGTACATGATAAGGACTAGCTATAGTCTAGAATACACATATCATGTTTATGCCCGTAGGCTACAATATCAAGGAAAATGCCAAAACACGAGCTAAACTCATGCTCGGGGCTAAACGTTACAAGAGGAGAATTTACATATCAGTGGGAGGATGAAGAAGAAACCCACTGAGGCACTCTGGTGCTCCGGCTGGTCACCGTCGAGTAGATGGTGCGGTAGATCCTTCGGGCTCTTCTATTAGAACCTGGCTATACAAAACCAGTGGGGTCGGACCCCAAATAGCAAGTACCACAAAGGAGGCCGAACTATGAACTTAAAACCAGCAATCATAGGCAATCAACAGGGAGAGAAAGCAATAAGTAAGGGAGGATCGAGATTCGTGCAGTACCAATGCACTTATCTCGAACATAGGGAGACAGTAAGTAAATCATCATTTGACATAAAGTAAACTGGAGAACATGTTAAATAAATAGAACTGGAAAGGTGATATACGATGAGATAACCATGGGACTATTCAGATAACCAGGTTACAACCCGTAAACCAAACAAGGACCGGGGTTGTAACCCTTCGTCTGAACAGAACTTGGTTTCTCCTACCATTTATCGGCAAGATAAAATAAGAAATCAAGACATGTAACAATCATGTACAAGATCAAGACAAGACTAGACAGATTAAACTACATCCAACATTCACGGCCAAGCAATAAGTACGGCTTGATACTTTAACTAACTAGGGTTATCACAGTCCTAGTTACTAGCCATATGCAATGAGATTATTCCACAGCCACAAGCCCTGCAGACCATCCAGGTTATCCAGGCGACATTTAGTACAATAAGGGTGCAACACATGACAGTGTGCTGGAAATATGCCCTACTCGTCGGCAGGCTACAAGTCCACATGCATGCCCAGATAACGGGATTGCCTGTAACTGGGAAATCTCTTATGAACTACTTGTTTATTCTAGTCATTAGCCTAGCCTGATTTAATATGACTCCCTGACCGTAGAAAATCAGGAATTCATGTCCTAGACATGATGCAAGACTAGACGGCAGCTTATACAAGCACATTCAATATAAACACCCACGGTGTCCGGATACTAATTAATTCTTGTCAGGAGTGCGCCACGACGGGCCACTATCATTATCATTATTACTTATCAAGAGTGCGCCACGACGGGCCACTATCAAGAATTATCATGTCAAGTTATCACTGTCAATTATCATGGCAAGTTCATCATGTCAAGTTCATTTCAAGAGTGCACCACTACGGGTCATTGTCGAGTCATGTCATTTTTCAAAGAAGAAAGAAACTTGCACAATTAAATAATAATATATATAATATATATATTCTTGAAGCCAAGGAGAAACTCTACAACTTTCATGTTGGGAGTGGGAAGAAATTCGGACCATAATTCACGCAAATAAGACATTTAAACAATCAAAGTGGGACCCATGCGGTCCAAAAGTAGGAGAACAAACATACGGTCAAAGATAGTGGGAGGCCACCCATGCGGCTCCGAAATTATTTAAATAAAATCAGTCAAGCATTTAAGGCCAGCAAGCCATATGCGGCTAGCATACAATTGTGCATGCGGCCAAGAGTGGGAAGAACCCCATGCGGCCAAGAAAGTAGAAGACCATCCATGCGGCCAGGAAACAATAAATAGGCCATAAAATCAAATAAGACAAAAGACAGTGGGACCCTCATTAGATGCAAACTCCCACTTCAGCAAGCAAGTCAACTAAAGGAAGCTATGTGGGACCCCCCATAATTAATGCAATAAGAAAAGGTTCACGTGAACCATTTACATATTGGTTCACGTGGCCAAGCAATGATGACATATAATAAAATATATCCTGCAAGTACATGCAGCTCAATAAAAGCCATGCGGCCATTATAAAATTCAAAGTTTAGAAGTACAATGGCCATGCGGCCAGCAAGTGGGAAGAGGCCATGCAAATGTTTAAGCTAATGCATTAAATAACTAATGCATTAAAATAAATGCCATGCAAAAAGTGCTTAAGTTAATGTATTTAAAATAATGCTTAAGCTAGTGCTTAAGCAAAAGCCTTAAAATAATGCATTCAGTTTAATGCATTAAGCAAATGCTTCCAAATAAAGCATTCAGTTCATGCGGCTCCTTAGCTTGAAATTGAAAACAAATAATGCATTAACTGAATAGCTTGCATGCTCATAAACAAATGCCCATGCGGCAACTATATAAACTCATGCGGCCAAACATGATGTAAATCCATGCGGCCATAAATATAGACCCATGCGGCTAGCTTGCAAGCCTTGCATGCAAGCATTAAGCAAGCTAACAAATGCTAAGGTGCATTAAATGCTAAGTGCATGCAAGAAACTTTAGCAAGCTTGTTCCCATACAATGCATTAAATACTAAAGTGCATTAAATGCCAATAATGCATGCAAGAAAATACTTAACGTGGCCTATGCCAATAATGCATGCAATGCATGCAAGAAAATACTTGAATGCCAATAGTGCATTAAATTCTTTAACGTGGCTTTGGCCTATGCGGCCAACTACTTTATTTCTAAGGCCATGCGGCTCATTATGTGCTAATACATGCTAATGCATGCTAGAAAGCAAGCAAAATAAAGCAAAAGCTAATTCCTATTACTAAAGCATGCAAAAATAAGCAAAAGAAAAGCCATGCACATTTAAGTTTGCATGCAATACATGCATTTTGAGCTACTGTACGTAGCTTTACATTAAATAATGCTTGCCATTTATAATGCATTAAATGCAAGAATTGCCTTAAGCTAAGGATGTTAATGCATGCTAGCAAGCATGCATGCAATTTCTTATGTGGCTGACTTCCCTCCCTTGCAAGAAAATATTAAAATCAAGGTAAGAGCCATGCGGCTCAAATAGAAATGGGAAGCAAGTATTAATACTAAAGAAATACTGAGGACAATTATTTAATGCAAGTTACATGCAAAAGTACGAGCCTGCATTTAATGCTATTGCCACAACCTATGCGGCTCACCATTATTGCTATACAAATATTAATACAAGCTAATAAGTTGTATGCGGTCAACTTGAATAATTCCTTATGCGGCCAAGAAATGTGCTTCTTCCCCACTTGTCCGAGAAGAAAAGCCATGAAATCCACGGCTTCAGAGCTCCATAAATCCTTCATTTCAAGCCCAAATCCGGACTTCCATAGGTCAAATTTGGGTAAAATGAAATTTTCTACAACATGGAACTATCAGTTAACAAAATAAGCAAGTTTAACAGATCAAAACCCATAAAAACCGAAATTACTTCAAAGTTAGATCTACAACAATCTAGCCATCAAATTGGAAAACTCCAAGTTCTAAACATGCTTAGAATGTAACAAGGAAGAGAAAGGAATAAACGAAATTGAAATAGTCCAACATTCGGCAAGGTGTACTTGCCTTGGGCTGGAGGAAGAAAATGAAGATAGAAATGAAAATAATAGAGTAGAGAGGGTGGTAGGTGGCTTATATAACAAGCCCAAGCAATCTCCATCATTCTTTCCTCTCCACTCAATCTAAACCATACACCTCTCTCATAAAGAACCAAACTAAACCAAACCAAGTCAAAGTAGAACCGAGCCAAATAAAACCAAATCCAAGTTAAACCAAGTCATAAAATCCAACACTTAGGAAAATTTTAAAATATCACGTAAATCGATAAATATGAAATACGGCTCAAATTAAAACACGTATCCGTATAAAATACCGATACAGTGAGACGGGTCTCACAGATAATAATAGAGATAACAACAGTAAACTGAGTACGAAGAAACCATTCAAGTAGCCAGGTCACAACCCTTAAACCAAACAAGGACCGGGGTTGTAACCCTTCACCTGAATAGAAACCCGTCTCAAATACTATTGGTACAGTAGAGACAATAAACGAAAAGAGGACACAGAACTGCTCCGGGAGCCAGGTTACAACCCTTAAGCCAAATAAGGACCGGGGTTGTAACCCTTCGCCTGAACAGAACTGGACCCCTGATCTTTATTGCTAAGGCCAGCATAAGTAATTAATCATACTGTTGAAGTGAAGTAAAACATGACGAGCATGGCATGGGGTGCAATAAGACAATAAACGAAGAGAGGACACAGAACTGCTCCGGGAGCCAGGTTACAACCCTTAAACCAAACAAGGACCGGGGTTGTAACCCTTCGCCTGAACAGAACTGGACCCCTGATCATTTATTGTTGAGACAGGCACAATCAATCGTGTCATGTCACCGTCTTGTACAGGATCAGGATAAGACTAAGCTGGAATAAACTCCATCCAATCAATCACGGCCAATCAAGAAGTACGGCTTGATACTTTTAACTAACTAGGGTTATCACAGTCCTAGTTACTAGCAAGATGCAATGAGATTATCCCAACAGCCACAAGACCTGCAGACCATCCGGTTATCCAGGTCGAATGTCCGTTTATGGAGAATGCAACACGTGACTGTGTGCTGAAAATGTGCCCTACTCGTCGGTAGGCTACAAGTCCACTTAATGCACCCAGATAACGGGATTGCCTGTAGCTGGGAATCTCTTTATGTCTACTGAATTATTCTAGTTTATTAGCCTTAGTCAATTACTGTAGGTATCCCTGACCGTGGTACTCAGGGATCCCTATCCTAGACATGATGCAAGACAGTACTGGTTTATTTGTACAAACGCAATCGCCTACGATGTCCAGGTCATTCATACTTGTCATGTCGGACTAGCTGTCGTAATAGCATGTCATGATATATCATGTCAGTTTGCTTGTCGAGAGTGTACCACGGCGGGCCACTATTGTGTTCAGAAAATATGCCAAAATTTACATGTTATAAACATAAATATGATACGTGAATTTAATAATAATAATAATAATAATAATAATACATAACAATAATAAGAAAAGACAGTGGAGAGAGCCATGCGGCTAGGGGAACAGGGGAGCATATGCGGCTGAGGACTGCGCACTTATGCGGCTGGACGTGGACAGGCAAATGCGGCTTGGAAGGAAGAGCCTATGCGGTTGAGGTTCAATAAGTATATGCGGCTCAAGAAGGAACTCAGGCTTATGCGGCTGAAAGCGATGCGGGGCTCATGCGGCAGCGGAGAACTCAGGGTTATGCGGCTGCGGAAGGGAAGGGACTTATGCGGCTGCGGTTCAATAAGTACATGCGGCTGGAAAGATAGGAGTCTCATGCGGCTGAGAATTAACGCGGCTTATGCGGCTGCGGACATGCAAGTGCTCATGCGGCTAAGGGCCCAAGCCATCTCATGCGGCCGAATCAAAGGCAGAGCCATACGGCTGAGTTCAAGTGGGGTCTTATGCGGCTGGGCCAGGGGCTGGTCTTATGCGGCTGCGAATTACCAAAGCCTTATGCGGCTGAAGAAGACTTGCCGCATGAATGTTCATGCGGTCAAGTACTTCATGCGGCTGAGAGACTGTGCTTCTTCTCCACTGATCCGAGAAGAATGGCCATGAAATCCTTGACTTCAAAGCTCCATAATTTCTTCATTCTAAGCCCAAATCTGGACTTCTATAGGTCAAATAGGGCAGAATGAAATTCTCTACAATATGGAACCAACAAAACTTAAAAATAATAATATTAAGTAGATCAAAACCCAAAAAATCTAAAAATAAAATACACTTAGATCTACACAAATTGAACCATAGAAATTTGAAATGCCAAATATTAAAGTGTGTTAGAATCTCGAGAGGAAGAGAATGGAACAATAAAAATGAAGTTCCTCCATGAAGCAAGCTACACTTGCCTAAGCTCTCTCTCTCTCTCTCTCTCCTGGTGGTTGAAAAAGTAATGGTGGAGAAGAAGTAGTAAATAAAGAGAGAAAATGAGGGAATGGGTTAATAAAGGATGATGGTAGTGGTAGGTAAGGGTTCTCCTTTGGTTCTGTAGGCCTAAAAAAATGAAGTCACGCTGAGTTAATACAGCCTATCAGAACAATGTCTAAAATACACGCTGAGTTCTATCAGACCATTTCCTCAAATATACGCAGAGTTTAAATGGTACACAGAGACAGCTCATCATTTGTCAGAGTGTCATTATGACTGACAGCACGACAGTCAAAGAATGTCTCCTCGTATGCCACGTATGTACGGGACTCGAGAGATCTCAGCCGACTATTGCGTGACTTTCGAAATCTTCCTCAACAAAATTCAGTCTTCATCAAGTTGGCGTACCAAAAAGACCTTATTGTCATTTAATGTGACTGACAAGGCAATCAATGTCAGAGATTTTGTGTCAGTCGAGGCACGTCGAATCAAGACAGCTGGACGTTCTGACTCAAGTCTGCGTGTATTTTGAACTTCTATGTTCCTTCCTCAAGTTTGCATGAATTTTGAGCTTTATGTCTCAAGTTGGCGTGTATTCTGAAGCCTTCTGCCCCAAGTCTGCATGGATTTCATCCTCAACCAGTTGGCATGGATTTCATCTCAAATTATCAGATTGGAGTACATGGCAGACAAGCCACAAATCTCTCGTATGCGTGCTCAGTAACTTGCACACGACTCATGCACGATTGCCATGTGTCCAACAGTTACAGGCCACGTCTAGTAACTGCTCATTAACCTTGCGTACGTTTGAGTCCTGCGTGATTATCAACTATGCAGAGATTATGAAGACAGTTATCTTTTCAGTTATTTTTTTGACTCTATAAATAGAGTCCTTTTCTCATTCATTGTATAGATACATAGATATCTAAATTGCTGTCGAATTCTTGAGAGCTTTTCTTCTTCGCATCGTCCAAGGGATAAAGCGATCGTCTTCTAGATTGAATTCCTACAGTTGTATTTTTCCAGAAATACAATAAATAAAGTGAATTTATTTATGGAAAATAAATTGGCGACTCTGTTGGGGAAACCCATCTCCTCTTCTGAGATGGCAACAACTCAATGCGACGCTTCGTCGGTCGGATCGACGAAGAAGGTGATGTCGATTCAGTTCAATCAACTCGCCTATGAAGAAATGCAGCGGGCTAAGGGTGGCAAGCACACTTCAGCCTCTATCACCACTGCCAAATCAAAGGGACGATCTGTCTACGTCCCTAAGAGTCTGTTGGCAACCAAAGATGGTAAAGTTTTTGCCACAGTGTCCATTACAAACACTGGCAAGAACTCCACTGCAGGCACGCATTCTCCTGTGTGCTCGAAGACGACAGCATCTAAAAGATACGCTAACAGTGATGGCTCTTTAGCCAAATCTGTTTCCGTAGTCAATCAGTCCAAAAGTCACGCTGACAGCACTGGCTCTTTAGCCAAACCTGTTCTAGCATGCTTTTCCAAACCCAAAAATTACGCTAACAGCACTGGTTCTTTAACCAAGCCTGTTTCAGCATGTATTCCGCACGCATTGTCCACCAAGTCAGCTCTCCCTGACTCAGCATGCGTACCGAAATCTGGCTTTTTAGCCAAGACTTTATATGTTGACAACACTGGCTCCTTAGCCAAATTGTCACCAGCATATTCTAAGAAGAATAGCTCTTTAGCTATTTCTTCCTCCTTGCCAAGTTCTGCTAGAACTGGGGGTAGTCTTGCTATGGCTCCTCCACAAATGGCTCACAAAGTCCCTTCGAATAGGAATAACTCTTTAGTTGTTTCTTCTGCTCCTGTAGTGTTTACTTCAGGAACAGCTTTGGCTGACAACTTTGTTAGTCAAAGAAAAGGAAATAGTCTTTTGACTACTCTTTCTTCTGGACATTCTATGTCTCAAAACTTGAATAAGTCTAAAAAGAAACATTTCTTAATGTCTTCTTCTACGACTTCTTCAAATTGGGCACAGAATTTGTCTCTATAAAATGGTTTGTTACCAACTCCTAATCAAGGGGATGGTTCAACTCTTCCTTCTCTGCAAATATCTAGATCAATGGAAGGAAAACTTCACGTAACAAAGACCAATGTTTTACCTCCAATAGATCTAAGAACGAAACTTAATCAATCCCGTTTGGAAAGCACTTCTGGTGTTAAGAAACCACACCAATCGGGAATGAAAGTAAGAGATCCGAATGCAGAATATGCCAAAAATTATGTTGCTCAGATTAATCACTCTTTATATAATCAAGAGTCGGTAAAATCCAAGGACAAGAAATATGTTCCTCATAAACAAAGATTGTTCTCAAATATACCTCAATCTTCACATACGGATTTGCGAGAACATCTTCAACAAAAGAGGAGGAATAATTCTCTGTCAAGTGATCATGACCATCATGATTGTGACTTCCAACCTAGGGTCATAATTCAATACAGATGTCAAACTAAACGACAGTCTGTCTTTAATCGGATCCAGTGTGAACCTATGGCTGATGAAGATGAACCTCTTTTCGCTTCTATCAACATGACCTCTCGGGATACTGGGGGTAGAACTGATAGTCCATATGGGGTATATAGAGGCACCAGAGCAAGAGTCCTAGCTTCTAATCAAAGAACTTCGATTTCTGAAGACTATTCTGAATTCCTTGGAGAATCCAACTTCCCACCTCTTTCTACTGGGGGTAGTTCTCCTATAACTGATTTTGATACACAAAGCAATGATTCTGAACAAACAGTATCATCAACAATCCCTCGTATGGTCACAACTTATATGTTGGATGGGAATACTGAATTAAACAATGAACCTTCTTCTTCAATGACTCTCCAAGACCAAAGAATTGCTTCTTTGGAACAACAAATGAAATCTATGGCTGATACTATGAAATCAATGTACGAACTTATGGCAAACCAGCTGCAAAACCAACGGACTGTACCTGACGCCATACCAATTGACACTGGTGTAGGTCCAGTGCATGTTCCTCCAGCAGTACAATCCAATATCCCTGGACAAGCTCAACCAATTCCTAGCCATTCGGGAGTTGGAGGTAGCGCTTATAATGTTGTCCCTCCTCCTAACTATTCTCTACAAGCTACAACTCCACAATCTTCTGGAGTCGTTACTGAAGAATTGAGGAATCTTCGAACCCAATTTGAGGCATTCAAACAAAAAGATGGTTTACAAAGGTTAGGTATCAAGCAACCTTATCCAATAGAATGGAAGCAGGTATCATATTCTCCTAAATACAAGCCTCATACTATCTCATTCTTTGATGGAACTACTTCTTCGAGTCAGTTTATCAATCATTTTGAAGTGATGACTGACCAGCTACAACCAAGCGACGCCCTCCTTACTCGGGTGTTTGTCGGATGTCTCAAGGGAATGGCTTATAAATGATATAGAAGTCTCCCTGATGGGTGTATTACCTCATTTGTCGGCTTCAAACAAATGTTTCTTGAACGGTTCTATGAAGGGCTCAATGACATGACTATGTCTGCTCTTATAAGAATCAAACAGAAAAATAATGAAAGCACTGAAAGCTTCATTGAAAGATTTCGAAGAGAAGCTCTGAAGATGCCCCTCGGAACTCCCGATGCTGTCACTATCGACACTTGCAAGTCGAATCTCTTACCAATCATCAGCATGTGGACAGGATCCACTCAATTCCAAGATTGGCCTTCCTTCATCGTCAGTGCCAAAGCTGCCGAAGTCAGTGTCGAGACTTTCAAAGGTCTGGGGGTACACATGAATCCCAATGAATCAGGGCAAAATACTAACAATAGTACGCGACCTAACAATCGTAAAGGAAAAGAGACTCTCGAAGTCAATCTCCAGAGCAAAAATCAAGAAGTAATATCTGCCCAAGCTACCCCAGCTCCAACAAATCAACAACCAAGAGCACCTCGCCCCAAAGAAGAATACTCTTTTGACGACGATGACGTCCTTGGTATCTTTGAATGTCTACTTAAAGGTAATAAAATACAATTACCTGAAATCAAGAAACCCGATGAAGCTGGTAAGACAGATCATCCTAAATACTGTCCGTACCATAGAATATTCGGTCACACAGCTCGTACATGTTTTGTACTGAAAGGAAAAATTCAGGAAATGATTAAATCTGGAGCTGTCACTCTCACTCCGAAAGAAAAGACCGTCACCTCCAATGTTGTCTCTATGCAATTCGGAGATTTTCCTTCTCAACTCCTTGAAAGCGGGATCGTTCCTATTCCCAAGGCAACTCTTGAAATCGTAAATATTCCCCCTCCACAGTCTGAAGGATTAGTACCGATCACTATCGAAACAGGAGAAATCATATGGATTCATCCCGATCTAGTGGCAGATTTCGAATCTCCTCCCCTTCAAAAGGCTACTTCTCTAAAATCTAAGAAGGCTGAAAAAACTAAGTCATGTCATATGACTTCTTTCGGATCTACTTCTGACACAGAACCAAAAGATAAAGAAGAAGCACTTGCTGGTGCTACTAGAACAGGGAAACATTATCTAAAGGATTATTCCAAGAGTCCTGAAGATACTCCTGATAGTCTTGAAGATACTCCTGATATCTCTCCAACTGACAAAGATATTCCTAATGTTCCTCGGGAGGAAGAATCATCCACTGTACCTGTTCCTTCAACTACACCAGTTGTACCTATTCCTTCCAAGCCCACAGCACTTGAGAAAGGCAAACAACAAGTTCGCTTCGACAAACCAATCAGGAAGTCCCCTCCCCTTGGACTTCAGAAGCCTTATAACTTTGATATTTTAGCTCAACTCGCTAGTACTCCAGCTAGAATGTCCCTCTTTGAACTTCTACATCTTTCTAAAGAGACTCGGGAGACATTAAGTGAGGCACTTCTTCAGGCTGATTCTTGTCTTGCACAATTAAAGAAGCCAGATGAAGAACCTGTTACTTGCTTACATTGCAATAGTGTATTGGAGATCATCCCAAATATCACCTTTACACAAGATGACATGTTATTGGAGGATAATCGACATGATCGGTCTCTCTACTATACCGGGTATATCGATACGATGAAGGTAGATCGTATTCTTATTGATCCAGGGTCTGCTTTAAGCATAATGCCAAGGAGTCTGCTAGATGAATTAAAAATCCCTCTTCATAAACTTTCCAAGACGGTTACTAATATATTGGGATTCAATCAAAGTCGAAGCGAGCCGTTGGGAAAGATTCATCTGAAACTTCAAATAGGCGATTTCAGATCCAAAGTCACTTTCTATGTGATCGAAATCGTGGGATCTTATAATCTTCTCCTGGGAAGACCCTTCCTTCATGAAAATAATATGGTGCCTTCTACTCTTCATCAGTGCTTCAAATACATTGACAGCGATGGAAAGGTAAAAAAGAAAGTTGCTGATATAAATCCTTTCCGTGGGGTTGAAGCTTATTTCAATGATTCTCGAATGTACAAAGAGGAGTATACAAAAATAGTACAAGCTATGGAAAAAGAAGATCCAAAAAGTGAGACCTTGATAATTCCTATTAAAGGTCGAACTACTCAGCAACAGTCTCCTAAACCTTCTGGAGAAGGTCCCTTCATTATCCCAGTGAGCGGACGTATCTCTCCATCATCTCAATCATCTACCCAAGATACACTGATCATTCCTGTCAGTGGGCGTACTACATTTTCTGTATCCTTACCTATAAAACAGGAAACTCTGGTAATCCCTGTTAGTGGGCGAACTACTCTTCCATCCCAAGCTTCAAGGGAGCTCACCTCTTCTGAACCATTTGTGATCGATCTTAATCGAAACAAAACTCCTTCTCGTTCTTCTTCTCCCCCGTTAGTCATTGATTTGGCTAAAATTTCTAAGGTTCAACCTCCTTCTGATGTAAATACTACTACTTTTGAGTTTAATGAAATATCTCCGTCTTTGCAGTATATAGATGTTTGTAATCATGTTCATAATTATTTGCATTTGTTAGATGACTTGAAAACAATAACCATAGGAGTTGTACAAACTTTTCATACAGAAGTATCCTTAGAGTCAGTACAAAATTCATGCTTTCTAATACCTAGCAGAAAACCAGGAGACATTCCAATATTCTTCTACAAATGACAAAAAAATCCTATCAACTTTGAAGATGATGATAGAAATGATGATTCTGGAAGATTACAATTGCGTCGTTACAGCCAGCAATCTAAAGATATTATCAAAAATATGGGTTATGACTTCAGAACTGGCCTCAGTAATGGGAAAGGAAAAAGAATGCATGTTCGGATTCCTTCTCTAAAATATGGAAGGACAAAATGCGGATTGGGTTATATTAATCCTACTCCCTTCATCAATATCATCCATAAAGATCCCGAATCTGATGAAGATAAAAGATCTGATTCTTCTAGTTCCTCCTCTTGGGATTCTGATACAAGTATCGGTGACTTCCACCGTAACATTCTGTCTTCCAACATGGTTTCCGTTGACGGTCCTGAAGAAAATGACGAAGACGAATTTGAAATCTCATCTGAATCAGAACAATGGGCCCAAAGGTTAGATAATCAATGGGAGTTTAGATTTGAGCAGAGAGAACCTCCGACTGAAGATAAACTCGTCTAAATAGATGTTGGTGAAGAGGGATCCCCCAAACCAATATTCATTAGTGAAAGTCTTTCAGAAACTGATAAGCAAGACATGATCAAACTTATTCGTGAATACATCGATGTCTTCGCTTGGAGTTATAAAGATATGCCAGGACTTGATCCACAAATCGCAACTCACAAACTCAATATCATGCCGAATGCTAAACCGGTCAAACAACAACAGCGATGATTTCGTCCAGACATTATGGATGCAATTGAAGCTGAAGTCAATAAACTCATGACTTCTGGGTTTATTAGAGAGGAACAACATTCCGATTGGGTGGCTAATATAGTTCATGTCCTTAAAAAGACTAGCAAGATCAGAGTATGCAAAGACTATCGTGATCTCAATGCGGCATGTCCTAAAGACGAGTTTCCTCTACCAATTACTGATGTTATGATCGATAATACCTGTGGTTTTGAATGAATGTCATTCATGGATGGGTATTCTGGATATAATCAAATAAAAATGTTTCCAGATGACGAGAAACACACTTCCTTCAGAATGCCAATCGGTACATACTGTTATACAGTGATGCCATTCGGTCTTAAGAATGCAGAAGCAACTTATCAACGAGCCATGAGCACTATATTCCGTGAACATTTGCGGAAAATAGTCGAATGCTACGTTGATGATATTGCAGTCAAAAGTCGACAAAAAGAGGATCATATTCAAGATTTGAAAACTATATTTGATCTAATGCGTCGGCATCAATTAAGGATGAACCCTACTAAGTCCTTTTTGGGCGTCTCTAGTGACAAATTTCTCGACTTCGTCATTACCTCGAAAGGTATACACGTAGATCCCGAGAAAATCAAAGCCATCCAAGAGATGCGTCCTCCACGCACATTAAAAGAGCTACGAGGATTTTAAGGAAGGATTGCTTATATCAAAAGATTCATCTCTAATCTTTCAGGACGCTGCAGACCATTCAATAAACTTATGAAGAAAGGTATTTCTTTTGTCTGGAATGATGAATGTCAGAAAGCATTCGATGATATAAAACAATATCTGATGAGCCCTCCAGTATTGGTACCTCCTATCTCAGGAATACCGTTCCTCCTATATACCCGAGCAACGAGTCATTCATTGGGTGAGCTGCTTGCTCAAAAGAATAAAAATGGTCATGAACAAGCCATTTACTATCTCAGTTGTACCATGACCGGAGCTGAACCTCGATATTCACCGGTCAAAAAAGAATGTCTGGCCCTTATGTTCGTTGTCCAAAAAACACGACATTATATCATTGGCCAGACCATTCATGTCATTTCCAGGATCAATCCTATACGAGTCATGATGAAGAAACCAAGTGTTTTAAATTCTCGATTGGCTAATTAGGGAATTTTACTTGCTCAGTATGATATGCACTATATCCCTCAGAAATCAGTCAAAGGACAAGCTTTAGCTGATTTTCTGGCTGCTCATTCAATTCCAGAAAATTCAAAACTCTACGATGAAATCCCAGATGAAGTCCTAGACTCAAACCAAATTGCTGAAGAAGATCCTATTTGGCATCTATTCTTTGATGGAGCTTCAAGAATAGGTCCTAATGGTGACATTGTCGCTGGGGTTGGAATTGTTCTTGTGTCGCCAGAAGGTCTTGCTATCCAAAGAGCTTATTCTCTCGATCAACCATGTTCAAACAACGTAGCTGAGTATAATGCACTGCTTATTGGTCTTCAACTCGCTAAACATCTAAATATTCAACATTTGGAAGCGTATGGAGATTCTAAACTTATTGTCAATCAAATAAGGGGTACTTATGAAGTTTGCCATCAAGATCTGGTTCCTTATCATAGATTGGCTATATTTATGGCTTCGTCATTTGAAGGATTCTTCATCGAGCATGTTAGGCGAGCATGTAACACAGAAGCTGATGCTCTTGCTAATCTTGCGGCAGTATTAGCTATTCCGGTTAGACGTCAACAAATGATTGTTGTTTACAATCGAGAATTATTTCATCTTGAGAACAACCTAACTCTAGGACTTCCAGTTGATATTGAAGAATCAACATCTCATGATATCAATACAACAAGAGGATTTGGATTAAGTCGTAAATCATTATCATCTTCATCTGATTCTAGTATGGAATTCACCTTCAGTAATTTAGCTGAGACTCAGAATACGGATAAAGATTGGAGACTTTCTTTCTTAGATTTCGTATTGTATGATATTCTTCCAGATAATCCGAGTGAGGCAGCATCTATCAGACAACGATCACTCAGATTCTATTACAATCATACTACAAAAACCTTATATCGTCGAGCTTATGATGGTTTACTTCTTCGATGTGTTGCCGGTAGTGAAGCCCAACAAATTATTCGCGAAGCACATGATGGAATTTGTGGAGCACATCAGCCTGGACCAAAACTTCAAGACCGTATTCGACGTATGGGTTATTATTGGCCTACTATGGTATCAGATGCCATCGAATATGCAAGAAAGTGTAAAGCTTGTCAAATCCATGCGGATTTTATTCATCAACTCTCAAAATTTATACATCCAACGGCAGCATCATGGCCCTTCGAAGCTTGGGGCATGGACATTATTGGCCCGATCAATCCGCCGTCATCAAAAGGTCATCGGTTTATTCTCGCAATAACCGATTATTTCTCCAAATAGGCCGAAGCTATTCCTTTATCTGAAGTCAAAACTTCTAATGTCATCAACTTTATCAAGCATCATATCATCTACAGATTTGGTGTACCTCGATGCATTATTCATGATAATGGACCACAATTCGTCAGCCAGAAATTTACTCGATTCTGTGACGATCATCGGATCAACAATGTGGCTTCTACCGTATATAATCCGGCAGCTAACGGATTAGCAGAAGCTTTCAACAAGACCATCATCAAACTCTTAAAGAAATTTGTTTCTACTAACAAACGTAATTGGAGTGAGAAACTTGGTGAATGTTTGTGGGCTTACCGCACTACAGTTCGTAATGCTACTAGATGTACACCTTTCTCTCTGGTGTATGGATGCGAAGCTATTTTTCCATTAGAGATTCAAATTCCTTCTTTAAGGATAGCAATCGCTAATGAACTTACCACCGAGAATAATGATCGTCTTCGACTTCAGAAATTAGAAGCTCTGGATGAAAAACGGTTATCTGCTCAACAGAATATCGAATTCTATCAAGCTAGAATCTCAAGAGCTTTTAACAAGAAAGTTAGAGTTCGAGCATATCAAAAAGGAGAACTTGTTCTTACATTCAGACGTCCGATGACTATGACACACATGAGTAAAGGCAAGTTCGATGCAAAATGGGAAGGTCCATTCATTGTGAATAAAGTCTTTTCTAATGGGGCATATCAGCTTACCACTATGGATGGTAAAGTCACTATGATGCCCATTAATGGCAAATTCTTGAAGAAATATTATGTGTAATATTTTTATCTGTCAAGATTGTTCTTCTATCATTCCCCAGCTAGTAAAAATACCAAAGTCATTGTTCTTTACAAGAATCGTTTCAATATCTTTTATCCCCAGTGGAAATAGATATTCTATTTTGTATCATTTTCTTAGCAAATTTGATATCTAGAAAATTATGTCCATATTACCTCTGAATTTTCTATCTCAGTATCATATTTATGAAAATGATATCTAGTCTTTTGATTCTCGAGTCCAAAGATCATGAAAAATTGAGTTCAAAGATATTTTTATGTCTGAATTCTATTTTTTCTAATCAGTATTAAACTAAGATCATCTCTGGTTTAATATCATCTGATAGAATTACAAAGTTCATTTATATATTCTATTCTATTGAAATGTGTCATGTATTATTTACCTCTGAACATATTTTCTATGAATACATCATTATCAAAACAACAAAGTCAAAAATCAGATCAAAAGTTCTCATTTGTCTTCATTCAAAATCAAAATATTGATTACAAGTGAAAATGTAAAAGATCTATTTATTAGGAGTTATTAGCTCCTTAATACGATCAAGTACAGTACTCATTTTCTCATCATGAGCTTTGTGAACTCTTTCTGCTGCTTCGACTGCGACAATTTGTTCATCAAAAGTGATAATAGCAGATTGGCGACGGTTAACTTCTTCAATTTGCTCTGCCTGTATCTGCTCTCGCTCTTATTGAAGAGTTTGACAGCGTTCAGCTTCAGATATACGAGCAGTGACGACCTCAGCCTGCTCCTTTTCTATGAAGGCAATTCGCTCCTGAAGACGAGCCAGCTCCTCTTTCAACTTCTTGAGCTCTTCAGCTTTTGATATTTCATCCTTCTTCAGAAGTTCTACTCTCTGACGAGTAGCTAATATTTCTTCACCCTTTTCTACTAACTTCTCAGATGAAGAAGCAAGAAATTCTTCTAAAGCAGCTTGCTGAGCTTGGGCTTCATGTTCCATTTGAGCGATCTCAGCCACAGTCAAAGATTTAACATCTTCCTTATTGATCTCCCAGTATCTTCGGATAGTTGTCTCCAATTCATCTAGGAGATGTTCAAAGAAGATACATTGAGTTTCACAGCCAGCATGTCGTAGTACTAGGAGCGGGAAATTGACCACCGTTCGGAGCTCAGAGAAGGGCATAGTTTTGTCTTTCAAGAAACGCCTGGAGTACGTATCCAGATATGAATAGATGATATTTGAATACATCCCCAGAGTCCTTGCCAATCCCGTCTCAAACCCAGGAGTTGCTGTCATTATTGAAGAAGAAGCTTGTACGTTCTCTGTCCTGGGAATTGAAGTATGTGCCACTGGAGAAGTTGGCAAATGCGAGCTCCTTTCATCAACATCAGTCTGGATAAGTGGAGCATGAGTCGAGCTCATTGTTGCAGCAGTTCCTACTAGTCAAAGGAAAAATAATCAGCATATAAAGAAAAAGAAATAGTAGAAATAGAATTTGAAATAAAATTCTACCAAGCTGAGGTTCATATTCTATATGTTGAGGGAGTCTCGCATCCTCTCGCAGTCGATCCATAATGGTGTCTGACACCTGCTTTATGTGACTACTACCAGCTCTAGAATTACTGGGTGCTGGAGCATTATCAGGAGATTGAGCAGGTTCGGAACTGAGCTCCATTCTATTTCCTCTGATTTTATCTTCATCATAATGAGTGGAAGTCTCAGGATGCCAATCCTTTTCCTCTTCAGCCTCTTCTTCTTTCTTAGAGTGTTCTTCTTCAGACTCTCTTGGATCCCCAGCTTCAGGATGGGTCTCTGATCCAGAATCCATGATATTCACATCAACATCTATTTTTTGAGATGGATGAATCTCAGGAACAGCAACAATAGCAAGCTCAGGTTCTTGAGTTTCAATTTTCATGGACTCGGTATTGACTGCAGGTTCAGTCTCTTCTGGAATGTTAGTTTGAAGAATGATGTCTTTACAAACATTCTTCAATAACTCATCAGCAGCTGATAGTTCAGACGTTGGCACGTTTTCATCGCCTCTGGCCGAAGAAATGTTTTCTTCAACCTGAGTTTCTTCAATTTGATTAGGTTGAAAAGATGGAACTTTCGGTTGTTCCCTAACTTCTGCCCCGGGAGCTGGTTCTTCTTCTGAATATTCAATTTGATCATCCAATGCTTGGATGACACCCTCTTTCCCGTGCTCAAAAGTGATAATCCTCATCTCTGAAGGTTCAGCAGCTACTCCATTTGTCGTCGGGACAGTCGACTCTACCTCAGTCGGTTCAGCTGAAGTTGCTGGAAGATGAACATGATCAGATTCTGTTCTCTCCGTGGAAACTGCTTCATCGATCTCTGGCAAGATCCCTCTACTCATAATAGTTTCCAGGAGTTTATTGCCCTTCATCTTTCCGACAGTCTTCTTGACGTATCTGCCTCTCGATCTCCTTTTTATCAAAGGAGCATCGTCTTCATCTGTATCTTTATCTTTGTCGGCAGCATCGTCTTCATCAACGGGGATGCCACCTAGAGATGAGGTGGCAGTTATTGAAACTCCTTTCTTCTTGGAAGTCTGAGACTTAGTACTCTTTTTAGAGACTGTCTCAGATTCATCACTCCATTTCCTCTTCGAGATGGACACAAATATTGGAGGAAGAACTTCATCAGGGAAGTTTTGCTCTCGGGATAATTCATATAAAGGCTCAACTTCCGCAGTCTCATCCTCAGGTTCCGGAGTAAATTGTGACATAACAATCTTCTTCTTTGACCTCTTTGATGGGGCTGGGTCGTCTTCTGCGACAAAGGTCTTAAAATGGAAACTTGGCATAAAAGTGCTCGATGAAACATAGAAGCGGGCATATGTATAGAGCATTTTCATCCCCGTCCTGGATAAAGGATTTGGCATAGAGAATTCAGCCTTTGTATCTCTGGCCGTGAAATATCTCCATGCCCGAGCACCATCAATAAGTCCTCCACGAGCAGAGAGGCAAGTGGTGGCATTCCCAACATGAAGTTGGTCATATCCGAATTGTCGAGCAAATCGGCTCGGTAGATATGGTTCTAAGTACGTCATTTCTTCATGACGATATACCAGGTGAGATTGCCGAATTCGCTGCAGCCATTGAAAAGCTACGTCATCTAGCCTGTGCCCTTTTTCTCCGTCTATCATGTTCAGAGGCATGCTCTCATAACCCAGTGGCGGAGGAGCACATTGAATCGACCAATGTGATGATCGGTTCAAAACATTTCTGTATTCTGGAAGAGTGTGAACCTTCCAGAAAGTTTCTCCGGCGTACTTCTCTAAAAAGAGGCTGTCGCTTCCTCCTGTTCCCAGAGATATCAGACCGTCATGATGGAGAAGAAGCCAACCATACAAATAAGTATAGGGCATCTCTATTCTTGGGAATTCATCGGTCATCTTCCTTTGATTAGACAGCATATTGGTTACAAAATTTCGAAGACCTACGTTCAGCCTGCAAGTCATCGCTGATAATAAGTCTGTCTTATAGCCATACATAAGGCGCACTGCTGCAAAAACAACGCCTCTATGTATTCTATCCAGAGAGCTGGAGCCAGGAACAACAAATCTTCTTAGCCAGAGAGAGAGAGGAATCCGGCTAAATGACCGTTCTTTGACAAAGGTTTTCCACTCTGTCTCACATATGATCTGAAGGTGGTTTCGGCTTTAAACTCATACCTGTCTTCATTGATTGTGAAATCTTTACAGTCATACTTCTCTAGTAGATTGGTGATTTCACTCTCAGAGAGGGGCTTGAAAGAGTTAATTTGATACCTTCTCTTCTCATTTATCTTCTTCTCATCTTTCTCACGATTTATGAAAAGATAAGACATCCACTTCTGGATGTGGCAGCCGGCTTCCTCTTTAGTACTTTTATAATACAGAGTGCATGTACCGAAATGGCACATCATCTCTTCAAACAGATGCACCATCTCCGGGTTCTTCTCCGACAGAAAATTTAGCTCCTCGGTTGAAGGCACATATTCTTCATATGGCAGTGTGCCTAAAGGCAGATGAGAGACGTATTCCATCTCATGAAGGGCAAAACCCATCTCCCCTTTGGGAGTCATAAATGTTCCCGTCCGGTGGTTATATCTTTCAACCAAGGCCAGGAATAGAAATGGGTTGGGTTTGAAGTCGTAGGAGGAATTGACGATCGCGTCATAGAGATTTATCTGCTTCAGCTCATTCTCAAACTTCTCCAGAACCTAATGGACCAGAGTCTTCCACCTTATATTCTCCTGATTCATTAAGCCTATCATCCTCGGCGTCGAATCAGTAGGATAGAATGCCTTCTCATTTGCCATGAATTCATTTATGAAAACAGGCGTCCTGAATGGCATCAATATAGATGAGTCTTCGGGTGGCACACATCCCGGCTTCAAACCTCGAAACAAGGATACGTGATTCTCCGGAGCACTGTAGAATCCGTCTTTTTTGTAAATGATTCTGCTCGCCTTAGCTTGCTGATTTTCTGTTAAGTGCCATGTCATCTTTCTGGGGTAACTGGCGTGCATGAATCGCATGATAGACAAACCCCTAGATACCTTCGGCCAGTACATAGGCTTCCTTGCATCACCTTCAAAATAGAAGCAGACCTTCTCCCTGATGCCTTTTGGTTGTGACTTATGTGCTATGGCATCCCCAAACAGAAAAGCTGGTTTCTTATGGAACACCAGGTCAAGACTCTGAAATGGTTCACCATTTATCAGACAGAGCAGAGTGGTATGATCTTGATTCTTTAACAAAGATAGTCTGGTTTCCGGAGTGTCAAACTGAGGAAACTGTACATGAGATAAATCATGTTTGAAAGAGAAGCTCAAATGTCCTTCATAATTAGCTTTTTCACTTCGGATGTTCACTACAGAAAAGAAAAGAAGAAAAGATCAGACATGTTTTGTCACGCAAACTTCAGAAAAATTTATGTCTACGAGCCTTATGCGTGTTTAACAGTGTTCAAAGAAAATTTCATAAGTCACGCAGACTTCAGACAAAGATCAAAAAGACACGCTGAATGATTTATTCACGCATGTGATTAATTCACGCAAAGTCTAGACAGATTAGAATGAAAAGTCACGTATCATTGCCAGAATCACATTGAAGTGAAAATGACAAAAAATACGCTGACAGATCAAGACTAATCTATCCAGAGGATGACTCTCAGAAGTCTGCATGAATAATTCAACATTGACATCTCTGCCAACATATGAAAAATCACGCAGAGTCGTGAGAGCCATGCTTATTTGCGTAAAACACAGAGCTTCGTAAACACGAAGATGTGAAGTATGGCCAACCCTAAAGAGGGGGCATACTTTATTAATATCCTTTGCCCTAAGAAGGGGGGATATATTTCGAAAGTTCATTATTGATTGTTTTAAGAATCCTAAGATTTCTATGTGGAGTTCATCTTCATCAGTTCATCTTCATCAGTTCGCATCCCCATCTGTCACTTAAGTTGCATAGGGGGATGAGTAGCTTTGCGGCGAGGAAGTCTGTCGGTGGTGGCACGCGAAGACGTCGCAGGGGCCTTGCCCTTAGCCTGAGCGTCGATCTTAGGAGCCATTGCTGAGAAGGAGAAGGAGAAGTCGGGGAAGACGAAGTTTCTTTTCTGTGTGGGATTTTCTCTCTCTAAAGCAAGTAAAGAAAGAAAGAAGTGATTTATGGCCTTTTTACAGGTTCACGAAGAATTTCAAACGGCAAAGTCATCATTTACTTCGATATAGGAGTTTTGCACGGGATCCTAAACCGCACAGAATCCCAACAGCCCAATCATTTCGGAAGAAATCTTTCCCTGAATCATCTCAGCGTGACTAAATTCATTTTATCATCTCGATTTCAAAGTATTTCGAATTAATTTATCATTTTTCGAAAACTTTGAAGGGGGTTTTGTAGGCCTAAAAAAATGAAGTCACGCTGAGTTAATACAGCCTATCAAAACAATGTCTAAAATACATGCTGAGTTCTATCAGACCATTTCCTCAAATATACGCAGAGTTTAAATGGTACACAGAGACAGCTCATCATTTGTCAGAGTGTCATTATGACTGACAGCACGACAGTCAAAGAATGTCTCCTCGTATGCCACGTATGCACGGGACTCAAGAGATCTCAGCCGACTATTGCGTGACTTTCGAAATCTTCCTCAACAAGATTCAGTCTTCATCAAGTTGGCGTACCAAAAAGACCTTATTGTCATTTAATGTGACTGACAAGGCAATCAATGTCAGAGATTTTGTGTCAGTCGAGGTACGTCGAATCAAGACAGCTGGCCGTTCTGACTCAAGTCTGCGTGTATTTTGAACTTCTATGTTCCTTCCTCAAGTTTGCGTGAATTTTGAGCTTTCTATCTCAAGTTGGCGTGTATTCTGAAGCCTTCTGCCCCAAGTCTGCGTGGATTTTATCCTCAACCAGTTGGCGTGGATTTCATCTCAAATTATCAGATTGGAGTACGTGGCAGACATGCCACAAATCTCTCGTATGCGTGCTCAGTAACTTGTACACGACTCATGCACGATTGCCATGTGTCCAACAGTTACAGGCCACGTCTAGTAACTGCTCATTAACCTTGCGTACGTTTGAGTCCTGCGTGATTATCAACTATGCATAGATTATGAAGACAGTTATCTTTTCAGTTATTTTTTTGACTCTATAAATAGAGTCCTTTTCTCATTCATTGTACAGATACATAGATATCTAAATTGCTGTCGAATTCTTGAGAGCTTTTCTTCTTTGCATCGTCCAAGGGATAAAGCGATCGTCTTCTAGATCGAATTCCTACAGTTGTATTTTCCCAGAAACACAACAAATAAAGTAAATTTATTTATGGAAAACAGGTTCATGATGAACCAAAGCAAACTAAGCCAAGCCGAACCAACCCAAGAATAAACCAATCAGTGAAATGCTAGAATAAATTAAGCAGGAAGACATGCAATACGGGTCAAATTACGTATACCAAGATACGCAATACGAACCACATGCATTACATGGGGCGTGACAGAAATTTTGGGTAGTGGGCGGTTATGAGGAGATAGAAATACGTTAGGGTTGGGTATGTATTTATATTACAAGGATTTGAGCTTTGGTTTGAACTAATTCTGGTAGAATTTGGCCCTCCAAAATATACTAATGGTAATAGGTTTCCTATTTTATAGGGTTGTTTGACCAAGTCAAAGATTGATAATATATTGCATATGGCTGCAATTTAATCTCTAAAAGTTACTTATATATATGTGTACTTGGTTTTGGTAATCTTAGTTTGGCTCTAACTAGTAGGGTTGACTAGGTTAGGGTTCGAGTAGTATTTCTAGTCAAATTGGACCCGAAAACTAATTTAATGAGTCTCATGTGCCATTTACAAATAAGTAGCACATGGAAACTCGATTGGATGGTACACCCTAGACATGTGCGTCGTAGACTCAAAATGGATCAAAAACATATATTGGGTCATACGGCTTCGATCTATGTCGTCCCGAAATCAAATTGGAAGTTGGGCCTAGAATTACGATAAAAAATCAAATGGCCTAAGTTGACCCAAAGTTGTCCGAAGTCAAAAAAATATTGTAGAACAAATTTGGATGAGACATGATATATCAAATTGAAGGTGGATGTGTCTAAAATTCAAATATAGGATTGAATTAGGAAAACGATATTTGTTGTGCTTCAAAAATCAAAGCTACGGTAAACTACTAATTAGTCATTATTGACTTTGATATTTAAAATATCCATATAAAATAAATAAAATAATTAAAAATAAATTCCAAAAATTAGGGGGCTTAAAATGAATACGGGTAGATAGACTTGACCCTAGAGTGTCGGTTGGTTGCCTAAGTTTTGAATTTGCTATGATATTTCAGTTGTGCAGATTGAAAATAAGTTCATGAGATTGGGATAGCATCCCATGTTCTTTAGATTGGACAGAATCATAGATTGTCCCTAGGATAAGATAGAGTCCCTATGATAAGAATTAATTACCTCTAAGATAAGATATATGTCCCTAGTAGTTATTCATCTCAGATGAGTTAGCTGAATGTCTAGTTTAGCTTAGAATAGTTGACCGTATAGACTTGACCGAAGATTAAGTTGCCCGTTGGAGACCCTTAGGATGTCTCTATTGATGTTGTGTGGGTATAGTTGAAATGAGTGAGATATATCGGGAAGTAAACTTCGTAATGGAATAAAGATTGGGGAAATTCGATGTTACAATGTTAGATGGAATAACGGATCATATTGGTTTCGAAACTTGGTTGCCTTTATTTGGAATATCGAAAATTGTTTGAATTGGTTGGCCAGTGGAATCATATTGAGCTGCTTTAATTGATAGTGGTGCCTTGAGACGGTTGGAATAATTTTATTGATGGATAATCAAATCAAGATTGAGAATAAGTATACGAAGGAATGTGATAGTGCATGTAGTCGAGATCAAAGAGAGCAAATGCAATTTTGAAATGACCCTCAGAATTAATGTTGCTGGAAATAAGAGTTGCACATGCAAGATAATAATACATTGACTTGATCAATGCGAGAAAAAATTTGAGTACATGGAAATTTTTTGTTAGAATCGAATAATGGTACAACTTGAAAGATGGTTCATAATCGAAAAATTTATGAGTTGCAAATAAAGTGTTTGGATGTGAATGGTAATGAGTACATGATTTGATCGATGAGGATCATGGTGTCGAAGCGAAGTATGGCTATTGGCGTTGTCAATATTTGATGGCATGAATGACAATGGACTTGAAAGGGAACTATGGATTCATTGGAAAACTTGATATAACTAAGTTGGAATACTTTATAAAACTTTGGTCTATTATAAAAATAAATTACTCGAGTTGGAATTTGTAACATTCATTGTGTTAATAGTTAGTTGAAAGATTGAATAAATGAGATAAGACTATACAAGATGCTCAAAAAGATTTCCTAGCATTCGGAAATGAAGTTATACATGTAGCTTGTTTGTTTTCTCTATCACTGAACTTGGTTGAAATGTAGATATTTTTGGGTCGTCTATAATGTGTATGATTCCAATTAAGTGGTATGCTAAATTCAAACGAAGCCATGGGAGACGATTATCATGTGCAAAGAAATTGTACGAGTATTAAAGGAAAGAACAAGGATGGTAAACTATTTTGAATCAAATTGGGATGCTGTGGCAAGATGGTACATTATTTGAAAATAATTGTGACGTTGCGGAGAAATGTTAAATAGTACAAGTTGATCCTTGAAAATTTTCATAAATTAAGATAATGTTATGGAGATGAGTTTTGTTTAAGTTTCGAGGACGAAACTTTTTATGAGTGGTATATATTGCAGTGTCCCGACCTGCTTGGTGCCTTATGATGGCTGGTTGGTTTGGTGAAGCCTTGTTGGACTTGAGAATATCTGAAAGATCGCTCGGAAGGCTATGCGATCATGGCAGGAACCATCTTATAAATATGAGTAGTGTTGAACCCTTCAAAGATCCTTTAGCTTTACGCTTAATAAAAAGGACTGTATGCTATGTTTACTCGTTGAGTTGCTAAATAACATCCTACATGGAAACCAGAAAGATAATGAAAGATAATTAATCACATGACCCAAAAATAGTTGCAAATCATTTTATGGATTGTGTGTTTAGAATCATTTCAAAAATTGTATGCTTGTGTGATATTGCAATGAAATACATGGCAGGTGAAGCAAAAGCCCAAATACTTGGGCGGTGAGTATATCGAGCCTCAGCTCGATGAATAGATAGTAACAAAATAATAAGACCCAAGAACTGGGCAGTGAGTATGCTTGAATTATGATCGTGAGAGTGTATGGTATCAAAGATGTAGGAAGAGATTGAGTAACAACATTCTATTATCCAGTGCCGATGTAGAATGTTGATACACTAAGACCCTAGATTGGACAGATGGTAATGCGAGCATTGGCTCAAGGCATATGAGACAATACGAATAAGAATGATGGCTTAATTAAGAATGGTGGCTTATTTACTTTATTCTCCTTATCGTGCATTATATGTTTTCTTTATAAATAAGTTGTATATATTTGCATGGTCATAGAGAACTTGTCGACAAGGTGGTTCATCGAACGGTATTTCGAGGCCTCGAAAACCAATTCGTCCTAGGAAAACCTAGTGCTGAAGTAGTAGCACAGTGCTGAAGTAGTAGCACGGTGATTCGGAACCTTCCGGACCGGGCTAGCTATCCGCAGCTGAAGGGGAGCCATCTAACCATAAGTCCAATATGGCGTGTAGTCAATGACCCGCATATAGATCGGTCACATGCTAATAATGTCTTATGTAGGTAGTGTGAGTTATTAATCATTTACAGGGAAGGATATTGGCTGTTGGTAAGAATCACCTGAACGATGACAAATATATTGAATTATGATATTGTTCCTAACAATGTCTTATGCAAGCAAAGTAAGTATTATAAATGTACATGGATGGCTACATGACCGTGGGTAAGAAATCACCAAAAGGTGATATCATATTACTTTATCTTATGCTGGCTAAATAATATGATATGTATGTTTTACCTCTGTCGGATATGAATTGCTAATTGACCCTAAGGCAATGAGAAAGGCCACTTTTAATAATGTTCTATAACATAATTACTTAGTGTTGTCTTCTGAAGTTAGTTGGGCTAGCACCGCTCGCCAGTACATAGATGAATGTACTGACCCACATTGTGGACATTATTTCAGGTGCTCTGTATGGGGGAAATCGTTTGATTAGTGCTTGGCATTAATAAATCTGATGGGTGTGCAGAAGCTCTTCTTACAATGACGATATCTTCTGCTGTATGGGACATAATGTATGGAATAGTATAACTCAGATGTATCAGTGAGATTGTAAGCCAAATCGGCAAGTTTATTGTAAGCCAAGTCCGCATGTTCGGTTGTAAGCCTAAGTGGCAAGTAATTTAGTTGGCTATTCAAAAGTCATGTAATCTGTTGTAAACTCTGTATTCAGCTGCAAGTCTTGTAATCTATTATAATTATCAATAAAGAGATACATTTTCTTCATATCTTGTTGTGACTGTAATTTATCTGCTCGGTTTGCTGCGATGTTATTATTTTCTAAGAAATATAGAGAACTGTAATGGTTTTGTCTTGTACAAGTACATTCTAGACTTGTACGACATCATGCCTAGTGGCTAATGTAACTCCTCTTCCCAAAAATTTTGAAAATATTTTTTTATTATTTATTTAATTTAAATGGTGATTTTTTTAGATTTTTATAAATAATTATTTAGTTAATTATTACGATAGATAACTTTAGCCATGGTTGAGTTTTGAAGTACCAGACGGCTAGGAATCATGGCACGGATAGTGCAGTGGCGTGCTTTGACTAGTGTTTAGCCATGGTGGAGGAATGCCAAGTCATAAGCGTGTCCTAACTAGGAAAACCAGGCCAAATTGCGACCTAACCTCTAAAGAAGTTTTAATTATTGACTTTAGAAGACTCGGTTATACCAAACTAGTCCGGACTAGACACAAACTAGGCCCAAGCCCATGTAGATATATAGTACGTCAAAAAATGTCCCTGTAGATAGTTATGGGTGTAATTTAATTAGTGTGTTTATTTTAGTAGATAAATAAGTAATTTTATACAAATGAGTGTTATAGATATAATATATATGTATTGGTATAAAATTGATAATTTGTTTTCGAGTATATGATAACATTTTTTATAACATTTTCTTAGAAAATGTCATTTTAGATTTTTGGAAATTTGTAGGCTATATATAAACTTGCGTGTGTGTATGTGTATATATATAGAAGTATATTCATAGTATATGAAAATTAGGCTTATATATAACAATATTATTTTATTTTATTTGTATAAATTTTAGTATATAAAACTAAGAATTCTATAATGTAAATTTTGATTCTACTTAGAATATTTTATTGATTGTATTTGTATCTATGGTATATGTGTATATATCATTATATATATATATATATTTTTTATATCATTATATATATAATATATATATATATATATATATATATATATATATATATATATATATATATATATATATATATATATAAATATTTTTTTTATATATATATATATAAAAAAAATATTTTTATATATATATTTATATATATATATATATATATATATATATATATATATATATATATATATATATATATATATATATATATATATATATATATATATATATATATATATATATATTTATATATATATTTAATTTAAGTATATTTAATTTAAGTATATATATATATATATATATATATATATATATATATATATAATATATTTAATTTAAGTATATATATATATATATATATATATATATATATATATATATATATATATATATATATATATTTTATATATATATATATATACTTAAATTAAATATATATATAAATATATATATATATATAAAGAATGAATAAATAACTATATTAGGAAAAAAAAGATAAATGACTAACATTCCCCCAGCCCAGGCCCAACAGCTTGGACCCCAATCCCAGCCCAGCTGAGCTCGGGCCCAAGCCAGTCGGGCCAGGCCCACATGTCCAAACGGCCCAACCAGCAGAGTAAAAACCGACCCCCTCCCTGCTTAACTCCCAGCCGAGAACACCACATATATATATGTAGAGATCGGAAGAGAAAAAGGGAGGCAAACCCTAACACCAAGCAACCCCGACACCCCGCGCCCATCCCCTAGCCTAGGCGGCCACCCGCCGCCGGTGCCACTGTCACGCACGGCCGGAGCCGCCGGGAAACACGCGCGAGCAGCAGGCGAAATAGGGGAAGCAGCAACAGCGGCGATGCATCCGGCCGACTTCGCGACGAATTTCCTGCTGGATCGCTCGATCATTTTACGAACTGTCTTCTCTGGTATGAACACAACATATACAACTTTGATCATCTTCAATTATTTTTAATTCATACGAGCTAGATAATCCGATAACTCGACACAAAGTCGAGCAAAAACCTGTTTTGCGAATATCAAACAGGGCAGCCCCGACCCCGTATTGGAAGGCCAAAATTGGTCGAACCATTGAGCAATCAAGAAAACTAATTAAAGGAATTCCTAGACAACCTATAGGGCTTCGAACCCTTTTTCGTAGAATCGGATTTCGTCGACTGTGCGTCGAGAAATCGAACGTTCAAAACTGATTAAAACATGTTTTCAAAATATTAAAAATATAGAAAATTCCTCCGATACGACGTGCGTTCCGCCAAACCGGGCGATGTGGTCGCGTACCGTAAGCATCGAAAGGCGCGTAGGATATTGTGGACGTATGGGCTTTGACGGAATTCAAATTAGTCGCGTGTGCACGACGAATTTGATGCGTATCCGTCGAAATTCACCGTATCGACCTCTGTGCAATTTCCTAATTACTTTGTGCACGTTCGTCAAATCGAGACAAAACTTGCGCCAACAGGACCGTATCATTTTTCTGGTCTTGTATGCCAAGTTTGGTCCAATTCTGAGATAGTTGATCGGATCGCCGTTTCGCGGGCCCCACGATCCGATTGAATGGACGATTTTGTGCACGGCCTGCCGGAATCCAACTTTGGACATACGGTTGGGTTCGTATCATCAAAATGAATCCGTAGACATGTTTGTTTGACGACTTTAGAGACCATTGACTCTGGCACGCTTTTCGGTGCAAAGCGGGGTCCAACGGCGGATACCGTTTTGGCCCGAAATGACTGTTTTGCCCATGTGTCCAGAATTGGACTTAAGGACAGACAATCCTAGCTAATTTGACTATTTTTAGAATGTTGGCAGTGACTATTTCAGTTTCGAAGACAGTTCTGAGATTTGGACTTTATGGCTTACCAGTTGACTATATTTTGTTGGATCTGCGTGCAACCTCCAGGCAAGATATCCTGCCTTCCTCTATAGTTTAATTTCATGTTTACCGTTTTCATGTTGTTATTGTATTATCATTAGATACTCTATTTGCTATAGATCTTATATGTTATCATTAGCTTTCTAGTTGACTTGATTTATCTATTTTCTACACACCATGTTCACCTGTTTATTATCTTGTTATGCTTGATAGTGTAGTATACCAGCTTATTCACATTATAGTCCATGCTAGAGCAGTCCTTACCTGTGTCTTGACCGAGTTATACCTTGTCTCACCTGTACCTTGATTGAGTCGTGTCACGTCCCGCTTTCCAGATTTGAACGGTAACGTCAAACACATCCCCAGGCTACGCGCCAAAATTCGTGATTGTCGCCCATAAATCAGCAGAATAGAAAATACAAGGAAATTTATATTGCATTACACATAGTAATTATAGTACAAGAAACTTATCTAACAGTACATTGTCTTACAGGTTTATTACAAAAGTAAATTTTCAAAAATAGCTACGACAACACTAGTCATAAACTGAAAGTCTTCAGGTTACTACTCCTCGACGTACAGTGGAAATGCCTCGACAGGATTGTCTTCTTCTTCCCCTAGTGAACAAATACTAGGTCGTTTAGAAACGACAAGCAAGCCCTCGGCCAAGGACGGTGACAAGTAAAAGAAATATGAAATGGAATGAGACAAATAGTTTTCTAAAGTAGTCGTATTAAAATGAAGCACTATTTTAATGTGTGAGTGTCATGTTCCTCTTATCCAGATAGGTGTGATGGCAGTTAATGATATTAAAAGAAAATGAACCTAACATGAAATGCAGTATTAGAGAACAACCCCTGAATATTCATCTAAATGATTTCCCATCAACAATCCCATTAACCCGGGATCAGGCTGTGAATTCGGCGGCACGGTGCTTAGTATCCGGCCTGGAGCCTCCTTTGGGCTTAGCAATCATCTATTCGATATTACTGTCGTAATAGATGTAATAATCTGAAGCACGAAATCAAGAGCCTCCCTTGGGCTTAGTTTGCCTCCCTTGAGCAAACGAAAATACGTGAGCTAAGCCTCACAAACTCCATTCGCATGGCCTTACGAATGAGTAGAATATTTACTGATCATCTTTTTAATTTTATTATGCTATGGAACTATTTAGGAATATCCAGGTTGTTCTTCCCCGCCTAATGCTTCCTAGTTGTTTTCTAAGAATTTTTCCTAAATGACTTTAGGTCTTAGGGAATATCCCGATTTTTCAGAAAGTCGAAAATTGCCTATCTCTTGAAATTTCCAAAATTTCAGCAGAGTCTCCTTTGTTTTAGAGACTCCGGAAATTTGCAAGAGACAATATATGATAAAAATAAATTCTAGGTTTGTCGACCCCTTCGGTGGAGCAACTCTCAACACCGGAACCACGCAGTATATAAGTATATAAATGAAACTAAAGTTGCAAAATTCTTACCAAGTGGCTATTCTTACCAAACAATGACAGGTAGTGTTTTGTGAATGACTAAAACACAAAACAAGAACAACCCATTAGTAAGACTTAATCTCAAAGAACAATATTGCAAATTCTTACTTGGATTGGTAATTATATAAGGAAGACCTAAAATAATCATAACCTTATGTGTATGAATACTTCATTATGCAACATATAGGTTGATATAGGTATGTCAAATAATGTAAAGTTCAAATTTAAATGCTGAATTTATATAGAATATGGAGCAAAATCTCAAAATACCAAATTTTGGGACCTATGCATATACTAGTTTACGTAGGGGACGAAGACCAAGGTATAGTGATCAACTTCTAAGAATGATCTATAATGATAAGTAATAACGTAAAAGCTTGATTTTTATAAAAGTGTCTAAAATGATACACAAAAGGCATGATATGGCTCCGTAATGGTTCAAATTGTATCCCGTGGTTACCTATGCATTCCTAACTTATTGGTTATTAAAAATTTCAAGTTACGGTCTCATTATTCTCTAGTTATCCCCTTATTAAGTGCTGGATAGTATTAAAGTATAGATAAAAATTGCAAAAGTAATTCATTTATCTTTCTTTAACATGTTCTAAGTATACAACGTACATACTATTTGAGTTTTGGGCTTGCGTAGAAAGCATATGAATAAAATTTTATTAGAGATATGTATACCATATATACATATTTCAAATAAAAAAAAATATTTACTAAATAATAACCAATTCTAACAATACAAGTAGACTAGGCATTGTTTAACTATGTGACACCTACACTAATATTATAATATAAAGTATTTACTTGCAAGAACATCTAGCAAAAAAAAAAATTGTACACTACAACTCAATAGCTAACAAGTCTAACACATTTGCCTTGTCAAAGTGCAAGAATTACTCTCTCAACCATACTCAAAATTAATTATTTGAACAAGGTTGCACTTCCTTTATACATTTCTATGTAAAAGAAATTAACCAAGCTACATCACTTATTTTATTGCATAATATAATGTATAAAAATAAGTTACTTTTAGTATCGATTTTCAAGCATTATTTGTCACCTAACATACACATTAAAATTTTAGCAATCATGTATTACTACAACTATTTTTACATAAAGTGTCCCGTGTTGTGTTATTATCATGCTCGAAATAATTATGGATAGTGTTTATCAAGGAAATTCAGAATTTGTACATACAAATTTTCTTATGACAAGAAAATCTATCATTTAAGGAAGGAGAGGAAAAATATTCAAGGAAGGGGGATAAGGACTTGCCTTGGGTTGGGAATTGACCTAGCTCTCCTCACAAATTCCTAATTTAAATCCAACAACAACAATAGATCTTGTTAACAACTCTAATCCTAGGTTTGAATTGGAAAATAAAGATTGGGGAAGAAGAAGTTTAGAAATTACCTAGGTTTCTCCCTTTTTTTTGAAGTGGGAATGAAGGAAGAGAAGATGAGGAAGATGAAGATGAAGAGGGAGTGAGGGGGAGTGGCCGGAGTGGGGTCGTCCGGCGACGGGCGGCTGGCGGCTGGCGGCGGGCGGCGGCAGGCGGCAGTGGATCGGTGGGGGTGGTGGGGTGGTTTGTGTGTGTGTTTTTTTTTTTTTGCTTGTGTGTGTATGGGTAGGGGTTTTATTAATGGGGAGAGTGGATGAGGTGTCCCCCCCTCATAAATACAATGGGACACCTACCCCCCTTTCTCCAATCTTCCATGGGACACATGGCATGACATGTGTCATGCCATGAAAAATTCTCTCCTTTTTTTTTGAAAACAATTAATAATAATAATAATAATAATTAATAAGAATATGACAAGTCTACTCCCCTTGGAAAAATTTCGTCCTCAGAATTTGAAAGTACAACAATTGATTACTAACCTGGCTTAGGGAATAGATACGGATATTGCCTCCGCATATCTTCTTCTTTCTCCCAAGTTGAATCTCCAGGAGAATTCTTGCTCCAAGCGACTCGTACTAATGGGATGATCCGATTGCGGAGTACCTTCTCCCTTCGATCCAAGATCCCAATGGGTTTCTGTTCTATCCGTAGTGTAGGTCCAACGGTGATTTCTGAATGGTCGAGTATATGGCTCGGATCTGACACATATCTTCGTAACTGGAAAACATGGAATACATTGTGAACTCCCTCTAGTGTTGGTGGTAAGGCAAGCCGATATGATACATTTTCTACTTTTTCCAATATGTCGAAGGGTCCAATGTATCTCGGACTCAGTTTTCCTCTGGTCCCGAATCTGATGGTCCCCTTAGTTGGTGAAATCTTCAGAAACACATGCTCTCCAGGTTGAAACTCCAGTATTCTTCGATGCTTATCAGCCCACATCTTCTGTCTACCCTGGGCTGCTTGCAGGTGACTTCTTATTGCTTTGACTATATCCACAGTTTGTGTTACTAGTTCTGGTCCCAGTAATTATCTCTCTCCTACGTCGGTCCAACATTCCGGCGATCTGCACTTTCTACCATATAGTGCTTCAAAAAGAGCCATTTTGATGCTATCATGGTAACTGTTATTATATGAAAATTCTACCACATGTAGATGATCATCCCATGCTCCTCCAAAATCTAAAATACAAGCTCTCAGCATGTCTTCTAGAGTCTGAATGGTTCTTTTCGACTGGCCGTCTGTTTGGGGGTGGTAGGCGGAGCTATATTTCAGTTGAGTGCCAAGATTTTCTTGTAGACTTCTCCAGAAATGAGAAGTGAATCTGGTATCTCTATCCGATACTATACTCACTGGCACTCCATGTTGACTGACAATCTGTTTCATGTACATTTCTGCCAGTGCCTCTGTCGACTGTCCAACTCGAAAGGGAAGAAAACGAGCGGACTTCGTAAGTCTATCTACAATGACCCAAATAGCATTATTACCCCCTTTGGGTCCTAGGCAGTCCTGTCACAAAATCCATTGTGAGATGCTCCCACTTCCATTCGGGTATGGGCAATGGCTGAAGAAGTCCTGCTGTCTTTTGATGTTCTGCTTTTACTTGTTGACAGACGAGACATCTGGATACAAATTTAGCGATTTCTCTTTTCATCCCGTGCCACCAAAATGTTTGTCTCAAATCTTTATACATTTTAGTGCTGCCCGGATGAATGGAATATTGTGACTTATGAGCCTCTGACATAACCTCTGTTCTTAAATCTCCACTGGGCACACATAATCGATCTCCAAATCTTAATGATCCGTCCGGATGCTTTCTTATCCCGGTCTGAAGCCCTGCTTCTGTTTGTTTCCAAATCTTCTGAAGTTTTGAGTCATTTTGTTGAGCCTCTTTAATTCTATCTATTAAGGAGGATTGCACTTGTAAGTTTTGCCACATTCCTTCCGTTATCGGGCATATTACTTCAATTCCCATTTTTCTTAAATCCTCAAGGATCTCCTTGGGTGTATTCATAAAGAAGGCGTCGGGTCTTCTGCTTAGAGCATCAGCCACCTTATTAGCCTTGCCTGGGTGATATTCCAGCTCCATATCGAAGCCTTTTAGTAACTCCAACCATCTTCTCTGTCTCATATTGATCTCCTTTTGCGTGAAGACATATTTTAAACTTTTGTGGTCTGTGTATATTTTGATTCTCTCTCCATATAAATAATGCCTCCATAACTTGAGTGCGAATACCACAACTGCAAGTTCGAGATCGTGAGTTGGATAATTCCTTTCATGTATCTTTAATTGTCGGGATGCATAGGCTATGACTCTCTCGTGTTGCATCAGTACATCCCAGACCCTTACCTGATGCATCATTATATATCTCATATCCACCCGAACCACATGGCAATGCCAGTACTTGGGCCAAAATTAATTTTTCCTTCAATTCGTCAAATTCCCTTTGACATTTCTCTGTCCAATTAAACTTTTCTTCTTTCCGGGTAAGACGGGTTAAAGGTTCTGCAATTCTTGAAAAAATTTCAACAAATCTTCGGTAATAACCAGCTAGTCCTAAGAAACTTTTGATTTCTGCTACGGACTTAGGTGTTGGCCAAGACTTAACTGCTTCCACCTTCTTCGGGTCTACCGAGATGCCTTCTCCGCTGATAATATGCCCTAGAAAGGGTATTTGGTCCAGCCAAAATTCACATTTACTAAGCTTGGCATATAATTGTTCTTTCCGCAACGTTTGTAATACAATCCTCAGGTGTTTTTCATGTTCCTCTTCATTTTTGGAGTATATAAGGATGTCGTCAATGAATACAATCACGAATTTATCCAGATATTGATAAAATACTCGATTCATTAGGTCCATAATTATGGCAGGTGCATTTGTTAACCCGAATGGCATAACTAAGAATTCGTAATGCCCATATCGAGTTTTAAATGCAGTCTTAGGGACGTCTTCCTTCTTTACCTTCACTTGATGGTATCCGGACCTTAGATCAATTTTTGAGAATACTCTTGCCTCTCCTAACTGGTCGAATAGTTGATCAATTCTAGGTAGAGGATACTTATTCTTGATGGTGACCTCATTCAAAGCCCTATAATCAATTACCAGTCGTAGGGTACCATCCTTCTTTTTCACAAACAATACGGGTGCACCCCACGGCGACGCGCTGGGTTGAATAAATCCTTTTTCTAACAATTTTTTTTATTTGTTTATTCAACTCAGCTAATTCCTCTTTGTTCATTGGATATATTTTCTTGGCTATGGGAGCTGCTCCTAGGATTAGATCTATAGAGAATTCTACTGCTCTATCTGGGGGTAGCCCTGGCAATTCTTCTGGGAATACATCTTTAAATTCTTCCACTGTCCTTGGGAATGATTGCTCTACCGATTCTTGCAACATTGCTTGAACTGGTAATTCAAACTTCTCTAGTTCGTCCATATTGAATTCATTTTGGTCTCGTACAAATTCATAAGACTCTCCGTCGGGAAGTTGAAATGTAACTTTCCCTTGACCGCAATCTATATTGGCTAGTGTTGCGGTTAGCCAATCCATGCCTAGTATCACATCGTAGTTGCTTGTCGGGAAAACAAGTAACCGAGTTCGAAAAGCTCCTCCACCCAACTTTATGGGACATTTACTACATACGCGATTGACTTCTACCACTCCGTTACCGGTGAGAACCTTTAGTGATTTAGGCAGAGGTTGGGATTCTATTTCACGTTGCGATATAAAAGAAGATGCTATAAATGAATAGGTAGCCCCAGAATCAAACAATACGGATGCTGGATATGCAGAAACTAGAATCGTACCTGAGACTACTTCTCCCAGGATATTTGCATCTTCAGCTCCCATCATAAATGCTTGCCCTTGTCCTTTCCTCTTCTTATTGTGATTTTGGGCTTGACCCGCCCTTTGTGCTTGTTGGAAATGATATGCCTGAGGGGCATATGGTGGCCTTTGCTAATTTCTATAAGTCATGACCGCCTGTGAGGTTGGTGCCTGAATCCTTGGTTGAGGTTTATTCCCCTGAATCGGGGGTCGATACCCTTGATTGAATCCTCGTGTCGTCGCTCCAATTGCAGGCAGCTGAGGGCACTAACCGACTGGATGATCTCCTGCTCCATATCTTAAGCAAAGTCCCAACAATTTTCTACATACATCTTTCTTGTGTCCTGGTTTCTGGCAGTAGTTGCAGACAATGAATCTGTATGGGTTGCCATTCTGAGGACGCTTAGATGGTCCCTGTCAGTGATTCTTGTTGGAGGGTGCTCCTTCTTCAAAGGTTCTCTTAGGTTGCGATGACCGGAAAGGTTGCTCTTCTTTTAGTATCCTCTCTTGATCTCGAGCAGCTTCTGTTGCCTCAGAAAAGGTTTGGCACCGATAAGATGTGACCCTACTTTTCAGTTGGGTCCCAAGCCCTTCTACGAACCTGGATATTTTTGTTTCTTCATCCGCTATCATGTTAGGGGCAAATCGACTAAGCCTGGAAAATTCTGCCAGTGTACTCATCAACTGTGCGTCTCCCTTGTTTCAGATAGTTGAATTGTCGTTCTAATTCTATCCGTGCTGACTTAAGATAGAATCTTTCTTCAAATTTCTCCTTAAATTCAGCCCATGACATGTCCTTGTCAGAATCTTCTGGATACTCGGCACTCCACCAGTATCCAGCAATGTCTTCCACCTGGATGCGGATTGCTGGTACTATATCCTCGGGTTTAACTTTTGCAGCCTTCATCAAACCTTCAATGGTTCTTAGCTATTGACTTGCTTCCATTGCATTTTCAGTTCCCTTAAACTTGGGTGGCCTAAGATCCCTGAATTCCTTTAGGGTTTTATCCTTGGTATTGTTAGAATTCTGCATGTGTTCCAATATTTTGGTATTTGTTGCATGGGCAGCATTGGCCTGTTGACTATTGGATTCCAATAGTTGCTGGAACAAACGGAACATATCAGCCACGGTTGGTGTCGTTGATGCTTGAGGTGGTGGATTGTTTGGCTGATCAGGGTTGTCCATATCCTGAAATTAAAGGACACAATCCTCAAGGATTATTGACTCACAATATTTATTTATAACAAGATGTACAGCAAAACCATATATTTATATATTTCATTATAATGAGAGTAATACAAAATGTTGTTTCTACTCCCAACTTTACATTTGTTTACATTCTTCTCACCTAGCCTACTCATGTCACTCAACTTTCCCAAAATGTGACATAGTAATCTATTCTATCCCTACCTATCCCTACTCATATACATATCTGCTGACTTCCAAAATACCATACAGCAGACAAAAGAGAAGGACTCCTTCTTTACTATATCTACATGGTTAGGTTTTTCTTATGCTATAGCCTCGATGAGGATCCTTTCCTCAGTGAGGATGTCGACCTCTGGATGGAGTCTTTTAAAGTCGTCTAGTGTGCCCTCATAGCCATGTAGTCCGATGTAGATACGGTTTGGATCTCGGACATACAAGCAGTACGTTGTATTTTCAAAATATACTTCAGCTCCGTCCTCGATGTCCCTGATAATGGGATGCATGATTACATAAAACACTTGGTAGACTTGAACGTCATACCAATCGGGTGCGTTCCACATTATTCTTGCATAGCGTTGGTATAAGTACAGAGTGTAGTCGCTCCCATCCCATTCCAAACTCGGCATAAACAGGTCCATACCTACATTCATAATATCCTTAAGTAAGAAGTACTTACAAGGAATATAAGAATATAGGAAAAGCATATTTTATTTATTAGCAGCACAATATGCTCCTACTACATACATTCATACATCACATTCCTACTACATACATACATACATCACATTCCTACTACATCCATTCATACTTGACCTATATATTGGGGATCTAATACTTATTTTACATCCTTACTACATACATTCACACATCCTTTACATAACTAGGGATCTAATACTTATTTACACTTTTACATTTACACATCATCCACATTCTGGGGATCTAAATCCACATTCGCCTTATGTTATGGATTTTTGCCTCTGGGTACGTCTGCTTCCATTCTTCCAGAGTACCGTTACGATCGGTTTCTGGACCTTCAGTGGGTTCTGCCTTGATCAGGACATAATAATGTACCGTATTATAGTATACTCTTCTTTCATCCACTATATCTGTTACTACCGGATATTTCAACTCGTAATGTACCCCATAGGCCTCTATCATCCCTTTTGGTGCTACTCGCCACATCTTCTTTACAAACGCATAATATTCGTCCAGGCTGTGGCTGTCATTACCTAGTCTTCGAAAAGGTGCGAATCGGGGCATGATCTACACCAAGAATTCCTTGGGTCAGTATCCCTTTACTAAGATTAAAATAATTGGTCAGATAAGAGAAAGGTAATCATTGCACAATGCTACTAACTATTGACACTTCTTTCTCAAGGATTCCTAGGGTGTGGTTTGGACTCGAGGTGCTCCTTATAATTCTAGAACCTACGTCCTATCTGAACCTATGTTTTATCCTAGATTTTCCATTCTAGCAGACCTGCGTGAGCCACCACTAAAAGACGTGTCACGTCCCGCTTCCCATATTTGAACGGTGACGTCAAACACATCCCCAGGCTACGCACCAAAATTCGCGATTATCGCCCGTAAATCAGCAGAATGGAAAATACAAGGAAATTTATATTGCATTACACATAGTAATTACAGTACAGGCTTATCTAACAGTACATTGTCTTACAGGTTTATTACAAAAGTAAATTTACAAAAATAGCTACGACAGCACTAGTCATAAACTGAAAGTCTTCAGGTTACTACTCCTCGACGTACAGTGGCAATGCCTCGGCAGGATTGTCTTCTTCTTCCCCTAGTGAACAAATACTAGGTCGTTTAGAAACGACAAGCAAGCCCTCGGCCAAGGACGGTGACAAGTAAAAGAAATATGAAATGGAATGAGACAAATAGTTTTGTAAAGTAGTCGTATTAAAATGAAGCACTATATTAATGTGTGAGTGTCATGTTCCTCTTATCCAGATAGGTGTGATGGCAGTTAATGCTATTAAAAGGAAATGAACCTAACATGAAATGCAGTATTGGAGAACAACCCCTGAATATTCATCTAAATGATTTTCCATCAACAATCCCATTAATCCGGGATCAGGCTGTGAATTCGGCGACACGGTGCTTAGTATCCGGCCTGGAGCCTCCCTTGGGCTTAACAATCATCTATTCGATATTACTGTCGTAATAGATGTAATAATCTGAAGCACGAAATCAAGAGCCTCCCTTGGGCTTAGTTTGCCTCCCTTGAGCAAACAAAAATACGTGAGCTAAGCCTCACAAACTCCATTCGCATGGCCTTACGAATGAGTAGAATATTTACTGATCATCTTTTTAATTTTATTATGCTATGGGACTATTTAGGAATATCCAGGTTGTTTTCCCCCGCCCAATGCTTCCTAGTTGTTTTCTAAGAATTTTTCCTAAATGACTTTAGGTCTTAGGGAATATCCCGATTTTTTAGAAAGTCAAAAATTGTCTATCTCTTAAAATTTCCAAAATTTCGGCAGAGTCTCCTTTGTTTTAGAGACGCCGAAAATTGCAAGAGACAATATATGATAAAAATAAATTCTGGGTTTGTCGACCCCTTCGGTGGAGCAACTCTCAACACCGGAACCACGCAGTATATAAGTATATAAATGAAACTAAAGTTGCAAAATTCTTACCAAGTGGCTATTCTTACCAAACAATGACAGGTAGTGTTTTGTGAATGACTAAAACACAAAACAAGAACAACCCATTAGTAAGACTTAATCTCAAAGAACAATATTGCAAATTCTTACTTGGATTGGTAATTATATAAGGAAGACCTAAAATAATCATAACCTTATGTGTATGAATACTTCATTATGCAACATATAGGTTGATATAGGTATGTCAAATAATGTAAAGTTCAAATTTAAATGCTGAATTTATATAGAATATGGATCAAAATCTCAAAATACCAAATTTCGGGACCTATGCATATACTAGTTTACGTAGGGGACGAAGACCAAGGTATAGTGATCAACTTCTAAGAATGATCTATAATGATAAGTAATAACGTAAAAGCTTGATTTTTATAAAAGTGTCTAAAATGATACACAAAAGGCATAATATGGCTCCGTAATGGTTCAAATTGTATCCCGTGGTTACCTATGCATTCCTAACTTATTGGTTATTAAAAATTTCAAGTTACGGTCTCATTATTCTCTAGTTATCCCCTTATTAAGTGCTGGATAGTATTAAAGTATAGATAAAAATTGCAAAAGTAATTCATTTATCTTTCTTTAACATGTTCTAAGTATACAACGTACATACTATTTGAGTTTTGGGCTTGCGTAGAAAGCATATGAAAAAAAATTTATTAGAGATATGTATACCATATATACATATTTCAAATAAAAAAATATGTACTAAATAATAACCAATTCTAACAATACAAGTAGACTAGGCATTGTTTAACTATGTGACACCTACACTAATATTATAATATAAAGTATTTACTTGCAAGAACATCTAGCAAAAAAAATTGTACACTACAACTCAATAGCTAACAAGTCTAACACATTTGCCTTGTCAAAGTGCAAGAATTACTCTCTCAACCATACTCAAAATTAATTATTTGAACAAGGTTGCACTTCCTTTATACATTTCTATGTAAAAGAAATTAACCAAGCTACATCACTTATTTTATTGCATAATATAATGTATAAAAATAAGTTACTTTTAGTATCGATTTTCAAGCATTATTTGTCACCTAACATACACATTAAAATTTTAGCAATCATGTATTACTATAACTATTTGTACATAAAGTGTCCCGTATTGTGTTATTATCATGCTCGAAATAATTATGGATAGTGTTTATCAAGGAAATTCAGAATTTGTACATACAAATTTTCTTATGACAACAAAATCTATCATTTAAGGAAGGAGAGGAAAAATATTCAAGGAAGGGGGATGAGGACTTGCCTTGGGTTGGGAATTGACCTAGCTCTCCTCACAAATTCCTAATTTAAATCCAACAACAATAATAGATCTTGTTAACAACTCTAATCCTAGTTTTGAATTAGAAAATAAAGATCGGAGAAGAAGAAGTTTAGAAATTACCTAGGTTTCCCCCTTTTTTTTGAAGTGGGAATGAAGGAGGAGAAGATGAGGAAGATGAAGATGAAGATGAAGAGGGAGTGAGGGGGAGTGGCCGGAGTGGGGTGGTCCGACGGCGGGCGGCTGGCGGCGGGCGGCGGCAGGTGGCGGCGGGCAGCGGCAGTGGATCGGTGGGGGTGGTGGGGTGGTTTGTGTGTGTGTGTTTGTTTTTTTTTGCTTGTATGTGTATGGGTGGGGGTTTTATTAATGGAGAGAGTGGATGAGGTGTCCCCCCCTCATAAATACAATGGGACACCTACCCCCCTTTCTCCAATCTTCCATGGGACACATGGCATGACATGTGTCATGCCATGAAAAATTTTCTCCTTTTTTTTTGAAAACAATTAATAATAATAATAATAATTAATAAGAATATGACAAGTCGTGTCTTGGAATGAGTACGTGTAGTTGAACTGCTATTTCCCTATATCCTTTTTCCTCAACCAGAGAGTCCACACTCGGGACGAGGGTTGACCGTTTGCACCAGGGAGTCCACACTCGGGACGAGGATGATTGTCTTGATCTGTTTACATCCGTGGGTCCATACTCGGGACAAGGATGTTGACTTGTTTATTTGCACCAGAGAGTCCACACTCGGGACGAGGATGCCTTACCGTGAACTAACCTGCGATTCCACGCTCGGGGCGAGGGTTAGTGATTAGTTCAAACCTGAGAGTCCACTCGGGGCGAGGGTTTGGTATTCCATTGATCTCGTGTCCACTTGTTCATCCAGCAGTTCAGTTACGTGTAGTTGTTCTTGTATCCCAGTTCTTAGCCACTTGTCGGTAGCCACTTGTCGATAGTCACTTGTTAGCAGTTTTGGTCATAGTCTCTTGCCATCTGTATGTCTCATTTCTTGCTTATATCCCGTTTATAGTTTATGCATTATGCATGATTAAACTGCTAGATATGCATGTTTTTATGTATCTTGCTATGTCCCCTGAGGAACTGATGATCTCTTCAGGTTAGTGATTGCATGGAGTTAGTTAGCAGTTCTGGATGGCGGATGATTATGACACTTGTGGGTTTCAGATGATTACGATATTGCTTGCGAGATTCAAGTATTGATACCATGTTTATTATCCAGCTCATCTAGCTCGTGTTTTTCTTTTATTATCATGAGATACCCTATTTACTGATTCAGTTTGTAGACTCTTGTTATATTCTTTGGAGTCTTATCGGACATTATGCTAGTGGGCTGCAGACCACGATCCATAGTTGTTTATTCATGCTTATATTACTCTTGTGGATTGAGATATAGATTGCATTGCCATGATTTGGCAGTATACCATAGCCTTGACAGTGTTTACGTATTCGAGTCGGGCTGGAGTCCGCTTGATACGTAGCTGGCTTGCTCACGTGCTTGCATCCGAAAAGCAGGTGCGGGTCGTGACAGCTAGTTTTCGATCCTCCGGGATCGAGACGTGACAATAACCATATGCGCATAGCAATCATAGACGCATAGCAATCTTAGAAGCATAGCATTCATAGGCGCATAGCGACCATAGACGCATAGTGACCATAGATGCATATCAATCTTAGATGCATAGCAATCTTAGACACATAACAAGCATAGACGCATAGCGACCATAGACGCATAGCAATCAAGCATGTGCTTTCTGTACATGCTGACAGGGTTCATACAGCCAATTTTTATGACCACTTGGCATTTCTGCTGCATGGCCTACTGCTCGCATGGAGGGTCGTCGTCCCCAAATAGCAAGTTTGTCATAGAAGTTTCAAAAACTTCCAATGACCATAACTTGTGTTATAGGACTTGAAATCTGACAAAATAAAAACCAAAACTGCATAAAATCAAATTATCTACCACATGGAATAACTATTTCTCCAAAAATAAGCACTTTTAATAGATATTTTCCACTAAAAACTCCAAAAATAATATTTAAACTTAGATCTACACTAAACTAGCCATCAAATCTGAAAACTCTAAGAACTAATCATGTAGAGAAAGTTTAGATATATAATATAGACTAATAAAATGTAAAGAAATAAAAAATGGCAAGTGGTCTCTCCATTAGTGCAAGATGTACTTGCCTATGGGTTGGTTGGGTGGAGTAAATAAGAGTGAATGAGGAGAGAGAATGGAAGAGATTATTTATATGGAGGTGTGGGTGGTTTCACTAAACCCTAACCCTAACCATACTAATCTATTCTATATGTTATGCTACATTATTAAATAATCCAGATCACAACGCGGTCTAGTTATTTCATTATTGAGGTAATAAAACACACCTACAACCAGACAAGGACAAGGGATGATATACTACTCCACGACGAGATATTGTTCCATGCTATGATCAGGTTTAAGAACAGGGTACAGGTGCTCATGCTACAGATACTATATACTATGTACAAGAGTAGTGCAAGAAAATACGTATATCGGGAACGGGGAGTGACAATTTGTAGGCTGGTGGAATGAACCACCCATGCGCACATACGTTATGCGCATGAGTTTTTGGCGTGCAAGAGCACTGCATGCATGAGGATGGAACTGAATCTGTTGTAACTGTATTGTTAGGCTACGGATAAGCTGACATATTGCAGTTATTGAGATTTGTTTGTTACTGAGATCTTGGATGGTTGGCACCCGTTCATAGGCATGTCTGAGTTAATGACATGTGGCGCATGAACATTGCTCAAAGATCTCATTCTGTTAAAATAGAATAGATTTGATTTGTGCTTGAGAGACACTGCACCATTACTGACTGTGGCATCCCTCGACAAATGCTACACTTTGTGGATATCATGAGAGCTGCGCTCTTTAGCTAGAAGCTACGCTTTAGAGCACCTGAGTGATTGCACTTTTGAGTACCTTGAAGACCGTGCTCTTGGCTGAATTGACAGCGGGTATTTGTTGACATCTGACATCTGGCTACTAACAACTAATACCTGACATATGACATCTATGTCAATGTACCATAAATGCTAAAGTGACAGTTTGGTTCTATGCTCGCGAGGATGCGCCTTTGAACGCTGTGCTTCTTGAGACAAGGCTCCAGGAGGCTGCGCTTATAGAAGCTACGCCTTTTGGGGCTCCGTGTTCTAGGAGACCGCACCTTTAGGGGCTTTATGCTCCAGTAGGTTGTGCTTTCAGGGGCTGTGCTTTTGAGTCACTTGGGTCAAAACTTCCAAAATTTTGCTACTACGTGGAGCTCGAGAAGTAATGACTTTTGACTGGGACTTAGTCAAACATTAAATGTGGCAGATTCATTGTCATGAATACATGGTTCATCCTATTAATTCGGGGCCTTTGTCTGCCTGCCATTTGGTACATGGGTTTGACAACACATGGCCTATAAATAGGAGTATTATTGAGGAAGAACTCATTCGTTCATTTTTCTTCCACCCTTCATGTCGAAAACTTCTCTGCACTCCGATGACTGCGGTCCTCCTTGATGAGTCTGACAACACTTGTGTCAGTCATGGGATAGGATCATAGACTTCTCTGTTCAAGGAAGTAGCCAACTTGATTATTTGTCAGAAGATTGAGAAGATCTTAACTAATTACAAGTGGAGCAGTCCCTGTTCATGCAGCGTCATAGCCGCATTCTACCTCGATATGCCATCGAGTGCCAAGATGTTGAATACATGATTTGGATTGATTGTCATTCCAAACTCTGTTCGACCAACACCTAGTTCACCTGTCAGGGGAGCTGCATAGGCTGTCAGCAGCTAATCCACATGGCTGAAGACAAGGTTAAGGTTGTGCACGCTACCAGCATATGGTCGAGGAGTAACCTGTGACTTTCTTGAAAAAATAATGTAGGCCCAGTTCTATAGATAGACAGATTTTTTCTATATAATCATGAATATCAATAAAAATTTGTAATAGACTTCCATCATATTGTAATCATGAATACCAATAAAAAGAATCTTTTTATGCTCTTTTTCAATATTGTGTAGTACTTCTTAAGCGCATGAGTCTTGTTGTTTGATGGCCAATTCGGTATGTGCAGAAATTGTAATCCACTCTTTTGTAGGGTTGTGCTTCTTAGCTCTGTGCCTAGTTGCCCATAGTGTACTTGTAATTTTTCTATGCTTCTACACCCCGGCAATCGTTCGAGGAACCAAACCTTGTGCACAAGTTGTCCAATAACTATGCAAGACTCGACTCAACTTTCCATTCTTAGGACCATTTCTCATCTTTCATACTTTCTATGTTCTTCGTTGCAGCTCCCAAACAAGGGACTAGCTCGACGACAAACAGTCCCGAGAATTTTCTATGTTATCATAATCTTCTGACTCAAACCCAGGAACGACTATTTGATAGCCCTTCTACTTAACTTGACCCAACCGTGTTTCGTGTAGTGCCATCAACTAAGTCATACTCTATATGACAAGCCTTGATATTGTTGGAAATGTGGCAAGAAAATCGTAGGAATGTGCTTTGAAGACGTGGGAACATATAGACTATGACAGCAAATCGATAGTCTATGTGACAACATAAAACTCCTTACTTGACCCAAGTCATGGGATCGAAAGACCGAGTGCCAACTTTGAAAACCCAACGTGAAGAGCGATCTAGGTATCAAGTTCAATATTTTCATGTTCTACACAATCTGACTCAAGAGCGAAAATTATTCCCTTTAGCTATGTAGGTTCGTCTATTTTATTAGCGTACATACTCAATGCAATTGAAAACATTCATTTATTAAGTATGAAGACAAAGCTGAGACAAGTTCATCAAAGTCACCCACCCGAGCGAGGAGTTGCCTCGACCGAGCAGGACTTCGAGCAAGCCATTGCATAGCCAAGTCCAAATGCAGTTGCTTTTTGATTCATCTGGTTGAACTGAACGGGACAGGGCACTACATGCCGGATCGTTCCTTATTTGATATAAAATGTGGTTCTGGATTGACGACAACAGAGAACAACCGGTTGGACGCATCTCCTCGGTTGGATAAGAAGGTCCGGAACCATCATCCCCCCTTTTCGAACAATAGGTACATCATCGGGGGAGGAGGAAGAAAAAGAATTAAGACGAGTCACCGGTTTCTTCGAACGAGTTGCAGTGTGTTTGGTTCCACGTTTTCTAACTTGAGGGGTTGCCTCTGGTTCCATGATAGTTATTGGTTTCTCGATAACTCTCTCAACTTGACGTGCCTTTCGCTCCAATGTAGTATGACATTTTCTTTCACGACCGGCGTCAAGGTCCTTCTTCTTCGGATCGCGACTATAAAATAAAGAGATATTTCAATTTAATTAACAAAGATTGATATTTAATTAACAAAGATTAAAATTTAATACAGTCTATAGAGCTGGAAGAACAAAGGACTTGTAGGGACTAAAAATCAAGTAATGCCATGCATTTACTACTCAACAATTAAGTTGCGCCCCAAAAAATTAAGCTGTGCCACTGATATGAAGCTCAGAGATTAAATTGCGCCGCTGATCAGGTTGCGCCATATACTATACTACGCCCAGTCATATTGTGCCAAAGTCTACGTGGCGTCTGACATTTAATGCCATTATTACCTATCAGCACTGACAACTGACAGCACAGTAAACGTAGAAAATTTCTTCGAATCCCTCGAATTATGCCGCTCGAGGAGATTGGATTGACAGCTGTCCTGCACATCTTATGAGTTGCGCCTAGGAGCAATCTAAACAAATTCCTTAGTTGCGCCTAGGCGCAATCTGAACAGACTTCTTTTTAAAAGCTGCCACGTACCTATGCATTCAGTTACGCCTAGGCGCAACCCAATCAGGCACAGTTTGACTTGTTGACCGAAGCTCGTGCAACCTGATAAAGTTGAGACAACTTACATTCTAAAACAGGATGACGTGGCACACATGCCACTAATCTCTCAAGACGTGTCTACTATTCTGTACACGACCACACGCATCTCAATCACATGATGCCACGCATCTAAATACAATTAGTACACGATTGATTAACTGAATGAAAGTTGGCGCAACATAAGGTTGGCGCAACCCAATATGGCGCAATCCAGTCTCGCACATATCAGAATAACTGCTAAAACAGTTATTTCCAGAACTCTATAAATAGAGTTTCCAATCATTGTTAAAGCATCACAGAGATCAAGAACTCTTGCAAAATTGCTACTTCATTCTCCAGAGGCTTTAGTCTTCAAGTTCACATAGTTCAAGGGATAAAGTGATCGTCTTCTGATCAGATTCCTACAGTTGTACTTCCCCAGAATTTAAATTGTACTCTTGTACTCTTTTTAAAAGTTTTTAATATAACAACTTTTTGTTTTTGTAAACAAAATGATGACTCTGCTGGGGATAACTTTTTCCTCTGATGAGAAGGTGACAACTCAATGTGATGTTGCGTCGATCGGCAAGACGCAGAAGACTCTGGTTGTTCAAGTTAACCAGACAGCCTATGAATATATGATCAACAAGAAGAACAATAAGCGCACGGTGGCTATCACCAAGAACAAAACTGTGTGGACTCCTAAGTCCTCTACGGTAGCTGTTGCCCTGGCGCAATCCGCTTCTGTTGCCAAGGTGCAATCTGCCTCTGTGCCCCCGACGCAGTTTGTTTCTACTACCTGTGCACAGTCCACTCTCACTGCTGCCCGCGTACAACTTACTCCTCCTGCTGCCCGTACGCAGTCTACTACTCTCTTTGCTGCCAAGGCACAATCTGTTCAAGCTGTTGCAAGGGGCAGTCTATCCATGTTGCTGCCAAGGTGTAACCAGTAGCCTATATTACTAGGGTGCAACCAGTAGCCCATAGCATTGTGGCGTAACCCAAGCAATCAGTTGTTCAAGCACAGTCTGCTGCTCTGGCGCAACCCAAAGGAACTAGTCTTTTGGCTATTCCCTCTTCCAATTCTCTAGTTCTGAACTTGGAGAAACAATATTCTAGTGCCAAAACTAGACAGAACAAAGGGAAGGGTCCTTTAACATTTTCTCAACTGGCGCAACCTGTGCCTAAGGTGGTCCCACAACAAAACAGAGGGAAACTCTTCTTAGCTAACTCTCTAAGAAATAAAAGAAAGCACTTTTTGGTCTTTTCTAAAACTTTTCTAGTTTATGACTCAGAGGAAGATATGTCAGATTCCACTCCTTTAAACAGAGGTCTTCAGATCTCTGTTATGGAAAGGAATAGTAATCAAATAGGTGTCTTGCCAACCCCTATGGGGACTAGTCAAGATCTTCCAACCTTACAAATTTCAAGATCCAAGCAAGGAAAGTTGATGGTATCTCTGTTTGCAAAAACAAAATTTGTTTATTCCAAACTTGTAAAAGAGTATAAAGTACACTAAATTCTGGGGAAGTACAACTTTAGGAATCTGATCAGAAGACGATCACTTTATCCCTTGGACTATGTGAACTTGGAGACAGTAGACTCTAGAGAATACAGCAGCAATTTTGTAAGAGTTCTTGATCTCTGTGTGTGTGTCTGATAATGATTGGAAACTCTATTTATATAGTTCTTAAAATAACTGTTTTAGCAGTTATTCTGATGGTGCGCGAAGCTGGATTGCGCCACATTGAGTTGCGCTAACCTCCTGTTGCGCCAACTTTCATTCAGTTGTCAATCGTGTACTAACTGTATTTAGACGCATGGTATCATATGATTGAGATGCGCATGGTCGTGTACAGGATAGTAGACACATCTTGAGAGATTAGTGGCATGTGCGCTACGTCATCCTGCTTTAGAATGTAAGTTGTCTCAACTTTATCAGGTTGCGCGAGCTTTAGTCAACAAGTCAAACTGTGCTTGATTTGGGCTGCGCCTACACACGTGGCAGCTTCTGAGCAAAAGTCATTCAGGTTGCGCCCAGGCGCAACTAAGGATTTTGTTTAGATTGCGCCTGGGCGCAATTCACGAAGCGTACAGGACAGCTGTCCACTATCTTTCCTTGAGCGACACAATTCACAGGATTCGAAGAGATTTTCCTCGTTCACTGTTGTGTCAGTTATCAGCGTTTTCAGGTAATGATGACCATTAAGTGTCAGATGCCACGTAGGTTTTGGTGCAAAAAGACTGGGCGCAGTCTGATATCAGGCACAACCTGATCAGTGGCGTAGTCTGTTCTCTAAGCTTTATATCAGTGGCACAACCTAATTTTTGGGGCGCAATTTGATCACTGATCAGTATATTCAGGGCGCAACTTAATTTTTAGGCTCTACAAGACCCCTTCAAAGTTTTCAAAACTTAAAAACATTGCAAAGTTTTGGAATACTTTGAATTTAGCAAAATTTTTGACTAAGTCAAGTTGTGCCGGACAATGCTCGGTTATCACGATTAAATACCTTTCTCGAAAATACTCAATCCTCTCTTCGTCTTCTGGAGTTTCATTGATTTTTTCAGTTTCCCATGAGGATTACAAAAAGTCAATTTGTTGATATATATGTAGTAGTTGATCATTGTGCTTTGTTCTTCACTTCTATTCTTCAATGGCCCCCAAGAAGAAAGAGATGGAGACCAATGCTGACACCACAATCAAGACTCCTGAAGCGGGACATGATGTTGCACCTACAATTTTTTTGTTGGAGGCTGACCCAGCTTTGAGGGCAGTAAACTTTTTGAACTATTTCGGTTTAACCCCGTCAGTCTTCAATCGCTCGAGTGGCGGATCATCCTCTGAGGAGCACGGCAATTTGGAAGGATTTCTTAACCTGATGCGTCGCTTGGGGATCCGCACCATGCAAGAATTGGACGTCGCCCTTCGTCAGACTGATGAAGGCAAGGACAAGAAATAATGTTCTAGGCAGAACAACTTTTTATTTTTATGTCCTTGACTGTAGGGGTCCACCCGTCTTTATGCAATAAAACCTAAAATTTCTGATTTTGTGTGGCTGTGATTTCGAATAGTGCTCATGGACATATTCTTTTAGCTAATTTTTCGTTTTAATGTTTCTTCTGAAGAACACATGGCAGTCCCGGTTTTAGATGCCCATTTTTAGTTCTTTTCCAAAATAGGATCCTAGAACGACGCACCCACCTCATCTTTAACCTCTTTAAAAATGACATCCAGAAATGAAAGAATCATTCATACTCTCTCAAAACAAATGTCTTCCCATAAGGTTTCACTTGTGCCACTTCATCCTGATGTTATTTGCCTGCATGATGTGTCTTCAAAAATTGGTAAATCTCGACAAAGAATCAATGGTATGAATATTCTTCTTTCGCATCACTTTTGGAGACAAGTATCGATCTGCATGGTGTAGACACTTGTTGATATGCGCTAACTATTTTTGAGAATAGGCGCACACTGTGGTCCAGTATTTAGCACCGATCAAAGGCACGTATTGCTGACATACACTTGTTTGATCAGTGCTTAGTGCTGATATGCGCCTGTTTGTAGGCGCAATGCTGATGTGCGCCTGTTCGTAGGCGTAATGCTGATGTACGCCTGTTTGTAGATGCATACTGCTGATAGATTCTGCTAACTTCTCCTGTTTCATTGATATTTACAGGGACTTGGTTAGCGAGCTTCTTCAGAACTGGCATTGGTGATTTGGATGTTGTAGAGAGCATTCTTCTGACACTCACATCAGACAGCTCATGCGGTTCTGACACTCAAATTAGACAGTTCAGGACTCTTCATGTTAAGAAGGGTCTTCCTCAGATGGTAGGAAGAGCCTTTATACATGAGAGTTGGATGGTGAAGACGCAGAACTAGGAATTGTATCACAAGGGTGATTTCGTTCCTAGTTCCCCTAGCGGGTTGTCTTCTCTCCACCAGTTGTATTAACAGCAGCTCATCTTTGGGCTGCTGCACTCTGGGGTTCTCCTCTCGTCTTTTTGAGAGAGAAGACCAGAGTTAATTCTATTTTCTGGCTCGTTGCTTCAGGTCGAGACGACAAGGAATTGCCACCAACAAATAAGAAGATCCAAAGATGTAATAGACCTTCATTTAGAATGAAAATCCAAGATGTAATAGATTTTCATCAAGATGTATCTATGCTTTTAAAGAAGGAATAAAGAAATAATTGTCTCATTATTCTCTCCTTTTTTTTTATAATTTGATTTTGCTATGCTATCATAGATAACAGAATCCAGAGAGGATTACGAATGTGGCAAGTTGTTTTGATGTAAATATTTGGAATTCAAGTTTGTAAGAGACATGACCTCTCACTATGATGAATGAATGGGTGATCATTCACTTCAATTTCCGAGGAAGAAATATTGAATGAATGAATGGTCATTTAAATTTTCGAAGAAGAAAGCGAATGAATCAAGCACGTCGGTTTCGAAGAAGGGAAGTTGAAGAGTCGGTTATGAATGAACTGTTAGAAATGAACGAACAGTTGTGCCTCTTTCCAAAAGTCGCATCAGTTCTCAAGGCTGATTACTTAGTTGTTCTGCCTATAAATAGAACAAAATTTTTGTAAATATTGTCAATCTCTTTTCTTCCTGTGCAAGAAAAAATGTCTTCCAAAGATTTGATTGCTCCGAAGACTGAAGGAGAAACCAAGACTTCCCTTGCTGAGCCTCCAGTGCCTTCTCAAAAAGAAAGGGGCAAAGGCTCAATTGTTCCTCCTGCACCAGGACAGGATTTGATCTCCAAGTTAGTGGAGCCTGGAAAAATTGCCGAAGAAGAGGCATTGAGGATGGCTTTTTGTGAGTTCCTGGTGCGCTCAGACAACGAGATGTTTGAACGGTTGGCGAACTTTGTATTTAATCATGATGGATCAGGGCCTCCTCCATGTCCGTAATATTATGTAATTCTATTCTGCTTTTGAATAAAAAAATGAACTTTTATTTACATCATGTCTCTGAAAATAAAGTACATTTTGTCTTTATACATAATATTTTTTTGAGAAATTTGCCATTGATGGGCATCATAGCAACTCTGACATCCATATCTATTAATTGATAGGCTCCATTGGAGAAGACTTTATTTACCACATACGGTCCTTCCCATTTGTCACGCCCCAGAACCAGAATACTGGAGAGCGGGGGAATGACTCAGCCAGCTACGTATTACGGGTAGATGAATACCGTATAATACGATCAATGATGTCTAACCAGATGAGGGGGTGCATACTACATAAAAGTCTTGCTATGGTCATTACACATCTATTGTCTCAATCATTCAAGCAAGGAAACAGAAATAGAGAACATGTAAGATAAAGCAGTAAGGCGTCCCAAACGCTCAGTCAAAATGTTCTTGAGATCTGGCTTTACAAAACATAGCCAGATGGTATAGCAAGTATACACAATTGTTATCAGCTGCAGTCTGACTTAATTACAATTATGTAAAAGTAAGTACAAGATAATCCGACTAACATGTCGGTGCCAAACGGCTAAGTATAAAGGTAAATAATAAAACGAACGGTAAAGTAAAGAACCCACTCGAGTCCTCCTGCGATTATTCTCCTAGTGTTGACCATTTTGGAGGTAGAAGTAAGCTGGATCCTCGGGAACCGGCTCTAAATCTGGCCATGCAAAACCAGAGAGGTTAGACCTCTAATAGCAAGCACCACAAGGAAGGACGATATGAAGGACATAAACCAGTAAGTAAAAGAATATAATAATAGATCTCTGCTTGCTACTAGGATTTACATCACATCACGACACTTCGAACCAACCTCCCAACCAAACAAGGACAGAGGTTGGCCCGTCATGTCCTGACATTCTGATTATCCCAGTTAGGTAACAGAGTAGTACAGTACACAAACAAATCATCTTGAACGGCCAATCAAATTCTACGGCTTGCTATTGTGATTTCCAAGTTATCCTGGAATAATGCAATAAAGATTCCTCAGTTCTTGCTATGTGCGAGCAAGGCTAGTCTATCCAGTCAATCATGTGCGCCATGCATGAATTAGACGAGTCCTAGCAGGACGCCCGTCAATATACAATATACAATAATAATAAAAGCAGATACCGTTCCCTGCCCGTGTGGCAGATTTACAGTATCTGTGGGAACCAGCCGGCCCGTCGGGTACTACTCGTCCCAAAGGGGCTGCCATGTAAGAACTCGGGAATCCATTCTCTCCATGCAATCATTATTTTATTTAACTTAATAGTCCCTACGTTGAGCGAAATCCCATGCCGTGGATCATGGTCATTCAAATGAGTACTTTCGTACGGGGTACGATATGCACAACTCTACAACGATACCAGTGCGGTTAGGTTGCAGGTCTTACATAGCGTAATGCAACAATCAAATCTAACCACGATAATCATGCCTTGACCATAAAGTACACATGCTATTTTTGTAAGATAAATAAATAAATAATTAATTAAATAAGTAATTTGAAGCCTGCATGTGCCTGTATGCCAATATTCGGGATCAACCAGTCGATTGCAATAGTTCATAACATAAACGTGTCTCATTCATTCATTTTAATAAGACGACTAGCCAGTCTCTTAGTTCCAACTAGGAACGCATGATCAATTAGTTAAGATAACCATCGTCATTAATGGTGACAAGGCATGAAAGTCATTTAGCATCAAATAGGGTCGAGTCTATAACTCTCGAGGTCAAGTTCCAGTCTCACTGGGTATCCATAAACCAATCAAGACGCTGGGCACTAATACACAACCATAGGTATTAAAATATTAACATGCTAAGATTATCGGGTTCATGCAAAAAGGCGTAAGGATATAATAGGGAATTATCATGCCAACATTAAATGAATAAGGTGTAGAACAAAACAAAAACACCCAAGTCAGGAAGTCACGCCAACAAGTCTAGCTGGAGTGAGCGTGGAAAATGGGCGTGAACAGTGAGCGTGAAAAGTGATAAGGAATTCACGCACTCATGGATGTGTGCGTGACAAGAAATACACGTACGCTCATGAGAACGTTAGCGTGACTAAAAATACACGCACGCTCATGAGAACGTTAGCGTGACTAAAAATACACGCACGCTCATGAGAACGTTAGCGTGACTAAAAATACACGCACGCACGCACAGCATGAACGTAACTCAAAAGTCACGCAGACAAGCACAGAGTGAGCGTAACTCAAAAGTCACGCAGACAAGCACAGAGTGAGCGTAACTCAAAAGTCACGCAGACAAGCACAGAGTGAGCGTAACTCAAAAGTCACGCAGACAAGCACAGAGTGAGCGTAACTCAAAAGTCACGCATGCAAGAATGTGTGCGTGACAAAAATACACGCAAACACGTAAAAACGTGTGCGTGACTGGGCTAATGTTTTATGCGAGCACGTAAGAACGTGTGCGTACCACATCTCCCGAACTCCAAGTCCTATGGAGCATTCGCTCCAGTGCCAAAATACACGCTAAGTTGGTGGACCAAAACCCATGAACAGCCGAAAATACAAACTTAGATCTAGAGAAAATAAGCCACAGAAATCAAAAATGTCAAGAACTAATCTCTCTCAGGATCATGAGAGAAAGAATAATGATCCATAAAAATGGGTGATTGAGAAGCAAGTTTGCACTTGCCTTCTCCTGCTGCTGGTAGGTGGTGGAGAGTAATGAGAGGAAGAAGAAGAAGTAATGGTGAGAATGAAGTAATGAGGAGAGAGCAAGAGATGGAAGCTTTAAATAGGAAGAGTGGTGGTAGGTGGGAGCTAATGTGCCGGGTTGTCCACCACCAATCCAAAACCCAATAAGGCTAAAGCAGCAAATAAAATGCAGGTAATAAAATGCAGAAATAAAAATTACAGGAAATAAATTAACATGGAATTTAAAGAGCAGATAATTAATTAACATGAAAATTTAAAGAAATTTAAATACAGAATAATACATGATAAATATAAAATAAATACACATGAGTTGTACGTGTATATAAAAATACGTATTCCGAGAACGGGGAGTAACATCTCTACCCACCTTAGAAAAATTTTGTCCTCGAAATTTCAAATCCAAGCAGGTAGAAATATCGGAGCTAAACTAATATAAGCAATTCTAGCGAGCAAGCAATCATTATTACCATATCGAAAGTAAGTACTATATATGTAAATCCATCAATCTATGATATCAATCAGTTCTACCCATAAAGTGATAAGCATGAAGGATCAAGACAATTAAGGTATACGGAAAAAGATATACCTTGTGAGTCAAACAGGTGTGGATACCGTGATCGGATATCATCCTCACGTTCCCACGTTGACTCTCCCAAGGAGTGATGACCCCAAGCAACACGGACAAGACTAATTATTCGGTTCTTGAGTATCTTCTCTCTTCGGTCCAAAATGGACACAGGCTGTTCCTCGTAAGACAGGTTGGTACCAACAACCAGTTCAGAGTGATCGAGGACATGGCTTGGGTCCGATATATACCTACGTAATTGAGATACATGAAACACGTCATGCACCTCTCGTAACGAAGGTGGAAGGGATAAATGATAAGCAATATCGTCTATCCGATCAAGGATAACAAATGGGCCTACGTACCGCGGACTCAATTTCCCGCGAACGCCAAATCTGATGACCCCACGAATAGGTGAGATCCGCAAGAATACGTGGTCCCCAACAGAGAACTCTAACGGCCTATGGTGCTGATCAGCCCAATGACGATGCCGATCCTGTGCAACTCTAAGTCGCTCTCTAATTCCCTTAACCACTTCAACCGTCTGAACAATCATTTCTGGGCCTAACATCTTCCTTTCTCCGATATCATCCCATGCAAGCGGTGACCTGCACTTCTTACCATATAGTGCTTCGAATGGCGCCATCTGGATACTGGCTTGATAACTATTGTTGTATGAGAACTCGACCAAGTGCAGGTGACTCTCCCAAGATCCTCCAAAATCTAGAGTGCAAGCTCGCAACATGTCTTCTAAGGTCTGAATCGTTCTTTCTGATTGCCCATCCGTCTGCGGATGGTAAGCCGTGCTAAATCTTAACTTGGTACCCAGACTATGATGTAAGCTCTTCCAGAAGTGTGATGTAAAGCGGGTATCTCGATCCAACACAATACTGACAGGGACGCCATGCTGCCTGACTATCTGTTGCATATACAACTCTACCAACTTTTCTGTAGATTGTCCTACTCTGAAGGGAAGAAAGTGTGCTACCTTTGTAAGTCGGTCCACTATCACCCAAATAGCATCCTTACCACTTGGAGATCTTGGTAAACCGGTCACAAAGTCTATTGTAATATGCTCCCATTTCCATTCCGGAATAGGAAGCGGTTGCAATAACCCAGCTGGCCTCTGCTGTTCTGCCTTCACCTGCTGACATACCAAGCAACGGAAAACAAATCTAGCTATCTATCTCTTCATCCTGTTCCACCAGAAATGTTGCTTGATATCTTGGTACATCTTGGTCCCTCCATGGTGAATAGAATACTGAGAACTGTGAGCTTCTACCATAACCTCCTGTCTGATATCTCCACTAGGCACACATAGACGCGATCCAAACCTAAGTGTACCATCTTCATGAATCTTCATCTCCTTCCTGAGTCCTGACTCACATTCTGCCCTAAGCTTCTGAATCCTTGGGTCCTGTGCCTGAGCTGCCTTCATTCTGTCTACTAAGTCAGATTGAACTTGCAAACTTGTTAGAACTCCTACATCGCTAGGAAGTATAACTTCAATGCCCATCTCCTGAAGGTCTTCTAAGATATGCTTCTGCGTTGTCAACATAAATGCGCTGCCTCTCCTGCTGAGAGCATCTGCTACCACATCAGCCTTGCCTGGATGATACTGAAGCTCCACGTCATAATCCTTAATCAACTCCAACCACCTTCTCTGCCTCATGTTTAGTTCCTTCTGAGTAAAGATGTACTTCAGACTTTTATGATCTGTGTACATCTTCACTCGGTCACCATATAAGTAATGCCTCCATAGCTTCAGAGCAAACACTACTGCCGCCAACTCTAAATCATGAGTTGGATAATTCTTCTCGTGGTCCCGAAGCTGCCTAGATGCATACGCTATCACCTTCCCATGTTGCATAAGGACACATCCAAGTCCTTTACCTGACGCATCACAATATACTGTAAAACCTCCGGGTCCAACTGGTAATGTAAGAATAGGTGCTGATATCAACTTCTGCTTTAAAGTCTCGAATGATGCCTGACATTCTGCCGACCAAACGAATAGCACATCCTTCCGGGTCAAGCGGGTCATGGGTGCTGAAAGCCTTGCAAAGTCTGACACAAACCTTCTGTAATATCCTGCCAATCCCAAGAAACTCCGTACATCTGCTACGGTCTTGGGTACTGGCCAACTCTCTACTGCTTCTACCTTCTTGGGATCTACTGCTACTCCAGCTCCTGATATGATATGTCCCAAAAATGAAATATGATCCGACCAAAACTCACACTTGCTGAGCTTGGCATACAACTGGTTCTCTCTCAGAACCTGCAACACTTTCCTGAGGTGGTCTTCATGCTCCTCTTCACTAGCAGAGTATACGAGAATGTCGTCAAGAAACACAACGACAAACTGGTCTAAATATGGCATAAAGATGCGGTTCATCAAATCTATGAATATTGCTGGAGCATTGGTCAAACCAAACGGCATTACTAAGAATTCGTAATGCCCATACTTCGACCGGAATGCTGTCTTGGGGATATCTTCCTTCCGAACCCTCACCTGATGGTACCCTGAACGAAGATCTATCTTGGAGAAAACTCTAGCCTTGCTCAACTGGTCAAATAAGTCGTCGATCCTGGGTAATGGGTACTTGTTCTTCACTGTTGCCGCGTTAAGCTTCCTGTAGTCAATGTATAATCTGGATGACCCATCCTTCTTTCCCACAAGTACCACCGGTGCTGCCCATGGTAATATGCTAGCTTGGATGAACTTCTTCTCCTTTAGTTCCTCTATATGCTGATATACCTTGGCCTGCTCTGAATCCGCCATTCTGTAAACTCGATCTGATATCGATTTAGTTCCCGGTGCCAATTCTATACTGAACTCAATATCTCTAACTGGTGGTAGACCTGGAAGTTCTTCAGGAAATACGTCTAAAAATTCTTCAACTACCTTCGGAATCTGAACTTCCTCCATTGTCGTTACTACTCCCTGCTCTTGCTGAGTTGCCTCTGATCTGACTAAGGTAAATCTCTTCATGCCTGGAATATCAAAGGATACACTCCCTCTACGACAATCTATTGTCGCATGACTGTCTTTCAGCCAGTCCATGCCTAAGATAACGTCGAAATTTCCAACAGAAAATTCTATCAACCGGGCAGGTAAGGAATGCCCGTAAACTACAACGCTACACGCTAAAATAACTCTACTAACTCCTACGAGCCCATTACCAGTGAGTATATTCAACCTCCCTGGCAATGCCTCGAACTCCATTCCTAGTCGTGTCGTAAATCGTGCAGATATAAATGAATGGGATGCTCCCGAATCAAACAATGCTACTGCGGGATATGAGGCGACGAGAATGTTACCTGCCACAACATCTCCCGATGCCAATGCCTCCTCCAAGGACAAAGTGAATGCTTGCCCTCGACCTTCTTGCTGATTTCCATGCTGCGACCTAGCCTGATGTTGCTGCTGGCCCCTGCCTTGATGATGCTGGGGTGGTCTGTGCTGGTGTTGCTGCATCGGCGGTCCCTGCTGCCGAAACATCTGAGCCTGCGGTACTAACGGACGTTGTGCCAACGGCCTAACTGCCACCGCTGGTCCTCGATACTGGCCTGCCCCTGGTGCTGGCAGAGCAGGAAACTGCTGCCCTGGTCCTCCTGACCTCGAATTCATGGGACATGTGGTAACCCGATGGTCTGGATTTCTACATATCAGACATAGTCCATTCAATGTCCGACACACATCTCTAGTGTGTCCCATCTTCCCACAATAAGTGCAGCCCGCCGGGGGTTGCTGGTTCTTCCTCTGTTGCTGTTGCTGCTACTGTCTGGGTGGTACTGGTCCTCGTATCGCCACATCGTGGATACGAATGCCAGTGGATGGTGCTGTTGTTCGGGGCGCTGCTCCCCCTCCTCCTTCAATCTGACTGTGGGATCTCTTCTGACCCCCAGTCCTTGTCGCAAGCCTCTGAATGGTGAGCTCATGCCTTCGAGTCGCTGTCAATATCTCATCAAAAGTCTGGTAATTGTGCCCCTCTACCAATTGCAAGAGTTCGAGATAAAACCCTTGCTGAAACCTCATGGCCCTATGGCGCTCTGTTGCTACCATCTCTGGGGCGAATCTACTCAATCTGCAGAACTCCGCTGCATAAGCATCTACAGTCTTGCCGGCCTGCCTAAGGTTGATAAATTTCTGTTGTAGCTCAAACTGCGCCACAACTCCATAGTACTTGGTCTTGAATCTAGCAGTGAAATCGTCCCAAGCTACAGGACGTCTGATGCCCACTTCCTCGGATTTCCACCAATCATGTGCGAGATCCTGAAGTAGCAACTTCACTAGATCCACACGCTCTTCTGCCGGTACCATAGCCGCTGTCAGAACAGCCTCCATATCCTTGAGCCATGCATCTGCTGAGATGGCATCCTCCGTGCCCTCGAAACGGCGGAGGTTGTACTTGCAAAACCTGGCTGATGCTCCTGAATCAGCCCTCACTCCTCTTTCCAAAGCCGTCTGCAATCCTTGGTTGAGCAACACATTCTGCTCTTGTAGCTGAGTGTGCATGCGCTACTGGGCTAACATCTGATGTTGCTGAGCAGCCATCATTCCTCTCATGATCTCCAGAAGGGCCGGTGTGTCCACTTCCACAGGGGTAGGTGGAACTATGGGTGGGTTTGGAATATCCGGATACTGCGGTCCAACCGCTGGTTCTACTATCACTTCTTCCTGGATAGTCTCCTGAGGTGAGACTGGCCCTTGTTGCTGACCAACCTGGTCATGTTGTCCATGTTGTCCTTGTTGTTGCTGCCCGGCTCTGACCGATGTGGACGAAGTGCCCCTAAGAAAAGGGACAAGAGAACAATCAAACGACCGGACATGAAGGATCAATAAAGTCAAAGGATACCGAAATATCAAGCAAGAGTTGAGAATAACGAATCAGGAGATCAAGGGGAAACATGTGTGATTGAGATATCCTATAAATCAAAACACCCCACAAGTCTGAAATCAGACCTCTGCATGGGCCACCACTAAAACCTTGTCACGCCCCAGAACCAGAATACTGGAGAGCGGGGGAATGACTCAGCCAGCTACGTATTACGGGTAGATGAATACCGTATAATACGATCAATGCTGTCTAACCAGACGAGGGGGTGCATACTACATAAAAGTCTTGCTATGGTCATTACACATCTATTGTCTCAATCATTCAAGCAAGGAAACAGAAATAGAGAACATGTAAGATAAAGCAGTAAGGCGTCCCAAACGCTCAGTCAAAATGTTCTTGAGATCTGGCTTTACAAAACATAGCCAGATGGTATAGCAAGTATACACAATTGTTATCAGCTGCAGTCTGACTTAATTACAATTATGTAAAAGTAAGTACAAGACAATCCGACTAACATGTCGGTGCCAAACGGCTAAGTATAAAGGTAAATAACAAAACGAGCGGTAAAGTAAGGAACCCACTCGAGTCCTCCTACGATCATTCTCCTAGTGTTGACCATTTTGGAGGTAGAAGTAAGCTGATCCTCGGGAACTGGCTCTAAATCTGGCCATACAAAACCAGAGAGGTTAGACCTCTAATAGCAAGTACCACAAGGAAGGACGATATGAAGGACATAAACCAGTAAGTAAAAGAATATAATAATAGATCTCTACTTGCTACTAGGATTCACATCACATCACGACACTTCGAACCAACCTCCCAACCAAACAAGGACAGAGGTTGGCCCGTCATGTCCTGACATTCTGATTATCCCAGTTAGGTAACAGAGTAGTACAGTACACAAACAAATCATCTTGAATGGCCAATCAAATTCTACGGCTTGCTATTGTGAGTCCCAAGCTATCCTGGAATAATGCAATAAAGATTTCTCAGTTCTTGCTATGTGCGAGCAAGGCTAGTCTATCCAGTCAATCATGTGCGCCGTGCATGAATTAGATGAGTCCTAGCAGGACGCCCGTCAATATACAATATACAATAACAATAAAAGCAGATACCGTTCCCTGCCCGTGTGGCAGATTTACAGTATATGTGGGAACCAGCCGGCCCGTCGGGTACTACTCGTCCCAAGGGGGCTGCCATGTAAGAACTCAGGAATCCATTCTCTCCATGCAATCATTATTTTATTTAACTTAATAGTCCCTACGTTGAGCGAAATCCCATGCCGTGGATCATAGTCATTCAAATGAGTACTTTCGTACGGGGTACGATATGCACAACTCTACAACGATACCAGTGCGGTTAGGTTGCAGGTCTTACATAGCGTAATGCAACAATCAAATCTAACCACGGTAATCATGCCTTGACCATAAAGTACACATGCTATTTTTGTAAGATAAATAAATAAATAAATAATTTGAAGCCTGCATGTGCCTGTATGCCAATATTCGGGATCAGCCAGTCGATTATAATAGTTCATAACATGAACGTGTCTCATTCATTCATTTCAATAAGACGACTAGCCAGTCTCTTATTTCCAACTAGGAACGCATGATCAATTAGTTAAGATAACCATCGTCATTAATGGTGACAAGGCATGAAAGTCATTTAGCATCAAATAGGGTCGAGTCTATAACTCTCGAGGTCAAGTTCCAGTCTCACTGGGTATCCATAAACCAATCAAGATGCTAGGCACTAATACACAACCATAGGTATTAAAATATTAACATGCTAAGATTATCGGGTTCATGTAAAAAGGCGTAAGGATATAATAGGGAATTATCATGCCAACATTAAATGAATAAGGTGTAGAACAAAACAAAAACACCCAAGTCAGGAAGTCACGCCAACAAGTCTAGCTGGAGTGAGCGTGGAAAATGGGCGTGAACAGTGAGCGTGAAAAGTGATAAGGAATTCACGCACTCATGGATGTGTGCGTGACAAGAAATACACGCACGCTCATGAGAACGTTAGCGTGACTAAAAATACACGCACGCTCATGAGAACGTTAGCGTGACTAAAAATACACGCACGCTCATGAGAACGTTTGCGTGACTAAAAATACACGCACGCACGCACGTACAGCATGAACGTAACTCAAAAGTCACGCAGACAAGCACAGAGTGAGCGTAACTCAAAAGTCACGCAGACAAGCACAGAGTGAGCGTAACTCAAAAGTCACGCAGACAAGCACAGAGTGAGCGTAACTCAAAAGTCACGCAGACAAGCACAGAGTGAGCGTAACTCAAAAGTCACGCACGCAAGGATGTGTGCGTGACAAAAATACACGCAAACACGTAAAAACGTGTGCGTGACTGGGCTGATGTTTTATGCGAGCACGTAAGAACGTGTGCGTATCACATCTCCCGAACTCCAAGTCCTATGGAGCATTCGCTCCAGTGCCAAAATACACGCTAAGTTGGTGGACCAAAACCCATGAACAGCCGAAAATACAAACTTAGATCTAGAGAAAACAAGCCACAGAAATCAAAAATGCCAAGAACTAATCTCTCTCAGGATCATGAGAGGAAGAATAATGATCCATAAAATGGGTGATTGAGAAGCAAGTTTGCACTTGCCTTCTCCTGCTGCTGGTAGGTGGTGGAGAGTAATGAGAGAAAGAAGAAGAAGTAATGGTGAGAATGAAGTAATGAGGAGAGAGAAAGAGATGAAAGCTCTAAATAGGAAGAGTGGTGGTAGGTGGAAGCTAATGGGCCGGGTTGTCCACCACCAATCCGAAACCCAATAAGGCTAAAGCAGCAAATAAAATACAGGTAATAAAATGCAGAAAGAAAAATTGCAGGAAATAAATTAACATGGAATTTAAAGAGCAGATAATTAATTAACATAAAAATTTAAAGGAATTTAAATACAGAATAATACATGATAAATACTAAATAAATATACATGAGTTGTACGTGTATATAAAAATACGTATTCCGGGAACGGGAAGTGACACCATTTTACCTCGAACTTGCCTTTGCTCATATGTGTCATAGTCATAGGACGTCTGAATGTAAGAACCAACTCGCCTTCTTGAAATGTTCGTACTCTGACTTTGCGATTGAAAGCTTTTGAAATCTGGGCCTGATAAAGTTCGATATGCTGTTGAGCTAATAACATTTTCTCGTCGAGCGCCTCCAATTCCTGAAGCCGAAGACGATCATTATTGTCTATAGTAAGCTCATTAGCAATGGCGATTCTCAATGATAGAATTTGAATTTCCAAAGGTAGCACAGCTTCACATCCATATACCAGAGAAAAAGGTGTGCAACCTGTGGGGTTACGGAAGGTAGTGCGATATGCCCATAGACATTCTCCGAGTTTATCACTCCAATTACGTTTGTTAATAGAGACAAAAAATTTAAGGAGTTTGATAATGGTCTTGCTGAATGCTTCAGTCAACCCGTTAGCTGCATGATTATAGGCTATAGAGGCGACATTATTGATTATGTTGTCATCACAGAACCTATTAAACTTCTGGTTGATAAATTGTGGCCCATTATCATGGATGATTCGGCGAGGGACACCAAATCTGTATATCACATGATGTTTGATAAAATTAATAACGCTATTAGTTTTTACTTTCGCCAAAGGTATAGCTTCGGCCCACTTGGAAAAATAATCGGTTATAGCTAAGATGAACCGATGTCCTTTAGATGAAGGAGGATTGATAGGACCAATTATATCCATGCCCCAAGCTTCAAAAGGCCATGAGGATGCAGTTGGATGAAGAAATTCCGACGGTTGGTGAATGATCTGCATGAATTTGACATGCACGGCATTTTCTTGCATAATCAATAGCATCTGATACCATAGACGGCCAGTAGTAGCCCATACGTCGGATACAATCATGTAGTTTAGGACCAGGTTGATGTGCTCCACAAACACCATCATGAGCCTCACGTAATATCTGTTTTGCTTCATCACCAGCGAGACACCTCAAGAGTAATCCATCAAAAGTTCTTCGATATAGTGTCTTAGTAGTATGATTATAATAGAATCGAAGTGATCGACGACGGATACTTGTAGCTTCTTTAGGATCTTCTGGCAAAATGTCATGTACTGCAAAATCAATGAAAGGTACTCTCCAATCCTCGCTAAGGACATTGACTTCAGTTAGGTTGCTGAATTCAATGTTGTGGTTGTTTTCAACACAGAATAGTTCTCTATTAGAGATAACAACCATCTGTTGCCTTTTAACTGGAACTGTCAACACTGCAGCTAGGTTAGCTAAGGCATCAGCTTCCGTATTGCATGCCCGACGTACATGTTCGATGAAGAACCCTTTAAATGAAGAAGCTATCCTGGTTGCTGCTTTATAGTATGGTACCAAATCTTGATGTCGGACTTCATATATGCCTCTAACCTGATTAACAATCAGCTTAGAGTCGCCATATACTTCGAGATATTCAATATCCAGTTGTTTAGCCAGTTGGAGTCCAATGAGCAAGGCATTGTATTCTGCCACATTGTTAGAGCATGATTCGTCTAAAGAATAGGCCCTTTGAATAGTTAATCCCTCGGGTGAAACGAGAACAATTCCTATTCCCACAACAAGAGTACCTCAAGGTCCAATTCTAGAAGCTCCATCAAAGAATAATCTCCAAGTAGGAAATTCTTCTAAGATCATATTTGATTCCAAAGTTTCGTCCGAAATCTCATCATAGAGTTTAGATATTTCAGGAACAGGATGAGCTGCTAAAAAGTCAGCAAGTACTTGTCCTTTCACAGACTTTTAAGAAAAATAAACCATATCATATTGTGCTAATAATATGGCCCATGTGGAAAGCCTAGAATTAAGTGTACTTGGTTTCTTCATTAAGACTCGAAGAGGATTGACTCGGGATATGACATAAATAGTTTGGCCTATGATGTAATGTCTTATCTTCTGAACAGCAAACATTAAGGCTAAACATTCCTTCTCTACTGGGCTATAACGATGTTCAGCTCCAATCATCGTTCGGCTAAGATAATAGATGGCTTGTTCATGACCTTCCTTGTTCTTTTGAGCTAGCAAAGCTCCCAATGAATGATCCATTGCCCGGACATACATTAAAAAAGGTATTCCTGAGATCGGTGGTACAAGAACCGGTGGGCTCATTAAATATCGCTTTATGTCATCAAATGCTCGTTGACAATCTTTCGTCCAAACGAAAGATACACATTTCTTCATTAATTGAGTAAATGGTCTGCAACGTCCAGATAAATTCGAAATGAACCGCCTGATGTATGCAAGCCGACCTTGGAATCCTCGTAGCTCTTTTAGGTTGCGTGGAGGACGCATCTCTTAAATGGCTTTGATCTTCTCGGGATCAACGTGTATACCCTTAGAGGTAATGACGAAGCCGAGAAATTTACCACTAGAGACACCCAAGAAAGACTTGATGGGGTTCATTTTGAGTTGATGCTGGCGCATTAGATTGAAGATAGTTCTTAAATCTTGAATATGATCTTCTTTGAGACGACTCTTAACAGCAATATCGTCAACATAGCATTCGACAGTCTTTTACAAATGATCTCGAAAGATAGTACTCATAGCCCGCTGGTAAGTTGCACCTGCATTCTTAAGACCAAACGGCATGATTGTATAACAATACACTCCCCGAGGAGTACGAAACGAAGTATGTTTTTCATCTTCAGGATTCATCCGGAATTGATTATATCCAGAAAACCCATCCATGAAAGAAATTCGTTCGAATCCACATGTATTGTCGATCATAACATCAGTAATTGGGAGAGGGAATTCGTCTTTAGGGCAAGCATCATTGAGATTCCGAAAGTCTATGCAAACTCGAACCTTTTCGGTCTTCTTCAGGACTGGGACAACATTGGCCACCCAGTCAGGATGTTGTTCTTCTCTGATAAAACCGCAAGCTATAAGCTTTTTGACTTCATCATCAATTGCATCTATTATTTCAGGCTTGAATCGCCGTTGTTGTTGTTTGACCGGTTTGGCATTCGACGAAATGTTAAGCTTGTGAGTTGCAATTTGAGGATCTAATCCCGACATATCTTCGTAACTCCAGGCGAAGACGTCGATGTATTCACGAATAAGGTGAATTAATTCTTGTTTATCATCTTCTGGAAGATTTTTGCTAATGAAGATTGGTCATGATGCACCTTTCTCTCCAATATCGATTTGGACCAGTTGATCCTCAGTAGGTGGTTCTCGTTGTTCAAAATAAAGTTCCCATTGATTGTCCATCCTTTATGCCCAAGGGTCCATTTCAATAGCTTCTTCAATGTCGCTTCGTCATCTTCTGAGAATTCGGCAGACACCATGTTAGAAGATACTATCACCTTATGAACATGACCGATGCTGGTATCAGAATCCCATGAGATAGAATCAGAAGAGTTTGAACGTTCTTCTTCATCAGATTCAGAAGGTTCTGGAGTTGGAAGTGGTGACGTATAACCTAGTCCTCGTTTTATTTTACTGTGGTATTGTTGTAATTTTTCTTTTGGAACAGCAATACGAAGAGGGGTTCGCCTTCCTTTACCATTGTTGAACCTGTTCTGAAATCATAGCCCATTCTACGGATGATGGCTTTGGATTGTAGACTATAGCATCGTAATTGTAGCCTTCCAATATCATCTCTATTATCATTATAGAGCATAATTTTTGTTTCTTCTCTTTTGTTGAAGAATATAGGCTTTTTATCTTTCTTTCGAGACGGTACTAAGAAGTACGACTCTTGTATTGAATCCAGTGATACCACGTTTCGTCGAGATGATACGACTTCTATTGTAAGTGGTTTAAAGCTATCTAGCATATCTAGATAACACTGAGTATAGTAAAAGATATCAGTATACTGCAAAGGAGATGCTTTATTGATTTTTACACCATCATTTACAACAGGGACTTTAGCCTTAGCAGGCTTAGTCAGATTGATGACAAGAGAGGGAGAAGAAGAACGAGAAGGAGGAGGGAGCTTCTTGCGACGAAGATCGATTACAAGCGGCTCAGAAGAGGTTAGCTCCCTTTGTTCTTGACTATCACCTTTAGGTCGCTTCTCATGGGATGGAAGATAGATAGTCAGAGGTTTGAAAGACTGAGGACAGAAGGTACGTCCTTTGACCGGAATCACCAGAGTATCATTAGGTATACTCTTCTGTTCTTCATCTGTGTCCATTGCTAGTACCACCTTCATGAATTCCTACTACAGGAAAAATGATCATTTACGGCGCGCGAAACGTGTCGTAAATGATCTTTTACGGCATACATTGTTGTGTCGTAAAAGACCATGTCGTAAATGACCATATTATTTACGGCCCGCAAAGACATGTTGTAAATGACCGCATTTGAACGCTGTAAATGACCCTCTTTTACAACGCACATTCGAGAGCCATAAATGACCATCTTTTTACAACGCGCGCTCGAATGCCATAAATGACCATCTTTTTACAACGCGCGTTCGAATGCCGTAAATGACCATCTTTTTACAACGCTCATTGGAAAGCCGTAAATGACCATCTTTTTACAACACGCATTCGAAAGCCGTAAATGATCACCTACCACACGCTGTAAATGCTGCATAATGAATGCTGTAAATAATTTTCCGCAAAAGTTTGACTAGCATTTGTGGCATATCTGGTGTGCCGTAAATGACACTTGATAGTGTTGTAAAAGTACTTCCCACCAAATTGAAATGATCATTTATGGCAACTGTAAATGACCTGTGATGAATATTAATAAAAATCATTCCTACCAAATTGTAGGTATCACTTGTAGCATGGACAAATATTATAATTTAAACTAACATCAATTTTGGAAGAGAGCAAAGAAAGTATAACATAACAAAGAAAGTAATTCCCACCAAAAGAAAGTTGATTATATTAGATGAGAATATTAGTGTTTTAGTAGTCAACCAACATATATATATATATATGCCATATCAAAAGAATTTGACAACAATAGACCATCAATCTAAACGAACACCCACAAACAAAATCTTCAACAAAACCAAGAACGTGACGATAACGGTGAAGATGAAGCAATTCCATTTACGACGGAGAAGATGAGCGAGAATCCACAGGTCTATTGTTAAGCATAACTCCACTGATGCAAAAAAAGAACAAATATTAATGGATAATTACTAAATTAAGTAAATGTACAATTCAATGTGTAAGGTGTGCAATTCAATTAGCAAAGTTAGTACACAAGTATATGAGAAAAATATCAATGTGTAAGGGTTAAACCAAGATGATGATAGGGTTTCACATACAGATCCAACTTCTGAACAACGGAAGCCCTTACTCAGGACCAAAAAGGCGTAGGAATATGTACACTTTCACTCCCAACATGATTAAAAGAGAAGCAGTAGCATGATATGTAAATAGTTTAAAGGTTAAACAATCATTATCTTCTCATCTAACTAGCACCACTCAGAAATCAGGTTTGCACTAAGCATGCCAGCTTTCGACTCCTAATTTCAGGCAGGAGGACCTAATGAACCTTATGAACGTTCAATTACCAGCGGCCCAACCCAACCTAAGTCATATTTGAAAGAAAAACTTGTCATTAACAAAAAGAACCACCCGCTATGGAACTAGAAGTCTAGAACAGATCAACTCAGATCCACATGAGGAAGGTTCCAAATAATTCATATATATAACAGAAAACTACGTTGGGTTTAATTGGATTAAACTAAATCAATACAACATAAAAGGAAAGGATAAGATGGAGACATGGAGGCCATCAAAGATCAAAGAAAACTATGTTGGTTTAATTGGATTAAACTAAATCAACTACAGTGCTTAAATGATGCTACCGAAGCTCATCTTCTAGTGGACTTAACCTGATTAAGTGCTATGGAAAGGATAAGCCACGAATGTTTACCTGCATATGACAAATTATACGAATTTATATCGGAACTATTTATGTCCAGTTAGGGTTATCATTCTCCTCTTAACTACATCTAGTACAGAAGCTTATCAAGATGGCTATTTAATCCAAACAACATAAAACACTCTGGACAAAGTTATAAAAAATGACAAGACAAACATTCTCCTCGTTTAAACTAGACTGGTAAAGTGGCATCACATTTGCCATTATACAAATATAATGTCCAAATTGCTTGGATCCATAACAAACGAATACGACTTTGTTACAAAAAATATATGCTTGATGGCATAAAGTCTGTGAATAAACTAATAATTGGCTATGCCATACACACCTTTTGGGAATCTTGTGTTAGATCTAATATTGCTTGTTTCAACCCATCCTTACTGAACCTGTGTCCTGAAACAATGAGAAAAAGAGAACTTGTATTATATCATAATATAATGAGCCATAAAAACGTTCACAATGCCCTTATTATGAAGGCTTGCAATAATTTTCTACATCAATATCTTGTTTCTGTTATAATGAGCCAGTAAAAACATTCATAAGGCCCTTCTATAGTCAATTCATGATTTAAGTATAAATAGTCTAACTGCCAAGATATCTATACTGTACATATAAATTGAAAATGAGTTAGAATATTTACCTCAAATAAACCAAACTAATCCAATTTGATGTACTTGATGGGCCATACAATTGTACTTTGTTCAGCACTAGCAAGTTTACCAAACTCAGTTGTTGGTCGATATAAAGCAATGCTATCTATTACATCGCGCACCCAAACTTTCCAACAATCGTGGCCTAAAGGAACATGATGGACCAATGCACTTGGATCTGTTGATGAAATTTCAGCGGTAGCAACAACTTCATCTTTCGCAAACCAACTTAGTAGTTTGTACATCCTATTCTCAAGATTAGAACCTTCAGCAACAGTTGCTATTTCCTTTTGTTTTCTTTGTGCTCCTTCACTACCAAAAGCTTGTATACTTGTCGCACTTGCTTTGTTGCATTTTTTTTGTTTTGTGCTCTCTCACTAGTAGAAATTTGAGTGCTCTGATTGCCTTTTTGTTTTCTATGATCATTTTGTGTTCTCTCATCATTACAAGAATCTTGATCATTGGAATTTTTTTTGCATTTTTTTCTTGCTATCTCATTAGCCGAATGTTGATGAGCACATGTATTTTTCTGTTGTCATTATATTAAGGGACTCAAATATAAAATATTGTGATCAAGTGCATAAACAAGACCAAAAGAAAAGTCGACATAGATATTTCATAAACTTACAGAGTTACTTCCTCCTTTGTCTAATCGAACAAAAAGGTCTTTCACCAAGCCCTTCAAGGTTCCATAATATCACATCCTCAAAAAAATGCATCTTTGTACACGTTACAAGTCTCTAGAAACTCTGCATTCCCATCTTCTAATGTATTCAACTTTTCTCCATGAAAGATCCATGTAGTGTAACGAGGATGCATACCATTTATGATCAAATGGTCATATATGGTATCAAAATTATGGTATTGTAGGTTCATACAACGGCTGTAAGGGCATTAAGTCTTTTGTAGATCCACCTTATTTGCTTGAACCATATCCACAAATCTCCTTGCACCATCATGATAGGCTTTACAAGTTCTAAAGATTAAAAAAAAAAGAAGCAGAAGGGAAAAAAATCATTCCTTTTTAACCCAAAAAAGGCACACTATTTATATTCATATGATTATATAGTCTGGCGTTTTAAAAATAACCTTGAAAGATGTATCTAACTTTTATCCATGATGTCTCTATTTTCCTTGGAAATCCTCTGTAACTTTAATCTAGAAATTCTACAAATAAAATTTTCAAAATAATAAAAAATGATAATAATACAATATATTTGCTACAACAAAATTTTTGGATATGAAGGATATGGAGAACTAAATCATACTTACAAAGTAGTAAAAGATATTCGCTACTCTTCCGAAATTCACTTGATCAACTCCTTGAAGTCTTCAATATAGTCACTATAACAACAACAGAAAGAAGAAAGAAAATACATTTCAATAGGAATCCATTTGCAGTCTGCAAACACCTAATCCATTAACAACACCTAATCCAAAGGCAAATTCTATCTATATTTAAACAACCCTCAATTTATGTAACTTACATATAGGGTTCTGGACTAATATCAACAAAAAATGAATATGTAGGGGTTGATATAGATTGACATGGAACAAAAATAAGAAAGAGGGAGAAGAAGAAGAAGTTGAAGGCCTTCATACCTATGGTGTGTATCCGGGTTCTGAGATGAGTTTTCAAGGACTTATGTCCATGTCCAAATAAGGCATATTGTTGCAATTAGCATTGAATGGTAAATCGAGATCCTCCATGTGAAATTAGTAAATATTTTGGAATCTTAATTGATGGAACATAGTTCATTTTTACGTGGACAAAATTGTCCTACTTGCGCTATACAACTTTGAACACCCATATAACCAATTCTATCTTAACCAATAACCTTGACTAGACTTAAGCCAAATAGGGTTAACGAGTAAACTTCATCTCTAGGTTTGGTTGGAGGATTATATATGTTCCCCCACTCCCTTTTATATCCAATGCAAGACCCATACAAGGATATAATCTAAAAAACAGACTCCTTACCTTTGGTTACACTTTCACATTATAGGCTAGATGATAACTTAAATAGTTGGACCATTAATGAGAATTGAGAATTGTGATCAAGTATTGAAATTTTATGGCCGGAAGCAAACAAGATAAAACTAGTTCGACATTGTTGTACTATGCATCTTTAATAGGTTGGATGCCCACTATATACACGCAACTGACACTTGCATCAAGTGATACCTTTGCCAGAGGAACGTGAGAAGCCGTTGAAGACTTGTCCCACTGTTTTAGACCGACCTGAAGAGAATTTAACTAATTCTCTCACAAATTGTTTCCCTGTACTACAATTCTATTGGATCATGAAGAATATATCAGTAAGCCTTCTCGTCTAGAAAGCACAGACGCGCTCCAAAAATTGGCATCATGAATACATCACATTTTAATACCAGAGAAAGGTTGAGTGCAGTATGGACAGAGCTGTACGCCATCTTTGACTGAAGACCTACAGAATAATAAATTAGTATATTTAACAATTTAAGGCATTAAATACACAACAGAGCATAAACAGTGTTATGTCAATAATTTCAAGGAAAGCTACTTGAGGGCTTACTTAAGTATGTGGACATCATTTCCACAATTGGGGCACTGTAGATGCGCCAAAGAAAAAACAGTAAGGAATGACACAGTACGGAAGCAAAAGTGCAACAACATTTCTAAATATTATAAGGTCGACATACAAGTGACCTATATATTCATCCAAAGTTGGAAGTATATTAGGATAATCAATAAAAAAAATTTAGGATTTACTATGCCTGCCACGGAACATGACAGTAACTAAGTATGATTATATCAAGAAAAACATTGTGATAGCCATGAGTTATATTGTTGGCTGGAACTCAGAGAAAGATAGTGGAAGTTTGTCCCTATAGTTATTATTTAAGAAGCTCAAGGATTTTTCTTTTCTTTCAATAATGGTTTTCTGCACATTAAAGAAAAGGAAACATATTAGACACAAGTAGCCAAAACCATCTTCAGTATTGTATCTCCTAACAGATATTTGTATCCATCAAGTTGTCATGTAATCCTTGGTATCAAAAGAACAACTTGTCATATTTTGATAAAATAAAACCACCATGATGTAAAAAATAAACCTTTATCACAAAAAAAAGCTAAATATAAATAAATAATGGAGCTTCCCCCATCATTTTTTAACCTTCAAGAAAATATAAGTAAATAAAGGATCGCAAAACTAAATCATTGCATGCCATCTTTTGTTTGTTCAGTCTAGTTTGTCAACAGTGAAAAGCTCTCAATAACTTATGGGTAAAATTTGCAAACAACAATGGTCTTAATACATGAATAAACAAAAAAAAAACGAAGCTGTTGAATACAGTTCAAGAAGTTCCCAAGAATAGCATTGTCCTAATTAGAGTACCTCTCAAAATCAAACCTAAACACATGAATGAATACAATTACATACCAAATCAAGATATGAGAGCTCACAACCAAGGAAGTACTACGTACTATAGTTCAAGAACTTCCCAAGAATACCAAAACTATAAAACAATTAACAATTGATTGCTAAGAATCCAACATGAGAGAAACTAACCTCCACTTATTGCATACCAAATCAAGAAATGAACTTGAAGGAGCAAGATTACTAGCTAGCTAGCATAAGAACTTGCGAATAGTACTACTAGAAAGGAAAAAAAAAAGAATCGCCATTATAATGGTGGCTATCAATACCTTCTCGATCTCCTTGGGTGGCGCGGGGATGCAAGAGCATGAGAAGCCTGAAGCCTTCTCCTTCGCAGCTTCCTCAAACTTGGCCTATTCCACCTCGACGACAGCCGGGGCCGGGGCCTCTTCCTCCACCTTTGCCTCCTCAACCTCCAGCGCCGGATGAGCGGCCCTCTTTTCGGTCCTAGATAAAATTTCTCCGATCGATGGCTCCTAAGAAAAGGAGTATGGAATGATAACCTAAAGGGGGAAGGGGGAATGAAAACCTAACTGGGGGGGGATAAAAACCTAAGGGGGGAGTTTCGAATTGGGGGGTGGGGGGGCTATATGTGTCCAGCCAAGGAAAGGGAGGGACATAAAAAGGGAGGAGGAGGGAAATAAAAACCTAATCGAGGAAAGGGGGACTAAAAACCTAAACCGGGGAGGGGGGTGTTTGTTCTGTAGTTGAAATTTTTTAATAGCAAGCTCTAGGAAGGAAAATTGGTTAGGTGCATATAGTAAAACAAAATGGGCCACTCTATGTATTTACAACCTAAAACCTATGTATTCACAACATACATTGAAATGGGCCGTAAATGAGTATTCAACAACAACAACGTGCAAAGCATGTCAAAAAATTTATTTACAAAGCGCACAAATACATGCCATAAATTAGTCTTCAATTACAACACGCAAAAATGCATGCCATAAATGAGTCTTTAATTACAACGCGCACAAATGCATGCCATAAATGAGTCTTCAATTACAACGCGCACAAATGCATGCCATAAATGAGTCCTCAATTACGGCGTGCATGTCAAACACGCCGTAAAAAGACAAAAAATAGCTCTTTCATGGCACACATATTTTCACGTTGTAAAAGAGCATCATTTACAATGAGCAACAATTGCACGCTGTAAATTATGCGCCATAAATACTATATTTTCTTGTAGTGTCCTCTTTGTACATACGAGAATCGTTGCAGTATGCTTCAACTCCTTTGAAAGGATTCAGATCTGCAACCTCTTTTTGGACTTCTCCACTACCATCCACATATTTGAAGCATTGGTGGAGCATAGAGGGTACAATATTGTGTTCATGGAGGAATGGCCTTCCCAAAAAAGCATTGTACGAGCCATGATTGTCAATAACATAGAAAGTTACCTTTGTACGAAGATTGCCAATTTGAAGTTTTAGGCGTATTTTCTCCAAAGGTTCACTTCTTCCTTGATTAAATCCCAGGATGGTAGTGATAGTTGTAGAAAGATTGTGTACTAGGATTTTCAAAGCATCCAGTAAAGACTTCGACATGATACTAAGTGCAGACCCGAGATTAATCAGAATGCGGTCGACTTTCATGGTGTCTACATACCCCGTGAAATAGAGAGGACGATCATGACGATTGTCTTCTAACAACATGTCATCTTGTGTAAAAGTGATATTGGACATTAATTCAAATACACTATTGTCACGCCCCAGAACCAGAACACTGGAGAGCGGGGGCGTACACAGCCAGCTACGCAATCCCAAAGTACGTTAATACTCTGAAATCACGTATAAACTGTCAAGACATGGGGGTTACTCTACAAGCCATCAGTCAATCCTAAGGTTTAACAATCCTAGGTATCTCAATCACAGGCAATTATACAAGAGCAAAGAGCACGATCATCATACATACGATAGTAAGGCGTCCCGAACCATATATACATGACTGATCATGAAGCCAGTACCACAGAACTGATGACTAGCTAGAGTATTAGTCGTACACGATAAGGACTAGCTATAGTCTAGAATACACATATCATGTTTATGCCCGTAGGCTACAATATCAAGCAAAATACCAAAACACGAGCTAAACACGTGCTCGGGGCTAAACGTTACAAAAGAAGAATTTACATATCAGTGGAAGGATGAAGAAGAAACCCACTGAGGCACTCTGGTGCTCCGGCTGGTCACCGTCGAATAGATGGTGCGGTAGATCCTTCGGGCCCTTCTATCAGAACCTGGCCATGCAAAACCAGTGGGGTCAGACCCCAAATAGCAAGTACCACAAGGGAGGCCGAACTATGAACTTAAAACCAGCAATCATAGGCAATCAACAGGGAGAGAAAGCAATGAGTAAGGGAGGATCGAGATTCGTGCAGTACCAATGCACTCATCCGATCCTAGGAAGACAGTAAGTAAATCATCATTTGACATAAGTAAACTGGAGAACATGTTAAATAAATAGAGCTAGGCAATAAACGAAGAAAGGACGAAGGTACTGTTCCGGAAGCCAGGTTACAACCCTTAAACCAAACAAGGACCGGGATTGTAACCCTTCGTCTGAACAGAACTTGGTTTCTGATCATTTATTGCTAGAGGTGACAATCATTAAGTGACAATCAGAGAGTGACAATACAGAGTACAATACATTAGAGTGACAATCCTTACAACCATTATTCTGGAACAATTAGGAACTGGATCCAGACAAGACTTAGATTGGGAAGATGATATACGATGGGATAACCATAGAAATATTCAGATAACCAGGTTACAACCCGTAAACCAAACAAGGACCGGGGTTGTAACCCTTCGTCTGAACAGAACTTGGTTTCTTCCACCATTTATCGGCAAGATAAAATAAGAAATCAAAACATGTAACAATCATGTACAACATCAAGACAAGACTAGACAGATTGAACTCCATCCAACAATCACGGCCAAGCAATAAGTACGGCTTGATACTTTAACTAACTAGGGTTATCACAGGCCTAGTTACTAGCAAGATGCAAAGAGATTTCCAAGTCCAGTTACCCGCCTGCTGCTACCTGAGTAACCCTAGCAAAAGAAAAACAAGTATAGCAGACACACTAGTGAGATACATGTGTCCTAAAGAGGTGCCCCACTCGACGGCAGGCTGGAAATGTGATCATCATGACAGATAGCTCCAAGTCCCATTTATATATATAAGGCCGGGATCAAAGGGGCAACAGGTAACTGGGAAAGTCTCTTCATGACTACTGGATTATTCAAGTTATTAGCCTTAGCCATTTACAGTGGGTACCCCTGACCGTGGTACTTAGGGGTCCCCATCCTAGACACGATGTAAGACAAGACGGATTCATTTGTACAAGCACAATCGTCCACGGTGTCTAGGTCATTTATACTTGTCATGTCGTGTTGGCCGTCGCAACAGCAATTCGAGGTTTATCATGTCAAGAGTGCGCCACGGCAGGCCACTATCAAGAATTATCATGTCAAGTTATCATATCAAGTTTACTTGTCAGGAGTGCGCCATGGCGGGCCACTATCATGACATGTCATTCATTATTACTAGTCAAGAGTGCACCACCACGGGTCACTGTAAAGTCATTCTCATTTATCAAGGAGGGGAAAAACTTGCTAAATTAAATAATAATATATATAATGTATATATTCTTGAAGCCAAGGAGAAACTCTACAACTTTTATGTTGGGAGTGGGAAGAAATTCGGACCACAATTCAGGCAAATAAAATATTTAAACAATCAAAGTGGACCCCAGCGGCCCAAACGTGGGAGAACATACATGCGGCCAAAGAGAGTGGAAGGCCACCCATGCGGCCAGCCAAAGCTTATGCGACCAAAAAAATAACTGAAAGGGGCCATGCGGCCAGCAAAAAATATTCATGCAACCAGAAAAGACAAGGAGAGAGGACCCCGCAATAAATGCAAGCTTCCACTCAAGCAAAAGAAAAGGACACGTGGCTACTCAAGTACTGGAGCCATGTGGCCTAAAATTACATGGATACAAACCTTGTGGGACCCTACTACAATTAACACTTCATACTAATGAGGCCAGCACACCATGGTGTATGCGGCAAAAATATGGCACGTGGCCACTGAAACAATGCATGCGGCCAATGTAAGCAAGCAGTACTTAATACATGCAAAGCTAAATACTAATGTATGCATGCTATTTAATATATATAAGCCTATGCGGCCAGGTTTGCTAAGCATGCAATTGCATGCAAGTTAATATATAAAATGCTTGCAACATGCAAGCATTTAATGCTTGCAAATGCTAATTCCCATGCGGCTAACCATGAAGTTTCCATGCAAAACTATTGGCAAGCATGCAAGTGCTTGCATGCAAGGGCATGCACAAAAGAAAATACTTCATGCGGCTCAGTACTGTATATACGCATGCGGCCACAACTCAAATAGCTAAAGCATAATGCACTAAATATAAGCAGGCTAATGTATTATTTATGCATGCAAAAAATGTATTAAATATTAATAATACAACAAACTAAAGTTGCCCATAGCAAACTTTAATACATGTCTGCTACTTATTTAGCTAATGTTATGCATGCTATTTACGTACAATGCATGCAAATGCATGCTAGTAGACTATTAATGCATGCAAAAGCATGCTATCCCATGCGGCTACAATTGAATAGTAGCATGCGGCTACTAATACATGCTTATGCGGCTAGCAACCTTTGCTTATGTAGCTAAGCAATATTGATGCTTGCATGCGGCCAAAGTGTATGGCCAAGCTAGCACAACAAAGGCCATGCGGCTCAAGTAAAATCCTTATGCGGCTAAAAGTTGCTTCTGACATGCAATTAATTACATTCTCGGCCCTGCGGCCAAAATGGCTAAAGCCGATGCGGCAAAAATAATAGATGGCCATGCGGCCCAAAATAAATGCAGCTAGCTAATAAAATATTTGCATGCCTATGCGGCCAACACAAAATTACATGCATGCGGTTCCAAAAATACAAGCAAGCATGCAATTCAAAAATGCAAACAATGGCTTCCCACAGAAACTATGTCCATGGAAAATACCATAGCCTCCATGCTCCACCAAACTACAATGGGAACCCCAAATCCAGACTTCCATGGGTCAAATTTGGGTAAAATGAAATTCTCTACAACATGGAACCACCAGTTGACAAAAATATGCATGTTTGACAGATCAAAACCCATGAAAACCGAAAATACCATAAAGCTAGATCTACAACAATCCACTCGGTAAAACCAAAAACTCTAAGTTCTAAATATGCTTAGAATCATGCAAGGAAGAAGATGGAACAAAAAGAAATAAATTTGTTCAAGGTTCGGCAAGGTGTACTTGCCTCTCTCTAATGGCTAGGGTTTGGTGGAAAAGAAATGAATGAAGGTGAATGAGGAGGGAGAGAGAAAAGTGGCTTATATAACAAACTCAAGTGATCTCCACCATTCATTTCTCTTCACTCAATCTAAACCATACACCTCATCTCATAAAGAACCAAACTAAACCAAACTAAGTCCAAGTCAAACCAACCCATGTCAATTTAAACCGAACCAAATAAAACCAAGTTAAATCAATTCAAACCAAGTCCAATGCCAAGCTAAGTTAAACCAAACCCAATAAAACCAAGTCCAAGTCAAAACCAAGTCATGAAAATCCAATACTTCAAAAAATTTTAAAATATCACACAAATCGATAAATACGAAATACGGCTCAAATAAAAACGTATCCGTATAAAATACCGATACAGTGAGACGGGTCTCACAACTATAACAATATGCACAGCTGACTGGCTTCTTTTCGGGCTTCTTGAGAAGAGTCAAACAAGCGTCAGCCTGCATCAAGGCTTCACTTAATGTCTTACGAGTTTCTTTTGAGAGACGTAAGAGCTCAAAGATTGACAATCTTGCTGGAGTATTGGCCAATTGAACCAATATGTCAAAATTGTAAGGCTTTTCAAGTCCAAGAGATGATGACTTCTTCAATGCTTTATCAAAGCGAACAGGTTGTGTCACGCCCCAGTACCGGAATACTGAGACGGACTAGGCCAGCTACTCCACATGAGGTATATAAACGTCATACGGCGATCGTGGCTGTCAAGAGACAAGGGGGTGCATGCTACAATCAGGTCTCCTATGGTCCCATAGAGCATTTATGTCTCAATCAATCAAAATAAGAAGCAGTAAATAATGGTCATATAAGACAAAGCAGTAAGACGTCCCCGACGCTTCATCAAAATGATTCATGAGCCTAGCTTTTACAAAAAGATGAGCTAGTACCGAGAGTCAATAGTACATAACCGTAGTCAGCTGCAGTCTGATTTAATTACAATTATGTAAAAGGAAACTAATATCCAGAACTGCCGGCTAAACAGGTGCCGGTGGCTAAACGCCAAGTACAAAATAGAAAATATCAGAGCAGTAAAGAAGAAACCCACTCATGGTCCCTGGCACCCATACTCCTGGTGTGCACCATTGTTTGGGTGGAAGGCTGGATCCTCTGGAGCTGCTACGAGATCTGGCCAAACAAAACCAGCGGGGTCAGGCCCCGAATAGCAAGTACCATAAGGGAGCACAAAAGAGTGAGATAAAATCCAAGTATAATAATAATAAGACCTGAATCACGAGCTATAGGCTTATACCATATCATCGAGACAATACGACACCCTTACAACCAAACAAGGACAAATGGTGCCAATATCATGCCGAGATAAGATATATCCTATAACCATGGGCAGGTGAAGGGCTTCTGATTCGCGACTTCGGTCCATAGCCTATCGCAGCGCAAAAGCCCAACCCAACAACCAAACAAGGACATGGGTTGGACCATGCACCACGATAGTCCATGTTCCTCAGTTGCTAACAAAAGATAACATATCACAAACAAGTCGACTTACAAGCGGCCAATCAAATCCTACGGCTTTCTACGATTTGCCTGGGTTATCCCAGTAATGCATATATAGGAATCCTCAGATCGTGTCAACCCAGCAGGGCTAGCCAAACTATATAATATACATATACACATAGCACTTTGATTATGCACCGGTCCCCTGTAAGGCCACCGTGCTAAAACATATAATACATAGCACGTAGGAGTCGGATATAGTCATCTACTATAGGCGGATAAAACTGTATCCGTGGCGGCCAACCCGACACGTCAGGACAGGACCTGAGGTGGCCAGTATGGCACGATCTCGGGATTCTTTCCACCCAATACATCTACCAATTTGAGTTTCTTAGATTAACCCTATCTTGATATAGAATTACATGTCGTGGTCACATGGTCATCCTCCTATATGTCGTACCATAGTACGCGTACCCTAAGTATGAATCCACATCGGCCCGATCTAGATCCATGCTTAGTGTAATGCTTCAAACAACAATCAACATACCACGACACTATTACTGACCAATTACCATGACTGTACTGGAAGGTACACATGTATTGACATATAACACAAACGATCACTTGGCATGTAGAGTCACACCTCAGTGCACTCATTAAATGGCACCGCAGTGCATACTAATATTGTATCTCAATACACACTTAGAACATGTACCAGCACGTATACAGGTAATCAGGTCAGGAACATGGTCAAGTCAGGAAGTCACTCGGACTCCTCGTAACATAAAAGTCATATATGAATTCTAGTTAAAGTGAGACATGAGGGCCCTTGAAGCCAATACAAAGATCTACAACTTTTATGTTGGGAGTTGGGAGAAATTCTGGCCACAAATCAGTCAAATAGGACATAAAACAGCCAAAATAGGCACTAAGCGGCACTATTCAAGCCATGCGACACTATTCATCTGGCGGTACTATTCATCTCATGCGGCTGCGGCACTATTCATCTCATACGGCTGCGGTACTATTCATTCCTGCGGCTGCGGTACTATTCATCTTATGCGGCTGCGGTACTATTCATCTCATGCGGTTGTGGCACTATTCATTTCTGCGGTACTATTTATCTCATGCGGCTGCGGTACTATTTATCTCATGCGGCTGCGGTACTATTTATTCTTGCGATACTATTCATCTCATGCGGCTGCGGCACTATTTATTCCTGTGGCACTATTTATCTCATGCGGCTGTGGCACTATTTATTCCTGCGGCTGCGGCACTATTTATTCCTGCGACACTATTCATCTCATGCGGCTGCGACACTATTCATTCCTGCGGCTATGGCACTATTCATTCGATACTATTCATCATCTCTGCCAAAACCAGGGTAGATGATATAGAAAATGTCCAAATATTGTTTTGGCCATAACTTTCTCAAAACAAGTCGAAATGTAACTTTTCAAAGGTCAAAATTAGGTAGAATTGAATTTCCTACAATATAGGACCATTAGTTTTCGAAAACAACCAAGTTTGATAGATCAAAACTATGGAAATCCATAAAACCCTAGTTATAGAAACTTAGATCTACACCAAACTAGCCATTAAAATCAAAAACTCCAAGAACTAAACTTGTAGAGAATGAAGAGAAGAACAATATAGACAAATAATATCTAAAAAAAATCAAGAAATAAAAAATGCAAGAATTTCTCCATTTGGTGCAAGATGTACTTGCCTAAATGTTGTTTGAGCAAAATAAATGAAAGAGTGAATGAGGAGAGAAAGTGTGGAAGAGAATATATATAGGGGTTGGGTTGACTTAAAGAAACCCTAAGCTTAAGCATGCTCTTAACCATGTGACTAATGACATGTTAATTACTACATGATACAACTAATTAAATTAATTAAATAAAATCCTAACCACAACATGGTTCAGAAATCCTATCATCGAAATAGTGAACCACGCCTACAACCAGACAAGGACAAGGGGTGGCACACTAATCTGTGACGAGATACTGTTTTATGCCATGGCCAGTTACAAATACAAGATATATGTAATAAAGATACAGATGCCAGATACCATATATATAAAAAATCAAAAATTTACGTATTCCGGGAATGGGGAGTGATAGGTTGCTTTTCCTTGTCTGCTGATGTTGGTTTAGAAGGAGATGGATCGACCACTGGCAAGGATGTAGATGGTGTATCTTCAGCAGGAGAAGATGATGGAGGAAGAGCATCCGAGGATGGAGCAGGGTTCTCTTAATTTTCGAAATACTCCCAAAGATAGGGTTTCCCAGATCTAGTGCCCATTAGAATTTCTTCTTCTGTTATTGGTTCGAATGATACCATGTTGCAGTTCTTGGATTTAGACTTGGAATACTTTTTTGCTTAGAAGAGGAAGGCGTTTCAAATTCTACCACCAGATCTGGATGAATCCATAATCTCTCTTCTGTCAGTTGACAGCAGAACAAGACCTTCATTTTGAGGAGGTGGGATATTCATAATTTCCAGAGTAGTCCTTGGAATGTGGACAGCACCATCTTGTACGAGTTATGGTGGAAAATCACCAAATTGGAGAGAAACCACATTAGCAGTCACCGTTTTCTCGTCCTGCTATAGAGTAATTGCTCCAGAGTTGACCAACTCCTGGATTTTGCTCTTGAGCACATAACATGCTCTGGTTGGATGTCCTATGAATCTGTGATAAACACAGTATTTAGGGTGATTAGTTTTACCAACTTCTTCTGGTCGCTTTGCCTCTGGAAGCTGAAGCTTATTGCTTTTGATCAAGCAATCAAAGATGCTTAAAGTATCATCTTCATCGAAAGAATACTCTTCTTTTGGATGAGTTGACTTTTGCAGTGGTGCTGATGGGGTGGATGCCGTCTGAGTAACATTGACAGCCAAAGACTCTTTGCCTTTGAGATTAATGGCTAGTATTTCTTTATTCTTGCGGTTATTCTGGCGATTACTACCCCGGGTATAGAATATTCATCTTGGTTAGGATGAGTCATTTGGACTCCTAACTGCTTGAACTTTTTGGCACTAACTTCTGCCGCCTTTACATTAACAATAAAAGAAGGCCAATCCTGGAATTGTGTAGATCCCGTCTATATACTGATAATAGGCAACAAGTTTGATTTACAAGTGTCTATTGTTACAACAGATGGAGTATCTAAAGGCATTTTGAGTGCCTCTTGGCAGAATCTTTCAATAAAACTCTCTGTGGATTCATTATGTCTCTGTTTAATTTTAACGAGGACAGACATCGTCATGTCATTAACTCCCTCATAAAATCGTTCCAAGAATATTTGCTTGAAACCAGCAAAAGAAGTGATACAGCCATCAGGCAGGCTACGATACCAGTCATATGCTGCACCGGCTAAACAACCGACGAACACTCTAGTAAGAAGAGCATCATTTGGCTGTAATTGATCAGTCATCACCTCAAAATGATTGATGTACTAACTTGGAGAAGTGCTGCCATCAAACAGCATAATGGTTGAAAGCTTATACTTAAGAGGAAATAGAACTTCCTTCCACTCTGTAGGATATGGTTGCTTTATACCTAGTCATTGTAGGCCATCCTTCTGCTTGAAGGCCTCAAACTGAGTGCGTAAGAGTTTTACAGCTTCATTAGCATCCCCTGATGTTTAGGAATTGGTAGGCTAGTTAGAAGTGTTAAGAGGAGGAACAACGTGGTAATTACCACCCCCAGCACCAGACTGACTTGGATCAGCTTGAATTGGCACAGAAGCAACCTGAGGGGCTGGTACCCCCATACTAACAGGTACAGAAGATGCTATAAGCTCAAGATTTGTAACAGGGTTTACAATCGGGGGCACTGTATGTTGAGCCACCATTATGGTGTGCATGCTTGCAACCATTTCTGCCATAGTTTTCAATTTGTCTTCTAATACAACAATTTGTTGCTCTTGGCTGGTTGACATAGAGGCATCTTGATCTTCCGTAATGGTATATGCCGTCACTTCTCTTGCAGCTGTTGATGAGATAGTTTGTTCAGAACTTTCACTATCTACATCAAACTCCGGAAGAGAGTCCTCTCCCACATAGGTGATAGGGAGATCTTCTTCATTAAAGACACCTTGGTTCAAATGTCGATTTTTCGATCTAGTGTATTGAAAGACACCTTTACTGGATGCATGGATCCGATCTAAGTATTGATGACTGCGATTACGGGATACATTACGTCTTGGACGTTTCTCACCCCCAGTGCCTTGAGAAGTCATGTTAACAGAAGCATATAATAGCTCATCTTCGTCTTCTATTATATGTTCAGGAGTTAAAGCATAGTTCAGACGATCGAAGACAGATCGTCGAGCCGATTGGCAACAACAGTTGATGACAACTTCATGTAGGCAGTGGCGATTTGAAGCTCGATTTGGAGGTGAGGAAAACATTTTCGTAGTCTTTCGTCTTTGTGTAAGACGTTGCCGGAGATCAGTTACAACCACAGGACGAGAAGAAGTCGGAGGAACATATTTCTTAATGATGTTAGGAACATATCTCCTATTCTTCAGGTATTTAGTTCCTTGAGTGTACAAAGATGTACTTAACTCATTAGCATAGGTAGATGGGTCTTTCTTTTCAAACTTTGACTTTTGGTGCAGATTGGCCTTTGGCACAGGGTTCTTGCGTTTCGCCAAAGTTGATATTGGTTGACGCCTATTGAAATAAGCGCGTAAATCTAAAAATTCTGCTCCCGGTGTCTCTGTTTGTGATACCTTCAATTTTCCTTACTTGGATCTTAAAATTTGCAAGGTAGAAAGGTCTTGACCAGACCCTATAGGGGTAGGTAAGATACCTTTCTGATCAGTATTCTTTCCGGTATCAGAGATCCAAGGACCTCTGTTTACAGGAATAGAATCTGACACGTCTTCCTCTGAGTCATAGACCAGGGAAGTTTGAGGAAAGACCAAAGGGTGCTTTCCTTTATTTTGAATAGGGTTAGCTAAGAAGCGTTTTCCTTTATTCTGTTGTGTGACTATTTTAGGCATAGATTGTGCCAATTGAGGAAATGTTAAAGGACTTTTCCCTTTGTTTTGTCTAGTGTTGGCACTAGGACATGAATTCTCTGAGTTTAGAACTTGAGAATTGGAAGAGGGAATAGCCAAAAGACTAGTTCCCTTGAGTTGTGCCAGAGTAGCAGATTGTGCCTGGGTTGCCGATTGCTTGGGTTGCGCCATAGTCCTACGGACTACTGGTGGCGCCTTGGCAGAAACATTGGTAGACTGTGCCTCGATAGTAGCTTGAACTGACTGTGCCTTGGCAGCAAAGATAGTAATAGACTGCGCATGGGCAACAGGGTGAGCAGATTGTGCCCTAGCAACAGAAACAGGCTGTGTTGGAGCCACTGAGGCAGATTGCACCTTGGTCATTGAGAACTCAAGTTGCGCCTGGGCAACAGCGACTGTGGGAGATTTAGGAGCCCACACAGTCCTATTCTCGACGATAGCCACCGTGCACTTGTTGCTCTTGGTGTTGATCATATTCTCGTAGGCTGTCTGGTTGACTTGAACAACTCGAGTCTTCTGCATCTTGCCGATCGACGCAATATCACATTGAGTTATCACTTTCTCGTCGGAGGAGAAAGTCATCCCCGGCAGAGTCGTCATTTTGTTTGTAAAAATAAAATTTGTTTATTCCAAGCTTGTAAAAGAGTACAAAGTATAATAAATTCTAGAAAAGTACAACTTTTGGAATCTGATCAGAAGACGATCACTTTATCCCTTGGACTACGTAAACTTGAAGACTGTAGCCTCTAGAGAATACAGTATAAATTTTGCAAGAGTTCTAGATCTCTGTGTGTGTGTCTGATAATGATTGCAAACTCTATTTATAGAGTTCTTGAAATAACTATTTTAGCAGTTATTCTGATGGTGCGCGAAGCTGGATTGCGCCGCATTGAGTTGCGCTAACCTCATGTTGTGCCAACTTTCATTCAGTTGTCAATCGTGTACTCACTGTATTTAGACGCGTGGCACCATATGATTGAGATGTGCGTGGTTGTGTACAGGATAGTAGACACGTCTTGAGAGATTAGTGGCATGTGCGCCACGTCATCCTGCTTTAGAATGTAAGTTGTCTCAACATTATCAGGTTGCGCGAGCTTCGGTCAACAAGTCAAACTGTGCTTGATTTGGGCTGCGCCTACACACGTGGCAGCTTCTGAGCAAAAGTCATTCAGGTTGCGCCCAGGCGCAACTAAGGATTTTGTTTAGATTGTGCCTGGGCGCAACTCACGAAGCATACAGGACAGTTGTCCACTATCTTTCCTTGAGCGGCACAATTCACGGGATTCGAAGAGATTTTTCTCGTTTACTGTTGTGTCAGTTGTCAGTGTTGTCAGGTAATGATGACCATTAAGTGTCAGATGCCACGTAGGTTTTGGCACAAAAAGACTGGGCACAGTCTGATATCAGGCGCAACCTGATTAGTGGCGCAGTCTATTCTCTGAGCTTCATTTCAGTGGCACAACCTAATTTTTGGGGCGTAATTTGATCACTGATCAGTATATTCAGGACGCAGCTTGATTTTTAGGCTCTACAATCTCAAACAGAGACACCCGGAGCAGAATTCTCTGATTTACGTGCTTATTTCAATAGGCATCCATCAATATCAACTTCGGTGAAACGCAAGAATTCTATGCCAAAGGCCACTCTGTACCAGAAACTAAAGTTTGAAAAGAAGGACCCAATCACTTATGCTAATGAGTTAAGTACCTCTTTGTGCACTCAGGGAACTAAACATCTGAAGAATATAAGGCATGTTCCTAACATCATTAAGGAATATGTTCCTCCGACTTCTTCTCGTCCTGTAGTGGTAACTGATCTCCGTGAACGTCTTACACAAAGACGGAAGATTGCAGGGATGTCTCCTTCACCTCTAAATCACTCTTCAGATCGCCACTGCCTTCATGAAGTGGTCATCAAGTGTTGTTGCCAATCAGCTAGACGATCTATCTTCGATCGTTTGAACTATGTTTCAACTTCTGAACCTGTAACAGAAGATGAAGACGAGCCATTATATGCTTATGTCAACATGACTTCCCAAGGCACTGGGGGTAGGAAACGTCCAAGACGTAATGCGTCCCGTAATCCCAGTCAGCAGTACTTAGATCGGATTTATGCATCCAGTGAAGGGGTCTTTCAATACACCCAGTCAAGAAATCAAAATTTGAATCAAGGAGTCTTTAATCAAGAAGATTTCCCCATAACTCATCTAGGAGAGGACTCTTATCTGAGTTTGATACAGATAGTGAAAGTTTTGAACAAACTATCTCGTCAATAGCAGCTAAAGAAGTGACGGCATATGCCATTACAGAAGATCAAGACACTTCTAGTCCGGCTAGTCAAGAACAATGAATTGTTGTACTAGAAGACAAGCTGAAGACCATGGCTGAGATAGTCGCAAGTATGCACACTATAATCGTGGCTCAACATACAGTGCCATCGGTTATAAACCTTGCTATAAATCCAGAGCTTATAGCTTCTTCTGTACCTGTCAATGTCAGTCTGGGGGTACCACCTCCTCAGGTTGCTTCTGTACCAATTCAAGCTGATCCCAGTCAGTCTGGTGCTGGGGGTGGTAGTTACCACGCTGTTCCTCCTCCCAATAATTCTAACCAGCCCACCAACTTCCAAACATCAGGAGATGCTAATGAGGCTGTGAAACTCTTGCGCACTCAGTTTGAGGCCTTCAAGCAGAAGGATGCCTACAAAGACTTGGCATAAAGCAACCGTACCCTACAAAATGGAAGGAGGTTCCATTCCCTCCTAAATACAAGCTTCCAACCATTTTGTTGTTTGATGACAGCACCTCTCCAAGTCAGTATATCAATCACTTTAAAGTGATGACTGACCAATTACAGCCAAATGATGCTCTCCTTACCAGAGTGTTCGTCGGTTGTTTAGCCGGCGCCGCATACGATTGGTATCGTAGTTTGCCAGATGGCTGCATAACTTCTTTTGCTGGTTTCAAGCAGATGTTCTTGGAACGGTTCTACGAGGGAGTCAATGACATGACAATGTATGCCCTCATTAAGATCAAATAAAGACACAATGAATCCACAGAGAGTTTCATTGAAAGATTCTACCGAAAGGCACTTAAAATGCCTTTAGGAACTCCATCTGCTGTAACAATAGACACCTACAAATCAAACTCGTTGCCTATTATCAGTATGTGGACGGGATCTACACAATTCCAGGATTGGCCTTCTTTTATTGTGAATGCCAAGACAGCAGAAGTCAGTGTCGAAAAGTTCAAACAGTTAGGAGTTCAAATGACTCATCCTAACCAAGATGAACATTCTACACCCGGGGGTAATAATTGCCAGATTAACCGCAAAGGTAAAGAAATATTGGCCATTAATCTCAAGGGCAAGGAGTCATTGGCTGTTATGTTTCTCAGACAGCACCTACTCCATCAGCACCACCACAAAAAATATCTCGTCTAAAAGAAAAGTATTCTTTCGATGAAGATGATACTTTGAGCATCTTCAATTGCTTAATTAAAAGTAATAAGCTTCAATTGCCGGAGGCAAAACGGCCATAAGAAGTAGGTAAAATTGATCACCTTAAATACTGTGTTTGTCACAGATTTATAGGGCATCCAACCAGAGCATGCTACGTGCTCAAAGGCAAAATCCAGGAGATGGTCAATTCTGGAGCAATTACTCTTCAGCAGGATTAGAAGACTGTGACAGCTAATGTTGTCTCTGTACAGTTTGGTGACTTTCCACCACAACTTGTACAAGATTGTGTTGTCCCCATTCCAAGGACTACTCTCGAAATCGTGAATCTCCTACCTCCTCAAAATGAAGGTCTTGTTCTACTATCAACTAACAGAGAAGAGATTATATGGATTCACCCAGATCTGGTAGCAGATTTTGAAATGCCTTCATCTTCTAAGTAAAAGAAGCACTCCAAAACTAAATTCAAGAACTGCAACATGGTATCTTTTGAACCAGTAGCAGAATAAGAAATTCTAATTGGTACTAGATCTGGGAAACCCTACCTTCGGGAATACCCCAAAACTCAAGAGAATTCTGCCCCATCTCCTGATGTTCCTCCTACATCATCTTCTTCTACTGAGAATATACCATCTACATCTCTGTCGGTGGTTGAACCAACTCCTCCTAAACCGACATCAGCAGACAAGGGAAAACAACCTGTTCGTTTTGACAAAGCACTGAAGAAGTCATCATCTTGTGGACTCGAAAAGCCATATAATTTTGATATATTGGCTCAATTAGCCAATACTCCAGCAAGATTATCAATCTTTGAACTCTTACGTCTCTCAAAAGAAACTCGAGAGACGTTAAGTGAAGCTTTGATACAGGCTGATGCTTGTCTTACTCTTCTCAAAAAGCCTAAAAAGGAGCCAGTCAGCTGTGCATATTGTCATAGTGTATTTGAACTAATGCCCAATATTATTTTTACATAAGATGACATGTTGTTAGAAGACAATCGTCATGATCGTCCTCTCTATTTTACGGGGTATGTGGACACCATGAAAGTCGATCGTATTCTGATTGATCCAGGGTCTGCTCTTAGTATCATGCCGAAGTCTTTGCTAGATGCTTTGAAGATCCCAGTACATAACTTGTCTACAACCATCACTACCATCTTGGGGTTCAATCAAGAAAGAAGTAAATCTTTTGGGAAGATACGCCTGAAACTTCAAATTGGCAATCTTCATACAAAGGTGACTTTCTATGTAATTGATAATGATGGGTCATACAATGCTTTGTTAGGAAGACCATTCCTCCATGAACACAATATTGTACCTTCTACTCTCCACCAATGTTTCAAATATGTGGATGGTAATGGAGAAGTCCAAAAAGAAGTTGCAGATCTGAATTCTTTCAAATGAGTTGAAGCATACTGTAACGATTCTCGCATGTATAAGAAAGAATTCATGAAGGTGGTACTGGCAATGGACACAAATGAAGAACAGAAGTGTATACCAAATGATACTCTGGTGATTCCTGTCAAAGGACGTACATCTTGTCCTCAATCGTCCAAACTACTGACTATCTATCTTCCTTCCCATGAGAAGCAGCTTCCTGGTGATAGTCAGGAACATAGGAAGCTCACCTCTTCTGAGCCGCTTGTAATCGACCTTCGTCGTAAGAAGCCCCCTCCTCCTACTCGTTCTTCTTCTCCCTCTCTTGTCATTAATCTGACTAATCCTGCTAAGGCTAAAGTTCCTGTTGTAAATAATGGTGTAAAAATCAATAAAGCATCTTCTTTGCAGTATACTGATGTCTCTTACTATACTCAATGTTATTTGGATATGCTAGATAGCTTTAAACCACTTACAATAGAAGTTGTATCATCTCTTCGAAATGTGGTATCATTGGATTCAATACAAGAGTCGTACTTCTTAGTATCGTCTCAAAAGAAAGATGAAAGGCCTATATTCTTCAATAAAAGAGAGGAACAAAAAATCATGCTCTATAATGATAATAGAGATGATACAGGAAGGCTACAATTACGTCGCTATAGTCCACAATCCAAAACAATCATCCGTAAAATGGGCTATAATTTCAGAACAGGCCTCAACAACGGTAAAGGAAGACGAACTCCTATTCATATTTTTGTTCCAAAAGGAAAATTACAACAATACCACAGTAAAACGAAGCGGGAATTAGGTTATGCTTCACCACTTCCAACTCCAGAACCTTCCGAATCTGATGAAGAAGAATGATCTAACTCTTCTGATTCCATCTCATGGGATTCTGATACTAGCATTGGTCATGTTCATCGGATAACAGTATCTTCTAACATGGTATCTGTCGAATTCTCGAAAGATGATGAAGATGACATTGAAGAAGCTCCTGAAGTGGACCCTTTGGCACAAAGGATGGATAATCAGTGGAAACTTCGTTTTGAACAACGAGAACACCTACTGAGGATCAACTAGTCCAAGTTGATATTGAAGAGAATGGCATATCACGGCTAATCTTTATTAGCAAAAATCTCTCAAAGGATGATAAACAAAAATTAATTCACCTTGTTCGTGAATATATTGATGTCTTCGCCTGGAGTTATGAAGATATGCCAGGATTAGATCCTCAAGTTGTAACTCACAAACTTAATATCTTACCGAATGCCAAGCTTGTCAAACAACAACAACGACGATTCAAGCCTGAAATGATGGATGCAATTGATGATGAAGTCAAAAAGCTTATAGCTTGCGGTTTTATCAGAGAAGAATAGCATCCTGACTGGGTAGCCAACGTTGTACCAGTTTTGAAGAAGACCGGAAAGGTTCGAGTTTGCATTGACTTTCAGGATCTCAATGATGCTTGCCCTAAAGACGAATTTTCTCTTCCAATTACTGATGTCATGATCGACAATACATGTGGATTCGAACGAATTTCTTTCATGGATGGGTTTTCCGGATATAATCAAATCTGGATGAACCCTGAAGATTAAAGACATACTTCATTTCGTACTCCTCGTGGAGTGTACTGTTATACAGTCATGCCATTTGGTCTTAAGAATGCAGGTACAACTTACCAGCGAGCTATGAGTACTATCTTTCGAGATCATTTGCGAAAGACTGTCGAATGCTATGTTGACGATATTACTGTCAAAAGTTGTCTAAAGAAAGATCACATTCAAGATTTAAGAACTATTTTCAATCTAATACGCCAGCATCAACTCAAAATGAACCCCATCAAGTCTTTCTTAGGTGTCTCTAGTGGCAAATTTCTCGGCTTCGTCATTACCTCTAAGGGTATACACGTTGATCCCGAGAAGATCAAAGTCATTCAAGAGATGCGTCCTTCACGCAACCTAAAAGAGCTACGAGGATTCCAAGGTCGACTTGCGTACATCAGGCGGTTCATTTCGAATTTATCTGGACGTTGCAGACCATTTACTCAATTAATGAAGAAAGGTGTATCTTTCGTTTGGACAGAAGAGTGTCAATGAGCATTTGATGACATAAAGCGGTATTTAATGATTCCACCGGTTCTTATACCACCGATCTCAGGAATACCTTTCTTAATGTATGTCCGGACAATGGATCATTCATTGGGAGCTTTGCTAGCTCAGAAGCACAAGGAAGGTCATGAGCAAGCCATCTACTATCTTAGTCGAACTATGATTGGAGCTGAACATCGTTATAGTCCGGTGGAGAAGGAATGTTTAGCCTTAATGTTTGCTGTTCAGAAGACAAGACATTACATCATAGGCCAAACTATTCATGTCATATCCCGAGTCAATCCTCTTCGAGTCTTAATGAAGAAGCCAAGTATACTTAATTCTAGGCTTGCTACATGGGCCATATTATTAGCGCAATATGATATGGTTTATGTTCCTTAAAAGTCTGTGAAAGGTCAAATACTTGCTGACTTCTTAGCAGCTTATCCTGTCCCTGAAATATCTAAACTATATGACGAGATTCCAGACGAAACATTGGAATCAAATATGATCTCAAAAAAATTTCCTACTTGGCGATTGTTCTTTGATGGAGCTTCTAGAATTGGACCTGGAGGTACTCTTGTTGTTGGAGTGGGAATTATTCTCGTTTCACCAGATGGATTAGCTATTCAAAGGGCTTATTCTTTAGACGAATCATGCTCTAATAATGTAGCAGAATACAATGCCTTGCTCATTGGACTCCAATTAGCCAAACGATTGGATATTGAATATCTCGAAGTATATGGTGATTCTAAGCTAATTGTTAATCAGGTTAGAGGCAGAGGCATATATGAAGTTCGACATCAAGATTTGGTACCATATCACGAAGCAGCAACCAGGATAGCTTCTTCGTTCAAAGGGTTCTTCATCAAACATGTACGTCGCACATGCAATATAGAAGCTGATGCCTTAGCTAACCTAGCTGCGGTATTGGCAGTGCCAGTCAAAAGACAACAAATGTTTGTTATCTCTAATAGAGAACTATTTTGTGTTGAAAATAACCACAACATTGAATTCAGCAATCTAACTGAAGTTAATGTCATTAGCGAGGACTGGAGAGCATCTTTCATTAATTTTACAGTACATGACATATTTCTAGAAGATCCTAAGGAAGCTACAAGTATTCGTCGTCGATCGCTTCGGTTCTATTATAATCATACTACTAAAACTCTTTATCGAAGAACTTTTGATGGGTTACTTTTGAGATGTCTCGCAGGTGATGAAGCAAAATAGATATTACGCGAAGCTCATCATGGCATTTGTGGAGCACATCAGCCTGGTCCTAAACTACAGGATCGTGTTCGACGTATGGGCTACTACTGGCCCTCTATGGTATCAAATGCTATTGACTATGCAAGGAAATGTCGTGCATGTCAAATTTATGCAGATTTTATTCATCAACCATCGGAATTTCTTCATCCGGCTGCTGCCTCATGGCCCTTCGAAGCTTGGGGCATGGATATAATTGGCCTATCAATCCTCCTTCATCTAAAGGACATCGATTCATCTTGGCTATAATCGATTATTTCTCCAAGTAGGCAGAAGCTATACCTTTGGCTGAAGTAAAGACTAGTAGTGTCATCAACTTTATCAAACATCATGTGATATACAGATTTGGTGTTCCTCGCCGAATCATCCATGATAATGGGCCACAATTCGTCAGCCAGAAGTTTAATAGGTTCTGTGATGACAACAGAATCAATAATGTTGCCTCTACGGCCTATAATCCTACGGCTAACGGGTTAGCTGAAGCATTCAACAAGACCATTATCAAACTCCTTAAAAAGTTTGTCTCTATTAACAAACGTAATTGGAGTGATAAACTTGGAGAATGTCTATGGGCATATCGTACTACAGTCCGTAATCCCACAGGTTGTACACCTTTTTTGCTAGTATATGGATGTGAAGTTGTCTTACCACTGGAAATTCAAATTCCTTCATTGAGAATCGCCATCGCTAATGAACTTACTACAGAGAATAATGATCGTCTTCGACTTCAAGAATTAGAAGCGCTCGATGAGAAAAGGTTACTGGCTCAACAACACATTGAACTTTATCAAGCCTAGATTTCAAAAGCTTTCAATCGCAAAGTCAGAGTGCGAACATTTCAGGAAGGTGAACTAGTTCTTACAGTCAGACGTCCTATGACTATGACTCATATGAGCAAAGGCAAGTTCGAGGCAAAATAGGAAGGTCCATATGTGGTAAATAATGTTTTCTTAAATGGAGCCTATCAATTAACAGATATGGATGGCAGAGTTGCTATGATGCCTATCAATGGCAAATTTCTCAAGCAATATTACGTATAAAAGCAAAATGTATTTTATTTCAGAGACATGATGTAAATAAAAGTTCATTTTATTCAAAAGAAGAATGGAGTTACATAATATTAAGGACGAGGAGGAGGCCCCGATCCTTCATGATTAAATACATAGTTTGCCAACAGTTCAAACATTTTATTGTCTGAACTCACAAAAAACTTACAAGCAGCCATCCTCAATGCCTCTTCTTCGACAGTCTTTCCAGGCTCCACTAGCTTGGCAATCAAGTCATGTCCGGGTGTAGGAGAAGTTGAGCCTTCACCCCTTTCCTTCTGAGGAGGCACTGGAGGCTCAGCAAGAGGCGTCTCGATCTTTCCTTCAATCTTTGGAGTGAGCAAATCTTTGGAAGACATTTTATACAGAAAGAAAAGAAATGGACAATATCTACCAAAGTTTTATTCTATTTATAGATAGAACAACTAGATAGTCAACCTCGAGAACTGATGCGACTTTTTGAAAGAAGCCCAACTATTCGTCCATTTATAACTATTCGTTCATTCATAACTGTTCATTCATTTATAACTGATCATTTATTGTCCTTTCTTTGAAAATCGACGTGATTGTTCATTCATTTATTCTCTTCATCGAGAGTCGAAATGACTGTTCATTCATTCAGTGTCTCTTCCTCGAAAATCGAAGTGACTGTTCACTCTTCATAACAAGAATTCACATCCCTCACACCCATAAATTCCAATTATTTACATCAGCAACTTGTCACATCCACATTTCTCCTGGATTCTATTTTCCATATCATCACATCAAAATCAAATCATAAAGGAGAGAAAATCATTCTTTATTCCTTCTTTAAAAACATAGATACATCATAATGGAAATTTATTACATATCGGATTTTCGTTCTAAATATAACAAATGAAGGTCTATTACATCTTTGGATCTTCTTGTTGGTGCCAGTTCTTTGTCATCTCGTCCTGAAGCAGCGAGCAAGACAACAGAATCAACTCTGGTCTTCTCGTTCAGAAAGACGAGAGGAGAACCACAGAGTACAGCAGCCCAAAGAAAAGCTGTTGTCAATACAACTGGTGGAGAAAAGATGACCCATCATGGGAAATAGGAATGAGATCACCCTTGTGATACGATTCCTAATTTTGTCTCTTCACCATCCAACTCTCATATATAAAGGCTCTTCCTACCATCTGAGGAAGACCCTTTTGGACACAGAGAGTCATGAGCTGTCTGATGTAGGTGTCAGAAAAATGCTCTTCATAGCATCCATGTCGTCGATACCAGTTTTGAAGAAGCTTGCCAACCAAACTTCTGCAAATATTAACAAAGAAAGAAAAGTTAGTTAAATCTATCAAAACTGTACGCCGATCAACAGGCGCGTATCAACAGTGTGTGCCAATCAACAGGCGCATATCAGTAATGTGCGTCGATCAATAGGCGTATATCAACAGTGTGTGCTGATTAACAGGCGCATATCAAAACTGCGCGCCAATCAACATGCGCATATCAGCAATGTGTGCTATTCTCAGAAGCACAGGTGCATATCAACAGCGTGCGCCGATCAACAGGCGCATATCAACAGTATGCGTTGATCAAACAGGCGCATATTAATAGTGCACACTTCTGATCAAAGTCAGACACTGATTGCAGTGCGTGCTTCTTCTCAAAATTTCAAGCACATATCTACAACATGCGCTTCATTTCTACAAATTAACACCATTGGTTCTTTGCTGGAACTTACCAACTTCTGAAGGTGCGGCATGCAAAAGAATAGTATCAGGCTGAAGTGGCGCAAGTGAACTTGTGGATGTTGAATTTTTGCTGAACAGTGGGACCTTGTGAGAAGTCATCTTCTAATAAAAATAAAAGAGCATGAATGTCTCTTTCTTTCGTGTTGGCAATTCTTTTAAAAGCGTATACGTTGTTCTAGGAGTTTATTTCGGGAAAGAACTAAATAAGAGGCGCTCTTAACCACATGATGGCTGCCATATGTCTCTCAAAGAAACAGTAAACATTGAATTCGTCAAAAGAACATATCTACATGCGCCATTTAGAATCATAGCCACACAATAATGATGTCAGAAATTATAAATTTCATTTCATAAAGAGGGGTAGACCCCTACAGACAAGTAGGAGAAGACACATAAAAAGAAAATAAAAGCTGGCACGCTTTCACGTTATTTCTTTTTCTCATCTTCATTGGTCTGACTAAGGGCAGCGTCCAATTCTTGCATGTTGCGGATCCCCGAGCGACGCATCAGATTAAGGAATCCCTCCAAATTGCCGTGCTCTTCAGAGGAAAGTGATGGCCCACCACTCGAGTGATTGAAGACTGTTGGATTTAAACCAAAACAGTCTATGAAGTTCACCACCCTCAGTGACGGGTCAGCCTCCAACAAAAAAGTTGTAGGCATGACATCAGGTTCTGCTTCAGAGGACTTGATTTCAATGTAAGCATTTGTCTCCATCTCCTTCTTCTTAGGTGCCATCGAAGTACAGAAGTGAAGAATAAGTACAAGGACCAGCCCCTATATATATAAAACTAAACTGACCCTTCATATTCCTCATGGGAAACTGAAAATCATCAATGAAACTCGGGAAGACGAAGAGGAGATCGAGTGTTTTCGAGAAAGAAATTTAATTATGACGGCTGGGCATTGACTGGCGCAATCTAAGTCAAAAGTTTCATTATTCAAAGTAATTCACAACTTTGAAATCTTCTTTAAGTTTCGAAAACTTTGAAGGGGGTCTTGTAGGACCTAAAAATCAAGTTGTGCCATGCATTTACTACTCAACAATTAAGTTGCGCCCCAAAAAATTAAGCTGCGCCACTGATATGAAGCTTAGAGATTAAATTGCACTGCTGATCAGTTTGCGTCATATACTAGACTGCGCCCAGTCATATTATACCAAAGTCTACGTGGTGTCTGACATTTAATAGCCATCATTACCTGACAGCACTGACAACTGACAGCACAGTAAATGGAGAAAATCTCTTCGAATCCCTCGAATTATGTCGTTCGAGGAGATTGGATTGACAGCTGTCCTGTATATCTTATGAGTTGTGCCTAGGCGCAATCTAAACAAATTCCTTAGTTGCGCCTAGGCGCAATCTGAACAAACTTCTTTTTAAAAGCTGTCACGTGCCTATGCATTCAGTTGCGCCTAGGCGCAACCCAATCAGGCGCAGTTTGACTTGTTGACCGAAGCTCGCGCAACCTGATGAAGTTGAGACAACTTACATTCTAAAATAGGATAACATGGTGCACATGCCACTAATCTCTCAAGACGTGTCTACTATTCTGTACACGACCACGCGCATCTCAATCACATGATGTCATGCGTCTAAATACAGTTAGTACACGATTGATTAACTGAATGAAAGTTGGCGCAACATAAGGTTGGCACAACCCAATGTGGCGCAATCCAGTCTCGCGTACATCAGAATAACTGGTAAAACAGTTATTTCCAGAACTCTATAAATATAGTTTCCAATCATTGTTAAAGCATCACAGAGATCAAGAACTCTTGCAAAATTTTTACTACATTCTCCAGAGGCTCTAGTCTTCAAGTTCACATAGTCCAAGGGATAAAGTGATCGTCTTCTGATCAGATTTCTACAGTTGTACTTCTCCAGAATTCAAATTGTACTCTTGTACTCTTTTCAAAAGTTTGTAATAGAACAACTTTTTGTTTTTGCAAACAGGACTGTAGAAAATTTCTACAGTCCTCTACAGTTCTTATAATATATAGGACTGCAGAAATTTTCTACTGACCTATGTTATTTCATCCCTGGCTACAACAAAAAAAATTGAAAACCAAATAAAATACTATAATAGTTTTTCGAAAACCTACATTATGATACTAAGCTATAACAATGATTAGGAATGTTTTTTTAAAAGAATTACAAATAAAAATATCAAATGAATACATGGAGAATTATGAGACAAATGATTGGCAAAAATGTTTGTACCTTGTTTGTGAGAAGCCTTTGGGTGCCATCTTCAAAATTGGAAAGAAGATTAGGATTTTGGTGAAGATGAGGGGGTGGAGAAGAAGAAGTAGTAGTGTTTGAAAATAGAGGAAAAAATTAAAATAAATATGTTTGAGAGGGCTTGGTGAGAGAATGAGAGATGTACTAGCTAGCCTATAATAACAAAATGACTGTCATAAATAATTTTTTCTTTAAACTGAAAAATTTCAATTCAGGACTAGTCTTGAGCCTTGTTAGCAATCATTTGAATAAAACTCGTATTATACACGAATTTTTTCGTATCTTTCAAAAACGTATAATACTTGCGTACTTTTGAAAGATTCAAATCAGTACGTAAATTTTAAGCATGTCGAGTTTTAAACGTGTTCCGTATCAATTATTGAAAAAATGGGCACAAACAGTGTGATGGAAATTTGTTTAATTAACTAAATTTGACAACATATTTAAGAATGTGAAGTTTCTAACTTCAATATTTATATATTTTAAATATTTGACCGAATTTTTGAACGTATCTTATTTGCATTGGGCCAATTTATACTATTACTTTTGACGTTCCGAATTTTTCCCATTCCTAGAATTAGGGCTAAGCATTATTCAGTTTTGGGCCGAAAACCAAACCGAATCGAATCGAACCGAATAAGGGTTTATATTCGGTTTTCAAACATTTGGGTCGGGTTCGGTTTGAGGAAAACCCAGAACCCTTAATCGGTTTAGGTTTCGAGTTTGCAGTTTGGTTTCGGTTGAAAACTGAAACCCGAATAAGAATGTAAAATTACAAAAATATCCTTACATTTATATATACCCAAAAAACCCTAAATTTCCATCTAACTCTCTCTCTCTCTCTCCACTTTTTAAACTTTCTTCTGCCGGCGCAGCCGAAACCCTAACTTTGTGTCTGACCCTTCTCTCTTCTCCCTCTTCCTGGAGCTTTGAGAAACCCTCGTTTCTCCTAAGTCTTTGAGAAGCCCCAAGGCCCCAACCCTTGACTTCTCTTTCTCTCTGGATTTCTGGATCTGGAACTGAGGGTTTCTCCCCAAGGTCCCAAACCCTCAACCTCGACTCCAGTTTCTCTCTGGATCTGGAACTGGAAGCCTCGTCTCTAAATATATTTTCCTTCTCTCTAGATCTTGATTCTTGAGCATGTAAGTAATTTTTTTTTCTTTTTTCTTTTTGCTTTTATGCATTTTACTTGGTTCTTAGTTCTTCCTTTTTTTTGTTGATTATGAAGGCATATTTACCTCTTGCAACACTGACAAATTAAGGTATATTTTACGATAATTTTTTATTATTTACTCTCTTTTTGGATTAAGTACTTGGTTGGTTAATTTTTTAAAGCAATTTATACTTGTGCTATATTAGTATATTTTATGTGCATGGAGCCAGGGACACGTTAACTTAGCTAACTTAGTTTTGTACACTTTAACTTAGTTAAAGCAATTTTTACAGCAACTTTTTTCACAGTGATTGGATTTGTTTTGTGGAATCTGGGTGGCACACGTTAACTTAGTTTTATTATTTGTTAATTTTGTATGTAAAGAAAATTTGTATCTACAGATATCTAGAAATAAATTCCTGAAATATTGGCTTTATATGGCCATGCATCATGTAGACTGGATACTTGAAAATAATTGTAAGTTGGTTAGTTTTAAGGATGCATGTAAGGCATGTTCAAAAATCTGAGGTGGTTTCATATTTTGTAACTGTGAATTTTGCAGGTCTTAGGGGCTTGGATTCTTGGTTTAAATCTAGGCTTTGACTTTGAGCCTATTCGCTTGGATTTATTTTGGCTTGAATCGTTGTAGACTCATCTCTCTCTCTCTCTCTCCTCCTCCCTCTCTCTCTCCTCCATCTCCTCCTCTCTCTCTACTCTCTCTCCTCTCTCTCTGTGTGATCTAATAATATATATATATATATATATATATGAGTGTGTGTGTGTGTGTATATGTGTGTGTGTGTGTATATGTGTGTGTGTGTGTGTTCAGTTTGCAGGGCAAATTATTGCTTATAGTGCTTAGTTTGCACAAACATCGCAGCGTGCAATGGCCAGTTTGCTTATAGGCTAAAAAAGCTTTAAAATCTGAACATTTTTGTTGATTGAATGATTTTTTATCCTAATAGAACTTTTTTTGCATAGTGATTGGATTAGTTTTTCTTACTTGTTTAATCATTTATTGATTGATTGATTTTTATAAGAACGTGATTGATTTTTTTCATAGTTATTGGAGAGTTTTGAATATTATAATTGATAAAAACAAGTAAAAACTGATAAGAAAAGATAAGTTATTATTAAGATTTAAGAACAAGTAAACTAAGATTGCTTATTTGTTTAAAAAAAACTATAGCTTATATGATATTTACTAATTAATAGGTCATTTATTGCATCAAATTAGTCGAAGTTCATGGCATCAACGTCATACTCATGCAATGTGCGTATTCTTATCTTTTGTTTTATTTCTTGATTTGCTTTAGATTTGTAATATATTTGTGTTTCTTTTTGTAGCTCCCCTTCCTGAAAATTTTGAAATATTTTATTATTATTTATTCTATTTGAATGGTGATTTGTAGATTTTTATAAATAATTGATTAGTTAATTATTACGGTAGATGATTTTAGCCATGGTTAGGAATTGGAGTACAAGGTGACTAGAAATCATGGCACGGATAGTGCAGTGGCGTGCTTTGACTAGTGTATTAGCCATACCAGGGAAGAACCAACCATAAGTGTGTCCTAACTAGGAAAACTAGACCAAGTTGCGACTTAGCCCTTACCGAAGATTTATTTATTTATTTATTATATTATTGAGTTTTAGGGAACCCGGTTGTACCAACTAGTCCAGATTGGACCCAAAACAAGCCCAAGCCAATATAGTCGTGCAGTACGTCCAATGACATTTGTGTTGATGTATTTTGGTATGATGGTGCCGTATTCCGTTTTAATGATCTAATGAATATTTTCTAAGTATTCTTAATTAAATATTATAAATATCGTTATTAGTTGATATTCAATAATATTTGTATAAAATAGGTCCTTGTGCATTTTTGGGATTACTAGACTGTACATAATGGTATATACACCATTATTGGTTTATTAATTTTTTATTATATTATTATTATATTATTATTATTATTATTATTATTATTATTATTGAGGTTATTATTATTAATATTATTTTATTATTATTGGTTATATTTTTTGTCAAATAAATGTTATTGGGATTTATTTGGGGTTTATGGAGATTGTATATAAGTAATATATAGATATATATGTATGTATATAGATATTATTTAGTTGCTGTGAATATTTATTGTTGTAGTGGTATGTATGCATAGGATAATATATATATTATATATATTATATTATTATAATATATATATATATATATATATAGATATATTATTTTTTTATATATATATATATATTATATATATATTATAATAGATATATATATATATATATCTATATATAATCTATATATCACACACACATATATAAAAAAAAAAAAAAAAAAAAAATACACACACCACATATATGTGATATACATAATATGTGTATTATATATATATATATATATATATATATATATATATATATATATATATATATAGATATATATATATATAATATTATATAGATATATATATATATATATATATATATATATATATATATATATATATATATACAGGTATATAAATATATATATATATATTTATATACCTGTACATATATATTATATATATATTATATATATTATTATATATATAGATATATATATATATATATTAATATATATATATATATATAATATATATATGTGTGTGTGATATATAGATATATACGTGAGTATATAGATAAATATATAGGTATGTGTGTGAATAATAATATATATATTATATACATATATATTATATATTAAATATATAATATTATATATATATATATCTATATTATATTATATATATATATATAGATATATATATATATAATATATATATATATATATATATATATATATATATATATATATAGATATATATATAATATAAATATATACCATATATATATATATATATATATAATATATATATATATATATATATATATATATATATATATAATATATATATATATATATATATATATGATATTTTATATATTTATATATATATATATATATATATATAATAATATAGATATATAATATATATATATATATATATATATATATTATAGATATTTCATATATTATATATATATATATATAGGTTTATATATATGTAGATATAAATATGCTAATAGGAATAATATATATATATATATTATATATAAATATATATATATATATATAGAGATATATATATATATATAATATATTATTATATATGTGTGTGTGTGTGTGTATATAAATATGCTAATTGGAAAACAAAACAAACAGCCCAAGCCCGGGCCAGTCCAGCCCGGACAGGCCAGCCCAGACCCAGCCCAGGAGACCCACAATTAGCAGTGCTAAGCCCAACCCCCCAGGCTGTTAAGCCGACTACACATAAATGTATATAGAGAAAGAAATCTCTCGAGAGTAAAACCTAGCCGAATCCCTCGACCCCGACTTCCTGACGCGCGCGCGCCCCTAGGGCTCCGCCGCGCGAGCCGCCGCACGGTGGTTGGCCCGCCAGCATCACCGGCCATACGCGCGCACAGTGGCCGCACATAGCAGCATATGCGGTTTGGAAGAGTCGACTTCGCGCGGAGAATTCTCCCCGATCGGTCGACGGTTTGTCGAGCCGATTGCTCAGGTATGACCCCAACACAACCACCTTCAAACCCTAATGATTATATTCTGTTATAATCGCGCGACCGATCCAGGAAATCGACATGAAGTCGATCAAAAACCTGTCCAGAAACAAGGTATATAGCAGTCCATATACCCACGTTTGAAGATCGATACCGATCGATCTATTACCAGTATAGAAATTGTGCTTGAACACAACTACAGACCACATGTAGGGCTTTAAACTCCTTCTGGTAGTTTAATTTATCGTTTGTTACAAGAAAAGATTTTTGATTGTAAAGTTCATGAAAAACAGTTTTCAAAATGATATAAAATTTAGAAAAAACTTTCGATACGACGTGCGTCCCGCCAATCCGGGCGACGTGGTTGCGAACCGAAAGCATCGAAAGGTGCGTATTGGCTTCGTGGACGTGTGGGCTTTGACAAAATTTAAATTGGTTGCGTGTGCGCGACAAATTTGATGCGTATCCGTCGAAATTTATCGTATCGGCCTCTGTGCAAACTTTCTAATTACTTTGTGCACGCTCGTCAGATTGAGACGAAACTTGCGCCAACATGACCGTATCATTTTTCTGGTCATGTATGCCAAGTTTGGTCCAATTCTGAGACAGTTGATCGGATCACCGTTTTGTGGGCCCCACGATCCGACTCAACGGACGATTTTGTGCATGGCCCGTCGAAATCTAAATTTGGACATACGGTTGGGTTTGAATCAGAAAATCAGACCTGTTGACATGAAGTTTGACGACTTTAGAGACCTTTGACTCTGGCACGCTTTTCGGTACAAAGCGGGTCCAACAGCGGACACTGTTTTGACCCGAAATTTTTGTTTTGTCCCTGTGTCCAGAATTGGACTTAAGGACAGGCAATCCTAGCTAATTTGACTATTCTAAAAATATTGGTAATATTTATTTCAGCATCCGGAGACTTTTTGCGTGTGTTGACTTTAGTGACTCATCTGAGTGGTTGTACTATCGGTTTCACCAGCAAAGGACCTCAGGCAAGTACAGTTTCTGATTGCTTTCGATTCATAGTAGTCTTTCCATTTCATGTTTATGCATATGTTATCTTGCTTGTTGACACATTGTTACACAGATTAGTGTCATGGATCTCTACATATATTATTTCTTGATTGTCGTGTTTTCGTGTTTTGTGACTTGTTCGAGTCCATGATTAGTAGTCGGAAGGAGAAATATCTTAGTAGATATGTGGACTACCCAGAACTATCCCTGTGTCTTTCATGGAGAATAGCAGCTGCACACGACACGTGCAGGGTGTCAGATTTACCCCCTAGTCGTTCACATGTCGAAACTGATATTCAAATCACGTAGATAGTTGTATTTTATTAGTTTTTCTTGTCTTCTTCACCACTTGCCATGTCATCAGTTACTTTCCGGTTTTTATCTCTTATATGTTATTTTATGTCTTGTAAATTCTATTATATTTTTGTATTGTCGTCGGGTTGTGTTCTTGTTCCATTCCTGACTGGAAACCAACATTTTTCAGGTTAGCTGCGGCTTCACTTAACATGGGAGATACGGGTGTACTTGCAGACCAAAACCTAGAAATTAGATAGAAATGGTATCATTTTTATTACTTGTAAGAACTTGTACTTTTCTTTAAATATAAATCTTGTAACTGTTGTAATAAATTTAGAAATTTGAATGAGCAATAAATGTTACATTTTATAATTTTGAGCATCTTGGCGTGATAGCGTTCTACTACCGCCGACTATGTGGCGTAGGCTGGCTTGGACACGTCTCGTATCCGAAAAAGCGGGTGCGGGTCGTGACAAGTTTTTGTGGTGGCCCATGCAGGTCAGTTTTCGCAAAAGATTGCGAATTCGTGATGGTACTTAAGTTATTCGTACCATTACGAGCCTGCGACAAGAAAATGCTTATTCACAACCTAGAGTTAAATTAATTTAAGAGAATGACTAGGACTAGGAGTCCCTTGTTCAAATTGACCCGTTGGATAGTTAAGGTTGTTGGATAGGCCATGCAATTTAGATAAGGAATTATTAAATTCAGACAGCTTGCCAGATCTCTATAGATACACTATCACTTTTGATATGATGATATGGTCCAAAGTGGATGTAGTATTCACTTGGTAAGTTAGGCTTTCCTAGAATTAAGGCTCTAATCTTGATAAACTGTTTAATTTTCTTTTGCTCTATTAGATATAAATCTTATATCATAAGCTAGAAATTAATTTCTATTTTGCTGTAAGAAATTGGTTTATAATTCCTGATTCTGTTATTCATATACGAATCTCGAGTTAGATTTGATTCAAAGTTTTCCCTCAGTCATTTGAAATACATATGAAATAAATATTACGATGTTCTTACTTCTCTTGTCTTCAATTATTTCCTCCCCGATCAATCTTTTACTTTAATGATTGAGACTTATAGGCGGATGTTTACGCCTTCTATCATAGTCAACTAGTTTGAATCTCTAGCAGCTCCTTGAAGTTCTTAAGAATATAGTTGGAGTAATTTAATGACTGCAATGGCTAGACAGCAGCGCACTGGCGAGGCACGACCCATAGAGTTGAAATTATTTCAAGGAATCGTAGGTATGGAACATTGCTAAAACTATATCTTCGTTGACCTCTTTAGACCTTATGTCAATATAAGGTAGAGTATCTGATAGCATATCACATTTGAATCACAGAACCAAGGGTTTACCACCGCCAGAGTATACGGACGAGGCATAATTCTTGGTAAAATGACTTCAGACGTGAATACGAGTTTAGAATACTATAGAGGATAGGAAAATGCCTTGTATGTCCCATAGGATCCAAAGCCAATACTAGTAAAAGTTCTGTAAGTTGGGTAGCATGTCTTCCAACCTAGCATTTTGTGGTCCTTGTGATCTATTAACAAGGTAATTGACTAACACTAATAGGTTTACCTAGAATATGGAATTTAGAGGTCCATAACCCATTAGTCGACCAAGGCCTTATGGATAGGTAGATAGTAGGATGACCGTATAAGCAGTAACACCATGTAAGGTTTTGATTCTCTCGAAACTCGAACCACTTGTGCCTTCTCTTTCAAAAATCTCACATACTTGTATTTTGACTATCTTGACCAATGCTGCTATTACCACCTAGTTTTGCAAGCTTATTCTTTTATCGAGCTTGATTCAAGACATATGCTTATTGGGGACGCCTACTAATATATTGTCTAATCAGAATCGATGTATTACGGTCTGATCAACCTTAGTACACTCGGTTCGCTCTCCCTCTGATTAACCTACGTGGATTGAGATGTAGATGGCTCTAGGATCTCATCTGCGACTGCATTGACAATTCCTCTTGAATCATACATTCGCCTTTGAATCACGTAATTGTATTCAGTGACATCTTTCTTGAACTCTCTATTGTCTTTGTCCTTCACTGATTTGGAATGACGAAAGCACATAATTGGTAGATAAATACTGGGTATCCCCATGGCTATGATAGTTGTACACACAAGTATAGCTACCATCGGCCAGCCTTATGACTAGAACCCTGCCTTGAGTTACCCGTTCTCCCTCTCGGCCCTCAAACTACTATTGGGACCTTCTAGCCATCTGAATTTGAGAATGATTAGGATTTTACCCTTAGTCAAAATGCCAACCTAGGAGACTATCTATTCTCAAGAAACCGATCGTTGTGAGTCTCTAATTATTTGCTTGAAGCTTGCTTTAACTAGCAACCCTTAAGCCTTAACCCAACCTTTCCCCGACCAAGCCCATAGTTTAGACATGAGATGAATAGATAAAGGTAAGGACAATCATTTACCATGACTATGGTAGACACCCATCCCGGGATTGGTTTCCAACAAACATTACCCTAGTTATGTAAATTTTATTATTAAGACCTAACTAGTATTGGAACACCACAGTTACTAGTTTAGCCAATACCATAGCTTAAATACCCTGTCCTATTATGATCTACAGTTATCAACAGCGATACATGACCACTACAGCCCATACCACTAGAACCCTTGTGATAATAGTCTGGCAGGCTTGACACAAATAGGAATTTACGACTCAGTTATTAGAAATCTCTTCATATAATATGCCTTAGAATTGGTTACCTCGTCGATAACTCTTGTATACTATGGACGAGTAGATCATTCTATTTTATCGACCATGTGTCAATATACACACTCGTTTTCCATTTATTGAGGAACGATCCTTGACCTGACTTATATCTACCGTATCCCGTTACGCCTTGCCTTATTCTTTATAAACAAGAGTCGAGGTACAATATTCGGACTTTGGAATTCTTCTAACCTCATTATTCCTAAACCATGTCCTAGCTTCTAAGGTGAGTAAACTGTAAGCCTTCTAAAATTTTAGGATAGACAAGGATTACCGATTTATTAGAATAATTTTCATTAGGATGATAATTAGTGCCCCATGAACTCCCACTTTTCATTTAGATCATTTTGTGTCCCCAATCGTGTCATTAATATTCGAAGCACGAGACCAGCAGTTACCTTCCAGCAAATTTCATATGCAAGATCTAGACGGGTCTACCTTCATCTAGGTATATCATGTCCCACTCAAACACGTCCACTTGTACTCTATTTTGTGGTACGACTTTCAGGTCAAAAGGACTAGCTATAACCCTTACCATAATACCGGTATACTTCTCGACTTTCATTTAGAGCCTCAACTTCGACTCAATTCCTTCGACTCAATATATGGTGGTGACCGATTCGAAGCCCACTGCGCACATACCACTAATGTGCCACCCAATTGAGGCATCATGTGCTACTTAAATACCAAAGTCACCGAAGGTGCATTTTTGCGCTTTAGGAACCTAGCCAACCAACCTGACTGGCAACCAGCTCAACCACTTGGATCGAAACCTATTCTAGGTTACCCTAACCTAGTAGAAATAGTCTTATCATTGGGATCTTGTCCAATTAATATATATTGAAATTCAAGGTTCATCCAACCAATGATTGATGTCCAATCAGAGAACCCATTAAGACCCAGTAAAACCCATCCATACATACCACCATATTTGGACTATAAAACCGAAACTAATTGAAATAGGTCCCTATACCTACTATGTAGTCTCCACCTCTTAGAATGTGATGTCATTCGTAACCCTATTCCATCTACCTGGAAGTCGCGATACGATCTTGTAGTGCACCTACATCCCTTGCTCGTGTATTCAAATAACCACAGAAAAGATCACAATCTTGATTTCTTAAATTCTGTTCTATTATGGAACCTTGTCTAGATTAATTTCGAGAACGAAACTTCTGTATTGCACGGATTGCAAGCCCCTCTAAGAAGTGAAGGGTTCTTCGATTTATCAAGTGACTGGACTGGAGTAGCCCAATCTAGCAAATAAGTCAATGGTTCATAAACTGTCTTTCTATCTGCACCATTGAATACTCTCTACCGCTCTTGAAACTTCATATTTGCTCTCGACTATTCTTCCTTATCTTCCTGTCCTTCCTATTTCAGAGCGACGAATGGTCATGCTTATTAGAATTTATCAATATTTCTTAGCTACTTGTGTAAATTTGTTGCTTGTTAAATCTTGGGTTGCTTGATAGATAAGAGAGGATTATATATGCCATATGCAGTAGATATCTGTTGGTAGGATTGTTAGTGTCACGACCCGCTCCCGAATAATCAGACACGAGTCGGACACGCCCAGCCTTCGTCGATAGACACGACGAAGTAAGCTGTACCAAGCTAGAAAAATCTAACCAGATAAATATGAATGTATACAATCACAGCATCTATAAAACGTTCCCAAAATGATCACCATAATCCACAAATCCATATATCAAAATTGTACTAGTCATCAGGAATGAAATGTACAATATCTAGGAGTAAAGCTAAACAGTCTAAACCTGAAACCTCAAGCTAAGTCATGTCTCCATCCTGCTTAGCTAATATCCTGGGCTCTGGCCCGTAGGGTAGAACAATATCCTGCAGGCACCTGCAACATATCCTAGTCAGGAGCGGAGCTAAGTATATCCAAGTAAATGAACATGAACATCATGATATGAACAAGAACAGAAAATATATATAAAGTACAAGAAATGAGAACAAGACATGAAATTGAACAGAAAATACTAAAAGTAAATACAGGGAACATGATATGAGTCCTGAACATGAAATACAACCTGAATATGAAATACAACCTGAACATGAAATACAACCTGAATCCTGAAATGTGCAAGATTGAAATACATCCAGATTGTGTGATCGGCTTGGGTAGATTCAATGAACATGAAATGGTACGGCTTTGGTCCCGCATGCACGATGCGGGACCTAAGCTATTCACATAAATAGTAACAGGGTTTGATCACACAACTGTAGTATTTCTCCTTCCAGACACAAGTAACTCATGAAACATGAAACCAGACAATCCCGTGATACATCGTGTCAACAAGGTGATACAGGAATGAATATACAAGACATGAGAAAATGAACAAGTCCGAGGAGTATACTTGCCTTGCTCAGGGTGATCGAGAAAGGGTAGTAAAGCTGTATGTCCACATGTTTAATAAGTACATGTTGGTTAAGTTCTAATACTACACCAGCTATTTCAGGTTAACTAAATAATCTAATTACTTATCAAGTGTAAACACCCTAATTTTAGTTTACATTCATCTATATACATTATTATATAAATATTGGGTTGAGAAATATTTTAGAATTTATGGTCACCCTTTTCATTGTATTAATTAATTTTCGTATTATTATTATTTTATCTATAAATTATTGAAAATGTAGATACTAGATAATTACTATAATTCAGCTGTCTATAAGTGTATATAATCAAATATGTTGATGTTGTAGTTGTACTTATATAATAATATATATATATTATAATATATATATATATATATATATATATATATATATATATATATATATATATATATATATATATTATTGGCTCTGATTATTTATAAATATATCTGTTAGGACTTCAGGCACTAAGTATAATATTGCTTGTTGGGAGTTATAAGTCCATATGTATTATATTATCTGTTTAGGGATTTAAGATTTGATTTATATTTTCCCATCTATTAACTTCGTACTTGTTAGCATTTTTGCTTGGGCCTCACCCCAAACCCAGCCTAAAACCTCTCTCCTCTTCCTATATATATGCCAACATGTTACATGGTGATGTAGCACGACCTAAAACCTAGCCGCAAATTCTATTTCTAAACTAAGCAAATTCTTCTGCAGCCTTTCCTTCTCCATCTTCTTCCGGTCTACACCATCGAGTTCCTTCTCCAAACCCTAACTCCACCCCTCCAAGTCAATCCTTATCCTCGCCAGAACCGCGATCTCCAGCCTCCTCTGAGCTCGAGGCCCCACTCGGTCGCCGAGCTTTTGCTGGTCCCACGAGAGCTTCTGTTGACCGCCTACAACGACCTCTAGGCAGAAGACTGCACAGCACGGCTGTGACTGTCGTCCTTCCTCCCCGACGGCACAGTTCTGTAGCACCTCCACACCTCCGCATGATCTAGATCGGCCACGCACTTTACATCCTTGACTTCGGGACATCGACCAGACCCCGACACCGTGCTCGTTGTCGACGCATACGTCGGTCAGCCGGGCTTCGTCACTGAGCAAACTGCGTGTGTATCCGTCGAGCCTCATTGTGCATAGCACCATCATGAATAATCTCCAACCTCCAGGTCTCCCTTGCGTGGATGGAGGAGTCAAGACGGAAGCTCTCACGTAGAAAGAGATGCAGCAAAGGCTGTAGCTTGAAGAAGAAAACCCATCAACATGAGACATTAGCTTTTAGAGGTAAAGACCTAATTAACCCCCATCTTTCAGTTATTTATGCTGCATATAGGTGAATGAATGTTAATATAATAATTATGTTTAGTTAATATATACTACAGGCACATCATAGTATATATGATACCTGGTTATATACAAATTATATGCAAGTATGCAATTACCACATATACTTATTAGGCATGTAATCTAGGTAGGCTATAATGTAGTACTGTTCACGCATGTGCATATAAATCAGATGGAGCATGCACTTGTCTCTTTCTCTCTCTTGCAAATCGAATACTTGTATTTTCACATATAAACCTTCTCTTCTCCAAATAATATTAATATAATATTATTGATACCCTACTTTATTGTTCACGTGGGAGCCCTTAGCACTCACCTAGGTAGAAGCTAGATTTGTTTTGTTTTATTCCAAGCATGGAAGAAAGGAATCTTTTTCTTCCACGAACTTCACATAACCAATTATTTGAGATGCCATCAAACAAGCAACACCATTCCCTTCACTATTTCACGTAGTAACCATGCTTAATATAGAATAGTATTGGCTAAATTGCAAATAGACCCCCCACCTCTTTGGTTATCCACTATAGCATCAACAATAGTAACCAATGCAGGTAATTATTGAAAATAACTATGCATGCATACACGTGGGCCATTAGACAATTATATTGTGCACGTTCGTCAGATCGAGATGAAACTTGTGCCAACAGGACCGTATCATTTTTCTGGTCCTGTATGCCAAGTTTGGTCCGATTCTGAGACAGTTGATCGAATCGCCGTTTTGTGGGCCCCACGGTCCGACTCAACGGGTGATTTTGTGCACGGCCCGCCGAAATCCAACTTTGGACATACGTTTAGGTTCGTATCGGAAAATCGGACCTGTTGACATATAGTTTGATGACTTTAGATACCATTGACTCTGGCACGATTTTCGGTACAAAACGGGTCCAACGGCGGACATCGTTGTCACGACCCGCACCCTGAAGAGGGGCACGAGTATGTGGTTACGTCCAGCCTACCCCGCAGTATCGGCGGTAGAACGCTCTATATAGGGTCTGTAATTACTACGACTAAAACAGATAAATGTACCTGTACAGTATATACTCTCCGAATGGAGGTGACATAGCAATACAGTCTCAATCACATATATCAAACTAAGGTAGATAGTACGGAAAAGGAAATATGATAGAATAAATAGGAAATGAGTCCAAGATCCACAAATCAGAGCTATACACAAACATCCATGGTCTCAGAAAGTATATAATAGATACTACAACTGACAGTGCTAGCTGGCTCGCATGCCAGGCAAACCTAACTAGCTAAGCTACTCAGGATGAGCAAAATCTAGTGGCTCTACCAACAAGCCACTGTCTATGCCTACTCCGTCAGACTCTACCCCATAGTAGGTCGGGCAATCAGCCTCTGAATCATCTGTAAAATTTGTCAACGATATCCTGTCAGGAAAATGAGCAAGTACAAACACCAACAGCAGTTCCATATGAATTGACAAATTCTATAAGAGACAGTGTAATGAAATACAAGACAAAATCAACTGAAAATATATATATCATGGTGTGAGTACTGAAAAAGGACGACGATATGAATGTATATAGTGCGACTTGGGGACTGTTCGGAAAAGCCGAGTTACAACCCCTAAACCAAACAAGGACTGGGGCTGTAACCCTTCTCCCGAACAGAACTTAGTCACCACAGATAAATAATATAAAAGGTGCCTTGAACTATTAGTGCGTCATGTGATCGGCTTGGGAAAAACATGTTCAGACTTTCCATCTGACCGGCTACAACCAAATAACAAGTGTGAAGATAAGGCTGGTCACCATGGAAAGTTGTGAACAAGTAGCTATGGACAAGTGTCGAGTACAAGTGTGAAGCAACAAGTGGGAATTTTGATCACACAACCACTAATAACTCCCCATCCCCGAATAGTATAAAGGATCCGGACATAACATGTCATGACATGAGATTCAAAAGCAGGTGATCAGCCCACTCCCAAGTCCATGTCTATACAGGTACAAGTAACAAGTCGAGTCTTGTACCAATATACCAAGTAATCCGGGAACAACATCTCATGCCGGGATCCGACATATACTAGTCCATGAAATATCGTGTCTGGAAATCAAGTAAGACACTACAACTGAATCGGATATAGCAGATATCAAGACAATGAAAACTATCAGTGAATGTACTCGCCTGTGGTCCTGAGCTGATAGGATGAACAGACGCTCAGAGCGATCACAGACCTAAGATAAGATACTATGAGTCAAACAGGGCTAAATACTGAAAAATAAAGCTGGTTTAAGTCATAAATGCAAGTCTAAGTCAAAACTAGGTCAATCTAGGTCAGACTGAGTCATACTGGATCATACTAGGTCATACTAGGTCATTGGGAGTCAATCCAAGTCAAACTAGGTCGAACGGGGTCAAAGATTGACTTACAGTTCGATTTTTGGTCAAAAGTCAACCCTGGTCAACTCTGGTCAACTCTAGGTCAACTCTAGGTCAAACTAGTCTAATGTTGACCAACTGTTGACTTTCAGTCAACTGGTCAACTCTGGGTTGGTTTCGGTCAAATCGGGTCGCCTAAAGGCTAAGTTTGACTTCGGTTGACTTTTGTTGACTTTTAGTCAAAAAGGTCAACCGACATCAAAACTAGTCTATGAGCACCATATTTGATCATTACCAACCAAAGGAATCGGGTTCCAACTCTATCTTAGACTCCTAACACTAATACCCTATTCCTAGGCAAAACTAACATTTATCCTACCAAGGTAAATCCCCATACCTTGCCCAATCTCAATGAAACCCCGCTAATACCCAAGATACTAGCCTAGGCTCCTTAGGGTAGCTAGATACCAACTTATCTAAGGTTTACCTACCAAGATTTATGGGTATCCTAGGTATCTAGGCTATGTTAGGACACATGGGTATTGATTTACCCTATTACCTATCCTTACCCATATCGTATACCCTCACCACTCTCACACTCAACCACACCACTCACTCTCACATAATACACTCACAAATATCACACTCTAATAGGCTCTCCTATAGGCTTTCCTACTAGTTTAGATATAGGCTATCCTATATGCCACTAGCTATACACTCTAGGCTCTCACACACACACACACTCACAATACACACACACCCACATAGCAAATATGTGGACTGATTTGTGGGAAAAAGAGGACTGGTTTGGGCTACATGGCTGTCCATTTTGGACAGCCAATAGGACTGAATTTGTGACAAAAGTGGACTGCATTTGATGGGTTATTATTGGACAGGAATGGGAGCAAGGGGGACTGTTATTTGGACAGTCCAAAGGGTATGTGTAGGACTGAAACTTGTGGCATGTAGGGGCTGTTTTGACAGTAAAAAGGATGGGGTTTGGGGCAATCATGGGCAGCAAGATGGGGGGGTTTATGGGCTGTTCTTGACAGCAGGAAATGGGGTTTTAGGGGCTGTTTTGGAGTGAGGGGACAGCCAACAAGGCTTGGCTTCATGGACTGAAATAGGAGCAATAAGGGACAGCTACTTGGGTAATTTCTGGACTGTTTAGGGACAGCCACATTGTGGCTTGGTTAGGACTGAATCTTGGCCAAATGGGACAGCCATCATGAGGGTTTAAGGGCTGAAATTGTGGTACAATGGGACAGGTTTAAGGCTGTGTAGGACAGCATGTATAGGGTGATGTATGGACAGCCATAGGGGTGATTTGAGGGGGTATTTTAGGACTGTCATAGGGTGGAATGAGGACTGTCTTTGGGCCATGTTAGGACAGTTTTAGAAGGCTAAAATGGGGACAGCAAGGTCTGTTGTCAAGGGACAGCAGAGAAATGGGTATTCCCCCCTCTCCTATCACCCACAACTCTCTCATAACTCTCTCTATAACTCTCAACCTAACTCTCTAACACCCACTCTCAAACACCTTGCCTTCACACATCAAAACACATACACACACTCACTAATCCTCTCTTGGCCGACCCCTCTAGCCCCCATCCAAACACCAATCCACACAAACACATGCCATAGTATATATGTACATATATAATGTACATATATATAATGTACATATATATATATATATATATATATATATATATATATATATATATATATATATATATATATATATATATATATATATATTTGGTAATATATATTAATCTCTATGTATATATATATATTTTTTGTATATATATATATATAAAAAAATATATTTATACATAGAGATTAATATATATTACCAAATATATACACATATAGATATTAGAATATAATACATTATGATACATTGGAAATACCTTCTCTAAACAATATAAAATCTGGAATTTAAATGTCTAATAATTAATCATACAATATATATATTAAAACAAGAGTCCAATAGGAATTTTTCCACTTGGACACAAACCTACACATAGGACACTCCTAAAAGTCTCCAAAAGGACACGAAACGGACACAAATGGAGACACAACCATGGGGGTTATTCCTATGGGTCAAAAATAATCCTATATGCATGTTGGGGTGATTAGAGAAGAGATTATACCTTCCGGGAGAGAGATTCAAAGGAAAAAGCTTTCCGACTCGACACCGACACGTAGAGATTCCCAAAGGACACGAACGAGCTCCGAATCCTCTCAAACTTGGGGAGCTCCTTCCTTGGCTTGAATGGAAAAGGAAGGATGAAGATTTGGTGAAGAAATGGAAGGATTTGGTGATGGTTTGATTAGGAAAAGCTCTCTAAAAAAAATGGGAAGAACAAGAGAGAGAAATGAAAGGGGAAATAATAAAGTGACTTGTGCCTATCCATGCCAAAAGTGGCCAGCCATAATGGTGGATTTTGTCCTATTAGGAAAGGTCAAAAAGCCCCCTACACTAATCTATTAGTTAATACATGGAAGGGCTTCTAAGTCGGGGGTAGTTTAGTCATTCCTAAAACCACTAATCCAAATTAATCCTAACAAAAATAATTAGCCTAGTCACTAACTAAAATATCTAACATGTGGGCCATGGCTAACTAGTGTATGGGCCCGCTAAGGTCAACCTACCCCGGGTCCCCGATACAAGTCGGAATGAGCTGAAATTCGAACCCGACTCAAATAACCCCAAAATATTACAGTAAATAAATAAATAATTCCAAAATAATTTAAAAATAAAAAATGACAAAAATACCCCTGTTTCTGGAAACTGGGGGTGACAAATCTATCCACCTTAAAAAAATTTCGTCCTCGAAATTAAAACCAAACAATAGTAAAATCTCAAATTCACAAGTCATGGCTAAAAATTTAAAATGATTAAAATCTTAAAAATCAAAGCAGGAATTGAATGACTAAATTTATAAAATTTAAAATTACTCTCAAATATAAGTCTATCCACCTTAAAAGAATTATCCAAAAACTTAAAACGAAGCAAACACAGAAAATTCATACAATTTGATAATCGTATGCGTCTGTCCAATAATCATGATACTCAGAATCTCCGTCATGCCAGTGAGCAAGGCTACGATAATCACAGAGTCCTCAACTACGGTACATACCTCTAGAATTATGGTATTTAAAATTTTTGCATTGCCGCTAGCTTGGCAGCGAAAACCTTAAATTCCCACACCCGAGAGATACGTCCATAGTCTGACTATATGTCCTCACTCTGCCTGCTAGCATGACCCTTGAGGATTCTAAAATCTCATAATCGAGGCGACCTAGCCCATACGACTTATCTCAGAAAATATTACATCATAAGAACAAAATTTCATCCAATGATCAAAGAACAGATAGAATCGAAGTTCAAGACAGTTTATGAGGAAGCAATGCAGAAATGAGATCGAAAGATTGGAACCTGCTATCTGCTCTGCTACTGCCTGAGTGGGCTCAACTGCCATGGCGAACGCACGCCCCTGCTGGCCTCCTCTAGCCTGCCGCACTCTATCCTGGCCCGCCTGTCTGGCTGCACGGGCAGCACAGTCCCTCATCTGGTGATCTGGAGCTCCACAGAACAGACCAACTCCCAGCCTTAATCTACAGACCTCCCCGGTGTGCCCTATCTTCTTACAGAAGGCACACTGGATGGCCTACCTCTGGCCCTGTCCCTGGTGCTGTTGGGCGCGCGCTGGTGCCTGCTGAAACTGCAACTGAGGCTGCTGCTGCTGAAACTGCCACTGCTGGAAATATGGGCGCTTCGCTGGCCCTGCACTCGAACTAGCTCCAAGAGCGTCGCTGCTCCTCTTCGGCTTGAGGCCGAAGTCCTCCTCTGCAATCTGAGCCTCCATAAGGATCTGCTCGAAGGTCGCATCTCGTCGCCCAGATGTGCGAGTGCGCACTGCATGAATGAGACCCCTCCTGAACTTTTGGGCCTTGCACCCCTCATTCTGAACCAAACTGGGTGCAAACCTGCTCAAGCGGAAGAACTCTGCTGCGTACTCGTCCACCGACGAGTTCCCCTGCACCAAACTGGCAAACTGCCCCTCCAAAGCTGACACGGCTACGTCCGGGTAGAACTTCTCCTTAAAGAGTTTCCTGAAGTCCTCCCAAGACAATCTCCTCACTGACGCACGCGGATCCGTGCGGTACCAAGTCAGCACTATATCGAAGAACTGGCTCGCTGCAGACGTCACCCACAGACCTCTCGGGACCTCTGCCAACTCCAGACTCCGCTGGACGTCCTCTAGCCAGTCGTCCGCGTACAGGATACCCTCGGTACCCTTGAACTCCCGCGGGTTCATCTTCCTGAAGTGGAGGTGTGTGCCGGGCCTTTTCTGACCCTGCTGCTGATCTGGTGCTCCCTGAACTGTAGCCTGTGCACCTCTCTCCACTGCTGCCATAGCTAGCTGATGCGATTTCTCCATAGTCTGTCGCAGCACCTCTGCCTGACGGTGCTGTGCCTCTGCCTGTGCTCTCTGTGTCTGCAGCATCTGCTGCAGAAGGGCCATCATCCCCTGAGTATCTGTCGGTAGCGGAGGTGGCTGTGAAAGGATATCAGGGATGACTATGGACAGTCTCGCTGCTGGAGGTGGAAGACCTCCTGAAACCGTCGCTGCTGCTCCCGCCTGAAGGACAGGGACTGAGGTGGCAGCTCCCTGAACTGCAGATCCCTCTGCTGAAGGTAGAAGACCTCCGGGAACTGCCACTACTACTCCTGCCTGAAGGGCAGGAACTGAGGCTACTGCTCTCTCGACTGCTGCTACCGTAGCCGGAGGTGGAAGACCTCCCGGATCTGACCTCTCTGGAACTGTACTGGGCCCTGCTGCCTGAAAATGAGTCACCGTCATCCTGAAGATGAATTGAACCCAAGAGATCAATATGGCACAAGATAAGATATTATCAAAGGAGGACAATTAAATCCAAATGCAGGAAGAGTTGTCATGGTAATCAAAAGATCAAAAAATTTCTAAAATGTGATTGAGTAACTCCTATCATACCCTAGATCATACGTCCTAGTCGCAGGCTCGTAATTAGCACTCTAAGTCGAGCACTATTACGAGATCGCACTAATTGCGACACAGACCTGCATGGGCCACCACAAAAATGTGTCACGACCCGCACCCTGAAGAGGGGCACGAGTACGTGGTTACGTCCAGCCTACGCCGCAGTATCGGCGGTAAAACGCTCTATATAGGGTCTGTAATTACTACGACTAAAACAGATAAATGTACCTGTACAGTATATACTCTCCGAATGGAGGTGACATAGCAATACAGTCTCAATCACATATATCAAACTAAGGTAGATAGTACGGAAAAGGAAATATGATAGAATAAACAGGAAATGAGTCCAAGATCCACAAGTCAGAGCTATACACAAACATCCATAGTCTCAAAATATATATAATAGATACTACAACTGACAGTGCTAGCTGGCTCGCAGGCCAGGCAAACCTAACTAGCTAAGCTACTCAGGGTGAGCAAAATCTAGTGGCTCTACCAACAAGCCACTGTCTATGTCTACTCCGTCAGACTCTACCCCATAGTAGGTCGGGCAATCAGCCTCTGAATCATCTGTAAAATTTGTCAACGATATCCTGTCAGAAAAATGAGCAAGTACAAACATCAACAGCAGTTCCATATGAATTGACAAATTCTATAAGAGACAGTGTAATAAAATACAAGACAAAATCAACTGAAAATATATATATCATGGTGTGAGTACTGAAAAAGGACGACGATATGAATGTATATAGGGCGACTTGGGGACTGTTCGGAAAAGCCGAGTTACAACCCCTAAACCAAACAAGGACTGGGGCTGTAACCCTTCTCCCGAACAGAACTTAGTCACCACAGATAAATAATATAAAAGGTGCCTTGAACTATTAGTGCGTCATGTGATCGGCTTGGGAAAAACATGTTCAGACTTTCCATCTGACCGGCTACAACCAAATAACAAGTGTGAAGCAACAAGTGTGAAGATAAGGTCGGTCACCATGGAAAGTTGTGAACAAGTAGCTATAGACAGTGTCGGTACAAGTGTGAAGCAACAAGTGGGAATTTTGATCACACAACCTCTAATAACTCCCCATCTCCGAATAGTATAAAGGATCCGGACATAACATGTCATGACATGAGATTCAAAAGCAGGTGATCAGCCCACTCCCAAGTCCATGTCTATACAAGTACAAGTAACAAGTCGAGTCTTGTACCAATATACCAAGTAATCCAGGAACAACATCTCATGCCGGGATCCGACATATACTAGTCCGTGAAATATCGTGTCTGGAAATCAAGTAAGATACTACAACTGAATCGGATATAGCAGATATCAAGACAATGAAAACTATCAGTGAATGTACTCGCCTGTGGTCCTGAGCTGATAGGGTGAACAGACGCTCAGAGCGATCACATACCTAAGATAAGATACTATGAGTCAAACAGGGCTAAATACTGAAAAAGGAAGCTGGTTTAAGTCATGAATACAAGTCTAAGTCAAAACTAGGTCAATCTAGGTCAGACTGAGTCATACTAGGTCATACTAGGTCATACTAGGTCATTGGGAGTCAATCCAAGTCAAACTAGGTCGAACGGGGTCAAAGATTGACTTACAGTTGACTTTTGGTCAAAAAGTCAACCCTGGTCAACTCTGGTAAAACTAGTCTAATGTTGACCAACTGTTGACTTTTAGTCAACTGGTCAACTCTGGGCTGGTTTCGGTCAAATCGGGTTGCCTAAAGGCTAAGTTTGACTCTCGGTTGACTTTTGTTAACTTTTGGTCAAAAAGGTCAACCGACGTCAAAACTAGTCTATGAGCACCATATTTGATCATTATCAACCAAAGGAATCGGGTTCCAACTCTATCTTAGACTCCTAACACTAATACCCTATTCCTAGGCAAAACTAACATTTACCCTACCAAGGTAAATCCCGATACCTTGCCCAATCTCAATGAAACCCCGCTAATATCCAAGATACTAGCCTAGGCTCCTTAGGGTAGCTAGATACCAACTTATCTAAGGTTTACCTACCAAGATTTATGGGTATCCTAGGTATCTAGGCTATGTTAGGACACATGGGTATTGATTTACCCTATTACCTATCCTTACCCATATCATATACCCTCACCACTCTCACACTCAACCACACACCACTCACTCTCACATAATACACTCACAAATATCACACTCTAATAGGCTCTCCTATAGGCTTTCCTACTAGTTTAGATATATGCTATCCTATATGCCACTAGCTATACACTTTAGGCTCTCACACACACACACACAAACTCACAATACACACACCCACATAGCAAATATGTGGACTGATTTGTGGGAAAAAGAGGACTGGTTTGGGCTACATGGCTGTCCATTTTGGACAGCCAATAGGACTGAATTTGGGACAAAAGTGGACTGCATTTGATGGGTTATTATTGGACAGGAATGGGAGCAAGGGGGACTGTTATTTGGACAGTCCAAAGGGTATGTGTAGGACTGAAACTTGTGGCATGTAGGGGCTGTTTTGACAGTGAAAAGGATGGGGTTTGGGGCAATCATGGGCAGCAAGATGGGGGGGGGGGGTTTATGGGCTATTCTTGACAGCAAGAAATGGGGTTTTAGGGGCTGTTTTGGAGTGAGGGGACAGCCAACAAGGCTTGGCTTCATGGACTGAAATAGGAGCAATAAGGGACAGCTACTTGGGTAATTTCTGGACTGTTTAGGGACAGCCACATTGTGGCTTGGTTAGGACTGAATCTTGGCCAAATGGGACAACCATCATGAGGGTTTAAGGGCTGAAATTGTGGTGCAATGGGACAGGTTTAAGGCTGTGCAGGACAGCATGTATAGAGTGATGTATGGACAGCCATAGGGGTGATTTGAGGGGGTGTTTTAGGACTGTCATAGGGTGGAATGAGGACTGTCTTTGGGCCATGTTAGGACAGTTTTAGAAGGCTAAAATGGGGACAGCAAGGTCTGCTGTCAAGGGACAGCAGAGAAATGGGTATTCCCCCCTCTCCTATCACCCACAACTCTCTCATAACTCTCTCTATAACTCTCAACCTAACTCTCTAACACCCACTCTCAAACACCTTGCCTTCACACATCAAAACACATACACACACTCACTAATCCTCTCTTGGCCGACCCCTCTAGCCCCCATCCAAACACCAATCCACACAAACACATGCCATAGTATATATGTACATATATATAAACCAATATATATATATATATATATATATATATATATATATATATATATATATATATATATATATATACACATATATATATATTTGGTAATATATATTAATCTCTATGTATATATATCTTTTTTTGTATATATATATAAAAAATATATATATATATATACATAGAGATTAATATATATTACCAAATATATACACATATAGATATTAGAATATAATACATTATGATACATTGGAAATACCTTCTCTAAACAATATAAAATCTGGAATTTAAATGTCTAATAATTTATCATACAATATATATATATTAAAACAAGAGTCCAATAGGAATTTTTCCACTTGGACACAAACCTACACATAGGACACTCCTAAAAGTCTCCAAAAGGGCACGAAACGGACACAAATGGAGACACAACCATGGGGGTTATTCCTATGGGTCAAAAACAATCCTATATGCATGTTGGGGTGATTAGAGGAGAGATTATACCTTCCGGGAGAGATATTCAAAGGAAAAAGCTTTCCGACTCGACACCGACACGTAGAGATTCCAAAAGGACACGAACGAGCTCCGAATCCTCTCAAACTTGGGGAGCTCCTTCCTTGGCTTGAATGGAAAAGGAAGGATGAAGATTTGGTGAAGAAATGGAAGGATTTGGTGATGGTTTGATTAGGAAAAGCTCTCTAACAAAATGGGGAAGAACAAGAGAGAGAAATGAAAGGGGAAATAATAAAGTGACTTGTGCCTATCCATGCCAAAAGTGGCCAGCCATAATGGTGGGTTTTGTCCTATTAGGAAAGGTCAAAAAGCCCCCTACACTAATCTATTAGTTAATACATGGAAGGGCTTCTAAGTCGGGGGTAGTTTAGTCATTCCTAAAACCACTAATCCAAATTAATCCTAACCAAAATAATTAGCCTAGTCACTAACTAAAATATCTAACATGTGGGCCATGGCTAACTAGTGTGTGGCCCGCTAAGGTCAACACTACCCCGGGTCCCCGATACAAGTCGGAATGAGCTGAAATTCGAACCCGACTCAAATAACCCCAAAATATTACAGTAAATAAATAAATAATTCCAAAATAATTTAAAAATGAAAAATAAAAAAAAATACCCCTATTTCTGGAAACTGAGGGTGACAATCATTTTTGCCCAAAATTACCGTTTTGCCCCTGTGTCCAGAATTGGACTTAAGGACAAGCAATCCTAGCTAAATTGACTATTCTGAGAATGTTGGCAATGTATGTTTCAGCTTTCGGAGACATTTGTGGATTGTGGACTTTATGGCGTACCAGTTGACGGTATCTTATTGGTTCTTCGTGCAACCACCAGGCAAGTATACCTTGCCTCACTCTACAGTTTATTTACATACATATTTATATTATTATATAGTTTTATTAGTTAATTATTGACCTGTGAATTGTACATCGTGCATGCTAGTACATATGTAGTCCTTGTTTATAGTTAGCTTTGTAGTTCATAATGGATATACGTATATATAGTTCTTGTTCATAGTCAATTCCGTAGTTCATATTGGATTAGTTTTCTCGTGTATCGTGATTGGGTCGTATCGTGTCATCACTTGTACTTGGACTGATTCGCATCATATCATAGGATGATTAAGTCATAACGGAATTGTTGTACCTTGAAATTCTTGAAGCTAACCTACGAGTCCACACCAGGAGCGAGGGTTAGTAGTACATGCGAGTCCACACTAGGGACGAGGGTTAGTAGTTATCTGTTCAACACATGCGAGCCCACACCAGGAGCGAGGGTGATGCTAGCCTGCGAGTCCACATTAAGGGCGAGGGTTAGTAGTTATTGATCCACACCTGCGAGTCCATATTAGGGGCGAGGGTGATGCTAGCCTGCGAGCCCACACTAGGGGCGAGGGTTAGTAGTTGAAGCTAACCAGAGAGTCCACACTCGGGACGAGGGTTAGTAGTTGTTCAAACCTACGAGTCCACACTAGGGGCGAGGGTTTGAGTATTCGATTGATTATCCATTGACATCGTGACATCGTGTTCCCTTGTTCTCCTCCAGCAGTTCATTTATGCGTAGTGGTTCTCCCAGTCGTGTATGGTCATGTTTTCGTGTTGATTGACCTTTTTCCGTTTATTTTCTGTATTTTCTTTATTGCATGATAAACTGCTAGATAGGCATGTATATTATGTATCTTGCTATGTCCTCTGAGGACCTGATGATCTCTTCAGGATTAGCGATTGCATGGACTTAGAACTGTCAAGACGGGCCGGCGGGGCGGGCCGGCCCGTAACCCACCATAACCTACCATTCGGCGGGGCGGGGCGGGCCGACCCACTATTTTGGCGGGCTGGAAAAATTTCAACCCAGCCCAACCCACCGGCGGGCCGCGGGCTAGGCGGGCCGACCCGCTTAATTTTTTAATTATTGTTTAGTTTCTTAAAAGGAAAAAAATCATATATATAATATTTTATACTCACTCTCATATGCATCAAATTACAAGTAAAATACAAAAAATATTATAATAGTAGATATTTTTTTAAAACACCTTCATTCATGTAAATAAATGACCAAATTTAACATTTTATACGTCATTACTTGCATTAAATGAGAATTTTTATCATTTATAATACATATTTCATATATGTGCTAAATAAAAAAATTAAAATTTTATAAAAAAATAGATGGCGGGCCAACCCACTTGGCCCGCGGGCTAGCCCACCGCGGGGCGGGCTACTAGCGGGCCAGCCCACCTAGGCCCGCCTGTTTGGCGGGCTCCTAAATGCTCGGCCCAACCCACCTTTTTGGCGGGCGGGGCGGGCAGGCCCAACGGGCTTAGCCCATTTTGACAGCTCTACATGGACTTAGCTAGTGGTTCTGGATGACAGATGTGATGATACGCGTACGGGATTCAGGTATCGTTATTGTGTTTATTATCCGTTCGTGCTTTCATACCTTATCATGAGATATCATGTTTTTTGATTCAGTTTTAAACTCTTGTTATTTCCTTTAGAGTCTTATCGGACATATATGCTAGTGGGCTGCAGACCACGACCCATAGTGTTCATTCATATTTTCTTATTGTGGATTGAGATATAGATTTGTTTGCCATGCTTTGGCAGCTTACCCTAGCCGTGACAGCGTTTACGTATTCGAGTCGGACTGGAGTCCGCTTGATGCGTAGCTGGCTTGCTCACGCTCTCGCGTCCGAAAAGCGGGTGTGGGTCATGACATCAAGCCACCATTTATTATTTAGAAGCTAACTATAATTTTTCCTGACTAGCTAGAACTTAGTAAAATATTATTTAGATAATACTATTATTGTTTAAAACCATACCAGAATGTTTACCACAAACATATTATAGAGGATATTATAGCAAGGATGACCTAGATTTAATCAATACTAGTAAAATAGTTTTAAAGTAAATATTAACAATTACTAAAGTATATTTATCAATAACAACTATCATTCAGGTAAAAAAAAATCATTCAAGGGAAAATATTTATAATATTAGCAATTTAGGTTTTTCTCTTAATCAGGATATAGTATTTGGAAAATTACCTTAAGGTATTATTTTGGAAATTATTACCTTTAGGTAAACATATATTATTATACTATTAATAATCTATTCACCAAAATTATTATCACAGATAATTCCATAAAATATAGAAAATCTTATATAGAACAGTTTGAAAACTAACTGATCCTTAACATTAACCATATAGTTATTCTAAAAACAACTCACAGAAGAAAAGATACATGCAATCCCCTATTAGTATCAAAATAGAGATTGCAAAAGTGCCTAGTACATGTCAAGACTATCATGCATCTATACATGCTAGTCTCTGCACAACCTCCTTTTTAATGCACATCAACCCATTTATTTCAACCAACAGAAGCATGAGACTAATCTGAATTATTCTCGAAGACCAATCTGCACCAGTCCAACTTGGTCAACCACACATAGACCCAGGTTCCTATCAACACCACACAAGTATGCATAGTAGGCTAAAAAATAGGATTCAATATACAATTTATCCCAACTCCAGAACCTGCTATAGTTCAACCTCCACATCTAACAATCAGTCCCAACCAAGCCTAACAGCTACAAAACTCAAGATAAGAAGATTTGACATAATTGATCCCAGCATATATACATATATAAACACAACCTAAATTTTACAAAGAAAGATATACAAAATTGATTGAAAATAACTATGATTATAATTAGAAAATATACAAACAACAATAACTTCAATTTAAGGATTCTGCAGCAACTAATCAACAAACCCAAATGAGAAACCTGCCCACGCTACTCCATCCACCCGGACACGAACACCCCCCCTCCCCCGGAGTCCTCGACACGATCTGAACACAACACCACCGTGCAGGACCCTGGACACATGTAAGTCTTGGACACGCACTCCCTTTCAAACTGCTATGGCCAACACAACCACACGAACACATCCCATTGCTGGATACGAACGAGCCGCAGACACACACGCACGAACACTGCTATGATCCGACACAACCACAACAACTAAAATTCTAAAGAAGAGCTTCAATCACAAATAACAAATGAGAGAATTTACCTGGAGAAAGTTTGCTCAGGATTTGAAACACATCTCAAGATCCGACACGATTTTGATCCCAAAATTTCTGCATCCACTCCACAACAAACCACACAAGAAATTAAAGAGAATTCAGGAATTTAATTCCCAGAAAATTCCTACAAGGCCAAAATTGTGAATACCTAGATTTGGAACTCCCGATTGTTCTCGATCGAATTTCGACTCCACATGAATTGATCACTGTTCAATAAACCAGGGAAAAATCACGGTCGGCCAATAATTTCTTATTCAAGAACACACACCAGATCAATACTCATCGATGATCTCCGTTGTGGAATTCCGAAGCACAGCTAATGCCGTCGAGCTGCGGCGGAGGAGAACCGTCGGATCGCCAGAGATGAATGTCGCTGCCGGAAACAAGTGGCCCCGCCGCTCGTCGCAGAGATCAGCCTAGTCGTTGTCATTGTCGCTGGAGGAGAGGAAATCGTTGCGCGCTCGTGTGGTGAGGACGACCTCGTCGCCACTGGAGGATTCGATGCCGGAGGAAATCACGGCCGAGCGCCGCCGCTGCCGCTGGAAAAGGATCCGCCTAGTCATCGGAAGAAGCAACCCACCGCCGTTGCCACTGGAAATGGAGGTCGCCACTGTCGGAGGAGAATCCACCACCGTCGCCACTGTCGGAGGAGAATCCACCGCCGTCGCCATGGCGAGACCCTCGGAGAAATAGGGCTAGGGCTCAATTGATTTGGGAACCCACGAGTTCGAGCAGAGCTCTCGAATGAAGAGAGATTCTGTAATGAATTCTCTCTCTCCTCTGCTTCTGTTAAAAAAGAAAAGAATGTAATTTTGCATAACCCCCCCCCCCCCCCCCCCCCCCCCCCCCCCCGCTCAACTAATTTACCAATCAGACCCTCCGTCCTATAAACTTTACACAAACCCCCTCTTCCTTTTCACTATTGCAGGAATTGGTTAAAATCAGTTAGAAAATTAAATGGTGGACCCCAAAGTTTGTTACAACAAACTTTCAAATTTAAAAAAATAATTCCTGCTCTAACTAATTTCCCTCCAAGAGTATAAATCAAAATATTTATTATTTAAAACTAATCGTATTATTATTAGAAAAAGAAATTTTAAATTTCTCTAAAAATAGAAAAGTGGAGTTACAGTTAGCAACTAGTTAGAAGATTATAAGATTTTAGTTTTGAGGAATAGTGTGACCAAAGATGGGTAGAAGTCCTAGAGGTTATGCAATTACAAAATGGTTAGGAGGAAGATATAAACTATTTCGAGGAATTAAAGTTAAGAAGATTAAGGTTAAGGTAGACTTCCTTTTTGAATGTTAAGGAATAGTTGTGAATTAGAATTTCGAGGACGAAATTATTTTTAAGGTGGGTAGATTTGTAGCTCCCCTTCCCGAAAATTTTGAAATATTTTATTATTATTTATTCTATTTGAATGGTGATTTGTAGATTTTTATAAATAATTGATTAGTTAATTATTACGTAGATGATTTTAGCCATGGTTGGGAATTGGAGTACAAGGTTACTAGAAATCATGGCACGGATAGTGCAGTGGCGTGCTTTGACTAGTGTATTAGCCATACCAAGGAAGACCCGGCCATAAGTGTGTCCTAACTAGGAAAACCAGGCCAAGTTGCGACTTAGCCCTTACCGAAGATTTATTTATTTATTAATTATATTATTGAGTTTTAGGAAATTCGGTTGTACCAAACTAGTCCAGTTTGGACCCAAAACAAGCCCAAGCCCATATAGTCATGCGGTACGTCCAATGACATTCGTGTTGATGTATTTTGGTATGATGGTGTCGTATTCTGTTTTAATAATCTAATGAATATTTTCTAAGTATTCTTAATTAAATATTATAAATATCATTATTAGTTGATATTCAATGATATTTGTATAAAATAGGTCCTTGTGCATTTTTGGGATTACTAGACTGTACATAATGGTATATACACCATTATTGGTTTATTGAATTTCGTTATTATTATTATTATTATTATTATTGTTATTGAGGTCATTATTATATAATATTATTTTATTATTATTGGTTATATTAATTTTGTCAAATAAATATTATTGGGATTTATTTGGGGTTTATGGAGATTATATATATATATATATATATATATATATATATATATATATATATATATATATATATATATATATATATATATATATATATAAATATGCTAATAGGAAACAAAACAAACAGGCCCAAGCCCAGGCCAGGCCAGCCCAGACCCGGCCCAGAAGACCCCACATTAGCAGTGCTAAGCCCGATCCCCCAGGCTGTTAAGCCGACTACACATAAATGTATATAGAGAAAGAAATCTCTCGAGAGTAAAACCTAGCCGAATCCCTCAACCCCGACTTTCTGACGCGCGCACCCCTAGGGCTCCGTCACGCGAGCGCACAGCCGTCGCACGGTGGCCGGCCGGCCAGCATCACCGGCCATACGTGCGCACAGCGGCCGCACATAGCAGCATTTGCGGTTTGGAAGAGTCGACTTCGCGCGGAGAATTCTCCCCGATCGGTCGACAGTTTGTCGAGCCGATTGCTCAGGTATGACCCCAATACAACCACCTTCAAACCCCAATGATTATATTCTATTATAATCGCGCGACCGATCCAGGAAATTGACATGAAGTCGATCGAAAACCTGTCTAGAAACAGGGTATATAACAGTTCATATACCCACGTTTGAAGATCGATTTCGATCGATCTATTACCAGTATAGAAATTATGCTTGAACACAACTACAGACCACATGTAGGGCTTTAAAACCCTTTTGGTAGTTTAATTTATCGTTTTTTATAAGAAAAGATTTTTGATTGTAAAGTTCATGAAAAACAGTTTTCAAAATGATATAAAATTTAGAAAAAAACCTTCGATACGACGTGCGTCCCGCCAATCCAGGCGACGTGGTCGCGAACCGAAAGCATCGAAAGGTGCGTATTGGCTTCGTGGACGTGTGGGCTTTAACGAAATTCAAATTGGTTGCGTGTGTGCGACGAATTTGATGTGTATCCGTCAAAATTTATCGTATCAACCTCTGTTCAAACTTTCTAATTACTTTGTGCACGTTCGTCAGATCGAGACAAAACTTGCACCAACAAGACCGTATCATTTTTTTGGTCATGTATGCCAAGTTTGGTCCAATTCTGAGACAGTTGATCGGATCGCCGTTTTGTGGGCCGCACGATCCGACTCAACGGGCAATTTTGTGCACGGCCCGTCGAAATCTAAATTTGGACATACGGTTGGGTTCGTATCGGAAAACCGGACCTGTTGACATGAAGTTTGACGACTTTAGAGACCTTTGACTCTGGCACACTTTTCGGTGCAAAGCGGGTCCAACAGCGGATATCGTTTTGACCCAAAATTTTTGTTTTGTCTGTGTCCAGAATTAGACTTAAGGACAAGAAATTCTAGCTAATTTGACTATTCTAAAAATGTTGGTAATATTTATTTCAGCATCCGGAGACTTTTTGCATGTGTTGACTTTAGTGACTCATCTGAGTGGTTGTACTATCGGTTTCACCAACAAAGGATCTCAGGCAAGTACACTTTTTGATTGCTTTCGATTCATAGTAGTCTTTCCATTTTATGTTTATGCATATGTTATCTTGCTTGTTGACACATTGTTACACAGATTAATGTCATGGATCTCTACATACATTATTTCTTGATTATCGTATTTTCGTGTTTTGTGACTTTTTCGAGTCCATGAGTAGTAGTCGGAAGGAAAAATATCTTAGTAGATATGTGGACTACCCAGAACTATCCTCCGTGTCTTTCGTGGAGAATAGCAGCTACACACGACACGTACAGGGTGCTGGATTTACCCCCTAGCCGTTCACATGTCGAAACTGATATTTCAAATCACATATATAGTTGTATTTTATTAGTTTTCCTTATCTTCTTCACCACTTGCCATGTCATCAGTTACTTTCCAGTTTTTATCTCTCATATGTTATTTTCATGTCTTGTAAATTATATTGTGTTTTCGCATTGCCGTCGGTTTGTGTGCTTGTTCCATTCTTGACTGAAAACCAACATTTTTCAGGTTAGCTATGGCTTCACTTAACATGGGAGATACGGGTGTACTTGCAGACCAAAACCTAAAAATTAGATAGAAATGATATCATTTTCATTACTTGTAAGAACTTGTACTTTTCTTTAAATATAAATCTTGTAAGTGTTGTAATAAATTTTAGAAATGTGAATGAGCAATAAATGTTACATTTTTGTGATTTTAAGCATCTTGGCCGTGACAACGTTCTACCGCCGACTCTGCGGCGTAGGCTGGCTTGGACACGTCTCGTATATGAAAAAGCGGGTGCGGATCGTGACACTTTTTTGTTTAGATGTCAAATGAAATGGATCCTATTGAGCTTAAGGTTGGGGTTAGGGGGGACGAGTTCCCAAGCCACAAATGACCCTGTTGTCAATTCGACAACAAATTCTAAGCTCAAGGCCAAAAGCTTCCGTATGTGGAATGGTAGCTCTATCAACTTTATGGCCCTTCTAGGGGTGATACCATGATAGAGAAGATGAAAGCGGTTGCGTATTCTATGTTTGAAGCCTACAAAAAGATCTATGCACCTATAGTTGCTTCTTCAACTACTAATGATCTACTTGAACCTTCAATTGTAGAAGATCGACCACTTTTTAACTTGAAAAATATGATGAAGGCTCAATATAAGAGCCTTAAAATGAAAATGGGTGGTTGTGATAGCAAGTCGGAGTTGGATTGTTATCTTCTTGAGCCCACTGAAGCCGATGAAGATGAGAATCCAAAATTTGACGTCTTGACTTGGTGGAAGATTAATTCATCTCGCTTTCTCGTTCTTTCTAGAATGATCCGTGATGTGTTAGCCGTTCCGATATCTACGGTGGCTTCGGAGAGTGCATTTAGTACCGGTGGTTGGACGCTTGATATATGTAGGAGCTCTTTGACTCCTAAGATTGCTCAAGGTCTCATATGTTTGCAAGATTGGTTTCGGTTGGATCCCGATCAATCTATTGTCACGAATCTCTTGATCAACTTGAAAAAGGTATAATTTTTATTACTTGTATTTCATAACATGAAGATTACATATTGACTTATGATTTTTTTATATAGATTTAAGTCACATGCCGATGGTCTCAACCTCAAACGAGGTTTAAAGAGGATGGACTGTAACTATTAACTGTGTTAAGTACTCTAATCTATTTTGGACTGTAACTATGTATTCTGGATTTTGCACTATATTGTGGGTTTTGGATTATGCACTCATTTGTTTTGGACTATAAGTTTGTAACTGTTAAGCACTCTATTACTCTGGGTTCTGTTTTCTGGATTCTACACTGGATTCTGTGTTCTGGATTATGAAATCTAGATTCTACACTCCACTAAATTCTGTTCTGGATTATGCACTGCTCTGGATTTTGAATCTGGATTCTGCACTGCTTATTTTATGAGATAAGTAGACAATTTTCAATCTTTACTACACTGCACTAGTATTTTATGAGATAAGTTGCTAACAAATATGAAGTGAGGGCAATGATGAGATGACAATAGTGAGTAGTGGATATATACTACATTGCATCTATTGATGCACAACTTGTCAATCTGAGCCTTCAAAAACTTCAAAAAATACTCTCTCTTGTTCCATCATGCAAGATTTGGGTCATCTCTTGCTCCAAATTGGAGTCCTAAAAACTATGAGATGTTGGTAAGTTTTGTGTGAAGTACAGGGTACAAAACTTTTAACATCTTTCATATATATTTTTATTGCAAGTACATGGTAATATGGCTTATATTTTTCTTTTCAATGTCTTTTTTTTGGGCAAGTACATGGTAACATGGATGAAGAACTTCTGTTGTGTACTTCAGCAGCATGATGATGAGTTGGAGGATGACTTCTCTTAGCACTCTCTAAGGTATTACAAGTCTGGTCTATAGCATCTAACATTGTTAATATTGTTTCAAGCCATTTCAGTTTGTAAATTGATTTGAGGTGTAAATATCTGAAGGTGTATATTGTTTTAAGCCATTTCATCTTCTGAAGGTGTAAATCTTTGCATAAGAACTTCAAATATGTGACTTAACGGTAAGTATATGATGTTGGTATGTCATCAGATATTGATGTTGTAAGTTGATTTGAGGTTTCAAGTTTCTATAATTTAATCTAGGTCTTCCATTCTAATATTTGTATAGGCACAACCAGTTTGTAAGTTGATGTTGGTATGGTGGACTAAACAAATTGGAACTTCAATGGTATAGAAGCAATGCCGTAACAGTTGGCTTATCCTCTAGTTGGTTATCCTCTGTGGCTGCTGCATCAGAAGACAAAGGAAGCTACACCAGTAGCAGAAGGCCAAAATTAAGAAAGAAAGCTGGTTACCCTTTGTTTAGTGGATGCTGCATCATAAGACAACGGAAGCTCAGTCCTCAATTTTTTTTTTCTCTTCTGTTCATTACTTAAGTTGAACTATGTGTTCGTATTGTTGCAATTATTTGTTCCCTGTCGGTTGTTTACTTAACTATTTGTAAAGCAAAATTAAGAAAGAAAGCTGGTTGTCCTTTGCTTAGTTTGTATTTGTTATTTGTCATGTTTTTCTGGGTTGAATTTTTATGAATTTTTGTGTATGGAAGCACATAAGATAAGCCTAACTAAACTGTTAGGCTCATTGAAAATTGTCCTTTGCTCAGTTTGTATTTGTTATGTTTTTTTGGGTTGACTTTTATTGAATTTTTGTGTATGATTTATTTTGAAACAAATAGGATAAGCCTAATTGTTAGGCCCATTAAAAATGGCCCAACTGTCCGGACCATTAAAAAGGCCCAACCGATTAAACCAAAATCGGTTCAGTTTAAACCGATTAAACCGAATGCTCACCCCTGCCACAGTTCTCCACTGCCGTCCAAATATGAAAAACCGCCATTTTCAAATAACGGATCACAAAAGGCGCTCTCCTTTTTAATTTTTTTTCCATCTCACTCCCCCGAAGAAACAAACTCCGCACCGAAATCGGAGAAATAGGCGGCGGAGATGAAGGAGGCGAGGCACTGGCTTCTTCTTCCTATCGCCACTTTCCAGCACAAGAGGTCAGTCACCATTCGCCACGTGTCCTCTTTCTCTCTCTCCTCCACTCCATTCTTTCTCGGATCTAGGGTTTCGAGGAATCTAGGGTTAGGGTTTTGGCTCCGATGATGACGTCGAGGAAGAAGGATTAGGAATGGTGTTTCGCTTCGTTCTCGTACTTCTTTCTATGGAAGTTGAGTCCAGGTTGTATCAGCGTTCGAATTTCCAAGTTTTTAGGTTATTCTTTGACTTTTTATTTATGTTGATTTTTGGGGACTTTGGGACAGGGATGCATATGGATTCGCGGTTCGGCCACAGCACCTGCAGAGATACAGAGAGTACGCCAAAATCTACAAGGCATAATGCTCTTGAATTCTCCTTTTCCTCCAATTTTTGGGAAAATTTGGATTTCTTTTGGGTCACTGAGATCTCATTTTTTTTCTTTCCATTTTGGTTTTAGGAAGAGGAAGAGGAGAGATCGGGGAGATGGAAGGACTTCTTGGATCGGCAGGCTGAATTGGTGCAGATTCCTTCTGGGGAAGAGGGTGCCGGAGTCGGACCGCCTGGGGAATCTTCTGTTGATCGGAGACCTTCTGAGGAAGAGGATGCCACCGTGGAATTGGCTGGGGTGTCTTCTGCCAATAGGAAACCTTCTGAGGAAGGGGATGCCTGCGTCAGAGCGGTGGAGGAGTTCTCTGTCGATCAGAAAGATGAGGACTTGGCTGAGAAGAACAGTGATTTTGATGGTTTGGAGGAAAAAGAGGAGACAAAAGAGGAAGGAACTGCTAATAATGTTCAAATCTGGGCTGAGATTAGACCCTTGCTTGGCCCTATCGAGCAGTTCATGAGTGCCCGCGTGAAGAAGTCGAGAAATGTGTCTGACTACCAAAATCACAAAGTTAGGAGAAGAGGTATGACACACCTGGTGCCGATCGAAGAAGGGGAATCCACGAGAGGAACCTCCGAAGAGGGTTCCGAGGAAGAGTTTTATGATGGCGTTGAAGTGAGTCCAGGTAATGACTGTGGGTCCAGTGATGCGGAAGTGAATCTGGCTAATGATGGTGGGGCTGGTGATGCGGAAGTGAATCCAGCTAATGACTGTGGCGCAGAGGATGTGGAAGCAAATCCGGTTTCCGAGGAGCCTTTCTTTCCTTGGAAGGAGGAGTTGGAGTGCATGGTTCACGGGGGACTGCCGATGGCTCTCAGAGGAGAGGTGGAGTCAATACTGTGCAATTGAAATTTGTTGATTTGTTTCATCCTTGTTGATTGTAACTTGAGGTTCATCAGTCTGCTATTTAACAACAGCTATGGCAAGCCTTTGTGGGTGTGAGAATGCGGCGGGTCGAGGGTTATTATCAAAATCTCTTGAATCCGGAAGATAGCAAAGCAACTGAAAATGGAGATGCACCAACGAAACCTGAGAAGTGGAAAGGACAGATTGAGAAGGTTACTGGATGCACCTAACATGAACTCGTGGATTTGTTGTTACCTAATTGAAACTATAAGAAGTATGTTTGTTTGGTATGACTTGTATTTTGGTTGTACAGGATTTGCCCAGAACTTTTCCAGGGCATCCTGCTTTAGACGAGGACGGGAGAAATGCTTTGAGGCGTCTACTCACGGCATATGCTCGCCACAATCCATCAGTTGGGTATTGCCAGGTACTTGGCTTTAGCTGTGAGCAGCGGTTCTTGTGTTCATGTAAATGGGAATTGTAAACATCTTTGTTATAACTTATCGCTTTTCATCATCATCATCATCCACGCCTTCTTCCATCAAAATGTGGGTCGCTTATGGAGCATAAGAAAGCTATATAAAAGATTTAAGAAACTTTTTATGACCGACTACCAACTTGATGTCAACCTCCCTATGTTTGTGCTAAATTTCAGGCCAAGGTAGCTATGAGCATAAGGTGGTCATGCAATAAACCCTAGACGGCTAGTTGGCGGTCGGTAGACCTACCTTTTGGCTATGTAGTTTAAGCTCATGCGGCCAAGTAGTACCCTTCAAGTTCCCCTATATTATAAAATCAAGAAGGTGATACACTTTTGTATATTGCATTCATCTAGACGAAAGAGTGAACTACGACGTATTAGGACAAAGAGTGAACAAGGAATGAGAATCCCGTCTTGATAACACTCTTACCTCCTTTAAGATCGAGGGCGATCGAGATCCCATGATTGGATCGCCTAGACGAGGAAGTGGACTTGGATCGTAGAATCGGGATCTGACCCTGATTGCGTGATCCCGACCCAACGGACCCAAACTAACCTCAGACCATATTTTAACATTTTTTTTTTTGAAATAGAGGTCTTTTTTGTAATTTTAAATTGCTATATACTTTATTATGCTACTCTTCATATTCTATTAGATCAAATCTTTCTATTGTGTGCTCTCTCCTTTTAACCTTTTAAAATTAATGTTTTGAGAAAAAAAATCCTATTCTTCCTTCTCGATTATCTGAATCCATTTTCATTTGTTGCGGTAGACTTCTACAACACAGGAAAGATAGAAACACGTGGTTGCTGTGACTTACGTAATTCCGTTTGATGTGATTTTCAAAATGTGATGTATTTCCTCCTTTTTCTCTTCATTTTTTGGAAGATGGGAAAGAAAAAAAAGATGTGACGTGGGAGCATTGAATGGTTGTGGACAAGGATCGGAAACATTAGACTGGTTGCTTTGAGAATAAAAAAGATGATACTTCTACTACTAGAAAGAAGTAGAGATGACCAATCGACTAAGAGATATCTTCCACAACAAGAAAGGCAAAAAGAAGAATGCGGTGAGCTTGGAAGATGAAGAAGATGAAGATGAAGATGAAGATGAAGATGTGTTACCTTCCGATGAGGATGATGAAACGAAGATCAACATCTCATACATGAATGACTCCAATAATGACCCTCTCAAGTTCTAGTGATGAAGATGTTTAAGGAAAGGAATGTTTTGGATTTTTAATATTGTGGTATCTTATTAACTACAGTTTTGAGTCGGTTGACTTGTTTTATGCATGATATATGCTAAAACCTACTTGTTTTGTAGATCTATTTGTCAATTATGCATGTTATCTCTTATATTTGAATTGTCTATATTTTTTCATATTTGTTTGATTTTGTTTATAGATTTAATCAAGAATATTACGATTCACAATTACTACCGGGAGTAGTAGGATGTCTTTAATGATTTTACGATTTGATTTGATTTTGATAACATTCCACAAGTTTATCATCCAAATTACTACCGGGAGTAGTAGGATGTCTTTAATGAAAGTAGATTGTTAATTGCTTGATTAAGACTTCTTAATCAGTTTCTATGCATCAAGATAATGTAGATATCTAACGTGGTGACTACTTGAACAATTAATTTTAAATGTGGTGACTAAAGGAACAATTTTGATGCTCATATGAGTTTGTGTCCAAAATCCATAGTTTACATTATCGGCCGATACCGATCTGATAAGGTCGATACGGAACGGTTTGGCATGTTCTGATATACTGACCGATACGGATATTGGAGGTCTCTTTTTCAATCAATTCGGTAAAGAAAATTGAACGAAAAAGACCGGTCATCAATGGCATAAAAGCATAGTAAGGTTGTAAAAGAATGTAAAAGAAGAAAACTTATTTATGGTAGGTAACCAAACTGTAAGGGTGGCTAATATTTTGTTTAATTCTAAAATTACTAAGAAACAAGTTGTGAAATAATTAAAATTATACCTAAATGTATTAATTTTTTTTCTTTCTAAAATTGTATTAATTTACTAATAACTATTTGCTTTTTGATACCCAAAAATTCGATACTCCTATCCAAAGTCATCGATAATCCCGATATTGTCGATCTTGATACTTATAGAAAGGCTCTGATTCCAATATCGATACTGCAAACCTTGCCAAAATCATTTAGAGAAAAATAATCATCCTCAATGAGTAATCTCTTTGTAAATAGAGCAAAGTTGGATAGTAGCACATAAGCAGTTTTAAACCAATAAGCCAAGAGCTAATACATTAATTTATCATCTAATGGTGTTAATATATAGAGGTTTAAAATAGGTGGTGTTGAATAAGTCTTGTCAATATTTACCCTAAGCATAGCTACTTCATTTAGTAAGGTGTTCCATTAATGTGTACATTGGTACCCTCGGGTACGTACCGCTGGTGCTCAAACTTTTATTTATTTTTTATTTTAATTTCGGGTAGTTCGTAGATATTTTTCTTTTGCATCTCATTGGTTGTGACTGTGTCTTTTAAAATACCTGTAACTACATAGTTTTTCGACTAAAATTCATTTCATGATTGTGGCGAAGAAATTTATACTCAGATTGTATAGAGACGAAAAAAGATTCAGATGATACAAATTCCAAATACGACATTTTAAGAACATATAGGACCCATGTACGGTATAGATACATTTAGATAAAGCATATCTATATGCATATTTTATAGATTGGATATTAATAATATCTAATGTTTTAGGTAGCAACTAGGCTTCAAAACCTTCTAGGAAAGATTTATGTAAGGAAAATTTACTTTCACACATTTCAATTATTTGGTACTAACACGACAATGCAAAATCACTTTCAACCATGTTTTTGTCCCTTTGGAGCATATAGACATCGTTGACCCATATCCAACTTGAGTCTCAGGGATGTGTTATATCAGATACGTGTCAAATACAGATATGGATATGCATATGGTCCTATGGAGGAATTTCCAAGCAACATAGGTTGCTTGGCTTTTTTGTGTGTGTATGTGTGTGTAATGTGTATAATACCATGAACGTACACATTTTTGCAACTTGCCACCATGAACTTTCAAGTTTGCAAGTTAATACCATGAACTATTAATTTTTCTGCTAGTTAATATCATGAACTCTCTTTTATTTTCTAAGTTAATACTGTGAACTGACGATACTTTATGGTATTAAGTTGCAATGTTAGTAATAGTTCATGGTACTTACAGAAAAGGGATAGTTCATGGTAATAACTTGCAAAGATGGAAGTTCATGGTAGCAAGCTGCAAAAATGTGAAACTTTATGATATTCAGTTGTAAGTTAGCCTGCACACGCGTGCAGATTTAGAAATTATTTTACGGTCCTACTGAGTTGGCATTGTACCCGTGTGTTTCATAGTTTCTGCTTCATATTTTCCAAATGTCACTTCTAAGTTTCTGCACTTGATACTCTCATACTATATTATAGGGCTTATGGCACGATATTTGGTACTTCTCTCTTTTGGTGCAGTACGAGGGACCTAAATCTGGAAGTCTCTGTTGAGTTCTATATTTTTCACTCATTCACCCAACACTTCCCAACTCTTTTGTCACCTCCAAAGTATGCAAACTATGATTGCTCTATGTGCTCTGTTGAGTTCATTACGTATCTTCCATGTTTTGCATGTGAATTGTGAGTACCATGTGATATAGTTGGGTAAGAACTTCCTTAGTGTATTTTTTATTTTATTTTGCAGAACTCACTCTATTACGATGACATATGACATCTTTCTGTGAAATACAAAATTTTCAATAATGAAGTGTCTTGAACCCCTTTTTAGCAAATGCTATAAGATTTCAAATACTTTTCACACTTGTTGAGTTCCTTATATCTGAAACACCACGTTAACCATGTAAATACAAACATGTTACAATGCACATATTTTGTTAGACAGAGACGTATATAGCCACGGTCCCCTGTCCAGGTTTTGACACCCCATTTCTGTCTCATACTTCGACACCATACCCATGTCAACTAGTCATAGCTGTATGTTTTGAGTTTAGGTTTGTTTCATGGTCTTTGTTATGGAATCCATTAAACTTTCAGTGCTCCTTAAAGAGTTGTATAATTTAAGGATGATGGTGAATATGAGGTTGGCTGAATTAGCAGTAAGCTAGACACTGGACCCTAGGAGACGCATACCCCGAACATGCATAGATAGTGCTGTACTACATCTAATTTTGAGCGAAAAGTCAGGAAGAGAATTTATTTTGACTTTTATTACTTGTATAAATCCAAGTCACTCAAATTTATCTGTATCATGCTTTGGTGCTCATCTGTATTGTTATCAAAAAGTGAAGGTAGATTACTGTAATATTGAGATAGTGTTCCTCTTGCTTTAGTTTACTGTTCTGGGAACTATCACAATCTATAGTTCCATTTTTTTCTTTTCCTTTTCTTCTTTCTTTGAATTTTAAACTCATAATATTTGAATAAGGTGATAAGTATATACACTGTTTTACTCTTCTTCTCACATTATTTATTAATTTAGGTATAAGTCTTGCATGGCAGGTGTATTTTTTAGTTTTCATAAACTTTTTCACTTTGTACCGGTTATGCACCGTCACTTTCAGTTAGAACTAGCATTTTTTTTGTTTCAGCATCACTTACTACTGATTTTCTTGTTAATGTTCTGTATCTCTTATTTTATGTTATTTTACCGTGTCTTAATTCTTTTACTGCTCATGGTCTGCCATAATTTTGACAGGCCATGAATTTTTTTGCAGGTTTGTTATTGTTGCTGATGCCGGAGGAAAATGCATTTTGGTAAGTTTGCATGTGCAGGTATAGTTATTTGATATGATATTTTTTTTTATTGTAACAACATGAAATGATTATTGTCAGGACCTTAATGGGTATAATAGATGACTACTTTGATGGCTACTATTCTGAAGAAATGATAGAATCTCAGGTAGCATTTGTGTTTTATAGATTTTTGTTGTTTTGGAGTTGAATGGCTTCCAACCTTCCTTTCCTTGTTAGTGTTCAGCTTGTCCTGTTGAATTTTTTTTCACTTGCAATCTATAAAGAAAGCATTACTCGTAAGTAATATGGAGTTCATGCATTAACATATTTCTGCAGGTGGATCAACTTGTATTCGAGGATTTAGTGCGCGAGAGATTTCCAAAATTAGGTCGGTTTTAATTGTATATACGGATATATGGTTCAATTTATATATGAATACATGTTTACAAGGTGAGCATATGTCAGATTCTTCTAACAATTTTGTTGATACTTTTGTAGTCAATCATCTAGACTGCTTGGGGGTGGAAGTGGCATGGGTTTCTGGAGCTTGGTTCCTTTCAATTTTCATGAACATGCTTCCCTGGGAAAGTGGTCAGGTTTTATTTCATTCTCTTGGATTTTTTATTTGAGAAACAAACCAGTTGATATTGCCTTGTCATTTATCTTCAAACCCAGAAGGAATTTCAAGGTTATGAAATAGTCTTATATCTTTGTAGCAAAACTTTATTGTCTGTGATGGTGTTTATAATTCAGTTCTTCGTGTGTGGGATGTGCTTCTCTTTGACGGGAATCGTGTGATGCTATTTAGAACTGCCCTTGCTTTGATGGAGTTATATGGTACTTTGGTAAATCACTTTTGGTTAAGTCATTTTTGGTCTCATGGATATAAAAGAAATGTATTCTTTCTACACATTGAGTAGACATATTAGTTTTCTATTGTTGTGTAGGCCCTGCATTGGTGACCACAAAGGATGCTGGAGATGCTATTACACTACTGCAATCTCTTGCCGGTTCAACCTTTGACAGCAGCCAGCTTGTCCTGACAGCTTGTATGGGTTATCAGGCTGTAAGTGAAGTAAGGCTACAAGAATTAAGGAACAAGCATAGGCCAGAAATTTTAGCTGCCATGGAGGAAAGATCCAAAGGGCTCAGTTTCAAGGATTCCAAGGGTTTGGCATCAAAGCTATACAGCTTCAAGCATGATCCTGGACCATTACTGCCAGAAACAAACTCAAAAGAACCAAGTGGCATGCATACAAATGGGGATTTAGAGGGACACTTTGGTAGTCAAATGGCTGATGCAGAGGTGGATTCTGTACCTGATCTTCAAGAACAAGTAACCCTTTTTGTCCTACCCGTAGTATGCTTTTTCCCCTCACTGTCTTCAAAAATGCTTTTGGAATACTACCAATGATATTCTTCTGTATGACAGTCACCTTTGCCTGATTATCGTAAGTGGTATATGGTCCAATAAACGATGTTAAGGGATTTATGTTACAAGGGGGCCAAAGTGCTGTTATTTTCCATGTATTATCCAACTATACACCTAGGTTTAAATTAGCAGTGTCAATAATGGTATTGCATTCTCTCTACAAGTACCGGTTTCGGCGATTTCAGACTGTAGTATCGGAATATTGGGTTTTGACACTCGGAAAAAGTTGATTTTTTCCCACTTTTATTATCATACAAGGAATGAAAGGTTTTAAACATTATCTTGTAAATTATTTATGTAGTTTTATGTTGGTAAGTTGGTTTCAATGAATAGGTTCATGTTTTTTTTTCTTTATTCATAACATGACAAATAGCAAGCATTCCATAGTCAATACTTGGTATTGGTGATCAAGATCTTACGATACTACATAATCCACGTCCATGCTTGTGTTACCGCCCACCATCATCTACCTCCGCACCATCGTTACCATTACTGCCCTCATCCACCTTCATGCGCTCGAGCCTGACGGTGCCCACATCCATCTTCCCACTCTGGTGGATCTTAGTCATGTTCTCACTCTGGTAAATAAGTAAAGCAAGTACATAGAGATAACTGACAAAAGAACTTCCTTGTTTTTTTCCGCAGAAACTCCACAGAAAAGTCCAGAATAAAATAACAGCCTAGATCAAAATGAAACAAACACAAGAAATTCCACTTATATTCATCATTTGAAAGCCCTTGATAAAATAATTTCAGAATTGCTTTGATCCCATCTTTACACATCTTAAAGGGTATGTATCTAGGGACCTACTGAAATTGATTTATTGTAAGGAATGGAGTCCAAACCCTACCAAAATACTGAAGTCTCTGTCGTTGCATCCATATTTGAGATTTGAGTCTGTTGTATTTGCGTCCATACAATATAACCCCTTTACCTAATGCTTTCTATCAAAAAAATGGAAAGGGTTAGGGTTTAGGTGTTATATTGTATGGGCAGGGATATGACACGACTCGTATTCATGTCCATACAATATAACCCCTAAACCCTACCAGAACTTGGAAACGACAATATGTTCTTTGTATACAAGAGTAATAGACTCTTGTGGTGGTGTGTACTACAGCTGCCTCCATCTTGTGCCTCCACTCCTTGAGGTGATATAGGATATATCCTTTTGTCTACTATTAATGTGTCTAATATTAATGTCTACTCTTGCCTATTTTTGACAATTTCATGTGCTAAGATGTCTGTTATTCCTTGAGACGAGCCATATAAACCTGATTCGTGAAGAGCAATAAGAAATGACATCAATAGACAACCATGGTAAAGAACGACTTGGTCAAGGAAGGTTAAAGGTGGCATCTGGTTCTTTTGGGATTTATGGTTTTGAAGGTCAAGGGTGACTACTAGGGTTTGGGGACGTTTTTTGTCTTTTGGCTAGGGTTTGGGTGTTAGGAGGCTAAGGTTTAGGAAAAGGAGCAACTAGGGGAGTAGGTTGACAATCAAATGTTTTTGAGGAAGAGTAGGGCTTGAGGCAATGCTAGCAGAGGAAGGTGGTCATCTGGTGGTTCTTGGTAGGGAGGGTAGCGAATGATGAACATGTGGCGATGGAATCAACAAAGCTAGGGAGTGGTTAGGGGAATCGGATGCGACTGGAGTAGTCACAGAGGGCGGTTGGAGATGGGAGCTGAGGAGGGTGGCTTCTCGCTGGATGAGTATGTAGGAGGATATCAAGTGCTGGTCGGCTGCTGCTTAGAGATGCCTTATGGGGTAGTGCAACAACAGGTGATGGGTTGGGTTGGGAGGAGCTAGGAGGTGGCGCAGAGCTAGGGTTTTAGTTAAGATGATGATGGGAGAGCTAGGGTTAGGGTTTTAGATTGGGTTAGCGTTTTTGGATATTATTTTGTGAAGATAAAATGGTAGGCAATTTCACTCAGATAGCATGTAGAAGTCTTTGTCCCTACACCACAACTCCCGGTTGCGGTGATAATTAAGTTTTTGTATTATTCCAACACCTAAAAAGTGAATCAGTCATAACCTACCCCCAAATAACCACTAATGCTCAGCTCTCGCTCTCGAGTGCGAAAAGTTACCGGTCTGAGGCCATAATCACGAAAGAGAATAAAGAACTAAACCATTTAGAATTTTCAATAATATATAGTTTGATTTATGTAATAGAAACTCTACCATATATATGTTTTATTTCTTGAAAGCGTGGTTTTGAAGAAAAACAAGATCCAGTCATTTTGTCCGGTCTTGGCAAACTTTTAGACTGTCTGATGTCTATGCTGGTCTACTTTGGAAAAGTTTGAAATTTGGCTATTGGGTGCCAATATTGACAATTTTTCATGAGGTTTCAGCCGAATTTGGCCATTTTGGAAAATATCGGATTTTTTTTTTTTGAGATTAACCGGTGGGAATGAGTTTGTGGCTAGTGGGTGCCAATATAGACTGGGTGCAAACCTTTAGACTGTCTCTGCTGTAGTTGATTTCAAAATATCATCTTCCCAAATTAAGCTTATTTATATCTGAATTCATATTTTCCTTTTCCTTTCCCTTTTCCTGAATCCGTCTTAAAGGGAGATTGGTAGAGTAAAGCAACAAATCTGACGGATCTTATGAGGGACACCAAACCAAGTTGGTATGCAATAATGGCTATGCCAAAGGAAATCCTTCTCAGGAATGAAGTGATAATCGAATTCAGTGTCTTTGCCTTTTGTTTTAAGCACCTCTTCTTCTAATACGAGTTATGGAGTTATTCTTCTTTGGAAAAATTGGTTACTTGGTGTCAATATCGACAAATTTTCATGAGATTTCAGCTGAATATGGCCATTCTGGAAAATATCGGACATTTTCAGACTTCAGTCAGTTTTGGGTCAAATGACCGTTCTTCTTTGGAAATAAATAATTGGCTGCTGGGTGCCAATTTGACAAATTTTCAGGAGGTTCCAGCCAAATTTGGCCATTTTGGAAAATATTGCGCAGTTTCAAGAATGGTTTGGATCATAGTTACAGTTCATCCATTTGCTCAAATGCTCGTTGAGCTAGCGTTTCAAAAATGTCCATTTGACCCCTAAATGAGTGACGTTTGTAAAAACGCTCATCCAGAATGGAGCTTGTCTGGGTTGCGCATTGCGCTTGGTACCAAATGTACCAAACGGAGTCCCTGATAAAACGTAAGTGCAATCCAAAATGGCCTCAAGTCAGTTTTGGGCCAAATGAGCCCAAAATTGAGATAACCTTTCTAAGGACTATTATTAATTTTATTATGCAGTTACGGATCAAGCTCGGCTAAAATCTGATATGATTAGGACAACACATATTGGTGTGTGGTTGACTTTTATAACCTTAATTTATACGTTATGTGAGTGGGAAGGGCTAAATACCATATCATGGCTACTTCATGATTAGTTGAATAACATCATTGTGATTTTCTGATCAATTGAAAAGGTTGACTTATAAATTAGCATAAATAAAAACAAAATCAGAGTGAGGAATCGGGGTACCGACTTATTGGCATACTCATCTCATTACTCAATTGGAAGAGTGATAGGTAAGTTCCATTAGATGTTCATATTTTCATCAATAACAATACTAAGATGCATTTAAGGTGATACTTTACATTAGTAGTTTGATTTTTAAATTATTAATAATTATGTGCTTTGAGGCTTAATAAGCAATAATACAATTGTAATATTTTGACCATTTACAGTACTTGTCTTGATCTATTCATCTCCTAAAGGGATGCAAATCAGCATATAATCTTTTTCAGAAAACTCATCCATCAAAATCCATGTATCCCCTCTTTCTTTTTTCTTAAAGGCATGAAATTCAGCAATGAGTATATATGGTAACTTCTCTTTGATTGTTTCCATCAAAATTTTAAGTAAAGCCAGGGTTATTAATTAGGGAGACTAGAAAAAATTATCTGCAATCTTGGTACTTGGTAGTAAGGAATGTCATAGGTAATGATTTCTTAGCAGGTTAGTATTGGAGGCAAATGCCACAGAGAAGTTAAGGGTAGAGTGACTACTGACTAGTAAGCCTCCAAGCACAACCGGTGGATCAGGACTGTGATGCTGCGCACATGATTGTACCTCGAATGTGTTCCTCCTTAAATGCTTGAGGTTCTCATTTGGATCAATGAATGAGGTTTGTCCATGTATATTTCGTACATAATGAATGACCCTGCTTTCTCATTTTTTAATGGAATGCAGGAGCATTCACGTGCCAGTCTCATTTTAGGCTTAGCATCAATAATGATTATGTTCTTTACGTAATGTTTTTTATCCTTTCATGCATCCCTAATTGTAGTTGGATATGTGGAGTAATTATTTGTAGGATAAACATATAGTGTAGTAAATTATGCTTTAAACAATATTGAGTTGGTATTTCTTATGCTATGACATGCTTTTCTAAGGATGTTAGTTGATTGAGATTATGAGTATGGAACATGGTAAACTTTTAGAGGCTATATTTGTAAATTACTCTTGAAACATGATGGTTTGAGTGGTTTTCCTTGTAAGTTTTACTATATTATCACTTTTTGAATTTCTAGGTCACTTGGTTGAAGGCAGAGCTGTGCAGATTGCTGGAGGAGAAAAGATCAGCTGTTCTCAGGTTTGTATCCTTGTAGCGTGAAGATGGTTATTTGATATGTGAATCCTCTTTATTTATCAGTTAGCTCCTAAGCAAACTGAATTCTGTGTCGTGTTTTTCCACGGTGTAATTTGTGATTTGCTTTAGCGCTATTTCTTGTTACAAACTGACCTTTCATTTGTTATTAAAGGATTGAGATTGCCATGTTTTTGTCAGAGCGGAGGAATTGGAGACAGCATTAATGGAGATGGTCAAGCAGGACAATAGACAGATTTTAAGTGCCAAGGTAAGCATTTACTCGTGCTGCACCTATTACTTAGCTACATTGTTCATCACTCGTAGTGTGTATAGTTGTGGCAAACATGGTTTTCTTCAATACTGCTGTTTGGGATATGAACAAAGAAGAACCACTTTTCTGTCAGCAACCAATTTGTAGGTGTTGATCCATCCCCCACTTTTTCTTCTTTTTCTTTTGCATATGAATTTTGAACCCAGATTTCTTGAATAACTGCAATGACTTCAACTCTGCGCCGTAGTAACCGCGAGTTACAGTTACTGTGGAAACCACATATACAATAGACATGCACTTTGTGTTGGTGGTTGACCTTCTAATTATGTGTAGAGCTGTGCTGTGATGCCCATAGAAAGATAATTCCCCAAAAAGCCCATATATCTTTTCAGTGTTCTATATAGTCAAGGATGCAGAAGGAACCATATCTATGATTGACTATTTTTTTTTTTTAATTAGACAACATACAGTTGTATTATGTTTACTCATATTTTCTGGCACATATTGGGCTAAAGTTAGTTTCTTGTTCTTATATTATTGATTGAAGGTATGGAGCTCCTATGAATTGTGATAGTTTGGGTTTAGGATTGATGAGATTAGGCAAGACTCTGAACCATGTAAACTTTGACAATTGTCAAAAATTGACTATATGCAATGTATTAGGTTATTTTAGTTTTATTGACTGGATCCTATTTCAATGATTTAACTTGAGAAAACATAAGTTTGTTTCTTGCTACGTGACCATATTTACTCAGTTGTGGATTAGAGTTGGGTCTACTTGGGCCACTTTAGCCCACACCCATCTCTACCAACTTTTGTACTTTCAGATATATGTAAACTTGTTATAAACCTGACTTTCACTTTTTGTAGTAATTTAAGAGTGATTCCACTCAAGAAATTACAAAAGTGCAGATAAATCAGTTTTAGCAACTAAAGAAATTTAAGAGTTGCAGAATATATGTTCTGCTGAGCAGACACATTCCCAGTTAATAGTGGTGCATGAAATTCATGAAACATTCATAATTGAACTGCTCATAATTTTTCTGAATTATCTACTGTTTTATATATCTTCATTCATCTGATAGGTTGAGCAGTTGGAGCAAGAGGTAAAGGAATTGCGGCAGGTTCTGTCAGGCAAGCAGGAGCAAGAGCGGGCCATGATCGAGGTTTCATCCATTTTATTCCTGTTTTATGACCATGATTTTTACATATGTATTAATCTGTGCCTATGCGTTAAGATACAAACTTAATACATTCTGGTACTGAATAGGTCTTGATGCGGGTTGAACAAGAACAGAAGGTTACTGAAGATGCACGTATATCTGCTGAGCAAGATGCTGCTGCTCAACGCTATGCAGCTCATGTGCTACAGGTTCTTTCTACTCTTTGGGAATACAGTCTATGGTGCTTATGGAAATTTTATTTTGTTTAAAGCTTTTCATGCATAGGTTCTTATAGGTTATATGGTCTCGGACTATGACCTGGTTCTCAATTTTGTTAATTGCATGCCATGATTGCCATCAAGGCACCAACCAGCAGCAAAAGTGAGCGAGTTTATTGGGATTGAATGGGGCCTTAAACCAGTGGACTGAAAATACTTTCAGTTTGACTAGGATTTGCTTTGGTCAATCTTTCTGTTTTTCAGATGGATTCATCTTGGAATCCAACTTAAACTAATAAGGCTAATGTTTGTGTGAATTTTCACTACCATTATTAAATATGGGTTTTAGGTCAAGTAGGAGATAGATCCTCCCCCCACCCCACCCCCCACGCTCTTTTTCTTTTAGGTTTCTTTGTATTCTTTCCACTATCTATCACTAACTTATTTTAGTTGGATTTGGACTAACATTTGTCTAGCTGACACACACACCCCTTTTTCTTTTAGGTTTCTTTGTATTCTTTCCACTGTCTATCACTAACTTATTTTAGTTAAATTTGGACTCACATTTGAAGTCTAGCTGACACACACACACATATTTTTCTATATATGTTATATATATATATATATATATATATATATATATATATATATATATATATATATATATATATATATATATATATATATATGCAGATGATCTCTAGTCTAGTGGTTAAGAGAGATGCATGCGGCCCGAGTGGTCAGGAGTTCGAATCCTCGTGGGAGCGATTCCAGAAACAATTTACCTGGTTCCAAATATATATATATATATATATATATATATATTTTTTTTTTTTTTTCTTCTATATATATATATTTTTCTCTCTCTCTCTCTCTCTCTCTATATATATATATATATATATATATATATATATATATATATATATAATGACCTCTAGCTCAAGTGGCTAGTGTGGAGGCATAAGACCCGAGTGAGCGATGTTTGAATCCTAGTGGGATCGATCATGGAAAATTACCTTTTTCTATATATATATATATATATATATATATATATATATATATAACGGGACACGAGCCAATGGCTCATAGTGTAGGATGAGCCATTGCCATGTTGGACCAATAGGAGAAAAGTTAAAAAAAAATAGAAAATAAATATTGCCATGTTGGCCCATGTTTAAACTTCTCTCGTATTGGTCCAACATGTCATGACTTATTCTAGAATATGAGCCATTGGCTCCCGTATTCCCTATATGTGTGTGTGTGTGTGTGTGAGAGAGAGAGAGAGAGAGAGAGAGAGAGAGAGAGAGAGAGAGAGAGCTTTTCTTTGACGAGCTATTTAAATGATACACTAAAATCTTTCCTAGGAACCTCTTCTATCTGCTTTCACTTTTAAAAAAAAAAACTAATCTTCCTTTCATCTCCAATCGACTTTTACTCATAATGCTGCTATGAAAAGTTTAGAAGATAAAAGCTCTCTTACTTCTATCAATGCATTTGCTATTCTCATGTTTTATTTGCACTAAAATTTTAACTAATAAAACATTTTCGAAGACTTCTCACCCATCCATCACTTTGTATAATCGATTTACTATCTAAAGGTTGTTCATTTTGCCAGCACTTAGTTTGATGCATGAGAGAAAACTCCCCAGGACTTGATTATTTATTGTCCGTCTTTTGAGGTGTGCAGATCATTGTAAATAATGTTGAATGCCACTGGGATTGTCTCTATATGCTTTAGTGGGGGAAACCTTGTTGGTTACCTTAGGGGCAATAAATGATTGTGTATAGGTCCTGTTCTATTCTCCACTTTTATGTTTTTATCCACTCTTGCCAGATTCTTGCAGGAGAAATATGAAGAGGCCATGATTCTATATTCACAAATGGAGAAAAGGGCTGTAATGGCAGAGACAATGTTGGAGGCTACAATACAGTATCAGTCTAGTCAACTTAAAGCCCAACAACCTTCACCTTTATCTCCAAGGTATCTATTGTTGATTGTTTAGTATCGTCCATGGGAGCTCATTGTAAGCAAGGTTCAAAGTATCGGTATCGGAATCGGTATCGGACTATTCCTATGAGTATTGGTATCGGCGATATCGGTAGTATCGGCGGTTTCGGATCGGAGTATCGGATTTTTTGGTATCGGGGAACAAATAATTATTAATAAATTATTTACATTTAAAAACATATATTTTATACATTTAGGCATAATTTTAAGTATTTTCAGTGTTATTTCTTAGTAGTTTTGAAATTAAATGAAATAGTAGTCACCCTTACCGATTGGTTTACAAACAATAGATGTGATTTTCTTCAATTGATGTGATTTTCTTCTTTTACATGCTTCTACAACCTTGTTATGCTTTAAACCCTTGTTGATTTGTCTTTTTTGTTTAATTTTCTTTGTCGAATTGACCGGAACAAAGACCCCCAATGTCGGTATCGGTCAATACTTGGTATCGGTCGGTATCGGATCGGAACATGCCAAACCGTATCGATATCGGCCGTATCGGATCGGTATCGGCCGATACTTTAAACCATGATTGTAAGATTGCTTTTGAAGGCCAACAGGGTCCAAAACATTGTTTTCATAATATTTCTTGTTATTACATTAATCTTTTATGATAATACATATCTGAAATATAACAACTAATGAATGATCTTATATTTGAATTATACCCACATTATAGCAGCCAACTGGCGCACCAGCTGTGTTCCCCCCCCCCCTCTCCTTATACTGCATTCTCACACCATAGGCAGATATAATCTTTGCATAAATGCCTTGACCCATCTTAAATCCTTTAACTTTGTCACTGTATATGGTTGTTTGCAGAACTCCACAGACGGATGCCCGGGCCAGTCCGGAGTTGTCACCCATGAGAAAAGTAAGCTTGCTTTCTAGGCCATTTGGACTTGGCTGGCGTGACAAGAATAAGGTGCCTTTTTAATTTCCTTTTATTCTTAATTTCGAGACATGAAAATATGTCCATTTTATTCTTTTTTTTCCTAGTAAAAATATCTGATGTGTTGTTAAGATATTGTCGTCTAAGCACTAGTTAGCTGGTTTTACCAGTGACATGTATATGCATTGCTATGATTCACTTGGCATAATCTATACATTTTCAAATGCAATCTTATATAGGGTTGTATGCACAAAATACTTAGATATTGATTCCAATAACCTTTTTAACCAGGTTGCATGTGCAAAAAAGAGGGAATGTATCATGCATGCTAACATAATACATTTAGAGAGATCTATATGGAAAAGAACAAAAATCTCTCTCTATGCCATGGTTGGTGCTTGGTGGGTCATAAATAATTGAAGCTAGGCATTTATGTTATGCTGAAAGGCATTTTGTGAAGGGGCTAGTGGAGAGGTTAAAATTTCAGTTCCATGGAAAGGTGTATATAGTATTTCTTAGGAAGCATGGGAAATCAATGCTGTGTAGCATCGTGTCGGACATGTATTGAACATGACAAGGGCACTCCAAAATACATTAGGACATGTCAAAATATGTGCCGAACATACCGAATCATGGAAGGGTTTGGTTCAGGGAAGATCTACTCTACTTGTCTTTTTTCTTCTTATTTTCGGCACAGAGGAGCTAGGGTGTGTTTGGTTCGCATGCGCCTTGGAATACTAATTGGGTCAGTACTAGTTACTTGTTTAAATTTGTCTCAATAATTGTGTCATATACAAAAATAAAATCTTATAGAACATATTTTTTTAGAACTGATTAGTTATGTTAATAAGATGTACAACTTGACTTTTCTTACTCATTCATCAAATGCAACATTCAAAAATAAAATGGTACCATGTTGCCAAATCAAAACATGTAAATAAACATAAAATAGAGGCTTTTTAAGAAAAATGGTAAATGACTTGGAACCTTCACATAAAATAACAAAAGCATAATAACATGTCATAAGCTCATTCTTTTCTTTGCATAAACAACTTGCAAAATGAAGTGGTGGCTCATGAGCAATAAAGAAAAAAACAAAGTACGCAATACAAAGTCAAAGTTCATAAGAAATGTGTATCTAGAACCACAATTGACAAGAAATATCAAGATTTTTCCAACTTTCTTTGCATTGAAAGAATCTCTTCCAAAAGCAAATTTATTAGTATGATTTTAAGGGTTGATTCGGATTGCCAAATTTAGCGATCCAAATTGATTAGGATAACGACCTGGATCGGAAACACCGGAAAGATCGAACTGAACATGGTTCGATGAGGGTTTAACTGAACTGGTAGCATGGTTCATGCCCAGTGTCACTGTCTTTATAGTCTCGTGTGTAGCATTGGCATCTGTACAACCTAGGTACTTGTAGAATCTATAATAATAAAAAGTTCACTGTGCAAACTGTCTTTCTTCCCAAATGTCTTTTAGGAAGGGATTCCAAGAATGTCATTTAAGAAAAGAAAACATGAAAGGGTTGCTGGCTTCAAATGACATCCTTTATTCCTAGCCACAAAACCATCCTGATTGCAATCTAACGTTCTAGAATTACTTTGGATGCCAAATTAGGGAAAAACTGGACTCAATTATATCACTTCAGTATGACCACCCTGTAGTGTAGGCAATAGATGACATAAATAACAAGGAACTTGATTATTTGAATTAGGCAGCAAATATGATGTGATATAGATTAATCCAAATCAAAATCAGAATAATCAGCAACATTGTCATAAATAAATAAGCAATACGATAATTGTTCTTTGAAAAGAACATGTACCAAATTCAGTGTTTTAAAAAGCCCGTGAGGCTCACCCTTTCCTCATTTTCCATAAGTGAGGCTAATTCACTTAGGCCGGTGCCTCTTGCCCCTCGTTGATAGTTTGATGTTCACTCATAGTCCGCCTCAGGCAACTTTTGATACACATATGAAACGCACAACGCTCATTAACCTAATTTTCTTTTCTTTTCTTATTATTTTGTTCTTTATTTTCTTGTAATATATATGTTTTAGTATTTTAGTGTTTATATAATAATTTAACTCAGATTTCTATTTATTTAATAGATTGCTACCACGACTTTTAAGGTTATCAAGTCAATATTATGGTTGAATATATTGTCACCGACCGAATCCTAAGAATATAAACAATCAAATGTATCAAGTCAATCAACTAATATTTCTTTATAATTAATAGTTTTTGTATTGGAGGTTAATGATGTTGAAGGATACAAATGCGTTGATAGTGTTGGTGATGGAGATGATAATATGGACGATGATGATTTTAGGATTGTCCATTTGTTAATATTTTTTTTTTGTAGTTCGTTTTAATGATGATTAATTGTTATTTGTTATCTTTATGATTTTATTCACCCCACTTTTTTTTTTATACTATTTTAATGGTGTTATGAATTAATTAAACATAATATGAGTTTGTTCATGTAAAGTTATACTATTTTGAAAAAAAATCTAAAATTCTGTGCCTATCTTTGTTGAAGCCCACGTCTCACTGTATGCCTCACGCTTAGGCTCCAGATGACCCTAGCGCCTTGACTGTGCCTTGTGCCTTTTAAAGCTCTATACCACATAAGGAATTCTATTAAAAGTAATCTAATCTAGGGACTTATCATGGAAAGAAGAATGAATTCGAGAAAAGTTATATGCAAAGCTTAAACTTGCCAACATTAAAAGGATACAACTAGTGTTCTCGAGTCCTATATTCCTCCACATAATAAGAACTAGAAAAAAAGGGAGACGAAAGGGAATAGAGGACGGAAGAAACTTAAGAAGAAATGAGAGAACTGCCTATAGGAAGACAAGAGAAATAGATTACTCTCTTAGCAAGAGCAGAGATGAGTGTTTTCTTGATTCTGTGTTATGTTCAATGGTTTAGACTAGTCTCCATCTCATATTGATATTCTCATACATTACTGCCTTTGCTGGTTGGTCATGCAAATGAACCCTAGAACCAATAGGAATCTGCTATCCCGCTTGCAACTGCGGACTAGAAATTCTAAGTGACCAAAACCACCTTGTATTTATCATACCAAAGATTTGAACCAAAATTATTTTTCATGATTTCTACATTACTCTTGCTACAATGACTTCCATGCAAACCCCATTCTTGTACTGAGTACAAAGTCATAGTTTATACTTTGAACCAAAAGAGGAAACAATCCAAAGCAAGCTCAAATAGGACTGTAACAAGAGAACAGATCAGTATGGATGAGTACCAATCCGGACATACTGATCTGCTGGGCTGACTCCCTAGATTCTATTATGTGTGCAGTGTGCCCATAAGAAGAGAACATAGCTGTTTTCTATATGATACTTTTCTTTGGAATTTGCGGGCACTCTAGTTTAGTCCCAAATTGGCTAGGATAGCTAGCACACAAAATAATCTCATAGTTGGTCTTGAGCCTAACTAATGTATTCTCAACTACACCACCACCACCAAAGCCTTTATCCCAAAATTTTAGGGGCGGCTGTTCTGTTTGAATCCTCTTCTTCTACTCGGCCCTGTTAAGAACCACGTCTCATGTAACACTAACAAGATAATGTGTTATCAAGATTATGCCAAAAAAATGTACTCTCTAACATTGGTATCAACAATTTTTTTAGAAGTCCGTTAGGGACGTGCCTGATGTCATGCCTCACCCTTTGCCTCTTTTTTCTAAAAGGAGAGGCTCATTCAACTAGGCACATGTGAGGTACGTGCCTCGAACACCTCATGCCTACTTTTTAGTCACATCTGAAGCACACAAGGTTCATTGATTTAGCGTTTTTTCTTTTTATTTATTATGTTTTTAATTGTATATATGTTTTAATATTTTAGTGTTTATGTAATAATTCAAGTACTCTTTCTATTGTAATTAGTATGTTTTCTACTATACTTCTGATGTTATCAAGTCAATCAAGAAATATCACACTTGAAAATATTGTCACCAACTAGATGGTAGGGGTGAGTATTCGGTTTATTCGGTTCCAACCGAACCGAATAACCGAAAACCGAATTGGACCGAAACCGAATAAGCAAAACCGAAACCGAACCGAACCGAACCGAACCGAACCGAACCGAATTAAATCGGTTCGGTTTTCGGTTTATTCGGGTTTTGGGTTTATTTGTGTTTTTTTTTGTTAATTTATATAATAACTAAATATACCTAGATATATTTATTATATACCTATAGTATATACCTATATATATTTAGTATATACCTATAATTAATACCTATATATATATATATAATCATATAAACTAAAATTTCTTATTCGGTTTTGGACCGAAACCCAAAACCGAATAAGAAAATTTAGTATTTTCAAAACCGAAACCGAACCGATTTTTTTTTTAAAACCGAACCGAATCTCTTATTCGGTTCGGTTCGGTTCGGTTTTCGGTTCAAAACCGAATAATGCTCACCCCTACTAGATGGTAATGGTAGAAACACTATAAGATGTATCAAGTCAATCAACTAATTTTTCTATTGTAATTAATATGTTTTGTATTGGATGATAATGAAGGGTACAATTCCCTTGATGGTGATGGTGATATTGATATGGTTGATGATGATTTTTAGCGTTTTGTCAATTTACTATTATTATCAACTTTATGGTTGTTAATATTAGTTATCTTTGTGATACTATTTACTTCAATATTATTGCTCTAATGGTGTTATGAATCTATTAGATATAGTATAATTTTGCTTTACTAATGTTATTCAGGATGTATGATTCTCTAAGAGTTCTTATGATCCTGCTCTGTTCACATACCTCTGCTCTATGTTGATGATATGCTTATTACTGGTTGTGATTCTGGGCACATTATTATGCAATGCATCACTTGCATATTGAGTTTGAGGTGAAAGATCTTGGTTATTTTTGCTACTTTCTTAGTTTGGTGGTTGATCATAATCCTCGTGGGTACGTGCTCTCACAATACAAGTTCATTGCTGAGATACTTGATAGGCCAGAGCTTACTGATACTTAAACAATGTCTACGTCTCTTGAGTTGAATCTCAATATGTGTTCTGATTATAGAGATGACTTTCAGGATCCGTCTCGGTAGAAACAATTAGTTGGCATGTTGGTTTGTCCTACTACAAGCTGTCCTGCTCCTCATGGGTACTACACACTCCGCTACTCTGCCACAAATTCTTCGCTATATACGGGACACAAGCTCTAGATACTTGTTCTTCTCGGCTACTTTGTCCTTGGATCTTCGTGCTTATTCTGATACTGATTGGATTAGTAATGTTATTGATGGAAGATCCACTATTGGGTTTTGTGTGTTACTGATATGGGTCTTACTCTTTCCAGTCCTACTACTCTGTATTATGAAAATATTAGTGCTGTTAAGGTTGCTTGCAACCCTGTGTTCATGGGAAGACAAAATATATAGAGGTTGATTGTCATTACGTTAACAAGAGTATCTCCTTGGACCGTCTTGATACCCCATGTTTTTTCTCAAATGTATACTTTTTCATGAAGGTCGATATAGTTCCAAGGTACCCCTTTCTTGTGGATAAACTGTTGATGGTTGATCCTAGTGAGTTTGAGGGGGTCGTTAGTTAGTTGTTGTAGTCATTTTTCATTTGTACTTCCCTCTTATCAAACTCATATACATGAGTTGTGGGTGGGTGGGTGGGGGTGGGGGTGGGTGTGTGGGGGGGGGGGGGGGGGGGGGAGGAGGGATTAGAGACGTACACTATGTATAGTCCTACATCGGCCAGATGGCGAGACTATCGTCGACCGATGGTGGGCCATTGTAGAATCATCAATTCCATTCTATCCATCTTTGATTCTAACGCCCCCAAGACAACAAAGCCCTATTCCGTTAGCTATAATTCTTGTATATTGACAATAATAATAATGGGATTTTTTTAATGATATTGTGCCTCTCACTTCTCCCTCACTCCATTGTAGTAGTGAAGAGTTTCAATATTTCGCCCACTCTATATTATTTCCTTCCCCTTCTCCTATGCCTATCAAGACCATCGCCCAAAAACCTCAACTGGATGATTAACCTAAAATATGGTTAACCAACCGAACCGATTAGCAGTTTGTTCAATTTAGCCTAATAACTTGGTCGGTTTGGTTATGCTTTCTAAAAAAATTTATGGTTCAGTTACGGTTTGCGATTTTAACCGACTCAGTTAATAAAATTATATATATATATATATATATATATATATATATATATATATATATATATATATTAAGATTAAGGGGTTATTGCACAAAATTGGTTAGCCGGTTAGATAATTCATGAGTCAAAGGTCGGATATATAAATGGGTTAGTAATTAACAATCTAATACTAGTTAAACTAAAAACGTACTAGCCGAAACTAAAAAGAAGATCTAATGTTACTTTTTAGAAATTATAACCAACAACTTCTCTCTTTTCTTTTCTTTAGACTCCTCTCCTTCACAATACTTTAAGATGTTAAGAGATAAATGAGACGACTCCTCTCCTTTACAATACTTTAAGATGTTAAGAGATAAATGATACTTAGGAGAGAATCACTCGTTTTTCTTTTCACAATGCATGTTGATGTTACTCTTTATTCTCCGCTTACTCGATCTATCTTTACTCTCCATTAAAAGAACAACATAATCTTGAAATTTTAGAATCCTAATCAGAGCACTTCAATGCAAAAAGAAGATAACCTGTAATACAAACACAATTGGTGACCACGTTGAGGTATTTCTTCTAGCTATCGACTTGCATTGTTACATTTCTTGTTGAAGGACATTTTTGAATGTCATTAAATTTTGGAAAGTAGATTCCATTGTAACAAACTTCAAATGTTGTGTTCTATGAGTCATATTGAACTAAATTGGAGATGTTTTCAAGCCCCCCAAAAATTGTTAAAGTCATCCATTGAGCTAAACTACCTATTGATTTTAACCGAATTAACCGACCGACACGTCTAGTTTGTTAACCGGACCACTCAGTTATTAAGGATATGCAAGTTGGATTTGGTTATATAATTTGCATAACTGACTAAGTTTGTTTGGCCACCAAAATTTTATATCGGTCGGTTAATCGACCAATATATGCCCTACCATATAGACATTTAACACCTATATTTCATGTACACGAATACAACAAACACATATCAAACACAACGACACAAATTCGACACCTTTTTTTTCCTTTGTTCAAGTATATTTTAGAGTGTCCTTGTTGTATTGACATGTGGGTTTTCAGAATATCTGTGCTTCTTAGTCTAAGACAAATTTGCCATTCTGGATAGCTTTCATCGTTGTCGTTGACTCCAGTGCTGCAACATCATTGACTAATCCGAACATAAATCCAGTTAACCAACGACAACTAACTCCCTCTATGTCTTAAATGACCTAGACCAAAGCCATCGACATTATTGGCCATATCTCCGTAAACGACCACGACCATCGACATTATTGACGATATCTCCATAGTCTTGCTCATGTCTCGAACAACCATGACCATCGGCATCATTTTGACCATATCTTCGTAGCCTTGTTGACCAGCTCCTCTCTGGTACAACTACATATTGTTTCGATTATCTTCCCCACTAACCTGTCCTTTTTCTTTCTCGCATCATGATCCTATCAACTAGTCTGACCAAAACATCTCGGCACTTCCCAACATGCAGTCAGCCCTGTTGACCTCCTTTGGCTTCGTCTGTGAACTCTTCCAAACGTAGCCCAAATTCCACCGACGAACAAACCAACTTTGGTTGTATCCGAGCTCCTTCAGTCAATGTCATAATTGTTGGAGCATATTCCTCGTTAGACTATCCCACATTTGGTCTTCCATAGATCAAGGTTTTAAAAAGCCCCCCGTCTTGTCGTCTTAGGCGTCCGTCTAGATGTTTCAAATCCTCGATCGTCTCCCTACCTTAGGTAGTCGCTTCGACCTGCCTTAACTTAAATGTGACCCCATCCGTACCAATGTTTTTGAAGATAGAATCTAACCCAAGCCTAGTAACTTAAATCTATGACCATTATTATATTTTAAAATAATACTATAAAAGAGGAGGTACAATAGTTTTTATCCTTTACCCTCTTCATTTCCTTTCGTTTTGTGTATGCCCTAACACATCAAATCTTGTCCCTATCTCTTACTACGATGTCCATTGCCATGTGGCAACATGTTAGTCTCTCTTAGCCTCCCTCTATTTATTTTTCGCCCTCTTATTGTTTTCTCGTCTCTCTCAATAGTGATACTCTCAGCGATTGTTTTTTCATACAAAGATGAGCCAACCGGTGAAAGAAAATACCTATTAAACCGATCACATGAATACCAGCTTCATTGAAAACTTCGGGCAGTTGATGTTGAAGTTTTACACTTGTGTATTTAGTATACACAACAAGATTTGCATGGAATGCTTATAGTTTTTTTTAATTATACATCTTTTTTTACTAATTAGAAGGAAATCATAACACGTTAGGACATAACACAAGCTTTTCTTGTCTTACTACACAATATGTACCCCCAAATTTTAGCATTGAGGTCCCCGCCTAGGCATTTTGGTCCTTAGAGTGTTAGCGTTTGCGGGTATGCTAGTTTAGTCCCACATTGACTACGACAACTAAATATGTAACTCTCTGTCACACCACAGAAGATCGGACATGTGACATAACTAACTACGCTCTATGATGCACCTCGACGACTCACTGTAAGGAGGTCAAAGTTGTTCAAGATTAGGTATTAACATTCAAGCAATCGATATTGGCCTATCAATTTCTATATTTTAGTCCAATAAACAAAGATAGCATCGTAAAAGATGAACATGGTATAGAAAGTAGTCTAAGAGTCGATGACTCCATATCCATACAAGTTCTAAGAAATAGCCCAAGACAAAATGACAACGGGCTACACGAGTATCATACTAAAACAAAATTGCCTCGAGGGTCTGAGTACAAAATACGGGACATAGCACAACCCAAATAAGTGTCTTAAGTAGCTAAAACACATGCCACCATGAAAGTACTTGCATAAGATACTGATAAAGGATATATAAATCACGCATCAGCTCTGGTCTGCCCCTTGGTCTCACCATCCTGCTGGTAGTCCATGAACGCCCTCAAGCTCCTCCTGTAAATCTGAATGTGCAAAACTAAGTTCTATCAGAGCAAAACCAATAAGTGTCCCATAGGAAAGAAAGCAGTCAACATGCCCAATAATATAGAAAACTTTAACAGTTCTATATAACAAGTAAAGGGAACTAGACTAAGCATGTGAAGATAGTAAAACTAGACGATAATCACTAGAATCAATCAATATTTAAGGAACACTACAATCAATAACTGGAAACTAGAACGCTATCATGACACGAGACTCGATATGACATGTAAGACTCAACATGACATGCGAGACTCGATGCAATTCCATGTCAACGTTGTGTGTTATGCTATGCATATCCTAAGTTACCATGAACGCAATTGAGAACAACTTCCATCACATAAGCTACATGCTAAATTTCTCTTGCTGGCTACCTCGTACATGCCTGGGATCATGACCCAATAGATTCAATTGCATACCTTGAGACCATGCCACTTGGCCAACCATGAAAAGCAATCGATATGGTAGGTAATGCACGACCCCTGACCCAGCAGGATACGGTGGATCCATCTCAATCACTTATTAAGCTTTTCAAGAAAGACGTTGTGTGACTCGTAGTTCTCCCCATCCCCATGCACGCATAATAATATACGCTCACATTATATTACTCTTGTTATCCTTGTCATTTCACTCTCTCATTATCGGTCATCATTGACGAGTATTCATTTTCGTTCATGGGTTCCCATGATAAATCTCGATCATTCATACATTAATGGAATACACCAACATTACACTCTAGCTATCATTACACACTGTCCCATACAACGAAACTGCACGATACACTGACTGCTGCCATTGTCCAGGTCGGATAACTGATCAATTAACCGGTTTGGACAGAGAGATCGAGTCGATGCATTCTCGTCCAAACCTGCTGCCTTTGCACTGTTCGATTACATCATTCATGTTCATTGAAGTCTATTATCATATCCTTTACTCATTATTAGTCCCAATTATGCCATTATCAGGAAACCATCAAGAGAACTACGTGTCCATGTCTTGTCATATGGATACAGGTGTTATATCAAGGTAGGAATGAAACATCACCAAATTTTAAGATATAAACATACCAACATGTTATTGATATCATATGGAACCTATATATCAAGGTTCAATTCATTACGATGAAGATTGAACCCAAAACGACCAAAACATGTTGCTGTCTAGAGAGTAGAACGGAAACCGTTAGTTCAACCAGTCTGATATCCGATCGGAAATCTGATTTGTCGGCCAACCTAGACATGTGCAGATAATACATTTTTTTTTTTCATTCCAATTCGATTTCAACCCCATTACAACCTTGTTCTCACTCAGACCAGAATACTCGGAGATATATAATCATGTAGAAATCATAGAAAAATAATAGATCTAAGTGAATGTGTGTTTACTTGCCGTTGCGTCATTATCTCCAAATTTACATGCAAACCACCATAAAATAACATTACTTGATATATTAACAAAAGTCTTAATGAATATATAAAGAACAAATCAAAAACATAAGAGAATCATATTAAAAGAGACATTAGCATGCATTTAAGTGGGTGGTGAAGCCTAGATCTATATTTTAATGCTTGCATGGCACTTGCCTTGGGTGTAGACAAATGTACTCAAAGACCTAATATTAAGGCCTTGCTCCCTTCAAGATCATTTCCCCTTATGTATTAGGATAAGTGTATTAGGATCTCAATCCACATTGCTATTGAACTTCTTTGAATTCTACTACCGTCCTTGAACCTCGTATTTGTATTTAATCGTACCTTTCTTGTACTCCTTATTATTGTTTCTCGTCTTCCCTATTTCGGAAGGACGAACACTCGTGCTTGAAAACCTCCCTCTTTGGCAAGGTTGTAAAAATCACTAGTCGGCCGTTAGTCGGTTCGCGGGAACTAAGAATTAATCGGATTAATCGGAGACTAGTTGGGGACTAGTCGGATTAATCGGTTTAATTTTTTTAATTGTGCGTGTGTATGTGTATATATATGCAGTAAAAAAATATGCAATATATAAGTACCCAAAAAAATAATATATACGCAATATATGTCCTTGGTATGCACCCTTTCTGAAACTTCTTTTCCTTCTCTTCTTTCTCCTTTTCCTTCTATGTCGGCTGCTTTTAGGTTTTTGAAAGAACTGAATTTCGGGTCGAATTTTGATCTTTTTTATCCTTTTTTTTGGAACTGAGGCCTAGTCGACCGACTAGTCCCGTCTAGCTCTCTAGTCGGCTGCTTAGGTCCGATTATTGTTTGAGCCGATTTTTTTGCCGACTAGTCCCCTAGTCGAGTCGGCGAATGCCGACTACCAACTAGTCGGGGACTAGTCGGCTGACTAGTCAGATTTTTACAACCGTGCTCTTTGGTATCCAATACAACTCAAGATCCAAGAAGAATGAGAACGTTTGGAGACAGAAGAGGAAATAGTAAATGATTGAGGAGATAGAGAATACAAATTATTTATAAGCTCCTCCGAGTCATAGATGAGTGCCAAGTGTCCCCTACACTCCCCAAGTGAATCATAGTCCGGCACAAAGATTCTCCCAAAGTACCACTAACATAAAGTCGAAATGATGAGTGACACAGTCAACAAGACCTCGGATTACTGACTGACCGTGCTAGTCAGGTCGGCATACCGATCGGTCATCCGATCTGTTAGCCATTTGGTTGGCTGATCGGGCCTGTTGGTCTTCCTCCTGGTTAATGCCAGGGGGGGCAGTGATAGATTTATGAGTCTGAACGTCCTAGAAGTCATGGTTGGGCTTCTGTGGTCATGAATGATCCACACAAGTCAAGCACAAAGTAAATGTAAAGTTGATTAAACATGTTATTAGCCACATTAATTAACCACGGGTTAGCCCTATGTTGATCTCACACCTACCCACCCATGCACAATGTGTCATCCTAGGTCTTCATGCAAACCAAGGGAACATAAATGTCATATATTATATATTTACATTGCAATAAATATACACATACAAACAAGTATTAGTATACAAACAAGTATATAGTGTGAATAAGGGTTTACACTCTCCCTAGATATGGTTGGCCTTGATGCTCATGAATGTATTCTCAACATTATCCCCCAAATTTAGTTTCAAATATTGTTATCTTTATTGTTTTTTAGATAAAATGGTGGGAATTGTTATCTATATTGCTAGAATTTCTTTCTTCGTATGAAGCTATAGATTTCTCATTCAGATAAAGCTGTGATTTTTATTTTTTTACTTTGCATAGGCTAACGCTGCTCCCTGTTTTCTCATTTTGCTTCAAAATTCTTGTGTTAATCCAGGGTAAACCAAGCAATAGCGAGGAATCTAATGAAGGCAAAACCTCAACGGATGGAGGAGGAAACGTTGCGACCCCAAGAAAAGATGCAAATGATCAGCAACCACCTCAATAAACAGCATACATATGGAGGATAGCACCTTAGTGCGGCACGAGACTTCCAAGTATTCTCAACTGCTCTGTCAATGCCAGTTTCAAAATTTGTGGATATTCATGGGTGCAATTGGCTGCCCTTCTGTTGTATATAGAGGTACTATGTAGTCCAGGCAACACTTGTAATTTTTCTCTTTTCTTTTTTCTTTTTTAAATTTTGGATAAGGTGGTAATTGTAATTTTGTTAGAGGAAGTTGTGTACAAGTTGGCCATCAATTCAGTTAGAATAATGTCATTATCTTGCTTCTTTGGAAGGCGGAAATATATAGCAGTGTGAAAATGTTGCTCAAGCATTAGGAATTGCCACTTGCCCATGATTTAGACATAATATATGTACTGTTTCCCTACGTAATTGTTAGCAATTTATTGTGGATTATATTATAGCAACACCTGGATTAGTTAGATTTTTGTATGCGTCTTGATCAAGACCAATTTGCTGAAATCATGGAAAAAGAAGTATAGAAAATGACAGGTAATAATAATGTTGGCTTCGTCTCCATTTGGCATATATCTTGCAGGGCTCGAGGAAGGATTTATTGGACTGTCTTCTTGAAGTCAACAAATTAGCTCCTCTACACATGGAATGCTAAGTTCAGCAGATATTCTTGTTGTTTGCCTGTGTTTGCTAAAATAACAAAGAGTTATGTGAACCAGGCCACCATTCAGGAAATATAACTAGTACGCTTAGGTTTTATGACCAAATTCATAAAATAAAGCTCCTCAATTACTTAAAAGCTTACTAGAGCTAATCCATCACATGGTAACTACTGGCACAAGTGCAGAAACAATACACATCCCAAATGTTTCTTACCTAATAAAAAGTAAGCCCACACATTTTTTGAACATTGGCTACTCTCTAAAGCTGTGTTTGGTAGGAAAGACGGAAAAGTGGAAGGAAGGAAAATCAAAAAGATTTATTTTTCATTCATATGGAAAGGAAAGAATATTTCCTTTATTTGTGTTTGGTAGGATGGAAAGACAATGGAAGTAATATATTTTTCTTTATTTGGTATGAAAAGAAAAGTGAAAGGAAGGAAAATAAAAAAATATAGAATTTACCAATTATATCCTCAACTAACAATATTTATTTACCATTTGACTTTATTGAACTACTTTAAAATAATATAATTTTTATAGGGTATAATTGTAAATTATGATGGATATGCACTTTTCCTTCCACTTTTTCTCCCACTTTTGGGATGATTGTTTTTCTTAGGTTATGAGGGAAAACCAATCCCTCCACTTTTTCTTCCATCCACTTTTTTCCTCCTATCAAACAAGAAAAAAATGTTTCATTCCTCCCACTTTTTCCTCTTATATATATATTTTTTCTTCCACTTTTTTCTTCTACCAAACACACCCTAAGGCACAAATGGAATTTCTTTAGAACTTTTGCATCATCTTCCATGTGAGGGTGTCACGTCAAGCCACGGTAAGGTTGGCACTCTGCATGTGTTGTTGAATTTCGGGAAAGTCTCAAGTACTGGACCAGAAAATTAGTTGCAAAACGAAGCAGAATAGTCGGAAAACAAGCTGTGGTGAACCATAATAAACAGTAAAAAATGGTTGAAAGGATGTTAGTAGGATTAGTAATGGTTTTTTCTAAGGGCACCGCATTTTTTATTTGGGAATAGCCTAAAAATATTCAAAAAATTACAAGTTTGTCATCCATTTTTTTACTTGGGGGCAGCCTAATTTTCTCCAGCAAGTTGGACTGCCAACAAGGTGGCAGTCTTAGGACTGCCAGCAAGTTGGCAGTCCTCACATAAAGGAGGACTGCTACCTTGTTGGCAGTCCTAACATAAAGGAAGACTGCCAACTTACCTGCAGTCCGCGTCGACGAAGATGATACGAGCTCGGCTCCTCCCGCACGGCCCCGCCCCGCCCCTCTTCCTCTCCTGCTCTCCTTCTCCTGCTCCCCCCGCGCCTCCCTCCGCCTCTTCCCCCGCGTCCCCGACCCCGATCCCGACCGCTTTAGGAAGAAGAAGAAGAAGGAAATGCCGAGGAGCAGCTTGACCGGAGGACTGATCGGCTCGCCGAAGGTGGAAGTCTTCGTCGACATGGGCCACCCCTTCCTCAACTGCGGTCGGGGCGTGGCCGCGCGGCCACGCGGGGGAAGAGGCGGAGGGAGGCTTGGGAACAGCCCACCTCGACGCCCTCCGCCGCCCCGACCTCAACGCCTCTTCCTCGATTTGAGAAGGAGAGCAGCCCACCTCGACGCCCTCCGCCGCCCCGACCTCGCCCTCGACGTCCTTCCCCGCCGCGCTTGGCGCCTCCGCCGTCCGCTCGTCTCCCTCTGCCCTAATTCCTCTGCCCTAATTTTTGGGCTGTCTCCAAGCAAATTATGGGTGCCCCCTAGCAAAAGTTGTATCTGCTTGGGCTGCCCCCAAGTAAACTTGGTGGTGCCCTTAGAAAAAACCATTAGTAATTCAGTATGTTGGGATGATCAAAATCACCATTGTTAAAAGCCGGATTCAACAGTAATCCGTAGATTCGCTCACATGAATCATGAAATCCCAAATGCACTAATTTGCAATCGAACTTTTAAATTGCTCTTGTACTATCAACTCCTTTGTCGGACAAATTGTTGTTGCACTGTGACTAAGGCACTCAGGCAAGGGTTGTTAGCGCTTAAGAGATTTCTCTCGTTGTTACATCTTCTATGTTCGAGAGATCATGCCTCAACAAAGTACTAGTACACTCCTTATGTACGATAACCACTAATTGGTTAGTTACCAACTGATAAGTCTGCCACTAATGGCAACAATCAGCAAAAGGAATAACTATCCTTTAACTGGTCAGTTATGAACTGAAAGACTCCAGAGACTAACGCTTACAACGAGGCTAATACGCACCAACTGCGCATCAGCATCACACCAACTTCGCGCAACCAACACCACAACCAGCCTCACACCACCCGTGCACGAACCACGCGCCAAGCTTGCAACGAGCCGCGTACCAGCAGCGCACCAACCTTGCACAGCTACCAAAGTGCACCATCAAAGTGCCACATTGTGTTCTTTGCCCATGCCCAAGTCCAGGGTAGGTCTTCGAGACCTAGCTCGGAAGGAATTTTTCCAAGAAATGGTAATAAAAATAATTGTAGGTTGCCGAATTTAAACCTTGCATACTAGCACAATACATGCGTAAAAGTCAATAAATGAAGAATCAAATATTGAAATACACATGAATTTTTTTTCCAAAATAGAATGGTAGGACCAGGGCACTAATGGACAAACATGAAAAAACTCAACAATCTCCTACATATTTCAATATATGATTTAACATTCTCCATAGTGATTGTATATCATGCATTAGGATAGATGTCACTTACGACTTAAACCTTCTCTCACGAGATATAACAATAGTACGATATCAAATAGACTAAGACTTTAATTCAGTACCATAGATACACTACTAAAATCTGCTCTATTAGCGATCTGGATATGTCTTTGGTCGCACGTTAGAGTCCATGTGCCGATCTGGATATGTATTTTGGGTATCTACAAGTTTTTCTGTAAGAGATGGCCTACATCTTTATCCATGTGTCAATCTGATCATTAACTGCTTCCTTTCAGAAAATAACATCTCTAGTTTCCATCAGGTAAGTAGACTCAAGGATATGAAGTATCTTCGAAGTCCTTCGGTTTTCTCACTCGTTTTGTAGGTGGCTCAAGGACTTGTAGTTTTGTAATGAGTGAACTCACTTCCTCCGGAGTTCTACCCCCTTTGGTATTTTTGGCTAGATTAAGAGCACTGTCTTCCTGTTCATTTATTATATTCTTCGGTAATTCTACGAGAATCACGTTCTTGTCTCTGACAAACTTATCCTCGAAGAACTTAATATTATAATATTTAATGATATGATTTGTTTCAAGGTCAAGGAATCTCCTAGCATCACTCTTCTCGGCATAGCTAAGGAAGATCATCTTAATAGTCCTTATTCCCAACTAATTTTGAATCTTGATATTCGAAACTTTAACATATGCCAGACACTTATACGCTCGATTAATATTCTAGTTGGACCTGAACTTGACCCATAATTTATGAGGAGTTACCTCTAATTATTCGAACGACATTGTTGGGTATAAAAGTACTTGAGTACCTTCTTTCCAGAAGCAGTTAGGAAGTCCTATCATAACAACATAGAGTTTATTATCTCTTTCAGTGTATGATTCTTTCTTTCAGCAACTCCATTCGATTGTGGGAATAGGAAGCAATAGTTTCATTCACAATACCATATTCCTTACAGAATGATGGAAATTTGTGAGAACGAAATTCTCTACTTCTATCGCTCCTGTGTTTCTTGAGTTATTGGTCTGTTTGTCGTTCATTTTTTCCTTTAAGTATTTGAATTTCTGAAATCTTCATCTTTGGATTTGACAAGGTAGATAAAAGCATACTTCAAGTAGTTATGGATGAAGGTGACAAAATACTTCATTCCAGCCTTCGTGGTGAATTGTTTGGTCATATATATCGGAGCGTATCAACCCTAGAAGGTATGTACTTTGGTTCACCCTCTTAAATTATTTTCTTACAATTTTTCTTTGAGCACAAACTTCAAATTTCTCCACCTCCTTACCTACATCTGGGGATAAGACCTAATCTAGACATCTTCCTCACTCTTTTACAGTGAACATGTCCTAGCCTATATATGGTGCCATAACTTAAGAGTGTACCCTAAAGTAGTTATTCGTTGTTACATTCAGATGGAACCAGAAGATGAAGTTCAAACATTCTTTTGGTATAAAAAGCTTAGCCGAAATAAGCACCCGGTATTGCATATAAGGCTTCTTGAGATCAGGTTCTTAGCGACGACAAGCACATATGCTTCATATTTTGCATATTAAGTAACTTCTCCAAAGTCATCTTTAGCACCACGATCCAGACGTCCTGTACTTCAGCATGAGACTTGTTTGTCATAGTTACCTTTTTGAAAGAGATTAATATGTAGAAAACATATCCTTCAAGGAACATACATAATATGAGGCTCTTGTGTCTACCAACCAGTCAATGTCGATTATTGCCATCTCTACCTGCGAGAACATAGTAATTAAGTTAAGCTCATCTTTTTTTTTTCTGCTTTGGTTTGCACTTACAATCTAGTTTGAAGTAGTCCTTCTAACACGATAACATTATAATGCTATTTGTCCCTCCAAATTATACCTCCAAACCGTCCCTCCTTACGTGGCAGCTGACATAGTACGTTGATTTGGCAGTTGACGTGGCAAATTTCAAAAATTAAAATTAAAGTTTGTTAAGTGTTATATTAGAGTTATGAGTTAATGGACTTTAGTCCCACATTGCTTAGAATAATAGGAGAGGAAGCTAGCCTCTCCTATATATATGCAATCTTTCTCTCAATAATATTCATCATATTATTTCCTTCTACATGGTATCAGAGCCAAAACTCTAGCCTCTCCACACAAAAAAAAACTCTAGCCGCCTCCCCCCTGCTATAGTACCCGCGCCCCCTGCTACAGTACCTGTCCCCCCGGCGCTGCTACAGTACCCCCGGCGCTGCTACAGTACCCCCCAGCGCTGCTACAGTACCCCCCTCGGCTGCTACAGTACCCGTCCCCCCTGCTACAGTTCCCCTCCGACGCTGCTACAGTACCCGCCCCCCGGTGCTACAGTACCCCCCCCGCTGCTCACCCCTCCGCTCCAGTCAGCCCCCCAAGCCCGACCTCCTGTCAGCCCCCTCCCCCGATGACTCCAAACCTAAACCCTACCCTAACCATCTCCTGCCCTCAGCCGCTATCCCCTCCCTCCAAACCCTAGTTTAGTCTAAAAAAAATTCATTGTTGGGATACTCAGAGGGGAAACATTTGCATGAACCTCTGCCCATCAATACTGAAAATTTAACAAAGAGCACACATATGGTTTGTTGTGCATGAATCTTTGTTTCTTTCCTTGATCTTTACACCAGGATCTATCAGAGGTTATCATGGCTTATCTCTCTGACCTGGCTTGTGATCCACACTCTCTGCTTTCTATGCGCGTATGCCGGTTCTGGTTCTGTTTTTAGCGCGTTGGCAGAGTTGTTGTGTTTATCAAGTGGAAAGAATACATCGACAGTCGAATCTCTGACAAATGGAAGACTCTACAGCGAATAGCAGTACCACAGATACTAGTGTCGGTAACACACTAGCGGGCACTAGCACGACGATTTTCTCCATTCGACTTGTCGATCGACGGTTGGAAGGGCCAGAGGGCTACTCGACATGGAGAAAGAAGGTCGAAAAGACACTTAGGGGAATGCGGTTGTCCAAACATCTGACTGACAACCCTCCAGCAGACGATGATCCCATCTTTGAGCAATGGGAGACAGATGACAGTCGACTGTTTACACAGTTGATGAACTCCATGGAACCATCGGTGGAAGACATGGTTCAAAATACGGACTCCGTGAAGGAGTTATGGAAAATATTGGCGGCGGCATTTGATGGTAAATACGATTTGTCTCATATATATGACTCGGTCGTTGGTGTGTACTGAGCAAATCAAGGAGACAAATCTCATAAAGAGCATTTATGGGCCTTCAAGGCTATGACGGACGAGATCGACCGCGTACTACCTCTTACGTTGGATATTAATGAAGCACGGGCTCAACGTGAGCAACTTCATGTCATGGCTTATCTCGCCTCTCTCCGTCCTGATGCGGACTCTGCTCGTTCTCAGATTATTGCTGGATCTGATGTACCGTCCCTGTTGGAAGCACACTATCGTATCCTTCGGGCTGCCAAAGTCGTTGAGACAACTCCGGGTGATACTCCTGCTGATCGTTCTGTTCTCGGGGCCGCTCGTACAGGATTTCGTGGTGGTCGTGGTGGCCGACGGGGTGGCTGTAATGCTGGTCGTGATGGAGGACGAGGCAATGGCGGTCGTGATGGGGAAAAACTGCGCACATGCTTTAACTGTGGTCAGCTTGGCCATTTTTATTGGCAATGTACTAAATTATCTGCTGCTAATATCACCACTGACGCCCCTGATGATGGTGTCCGATCTATTCAGATGACTTCGGAATCCTATACCGAGTTCCTTGATTTCCAGGCTCAATGTCGTGGTGAAGTATCCACATCTGGTTCCACAGCCAGATACTCAGCCGCGTGCATAGTGAAACCCAAGCAATGGGTAATTGACTCTGGTGCATCCTCTCACATGACTGGTGATGCAGGTATGATACATAATTATGTACCTATACGTCGTGCTTCTGGCATTACTGTTGCCAATGGAGGTTCCCTGATAGTCCAAGGCCGTGGAAGTGCCAATCTTGCTTCCGGACTGTCACTCAATTCTGTACTGCTTACTATTGGGAACCCGTTCAGTTTAATTTCTATTAGTCAAATTACTCGTGAACTACATTGCTCGATAACATTTTTTCTTGATGGTTGTGTTTTTCAGGACCTGAAAACTGGGAAGACTATCTGTAAGGGGCATGTGGCTGGAGGCTTGTACCTGTTTGACGCAACTCCTTCCGTTGTCTGTGCCAGCAAGAAACTCGATCTTGTTGAGTTACATTATCGGTTAGGCCATCCATCGTCCTAAGCTCTCCAGAAAATGTACCCATCTTTAGATATTTCCTCTTCCTTTCATTGCGAGCCATGTAGTTTAGCTAAACATCATCGGGTTCCTTATCCGGTAAGTCCAAATAAAATTGCTTCTGCTCCTTTTGAGTTGGTGCATTCTGATATATGGGGACCATGTCCGATTGAATCTGTCATGGACTTTAAGTACTTTGTTACTTTTGTCGATGGTTACTCACGTGTCACCTTTATTTATTTGATGAAAAATCGCTCTGAATTATTTAACATCTGGTACAACTTTTATGTCGAAGTAAAAACATAATTTGGTCTTCCTATCAAAATTTTTCGGAGTAACAATGGCCGTGAGTATTTATCACGTAATCTCGATAAACATCTGGCCCTCTATGGGATCATCCACCAAACTTCTTGTGCATACACACCACAACAAAATGGTGTAGCCGAACGCAAAAATCGCCATTTATTGGAAACTACACGTGCTCTTATGTTTCATGCACGTACTCCCAAGCGATTTTGATCGGATGCGGTTCTTACTGCTTGTTATCTTATTAACCGCATGCCATCGTCAGTTTTCAATGGTAACACTCCTTTTTTTAGACTTTTCCTGGACGAGTGCCATTTTCTCTGCCTCTCCGAATCTTTGGCTGCTTATGCTATGTTCGGTATACCCGACCAACCCTTTCTAAATTAGATCCTAAGGCAACACAATGTATTTTTTCTTGGGTATCCTAAAGATCAGAAAGGGTATCGGTGTTTCTTCCCTATCTTAAAGCGCTATTTTTTCACTCGGGATGTTACCTTTGTAGAAATTGAATTTCTACCACTCCCACAATCAAAGGGTCCGACTACTCTGGTCTATCCCGAAGATGATTTTTTGTTATTTCCTCCTCAAACACAACAGCCCCCCGTACGGGTGTCCTCCCTTACCGAGCCAGTCTTCCAGTCAGATGGTCCACATACACCGATTCAGCCATTGCCAACATCGCCCACAGATTCATCCTCCTCTGGTTCGATCAGCAGTTCCGGCTCAAATGAGTTGTCTCCTTCTGTTCCACCAGCAGCTCTACCAGTTCCGCCAACAGCTCCGGTGGTCCCGCCTCCAGAACGTTCTCGTCGTGCCTGTCGTGATCATCCCTTATATGTTGACAGCTACAAAGGTCTTACCAGTCACACTCAGTCTCTGGTGGCTACTATTGATGGGATTCAGATTCCCAAGACCGCTGAGGAGGGTCTCCGACATCCTGGTTGGCGTGCTGCTATGAACGAGGAGATGAAAGCTCTTCAGGAGAATCATACCTGGACTTAGTCGACTTACCTACTGGTAAACAGGCAGTCGGCTGCAAATGGGTGTTCACGATTAAGGTCAAACCGGATGGCACCCTTGATCGACTGAAGGCTCGACTGGTGGCCAAAGGATACTCTCAAACCTATGGTGAGGATTACTTCGAGACATTCTCTCCTGTGGCCAAAATAACATCCGTTCGTGTCCTCATGACCTTGGACATCCGATTTGATTGGCCGTTACTCCAGCTTGATATAAAGAATGCTTTCCTCCACGGGGATCTTGATGAAGAAGTATATGTAATGCAACCTCCCGGGTTCGTTGCAAGGGAGGGTAAAGTGTGTCATCTGAGGAAGGCTCTCTATGGTCTGAAACTGTCACCCTCACTTTTCCAAGTTAGGGATAAAATGGTAATTTTCTATTTTATAATATTTTTGGGAATTTTATTTCATGAATATTAATATTTAATGATTATAGGAGTCGGGTTCGAATTTTATCGCATTCTGAGTTAATTCGGGACTCCGGGGAATTTTGACTTGAGTTGTGATTAGCATGTTAATTAGCCATGGCCCACCATATTTAACTTTTAGGGTTAGGAGTTTGGACTAATCCCATATGAGTATTTAAGATTAATTATGATTTTTATTTAATTTTAACTAATCCCAAAACCAATTTTTGGACTTAACTTAGCTAAGAAGTAAAGGGAGGGAAAAACTTGTAATTAGCAAGTAGCCCTACACCCCCCTTTATTGGCCGGCCACCCCTCTTCCCTTTTCTTCTTCTTCTTCCACTTCAATTTTTTTTTCTTCTTCTTCTCCAAGCTTTTTTCAAAAGTTAGAATAGAAATTCCTTAGAAATCATCTCTAAATAATTCATTTCTTCCCAATATTCTTCCATACAAGTCTTCCTCTACCCCAAGTGAAGCTTCTCCAAGCTTTTGGCAGCAAGAAGTGAAGTGGGTGTGTCCTAAACAATTCATCGTGTCGGAGCCGTGTCGGAGGACTTTCGAATCGGGAATCCATCTCCCGATAGGTATAACCTATCCTCTAATCTATTCTTTCATCATGTAATCTAGGTTGGACCATGTAGGATTGATTTTCATAGTTGTGTCTGTAATGACCATTGTTCGTATTACGTATATCGGTATACGTGTACGTATTTAGACCCGTCTTGCATGTCTCCTTGGTTGGTTCGGCCCAACTTGACTTGGTTCGGCTTGGTTTGCATGGTTCGGTTTTATGTGAACCACTCCCACCTACCACCACTTTCATTAAATAATCCCACCTACCACCACTCTCATTAAATATCCCACTATCATTTCTCTCTCTTCATTACTTCTTCTTCTCCACCATTACTTCTTCACCCACCAGAGAGAGATAGAGAGAGTGGGAGAGCTTAGGCAAGTGCACCTTGCTTCATGGAGGAAGTCCATTTTATTGTTCCATTGTCTTCCTCATGTGTTTTTAAACCACTTTAGTACTTGTCGTTTTTCATTTCCATGGTTAAATTCGTAGATCTAGCTTTGTGGTATCTTTGGTTTCCAGGACTTTTGATCCATCACACTTGCATATTTTGCCAAGTTGATGATATCATGATTGCAGGGAAGTCCGTTAGGTCCAATTTGACCTATGGGAATTTGCAAGAGCCGCATGGGCATCGTAGCAAAGAGCCGCATGGCCCTTGCACATTTTTTTATCTTGGCAGCATGCAAATGTAAAGACCAGTCAGGAATGCATTTATTGCATTATTCTAATAATGAGCCGCATATGGCTTGCTTCATGAAGGAGCCGCATAGGCTTTATCATGATTGCAATAAATGCGTTCACACTAAGGCATTCTAATGCATTAAATAATATAGCATTTCCAATCAATTAACAAGTGCTTGGAAAATCGAGCAGTAAGAATGGATGCCTCCCAAGCATCCACGTGCCCCGGGCAATTAATGCCCTAACACCAATGTACTTGCTTGTGCCTTGCTTGGGCTACCAATGCCTAGCCGCATACAACAATTCCAAGCCGCATGCATTCTTTCCTGAATACAATTTTGGCATGCAAAATTTTGCAGAGCCGCATAGCCCCTAGTGGATGAATGCATGTAGGCTTGTTTTCTCCTAGTGCAATCCTTTTTTATTATTTATTGTCTTCTCCTGGAGAGGGAGCCGCATGCATACACTTAGTGCATTAATTCATGTTTGACTTTTCTTAATGTCTTTTGCATTTTAGTCCTTACTTTAGGACTTACTTTAGGACTTTAGGACTTTTGCATTTAAGTCCACTAGCACCTAAGCCTCCAGCCGCATAAGAAATACTTAAATACAACTTTTGCATTTAAGTCCACATGAATTAAAGACACTTTATGGATTCCTTTAATACTTTTATGCATTCAAGCCCATTAAATGCAATTTTGCGTTTAAGTCCAAAAGTCCATAAAGCATGAACCGCATATGGCATCAGCCACATAGAATGGATTAAATGCATATTTTGCATTTTAGTCCCCTTTATTACATTATATGCATTATAGGCTTGGTTAAAGCCTTATGTCCTTATATGTAGTTTGTCCTTATAAGTAGTTTGTCCTTATATGCATTATATGGTTGGAAGCAAACCGCATATGCTTTATTATTTAAATGCTTAATTGTAATTAAGACCCCACTTTATTATTTAAATACTTATTTGCATTTAAGACCTTACATTATTACTTAATACTTTTGTGATTAAGGCTTAAATAATTATGCTTAAGCCCGATTCCTTGGCACCGGCCGCATGGCCAAGTGGCTGCGGGCCGCATAGAGATTCCCGAGCGGCATGGGGTCTCCCACAGCCCTTGTCCCTTTTAATATTCAATTACTAAATGTGTACTTGTGCTAATTAATAATTTTCTGACACGACGGTGACCCGTAGTGGTTCACTTTTGACATGACATGATAGTAGCCCGACGCGGCGCACTCCTAACAGTGAACATGACATGACCAGATTGAATGGCCTGGACACCGTGGATGATTACGTTCGTACAATTAAACCGACAGTGGTTGCATCATGTCTAGGACAGGGATCCCTGAGTACCACGGTCAGGGGTACCCACTGTAAATGGCTAAGGCTAAATAACTAGAATAATTCAGTAGTCATGAGAGATTTCCCCAGCTACAGGCGATCCCGTTATCCCGGCCACCATTGTGGGACTTGCAGCCTGCCGACGAGTAGGGCACAAGTCTAGATTTACGGATATGTGGAAAAGAACGATGCACTGTTTAATGAACCCAAGTCGCCTGGATAACCTGGATTAGCTGCAGGGCTTGTGGCTGGAGGATTATCTCGCTGCATGTTGTGGCAATTTAGTTAGCTAATGTAGAAAGCCGTAGACACTGATTGGCCGGGATCGATTGTATGGTGTGGCTTCAGTGCTCGATTATTGCAAGATTGATCGCACGATTGTCACCCTCAGCAATAAAGACCAGAGGCTAAGTTCGGTTCAGGCGAAGGATTACAATCCCGGTCCTTGTTTGGTTTAAGGGTTGTAATCTGGCTCCCGGAGCAGTTCTAAGTCCTCTCTTCGTTTATTGTATCATTGCACCCCACGTCATGCTTGTAATAATTTACCTTACCAACAAGATTGGAGACGGAGTTCTATTCAAGTGAAGGGTTACAACCCCGGTCCTTGTTTGGTTTAAGGGTTGTGACCTGGCTACTTGAATGGTCCCCTCGTACTTCATTATGATTGCGGTTATTCTTTTACTTCAAGTTCTTTTATCAGCTTTAATATTATAATTTTCTGATGTGCCGGTTTAGTTCTTAAGTGAAGCCTCCTTTGTGGCACTTGCTCTTTCTGGGATCTGATCCAGCTGGTTTTGTGTGGCCAGATTTCGGAGCTACCTCAGAGGATCCACCGACCTTCCAGCCTGATGGTGACCATCAGTCGTGACCAGGGCAACGAGTGGGTTTATTTTTGCTCTCCCACTCTATTGTAAAAATTATATTTTGAGGCGTTTAGCCGACGAGCACCTGTTAGCTCGTATTACATACCTTATTATTGTCTGCCCACGGGCTGTAACATGATTGACAGATCCTAGGGTTGATCATGTATGACTAAACTCTTGCTAGTCCTCACATTTTGTAACGACTAGCTTCATGATCAGCTGAATATGTAATGTTTGGGACGCCTTATTATTGTATATGTGATGATCTTACATCTTGTAACTTTACTCGCTTGCTTGAGATTGACACAATTAGGCTTGATATTGACCATAGGAGACTGATGGATTATAGTTAAACCCTCATGTATCTAGACAGCCGTGACCGTATAGTGGGATGGATTTTATTTCATTATACGTAGCTGGCTATGTATGCCCCCGCTCTCCAGTATTCTGGTTCTGGGACGTTACATGGTTTAAGTGGTAGCCCATGCAAGTCTTGTAAATCAAGATATGTGAGGGTTACCGAATAGATGTCTCGATCAGCACTCGCCTTTGATCTCTGCCCGACTTTTCTAAATCCCTGAGATTCTCGACCTGAACACATGCTTGTATCGTTGAATCTGTCCTGGTCCTTCCTTATTGTTCCCTATGTCGTCTTCTTCAGCGGCATTATTTCTGGACCTGCCAATCAGCAAGGCGAAGCGCTTCCCGTGGGCCAGCAGCAACAAGAAGACCAGGCCCAGCACTCAGGAGCAGCCTCCCGGGCCATGCCTTCCGGAGATCCAGAACCTCCGGTACAGTCAGCCCAGCCCGCGAGGCAGGAGGATGGAGCCTTGGTAGGACTTATCAGGGAATTGCTTGCCTCGCAGGATCGTCGAGGAGATGCCTTGCATCAGGCAGTGGCAGATGCTCTGGGCAGAGGTGGACATCATGGGAACAGTGCAGCGAACAGTTTCAAGCGCCTGAACCCTCCATTCTTCGATGGCAGCGAAGATGCTATCGCTGCTGATGCGTGGCTTCAGGACACCGAGGTGATATTGGAAGCAGCGAAGACCCCAGAAGATGAGAAGGTGGCCGTGGTACGCCTGCAGTTATTAGATCTAGCCCACAGCTGGTGGGCGGCTCAGGCCATTGGATTGGTGGCGCCTATAGCCTGGGCAGTATTTCGAGAGAGGTTCCCGACCAAGTACTTCGATGCGGTGGCTCGGTACGATCTTCAGACCAAGTTCACCAATTTGAAGCAGATGGACAGGACGGTCGATGGGTATGCGGCCGAGTTTTCCAGGCTTAGTCGGTTTGCTCCCACCTTGGTGGCGACCGAGTTCGATAGAGCCCAGCAATTTCAGCAAGGACTCCACCTGGAGATTTTGCTGGCGGTAGAGCAGTTTGAGCATCAGACTTTTGATGCGGTATTGAGGGCAGCTAGGAGGCATGAGTACACCTCCCAGCGGATAGTGGACAGGACCGGAGGTCGAAAGCGATCTCACGGCCAGATGAATCAGTCGTCAGCCCCAGCCCCGGCAGCCAGGGCTTTGACTATTGGAGCTCCGAGAAGGGCAGCTTCAGTTACGTCGGTTCAGCATTCAATACCGACGCTCCCTCAGCAGCAGAAGCAGAAGCAGTCTTCCTCTATGGGCTGCTCTTATTGTGGGAAGCCTGGACATGTTGTTTCAGAGTGTCGCAAGGCTCGAGGATTGTGTTTGCTTTGTGGAGCGCCAGACCACAAGGTAGGGTCCTGTCCGTTCAGGACTGACTCATCACCAGTCAGGACCAGTTCATCAGTGAGGGGACCGGCCCCTGTACCAGTTCAGCAGCAGCAGTTTCCATTCCCGAGGCCGTTGCCGACGCAGACCCAGGCTTTTCATCAGCAAAGGCCTCAGCAGTTTGCCCAGGCGCAAGCCCAGAATAGGCAGCAAGGATTCCAGCAGAGAGGGCCGGCACCCAGAGGACATGGTCAAGTGTTGGCTTTGACCATGGGAGAAGAAGGAGTGGCACCAGGTGAGGTAGTGGCAGGTACTATTTTCGTCAACACATTCCCTGCTTCAGTGTTATTTGATTCTGGTGCATCGCATTCATTCATGTCTGCACGATTTGTGACACGGATAGGATTGGAGCCCGAGTCGTTATCAGTAAGGCTCAATATACTTACTGGTAATGGTCTTGTGGGAGTAGATAGAGTATTTTCCTCGTGTCGAATCGTGGTTAGCGGTAGAGAGTTTCCCGCTAGGTTGATAGAATTCCCGATGGCCGATTATGATGTGGTCTTAGGGATGGATTGGTTGAGAGACCAGTATGCTAGGATAGACTGCCATATAGGCAGAGTTGTTTTTAGCATTCCAGGCGAGCCGGAGTTCTCCTTTTCTCGAGGCGAAGTGGAACCTTCTCCTCCAGTATTGCGGATGGCCGTAGCAGCAGTACAGTTACCCCGGATAGTCGAAGAATTTTCAGATGTTTTCCCGGAAGAGCTTCCAGGGATGCCGCCAGAGCGGGAGATCGAGTTCACTATCGACTTGATTCCCGAGACAGCACCAGTGTCAGAGAGAGTCTACAGGATGGCGCCGTCAGAATTGGAGGTATTGTACAAGATGATTGAAGAACTCCGGACCAAGGGATTCATTCGTGCAAGTGGATCGCCTTGGGGAGCCCCGATGCTTCTTGTGAAAAAGAAGGATGGTACGTCCAGGTTATGTGTTGACTATCGTACCTTGAACTCAGTGACAATCAAGAACAGATATCCTCTCCCAAGGATAGATGACTTGTTTGATCAACTCAGAGGAGCGGCAGTATTCTCGAAGATTGATTTACGGTCAGGGTACCACCAGATCAGAGTCAGAGAGCAGGACATCCCGAAGACAGCTTTCAGATCCAGATATGGGCATTGGGAGTTCCTTGTTATGCCCTTTGGAGCAACCAATGCGCCGGCAGTATTCATGGACCTCATGAATCGTATCTTCATGCCTTATTTGGATCAATTTGTTATCGTGTTCATAGACGATATCCTGGTCTACAGTAAGAGTGAAGAGGAGCATGAGCAGCATCTCAGAGTTGTCCTCCAGATTCTCCGAGAGCACCAGTTGTATGCCAAGTTCAGTAAATACGAGTTCTGGCTCGATCACATTTCATACTTGGGCCATATCATTACCAAGGGTGGAGTGGAAGTGGATCCCCAGAAGATAGTGGCTATTGAGACATGGCCAGTGCCCCGCACAGTTGCAGAAGTTCGCAGTTTTCTTGGATTGGCCGGCTATTACTGGAGATTTGTTTCGGACTTTGCTCGGATTTCAGCGCCATTGACGCAGTTGACCCGCAAGGATGTGCAGTTTGCTTGGACAGCAGAGTGTCAGGAATCTTTTGAGAAGCTGAAGCGAGGCTTGATGACGGCACCCGTTCTCACACTTCCAGATGGGACCGGAGGATTTTCAGTGTACTGTGACACTTCAGGCAAGGGTTTAGGATGTGTTTTGATGCAGCATGGAAAGGTAATAGCTTATGCGTCACGTCAACTTCGTGATCATGAGAGGAATTACCCAACCCATGACTTGGAGCTGGCAGCTGTAGTGTTTGCACTTAAGTTGTGGAGGCACTACTTGTATGGAGATAGGGTGGAGATATTCACCGACCACAAGAGTCTGAAGTATGTTTTCACCCAGAAGGACCTTAACATGCGTCAGAGAAGATGGCTAGAGCTACTTGTGGATTATGATGTCAACCTGCAGTATCACCCTGGGAAGGCCAACATTATTGTAGATGCATTGAGCAGAAGAGCCGGAGTTTACCTTCTGACAGCACAACCAGAGTTGTTAGCAGATCTTCAGAAGATGGGTATAGAAGTTTTCCTTCCTACCAATGTGGCATTGATGGCCAGAATGCAAGTGCAGTCTAGTATAGTTGAGAGGATCAAGATAGCTCAGTCCTCCGATTCTAAGCTTCAGCGGCTTAGAGCAGAATGTGAAGCGGGTCGACGACCAGAATTATGTATTCATGAAAACGGTACACTACGACATGGTAAGCGTCTTTGTGTACCCAGTGGAGATATCAGACAGGAGGTGATGGCGGAAGTCCACAGTTCCCAGTATTCAATTCATCCCGGTGGCACGAAGATGTACCGAAATATCCGTCAGCACTTTTGGTGGAATGGCATGAAGAGGGAGATAGCTCGGTTTGTCTCTCGGTGTTTGGTTTGCCAACAAGTCAAGACTGAACACCAGAGGCCAGCTGGACTTCTTCAGCCCTTGCCGATTCCCGAATGGAAGTGGGAGCATATAACCATGGACTTCGTGACTGGATTACCTAGATCTCCAGCCGGTAGAGATGCTATTTGGGTTATAGTTGACAGGCTCACAAAGGTGGCTCACTTTCTTCCGTTCAGAGTGGGTCAATCGACAGCTCAGCTAGCAGAGATGTACCTCCGACAGATTGTCAGATTCCACGGAGTACCAGTCAGTATCACCTCAGACCGGGATTCAAGATTCACGTCCCACTTTTGGCGTAGCTTGCAAGAGAGTTTGGGAACTCGCCTCCAGTTCAGCTCAGCTTATCACCCGCAGACAGATGGTCAGTCGGAGCGCACGATCCAGACTCTGGAGGATATGTTGAGATCTTGTACACTCGACTTCAGTGGTTCGTGGGAAGATCACATGCACCTGGTGGAGTTCTCGTACAATAACAGTTTCCAAGCCAGTATCCAGATGGCTCCGTTCGAGGCGTTGTATGGAAGAAAGTGCAGATCCCCACTAGCATGGGACGATGTGGGAGAGAGGCAGATGTTTGTTCCAGAGATGATCGCTCAGACAGTTGAAGTGGTCAGGAGAGTAAGAGATCATCTTCGAGTTGCCCAAGATCGTCAACGCCATTGGGCCGATTCTCATCGGCGTCCCCTTGAATTTTCGGTCGGCGACCATGTATTCCTGAGGATCTCGCCTAACCGTGGCGTCATTCGTTTCGGCGTACGGGGAAAGCTTAGTCCTAGGTATATAGGGCCGTTTGACATTCTGGAGCGAGTAGGAGACGTATCCTATCGTCTCGCTCTTCCACCGTCTCTGAGTGAGGTGCATGACGTGTTTCATGTGTCCCAACTACGACGGTATATCCCGGACCCGAGCCACATCCTGGATCATTCGGAATTGGTTGTGGGTACCAACCTTTCGTATGAGGAGAGGCCCGTATCCATATTGGACCAAAGAGAGAAGATACTCAAGAACAAGACTATCAAGTTAGTCCGTATTGCTTGGGGTCATCACTCTTTGGGAGAGTCAACGTGGGAGCGTGAGGATGATATCCGATCGCGATATCCCGAGCTGTTTGACTCGTGAGGTATAATATTCTTCCTATGCCTCATGTCTTCGATTCCTTGCTTGCATGAATGATTGTTTGATTGCTTAACTGGTATAGCTTGCATGTGTGTAGTATAGCCTGTCCTGGCATCTCTAGCCACTTGATTAAATTTCGAGGACGGAATTCTTTTAAGGTGGGTAGAGCTGTAATGACCATTGTTCGTATTACGTATATCGGTATACGTGTACGTATTTAGACCCGTCTTGCATGTCTCCTTGGTTGGTTCGGCCCAACTTGACTTGGTTCGGCTTGGTTTGCATGGTTCGATGTGAACCACTCCCACCTACCACCACTTTCATTAAATAATCCCACCTACCACCACTCTCATTAAATATCCCACTATCATTTCTCTCTCTTCATTACTTCTTCTTCTCCACCATTACTTCTTCACCCACCAGAGAGAGAGAGAGAGTGGGAGAGCTTAGGCAAGTGCACCTTGCTTCATGGAGGAAGTCCATTTTATTGTTCCATTGTCTTCCTCATGTATTTTTAAACCACTTTAGTACTTGTCGTTTTTCATTTCCATGGTTAAATTCGTAGATCTAGCTTTGTGGTATCTTTGGTTTCCAGGACTTTTGATCCATCACACTTGCATATTTTGCCAAGTTGATGATATCATGATTGCAGGGAAGTCCGTTAGGTCCAATTTGACCTATGGGAATTTGCAAGAGCCGCATGGGCATCGTAGCAAAGAGCCGCATGGCCCTTGCACATTTTTTTATCTTGGCAGCATGCAAATGTAAAGACCAGTCAGGAATGCATTTATTGTATTATTCTAATAATGAGCCGCATATGGCTTGCTTCATGAAGGAGCCGCATAGGCTTTATCATGACTGCAATAAATGCGTTCACACTAAGGCATTCTAATGCATTAAATAATATAGCATTTCCAATCAATTAACAAGTGCTTGGAAAACCGAGCAGTAAGAATGGATGCCTCCCAAGCATCCACGTGCCCCGGGCAATTAATGCCCTAACACCAATGTACTTGCTTGTGCCTTGCTTGGGCTACCAATGCCTAGCCGCATACAACAATTCCAAGCCGCATGCATTCTTTCCTGAATGCAATTTTGGCATACAAAATTTTGCAGAGCCGCATAGCCCCTAGTGGATGAATGCATGTAGGCTTGTTTTCTCCTAGTGCAATCCTTTTTTATTATTTATTGTCTTCTCCTGGAGAGGGAGCCGCATGCATACACTTAGTGCATTAATTCATGTTTGACTTTTCTTAATGTCTTTTGCATTTTAGTCCTTACTTTAGGACTTACTTTAGGACTTTAGGACTTTTGCATTTAAGTCCACTAGCACCTAAGCCTCCAGCCGCATAAGAAATACTTAAATGCAACTTTTGCATTTAAGTCCACATGAATTAAAGACACTTTATGGATTCCTTTAATACTTTTATGCATTCAAGCCCATTAAATGCAATTTTGCGTTTAAGTCCAAAAGTCCATAAAGCATGAACCGCATATGGCATCAGCCACATAGAATGGATTAAATGCATATTTTGCATTTTAGTCCCCTTTATTACATTATATGCATTATAGGCTTGGTTAAAGCCTTTTGTCCTTATATGTAGTTTGTCCTTATAGGTAGTTTGTCCTTATATGCATTATATGGTTGGAAGCAAACCGCATATGCTTTATTATTTAAATGCTTAATTGTAATTAAGACCCCACTTTATTATTTAAATACTTATTTGCATTTAAGACCTTACATTATTACTTAATGCTTTTGTGATTAAGGCTTAAATAATTATGCTTAAGCCCGATTCCTTGGCACCGGCCGCATGGCCAAGTGGCTGCGGGCCGCATAGAGATTTCCGAGCGGCATGGGGTCTCCCACAGCCCTTGTCCCTTTTAATATTCAATTACTAAATGTGTACTTGTGCTAATTAATTGTTTTCTGACACGACGGTGACCCGAAGTGGTTCACTTTTGACATGACATGATAGTGGCCCGACGCGGCGTACTCCTAACAGTGAACATGACATGACCAGATTGAATGGCCTAGACACCGTGGATGATTGCGTTCGTACAATTAAACCGACAGTGGTTGCATCATGTCTAGGACAGGGATCCCTGGGTACCACGGTCAGGGGTACCCACTGTAAATGGCTAAGGCTAAATAACTAGAATAATTCAGTAGTCATGAGAGATTTCCCCAGCTACAGGCGATCCCGTTATCCCGGCCACCATTGTGGGACTTGCAGCCTGCCGACGAGTAGGGCACAAGTCTAGATTTACGGATATGTGGAAAAGAACGATGCACTGTTTAATGAACCCAAGTCGCCTGGATAACCTGGATTAGCTGCAGGGCTTGTGGCTGGAGGATTATCTCGCTGCATGTTGTGGCAATTTAGTTAGCTAATGTAGAAAGCCGTAGACACTGATTGGCCGGGATCGATTGTATGGTGTGGCTTCAGTACTCGATTATTGCAAGATTGATCGCACGATTGTCACCCTCAGCAATAAAGACCAGAGGCTAAGTTCGGTTCAGGCGAAGGATTACAACCCCGGTCCTTGTTTGGTTTAAGGGTTGTAATCTGGCTCCCGGAGCAGTTCTAAGTCCTCTCTTCGTTTATTGTATCATTGCACCCCACGTCATGCTTGTAATAATTTACCTTACCAACAAGATTGGAGACGGAGTTCTATTCAAGTGAAGGGTTACAACCCCGGTCCTTGTTTGGTTTAAGGGTTGTGACCTGGCTACTTGAATGGTCCCCTCGTACTTCATTATGATTGCGGTTATTCTTTTACTTCAAGTTCTTTTATCAGCTTTAATATTATAATTTTCTGATGTGCCGGTTTAGTTCTTAAGTGAAGCCTCCTTTGTGGCACTTGCTCTTTCTGGGATCTGACCCAGCTGGTTTTGTGTGGCCAGATTTCGGAGCTACCTCAGAGGATCCACCGACCTTCCAGCCTGATGGTGACCATCAGTCGTGACCAGGGCAACGAGTGGGTTTATTTTTGCTCTCCCACTCTATTGTAAAAATTATATTTTGAGGCGTTTAGCCGACGAGCACCTGTTAGCTCATATTACATACCTTATTATTGTCTGCCCACGGGCTGTAACATGATTGACAGATCCTAGGGTTGATCATGTATGACTAAACTCTTGCTAGTCCTCACATTTTGTAACGACTAGCTTCATGATCAGCTGAATATGTAATGTTTAGGACGCCTTATTATTGTATATGTGATGATCTTACATCTTGTAACTTTACTCGCTTGCTTGAGATTGAGACAATTAGGCTTGATATTGACCATAGGAGACTGATGGATTATAGTTAAACCCTCATGTATCTAGACAGCCGTGACCGTATAGTGGGATGGATTTCATTTCATTATACGTAGCTGGCTATGTATGCCCCCGCTCTCCAGTATTCTGGTTCTGGGGCGTTACAGTGTCCCTATTCGTGTCGAGTTTGAGTCCATTGGGAGTGTCCTAGGAGAAGTTAGTGTTTGTGTCCTTGAGTTTCCCCCAAAATTGGACACTTCTAGACTAAATTAGGATTTGTATCTAAGTGGTTAGGCACTTTTAAACGTCATATTTATTGTGTGTGTGTGTCCATATATATATGTGTGTGAGTGTCTATATATATGTGTGTGTCCATGTGTGTAAGTGTGTGTGTGTCCATATATATGTATATATATAGATATGTATGTGTGTGTATATGTATGTACATATGTACGTGAGAGTGTGTGTATTTACATATATAGAGAGGGGGATGAATGAGGGAATTTGTCTGAGTGTTATATGTATATATAGAAGGATTTTAGAAGAGAATTAGAGAGATTGAGAGGGAGTTTAGAGAAGGAAATAGAGAGAAATAGAGGAGGGAAATGGAGGAGGAAAGGAGAAGGGAAGGGAGAGCAGCCCACAGCAGCAAGGGGGGCCAAGGGGGCTGCTGCCCCCCTCCCCAAATTAGCACAGCAGCAGCAATTACTGCAGCAGCAGAAACAGCAGTAACAGCAGTAGGCAGCAGCAGTAGCACCATATTTGCCCCCCCATTTGACCCCCGTAACCCCCCGTATATACCCCTATATGTATACCTATATATATACATATATATAACTCTATATATAGATCTATATACACCTATAAATCCAACAAAATAACCCCTAAAGTTAGTCCTAAGGGAGTGTGAAAAGAGAGAGTTTGAATGAGTGAATGAGTGAGTGAAATGTTAGTTAGGATTTTGGTGAATGGGTGATTTTGAGTTCCGTGTTTCGGAACGCGTCGAAACTTGGAGGGGACTTAGCAAATGTGAAATAGAGTTTGCAGGTAGGCTCCTAGATGGAAATTGGGGTTGCGTGTGGGATTAGGAGAAGGGTATCGTACCATACCATCGAGTATCTTGAGATATTCAAGATAACGGGTAAACGGGCGATACGGACCGTAAGATGGACTGGATGTCCACTTACCCTAGGAAACTTGGTACGTAATGGTTGTATAGGCTAGTACCCTACTACCCTAGGAAGCCCGAAGTGAAATTCCTAAGGGAAGGCCACTTGGCGTCAAGTTAGAATAGTTAAGGGTAAATGTATTAAGGGGTAATCGGAAAATTCAAGATACGGGGTTCGGGTATTCGGATTGACTTGAAACTTTGGTGACTTGTTGGGTACACCCTACAAATGTCATAATTGAACCGATTTTGGCTCGGTTGACCCAGAGTTGACTTTTTATCCAAAAGTCAACAGTGAGTCAACACTTTGTCTAGATTTGACCAAATCCAAACTAGAGTTGACCAGTTGACCAAAAGTCAACTGTTGGTCAACATTTGACCAGTTTGACCTAGGGTTGACCTAGAGTTGACCAGAGTTGACCAGGGTTGACCACTTGACCAAAAGTCAACTGTAGGCCAACTCTTGACCCCGTTTGATTTTCTTCGACTTGTTTTGACCTGCGATGACTGGTATGACCTAGAGTTAACTTGGTCTAACTTAGATTGACTTGATATAACTTGATTTGACCTTGATTGACTTGACAGGACTTAGAGCATTTGTCATTACTATGGAATTTGTTGCCAGCGTTGTAATCGTTTATTTTTCTGACAGGATAACGTTATGATATATCCAGATGACATAGATGCGGACTGCTCTACCTACTATGGGTATGGTCAGGACGTAGACTACGACCAGTTGACACCTTTGGAGCCAGTGGATGATAGTACTTCTGTCTAGATCTTTTTAGCTAGGTTTGACTGGACTGCGATCCAGCTAGCTTTCAGACTGTAGTTTTCTATGTTATATTTTGAGACCCTGAGATGTTATGTATATATCTGGGCTTGTGTCCGACACTGGACTTATTTTTATTTTCATCTATCATATGTCTTTCCTTCTGAGCTATCTACCTTAGTTTTCTTCTGTGATTGAGACTGTATTGTTATGTCACCTCCACTCGGAGTGTATATACTGTACAGGTACCTTTATACTGTTAGTCGTAGTGTTTACAGATGTTATATACAGCGTTCGACCGCCGATACTACGGCGTAGGCTGGACGTACCCACGTGCTCGTGCCCCTCATAAGGGTGCGGGTCGTGACACGTTTTTGTGGTGGCCCATGCAGGTCTGTGTCGCAATTAGTGCGATCTTGTAATGGTGCTCGACTTAGAGTACTAATTACGAGCCTGCAATTAGGACGTAGGACCTAGGACATGGTAGGAGTTTCTCAATCACACCTAGAAAAATTTCCAATCTTTTGATTATCATGATTACTTCCCTTGTATTAAATTAACTGTCTTTCTTTGATAAATCTACTCATGTGCCATATTGATCTCTTTGTTTCAATTTGTCTCCAGGATGACGAAGACGCACCCGCAGGCCACTGGATCGAGTAGCTTGCCCGAGAGATCTGACCAGGCCGAGGAGGAGGTTCACGAGACTGCCCCTAGTGATTCCACTATCCCGGAGACCCCGGCAGTTGCACAGGGAGGTCTACCACCTCCACCCCAGAGAATTTCGGCCGTTGTTCCACAGATACTGTCGCCACCACCACCGATACCGATGGATACACATCACATGTTTTTTCTCCTTCAGCAGATGATGGAGACTCAGCAGGCCCAGGCAGAGGCATCGCAGTGCCAGTCGGAGGCGTCACACCGTCAGATTAAGATGCTGAGGCAGAGCATGGAGAACTAGAATCAGCTTGTACTGGCAGCAGTGGAGAGAGTGGCACCGGGTACGGTACAGGGCCCTACTGGCCAGCAGCCGTACCAGCAGCAGTCCAGGCCGGGGACAGTATTAGACTTTAGGAAGATGAGCTCCAGGGACTTCAAGGGCACGGAGGGCATACTTTATGCAGACGATTGGCTAGAGGATGTGCAGCGGAGCATGGAGCTGGCAGAGCTTCCTAGAGGACTTTGGGTTTCGGCCGCAGCCAGTCGATTCTTCGACATCGCGCTGACATGGTACCGCACGGATCCTCGTGCGTCGGTGAGAGGGCTGACATGGAAGAACATCCGGAGGCTCTTCAAGGAGAAGTTCTTCCCGGACGTGGCTCTTACAGTATTAGAGGGCCAGTTTGTGAGTCTAGTGCAGGGGAACTCGTCGGTGGACGAGTATACAACAGAGTTCTTCCGTCTTAGCAGGTTCGCTCCCGATATGATCCAGGATGAGGGGCAGAAGGCTCGTGTCACGACCCGCACCCACCGGGAGGGTACGAGTACGTAACAGCGCCCAGCCTACGCCGCAGTGTCGGTGGTAGAACGCTGTTCTAGGTCATGAACTATAACTACATAACATGAATATACTCTCCAAAAGGAGGCCAACACAGATGTACAACTCAATCACAATCTAAGGCAGAATGTAGCACGATGGAAATAGATAAAAAATCCTCAACTGAGGTACAGCAGAAATAAATAACAAGTCTCAACATCTATAAAATATACAACTCTAAAAATAAAGACAACAGTTAAACATGAAAAGAAAGGACAGTCTAAGCTATCTACACTATACAAGGTATCATCCTGAGCAGCTGCCTGAACCTCCCCAGGGGTCCAGGTCGCGAGTGTCAACTAGGCAAACTCCAAGTAAGGGTGCAGGGTTCCTCATCATCCTCTGTAAAATTTTCAACAGGTCCAGTCAGGACGGAAGCGAGCACAAAACATCTCACGCAGTTCATATCATGTTAGAAAATATAAAGCATGCAATAGAGTAAGGTACATGAAACGCTGAAAGAAGAATGTATATGAAAATAACAGAGATTTAATAATAGAAAATATCTATATATGATAAGTAAAAACTGTAAGCAACATGTGATTTAGAGCACAATATGGTTATGTAAACGGGTTAGGTTATACAATAAAATGGGACTCCTTTGTACGTGGGTGTACAATGGACATATACAATTTCTTATATAATAGGATTAATCACATAACCATTTTTACTCTCCCTCCCCAATCAATACACAAGGATCCAATTCAGTTACGTTACCTTATACAATGGCTTGTACAATAGCTTGTACAATAGCTTGTACAATGGCTCAATGTGATAATGAGAGTACAATATGCACAATGAGTGTACAATGATAAGGGTATTCAATAAATACAATATGTAAGTGAAACACACATCACAATATGTATTTAGTGAATACAAGGAGATAACATCTCAGAAGAAGATCCGTATAGTACCAATCCGTGATAACAACGTGTCAGCATCAAGTACAGTAATCTAGAGCAAGAATATAAATCCAGACAAGTATGAAACGGTCAGAGAATGTACTCGCCTCGTATATGAATGTCTGAAGTAAATGTACTGTCCGAGATGAGGTACCTGACTCCTAGTTAGAGCAACACAAGTCAAGATGTACACAGGGAATGATAAATATAATCTACAATGCATCTGCATGCTGTCTAGGTCAAACTAGACTAAAGTCAACACTTTGTCAACTTCAGTCAACTAGACTAGTCAAACTAGGTCAACTAGGTCAAATCCTAGCCCAACAAGTCTAATAAGTCTCACTTGGCCTAACCAAGCCTAGTCTAGCAATCACACACCAATCACAAGGCTATACAAGCCAAACACAAGCCATCACATTCAATATTATACATAAGAGAAAGGAAGCTAACATGTAAAGCTATGTGTGTGTGTGAACATGGAGGTGTACATGAAAAGAGAATTCAACACTAGGCCCTATATCACATATATGTATATATAACTATAGAAAAACTCTATTTACCATATTAACACATTTAGCCATGTATAGTATATATATATATATATATATATATATATATATATAGAGAGAGAGAGAGAGAGAGAGAGAGAGAGAAGAGCATGTGTATGTGTTCATGGGTGTGTGTGTGTGTCATGAAAGTGCACTAGAACATGTGTGTGTTATCATGGAATGAGTGTTAGGCAATGTGTGAGTGAGAGTGTCAATGAGTGAGGGTGTGAGGGTTATATAGTGTAGTGTGCATTGTGTGTGGAGTGATAGTGAGGCATGACAGTTGTGTAGCAAAGTGTCAATAGGAAGTTAACATTCACATATATGAGTTCTCATGTATCTCTTATTTAGTAAAACAAAACTAAATTCCAGTTTTATTTCTAACAAGGCTACATATATTACATCTATTATTACATTACATTCATGCTTGCATTCATTCATCATTCATTTATTCTTTTGCACCACTATATGCACCATACATTACATACTATGGAACCTACATATTCATTATAAGCCATACTTATACATGCTTACATTAGATAGGATACTTACACCTCATACATCATTTATTTAAATATTTACTCATGCTTGCATTCTCTATTTAATTACATAATGTATATACATTAACATGGGTTAAAATCAAATAGAACATTATATTACACACAAGGGTGCACAAAATGCATATGCCGAATAGTAACTCCTACTAATAATCAATACTGTACCATCTCGGCATGAATTAAAATCTAGGATTAAAGTATGTTATAGATCTATGTGTTAGCTTTTCGAAACTTCAAACGGATCGCGTTTTCGTTTTCGAAAACTCCCGGAATCGCGAAAACACCGAGAACGCATTTGTCTTCGTACAGCTGACACTCAAATAATTCTTTAGAAAGTTACAGAAAGAATTAGGCCTATTAATACATGTTTTTGGAAAGCTAACTTCAATACGCTTCTTTTAAAAAAAACGGAAGATTAAACTGAGCTTTGAGCTAGAAGTTATGACATTTCTAAGTTAGGGCTAAAATTAAAAACGTGGATAAAAATCATGACGGATTTGGGTAGTTTGAGACAAAAGAACACAAGTATATAACATAATATATCAAGAAATCACTCTCTACACTAATATATATATATATGAAACACTATAGAACACATCTCCAATACAAAAATATGAGATTAAACATGTAATAATTCATTCATACATAACAACAACACATAGTGTGTCCAAATTTAGGATTTTTCCACATGGACACAACCACAACACAAAGGACACTCCTATGACCTCCAAATAGACACAAAATAGACACAAATGGAGATGCAACCATGGGGGTCATTCCTATGGGTTCAAAATAGACCTATATGCATGAGGAAATGAAAAGGAGAAGAGATTTATACCTCCCGGTAGATCGAATCGAAGAGAAGCCTTCCCGGAGCGACACCGACACGTAGAGATTCCAAAAGGACACGAACGAGCTCCGAATCCTCCCAAACTTGGGTAGCTTCCTCCTTGGCTAGAATGGAGAAGGAAAGAAGAAGATTTGGTGACAAAATGGAAGGATTTGGTGGAGAAATTGCTAGGGATTGCTCTCTAGAAATTTGGGGAAGAACAAGAGAGAGAGTGTGGATGAGAATAATGAAATGAACTTGAGCCTATCCTCTCCCAAAGTGGCTGGCCATATGGGACTATTTGTCCTATTATGGTAAGGTCCAAAATGCCTCCACTAACCTATTCTATGAGTATTAGGAAAAGGCTAATTGGTTGGGGCTAAATTAGTCATTCTAAAGTCTCTAATCACACTAACCTTATCCATAATAATTAGTCTAACCTCTAACTAAAATATTTCTATCAAGTGGACTAAATTTAATATCATGTGGGCCATGTCTAACTAGTGTGTGGGTCCCACTAGAGTCAAACTACCCCCGGATCCCCGTTTCAAGTCGGATTGAGTTGAAATTCGAACCCGACTCAAATAACCCCAAAACAATATCATAAATAATAAAATAATATCAAAATAATTCAAAGAGGTCAAATGCAAAAATATCCTTAGGCCAAAAATGATATTAAAATATCATAATCACATGGTTAGGCTCTAGGTCAAACAGTCTCTAGGGTTTCACTAGCAAAACGTCAAAACCACAAGTCATGAATTTAAATAGTTTAAAATAATTTAAAAATCACTAAAAATCATAATATGAAATAAATATTATTAAATAATAATTATAATTATAAAATTTCAAAATTATCCTCATCTGGAAAACTGGGTGTTACAATCCTACCCACCTTATAAAAATTTCGTCCTCGAAATTAAGATGATCGCACCCCTTCTAGGTCAAACATAGTCAAGGGTCAATCACTAGTCAATTTTCTCAACATCCTAGTACTTGGTCATCAGCTGGTCAACTTCTTAGGATTTACCTATGCTAGCTACCTAGGTGTTGGCAACTAGAATTTAGCAAAAGAGAAACTCTATAATAGACTAGCTCTTAACTTCCCAATCCTATCAAGTCACCTATAACTAAATACCAACAAGCTAAGCACATGAATACCAAATACCACATATATATATATGCTCAAGAACAACAACCCATCACATATATCCTAAGTATATCATCTATATATATATATATAGACCTCTTAGTCCTAGGTGAAACTACAACTATGCTCAAGGGCAGGCTCTGGTTACTGGGTGCCTTACTGGAAGGGTAAAGGAAATAATAAATAATCATCAAGGTTGTATGGCATACTAACATCCTATACGTAACTGGTTGGTATCATAATAACAGGGAATTATCTGTAATGGGTTACTATTCTAGCACCAATGCTAACTATCACTTCTAGGGTACAGACACTCTACAAGTCACCATATCTATATACTATGAAGGAACTACCTATGAACAAGCTTTACAATCTAAATATCCCTACTCCTAAGTCATTTATAACAACAAAAAGGGTATAATGTTTTAAACCTTCTCAAGATACAATCTGCTAATCATATGCGTCTGTCCAAAATCATGTTGTCCAGAGTCTTCATCATGCTAGTGAGCAAGGCTACGATAATCACAGAGTCCTTGACTAAGGTACGTACCTCTAGGTTCATGGTATTTAAAATTTTCGTATAGTCGCATGCGACGACGAAAACCTTAAATTCCCATACCCAAGAAATACATCCGAAGTCTGACTACATGTCCTCACTATACCAACTAACACGACTATCGAAGATTCTAGATCCCATGATTTAGGTGACCTAGCCCATATGATTTTCTCAGAAGAAAAAAACAAACACAATAAAAGAGTAACATGACAAAAATAAATCAATCAATAAGGAACAGATGGAATCGGATTTCAAAGTAATTATAAAAGACAATTGCGGGAATGGAATTGAGAAGAACGGAACTTGCAGCAAGATCTCCAACGGTCTGTGCATCTTCGACTGTCCTGACGATAGCTCGCCCTGCTGGTTTCCCCTGGTCTGTTGCTGATGCTGCATGAATCACCGCTGCTGAGAGAATCAGAAATGACTGAAGAAAATCTCTGTACAGATAGAGGTGCACCTCCAATGTAGCAGAAATGCCAACCTGAGTCGGTACAACAGGAGCTGCGATCTCGAGGCCCTGATGAACAGGACGAGAGGTGGCCAGCCTCTCGATAGTATCCCCCGAACCGAAGCGATGAGATCGTGTCTTCATAACCATCATGAAGACAGATCAAAACAAGAAGCAATTACTGAGAATGAAGCGAAAAATCAAGGGAGGACAGTTTATATTAAAGGGAAATCAATAAGCAGCAATTGGATAAAAGGAATCTGATTAAGAGTTTTTTCTAATGTGATTGAGTACCCCAAAAATATCCTAATCCTACTGCAGGCTGTAGTGATACTCTAGTTCGAATACCACTACATAAACTCGACCTGCATGGGCCACCACTAAAAACGTGTCACGACCCGCACCCACCGGGAGGGTACGAGTACGTAACAGCGCCCAGCCTACGCCGCAGTGTCGGCAGTAGAACGCTGTTCTAGGTCATAAACTATAACTACATAACATGAATATACTCTCCAAAAGGAGGCCAACACAGATGTACAACTCAATCACAATCTAAGGCAGAATGTAGCACGATGGAAATAGATAAGAAATCCTCAACTGAGGTACAGCAGAAATAAATAACAAGTCTCAACATCTATAAAATATACAACTCTGAAAATAAAGACAACAGTTAAACATGAAAAGAAAGGACAGTCTAAGCTATCTACACTATACAAGGTATCATCCTGAGCAGCTGCCTGAACCTCCCCAGGGGTCCAGGTCGCGAGTGTCAACTAGGCAAACTACAAGTAAGGGTGCAGGGTTCCTCATCATCCTCTGTAAAATTTTCAATAGGTCCAGTCAGGACGGGAGCGAGCACAAAACATCTCACGCAGTTCATATCATGTTAGGAAATATAAAGCATGCAATAGAGTAAGGTACATGAAACGCTGAAAGAATAATGTATATGAAAATAGCAGAGATTTAATAATGGAAAATATCTATATATGATAAGTAAGAACTGTAAGCAACATGTGATTTAGAGCACAATATGGTTATGTAAACGGGTTAGGTTATTCAATAAAATGGGACTCCTTTGTACGTGGGTGTACAATGGACATATACATTTTCTTATACAATAGGATTGATCATATAACCATTTTTACTCTCCCTCCCCAATCAATACACAAGGATCCAATTCAGTTACGTTACCTTATACAATGGCTTGTACAATGGCTTGTACAATAGCTTGTACAATGGCTTGTACAATGGCTCAATGTGATAATGAGAGTACAATATGCACAATGAGTGTACAATGATAAGGATATTCAATAAATACAATATGTAAGTGAAACGCACATCACAATATATATTTAGTGAATACAAGGAGATAACATCTCAGAAGAAGATCCGTATAGTACCAATCCGTGATAACAATGTGTCAGCATCAAGTACAGTAATCTAGAGCAAGAATGTAAATCCAGACAAGTATGAAACGGTTAGAGAATGTACTCGCCTCGTATCTGAATGTCTGAAGTAAATGTACTGTCCGAGATGAGGTACCTGACTCCTAGTTAGAGCAACACAAGTCAAGATGTACACAGGGAATGATAAATATAATCTACAATGCATCTGCATGCTGTCTAGGTCAAACTAGACTAAAGTCAACACTTGGTCAACTCCAGTCAACTAGACTAGTCAAACTAGGTCAACTAGGTCAAATCCTAGCCCAACAAGTCTAATAAGTCTCACTTGGCCTAACCAAGCCTAGTCTAGCAATCACACACCAATCACAAGGCTATACAAGCCAAACACAAGCCATCACATTCAATATTATACATAAGAGAAAGGAAGCTAACATGTAAAGCTATGTGTGTGTGTGAACATGGAGGTGTACATGAAAAGAGAATTCAACACTAGGCCCTATATCACATATATGTATATATAACTATAGAAAAACTCTATTTACCACATTAACACATTTAGCCATGTATATATATATATATATATATATAGAGAGAGAGAGAGAGAGAGAGAGAGAGAAAGAAAGAGAGAGAAGAGCATGTGTATGTGTTCATGGGTGTGTGTGTGTGTCATGAAAGTGCACAAGAACATGTGTGTGTTATCATGGAATGAGTGTTAGGCAATGTGTGAGTGAGAGTGTCAATGAGTGAGGGTGTGAGGGTTATATAGTGTAGTGTGCATTGTGTGTGGAGTGATAGTGAGGCATGACAGTTGTGTAGCAAAGTGTCAATAGGAAGTTAACATTCACATATATGAGTTCTCATGTATCTCTTATTTAGTGAAACAAAACTAAATTTCAGTTTTATTCCTAACAAGGCTACATATATTACATCTATTATTACATTACATTCATGCTTGCATTCATTCATCATTCATTTATTCTTTTGTACTACTATATGCACCATACATTACATACTATGGAACCTACATATTCATTACAAGCCATACTTATACATGCTTACATTAGATAGGATACTTACACCTCATACATCATTTATTTAAACATTTACTCATGCTTGCATTCTCTATTTAATTACATAATGTATATACATTAACATGGGTTAAAATCAAATAGAACATTATATTACACACAAGGGTGCACAAAATACATATGCCGAATAGTAACTCCTACTAATAATTAATACTGTACCATCTCAGCATGAATTAAAATCTAGGATTAAAGTATGTTATAGATCTATGTGTTAGCTTTCCGAAACTTCAAACGGATCGCATTTTTGTTTCCGGAAACTCCCAGAATCGCAAAAACACCGAGAACGCGTTTGTCTTTCGTACAGCTGACACTCAAATAATTCTCTAGAAAGTTACAGAAAGAATTAGGCCTATTAATACATGTTTTTGGAAAGCTAACTTCAATATGCTTCTTTAAAAAAAACGGGAGATTAAACCGAGCTTTGAGCTAGAAGTTATGATATTTCTAAGTTAGGGCTGAAATTAAAAATGTGGATAAAAATCATGACGGATTTGGGTAGTTTGAGACAAAAGAACACAAGTATATAACATAATATATCAAGAACTCACTCTCTACACTAATATATATATATGAAACACTATAGAACACATCTCCAATACAAAAATATGAGATTAAACATGTAATAATTCATTCATACATAACAACAACACATAGTGTGTCCAAATTTGGGATTTTCCCACATGGACACAACCACAACACAAAGGACACTCCTATGACCTCTAAATAGACACAAAATGGACACAAATGGAGATGCAACCATGGGGGTCATTCCTATGGGTTCAAAATAGACCTATATGCATGAGGAAATGAAAAGGAGAAGGGATTTATACCTCCCGGTAGATCGAATCGAAGAGAAGCCTTCCCGGAGCGACACCGACACGTAGAGATTCCAAAAGGACACGAACGAGCTCCGAATCCTCCCAAACTTGGGTAGCTTCCTCCTTGGCTAGAATGGAGAAGGAAAGAAGAAGATTTGGTGGCGAAATAGAAGGATTTGGTGGAGAAATTGCTAGGGATTGCTCTCTAGGAATTTGGGGAAGAACAAGAGAGAGAGTGTGGATGAGAATAATGAAATAAACTTGAGCCTATCCTCTCCCAAAGTGGCTGGCCATATGGGGCTATTTGTCCTATTATGGTAAGGTCCAAAATGCCCCCACTAACCTATTCTATGAGTATTAGGAAAGGGCTAATTGGTTGGGGCTAAATTAGTCATTCTAAAGTCTCTAATTACACTAACCTTATCCATAATAATTAGTCTAACCTCTAACTAAAATATTTCTATCAAGTGGACTAAATTTAATATCATGTGGGCTACGCCTAACTAGTGTGTGGGTCCCACTAGAGTCAAACTACCCCCGGGTCCCCGTTTTAAGTCGGATTGAGTTGAAATTCGAACCCAACTCAAATAACCCCAAAACAATATCATAAATACTAAAATAATATCAAAATAATTCAAAGAGGTCAAATGCAAAAATATCCTTAGGCAAAAAATGATATTAAAATATCATAATCACATGGTTAGGCTCTAGGTCAAACAGTCTCTAGGGTTTCACTAGCAAAACGTCAAAACCACAAGTCATGAATTTAAATAGTTTAAAATAATTTAAAAATCACTAAAAATCATAATATGAAATAAATATTATTAAATAATAATTATAATTATAAAATTTCAAAATTACCCTCATCTGAAAAACTGGGTGTTACAGCTCGTAAGTTCCGTAGGGGACTTATTCATGTAGTGCGCACCCGTACCTCGGGTCGCCGTGACGCGACGTTCGATCAGATATTGATGGACACGCAGATTGCAGAGGAGGACTTCGGCCTCAAGTCGAAGAGGAGCGGAGATACTATGGGGGCGAGTTCCAATGCGGGACCGGCCAAGCGCCCCCATATTCAGCATCAGCAAAGGCCGTTTCAGCAGCAGCCTCTGTTACAGATTCAGCAGGCACCGGCACGTGCCCAGCAGCATCAGGGTCAGGGCCAGAGGCAGACCCAGCAGTGTGCTTTCTGCGGAAAGACGGGGCACAACAGAGACGTATGCCGGAGGAGGTTAGGCGCTTGCCTATTCTGCGGAGGGACCGACCACCAGCTGAAGGGCTGCCCTGTTCGGGCAGCCAAGGGAGGCCAGGACAGGGTGCAGCCGGCTAGAGGACCAGCAGTGCAGCAGAGAGATCCTCCACTTTAGACCCAGCAGCAGCGCTTTGTTCAGCACCAGAGGGGAGCACCCGCGGGCAGGGTGTTCGCTTTGGCAGCAGAGGAGGAGGTAGATCCCATGGAAGATGTTGTAGCATGTCATGTTCTCCTTGATTCTTTCCCTGCTTTTGCCTTATTTGATTCTGGGGCCACTCATAGTTTTGTGTCTGTTTTCTTTGCTCTGAGACACAATATTATTGCTGATATATATGGGTAGGACTTGCAAGATTATGACCGGGGGAGGTATTATCCTAGTTAATAATATTTGCAAGGGGCGGAGGGTCACCCTGAGAGGCCGGGACTTGAGTGCGTGTCTGCTCGTAATGCCCCTACCGAGGTACGATATGGTACTCGGTATGGATTGGTTAAGCATGCACCATGCTAGCATTGATTGTAGAGGAGGCAGAGTTCTTTTTAGGACGCCGGAAGAGCCAGAGATCGAGTTTGCTCGAGGAGCAGCGGAGCCGGAGGCTGGATTCTGTGGAGCTTTGTTGGCGGGGCAGGATTTGCCACATCCGTTGATAGCTGAGTTCTCGGATGTCTTTCCCGAGAAGTTGTCGGGGATGCCGCCAGACAGGGACATTGAGTTCTCTATAGACTTGGTGCCGGGCGCCGAGCCCATTTTACAGCATGTCTATAGGGTGAACAACAACGAGTTGATAGAGCTGAAGAAGCAAGTCGACGAGCTGCAGGACAAGGGGTTCATCAGATCCAGTTCTTCGTCTTGGGGAGCGCCAGTCCTGTTTGTGCCGAAGAAGGACGGTACGTCCCGCATGTGCATTGATTACCGGGCGCTCAACAACCTCACTATCAGGAATATGTACCCTTTGCTGAGGATCGACGACTTGTTCGATCAGCTGAGTGGGACGAAGGTATTTTCGAAGATAGACTTGAGGTCCGGGTAACACCAGCTGAAGGTGAGGCGGGATGACATTCCCAAGACGGCATTTCGGACTCGGTACGGCCAGTACGAGTTTACGGTGATGCTATTTGGGTTAACCAATGCTCCCGCGGTGTTCATGAACTTGATGAATAAGGCATTCCATCAGTACCTTGACAAGTTCGTGGTAGTCTTCATAGACGATATCTTGATCTATTCGAAGACGCAGGAGGAGCATGAGGAACACTTGAGAGTTGTGTTAGAGACTCTGAGGAGGGAGCAACTCTACGGGAAGCTTTCGAAGTGTGAGTTCTTCTTGGACCAGGTGGAGTTCTTAGGTCATGTTGTGACCGAGCACGGGATCTCAGTGGACCATAGGAAGATTTTGGCAGTCGAGTCTTGGTCTACGCCCAGTTCAGTTGTCGAGGTTCGGAGCTTTCTGGGTTTAGCTGGCTATTACCGAAAGTTCGTCCAGGACTTCTCGCGGATTGCAGAGCCGATGACTAGACTCACCAGGAAGGACGTGGAGTTCGTCTGGACTGTTGAGTGTCAGGCTACATTCGATGAGCTGAAGAGGAGGTTAACTTCAGCTCCGATCTTGACTTTGCCATCTGGGTCAGGAGGGTTCTCGATCTACAGCGATGCTTCAGGGAAGGGCTTAGGTTGTGTTCTTCAGCAGCACGGGAAGGTGATTGCCTATGTATCCAGACAGTTACGTCCTCATGAGAAGAACTATCCTACTCATGATCTGGAGTTGGCCGCGGTTATTTTTGCTTTGAAGTTACGGAAGCATTATCTATACGAAGAGCGAGTTGAGATCTTCACAGATCACAAGAGCTTGAAGTACGTGTTCACTCAGAAGGAGTTGAACATGCGGCAGAGGCGGTGGTTAGAGCTGATAAAGGACTTCGATATATCACTGCAGTACCATCCGGGAAAGGCCAACGTAGTTGCAGATTCCTTGAGGAGGTATCCAGTTGCTATGTTCTTGACGACAGATCGTCAATTGTTGCCTGACCTAGATAGTTTGGGTATCGAGGTCATCATTCCGGGCGTGGAGCTCCAGATGTGGGGTTTGCAGATTCAGTCTGAGCTGATGGATAGAGTCAGGTCAGCGCAGTATGATGATGTTGCCCTGAGGAGCATCAGGGAGCAGGTACGGACGGGGTTGCTCGATGATTTCTCTGTAGCCGAAGATGGGTCGTTGCGGCACGGTAGTAGGCTGTGCGTTCCGTATGGAGAGCTTCGGGAGGAGGTTCTTCAGGAGGTGCATCGCTCTCAGTATTCTATGCATCCTGGAGCCAACAAGATGTATAGGGACCTGAGGGAGCACGTGTGGTGGTATGGCATGAAGCGCGAGGTAGCTCAGTTTGTTTCTCGTTGCCTTGTGTGCCAGCAGGTGAAGGCCGAGAGACAGAGACCAGGTGGATTGCTACAGCCGCTACCCATTCTCGAGTGGAAGTGGGAGCACATCACCATGGACTTTGTATCTGGACTTCCACGATCGCCAGGAGGGAAAGACGCGGTTTGGGTCATCGTTGATAGATTGACCAAATCGGCCCACTTTTTGCCTTTCAAAGTGGGTTTGTCTACGGAGAGGCTGGCTGAGCTGTATATTCGTCAGATCGTGAGATTGCACAGAGTTCCGGTGAGCATAGTTTCAGACCGGGATAGCTGATTCACTTCCCACTTCTGGAGGAGTTTGCAGGCTAGCTTGGGCACCTCGCTCAAGTTTAGTACCGCTTATCATCCTCAGACAGACGGGCAGTCGGAGAGGACCATCCAGACTTTGGAGGATATGCTTCGCACATGTGTGCTAGATCTCGGGGGTTCTTGGGAGGATCATCTTCACCTGGTAGAGTTTGCTTACAATAACAGCTACCAGGCCAGTATAGAGATGTCACCATTTGAGGCTCTATATGGACGAAGATGCCGTACTCCTTTGTCTTGGGACGATGTCGGCGAGAGGACGCTTCTTGGGCCGGAGATGGTTGTGGATGCGGCCGAGATGGTCAGATTGATTAGAGACAGACTTCGGGTGGCTCAGGATAGGCAGCGGCATTGGGCCGATAGTCACCGGAGACCGTTATAGTTCGAGGTTAGTTTCAGTTCTTGTCGTGTTTGTTTGTGATTGTTGTTAGTTATGTGTTGAGTTTTGTCTTATGTCTAGGTTGGTGACATAGTGTTTTTGAGGATATCCCCGACACGTGGCACTATTTGCTTTGGCGGCGGTAGGAAGCTCAGTCCACGCTACATCGGACCTTTCACTATCATAGAGAGGATCGGTGCAGTAGCCTACCGACTGGACTTGCCTACTAGGCTTGAGGGAGTGCACAACGTGTTTCATGTATCTCAGCTGAGGCGGTACGTGGCAGATCCTAGCCATATATTGGACCATTCAGCGATATAGGTGGGACCTACTCTCAGCTATCCAGAACAGCCGATGGAGATTCTGGATTGCAGGAAGAAGGTGCTCCGGAACCAGGTCATACCCTTGGTTCGGGTTGCATGGAGACATCACTCTCCAGGTGAGTCTACCTGGGAGAGGAAGGACGACATGCGGGAGCATTTTCCTTATCTTTTCGCGCCCTGAGGTATAAATCCATTTCTTTTATTTCCTGTTTGTGATTTTCCTGTGTTTGTTGTCTTCAATTTCGAGGACGATTTTTTTTAAGGTGGATAGACTTGTCACCCTCACTTTTCCAAGTTAGGAGTAAAATGGTAATTTTCCATTTTATAATATTTTTAGGAATTTTATTTCATGAATATTAATATTTAATGATTATAGGAGTCGGGTTCGAATTTCATCGCATTCCGAGTTAATTTGGGACTCCGGAGAATTTCGACTTGAGTTGTGATTAGCATGTTAATTAGCCATGGCCCACCATACTTAACTTTTAGGGTTAGGAGTTTGGACTAATCTCATATGAGTATTTAAGCTTAATTATGATTTTTATTTAATTTTAACTAATCCCAAAACCAATTTTTGGACTTAACTTAGCTAAGAAGTAAAGGGAGGGACAAACTTGTAATTAGCAAGTAGCCCCACACCCCCCTTTATTGGCCGGCCACCCCTCTTCCCTTTTCTTCTTCTTCCACTTCAAATTTTCTTCTTCTTCTTCTTCTTCTCCAAGCTTTTCTCAAAAGTTAGAATAGAAATTCCTTAGAAATTATCTCTAAATAATTCATTTCTTCCCAATATTCTTCCATACAAGTCTTCCTCTACCCCATGTGAAGCTTCTCCAAGCTTTTGGGAGCAAGAAGTGAAGTGGGTGTGTCCTAAACAATTCATCGTGTCGGAGCCGTGTCGGAGGACTTTCGAATCGGGAATCCATCTCCCGATAGGTATAACCTATCCTCTAATCTATTCTTTCATCATGTAATCTAGGTTGGACCATGTAGGATTGATTTCCATAGTTGTGTCCCTATTCGTGTCGAGTTTGAGTCCATTGGGAGTGTCCTAGGAGAAGTTAGTGTTTGTGTTTGTGTCCTTAAGTTTTCCCTAAAATTGGACACTTCTAGACTAAATTAGGATTTGTGTCTAAGTGGTTAGGCACTTTTAAACTTCATATTTATTGTGTGTGTGTGTGTCCATATATATATATATATATATATATATATATATATATATATATATATATATATATATATATATATATATATATATATATATATATATATATGTGTGTGTGTGTGTGTGTGTGTGTGTGAGTGTCTATATATATGTGTGTGTCCATGTGTGTAAGTGTGTGTGTGTCCATATATATGTATATAGAGATATATATATATATATATATATATATATATATATATATATATATATATATATTTATATGTGTTAAAAAAAAATATATATATATATGCATATATAGATATGTATGTGTGTGTATATGTATGTACATATGTATGTGAGAGTGTGTGTATTTACATATATAGAGAGGGGGATGAATGAAGGAATTTGTTTGAGTGTTATATGTATATATAGAAGGATTTTAGAAGAGAATTAGAGAGATTGAGAGGGAGTTTAGAGAAGAAAATAGAGAGAAATAGAGGAGGAAAATGGAGGAGGAAAGGAGAATGGAAGGGAGAGCAGCCCACAGCAGCAAGGGGGGCTGCTGCCCCCCCTCCCCCCAAATCAGCACATCAGCAGCAATTACTGCAGCAGCAGTAACAGCAGTAGGCAGCAGTAGCACCATATTTGCCCCCCATTTGACCCCCGTAACCTCCCGTATATACCCCTATATGTATACCTATATATATACATATATATACCTCTATATATAGCTCTATATACACCTATAAACCCACCAAAATAACCCCTAAAGTTAGTCCTATGGGAGTGTGAAAAGAGAGAGTTTGAATGAGTGAGTGAAATGTTAGTTAGGATTTTGGTGAAGGGGTGATTTTGAGTTCCGTGTTTCGGAACGCGTCGAAACTTGGAGGAGACTTAGCAAATGTGAAATAGAGTTTGCGGGTAGGCTCCTAGGTAGAAATCGGGGTTGCGTGTGGGATTAGGAGAAGGGTATCGCACCGTACCATCGAGTATCTTGAGATATTCAAGATAACGGGTAAACGGGCGATACGGACCGTAAGATGGACTGGATGTCCACTTACCCTAGGAAACTTGGTAGGTAATGGTTGTATAGGCTAGTACCCTACTACACTAGGAAGCCCGAAGTGAAATTCCTAAGGGACGGCCACTTGGCGTCAAGTTAGAATAGTTAAGGGTAAATGTATTAAGGGGTAATCGGGAAATTCAAGATACGGGGTTCGGGTATTCGGATTGACTTGAAACTTTGGTGACTTGTTGGGTACACCCTACAAATATCATAATTGAACCAATTTTGGCTCGGTTGACCCAGAGTTGACTTTTTACCTAAAAGTCAACCGTGAGTCAACATTTTGTCTAGATTTGACCAAATCCAAACTAGAGTTGACCAGTTGACCAAAAGTCAAATGTTGGTCAACATTTGACCAGTTTGACCTAGGGTTGACCTAGAGTTGACCAATTGACCAAAAGTTAACTGTAGGCAAACTCTTAACCCCGTTTGATTTTCTTCGACTTGTTTTGACCTGCGATGACTGGTATGACCTAGAGTTGACTTGGTCTGACTTAGATTGACTTGATATAACTTGATTTGACCTAGATTGACTTGACAGGACTTAGTGTGACTCAGTGAAACCTAGTTTGACCTAGATTTTATATCATTCATTGTGAATCATTCTTAAACTTGTTTAAACCTAAATTAACATACAATATCTCATATTTAGGTTTCTGATTACCACTCTGAGCATTGATATACCCTACAGCTCAGGACAGCAGGCGAGTACATTCTCTGATAGCAGTTACTTGTTTTAATATCTTCTCTACCAGCTCAGTTATAGTGTTTACTTGATTCTCGACACATTGGTGCACGGACTAGTATTGTCGGATTCCTGTCATGAGATATCATTCCTGGATTTCTTGGGATACGGGTACTTGCTTGGTCTTGATTCTTGTACTTGTATTGATGCCGATTCCTGAAGAGGACTTGCTCCCCTCTTAGGGAATCCCGCGTCATGACGTGTTATGTCCGGATTCGTGTACTATTCGGAGATGGGGAATATTATAGATAGTGTGATCAATGCCCACCTTGAGTTACTACCTGTATCATAGCTATACCCTCACCTCACGACAGGTATAGCCTGACCTGTGCTACTACTTGCTCCATAGCTTACCATCCCGACCGGGCCGAGTCCACGTACTTGTAGCCGGTCGGCTGGAAGCCTGATTCTTGACCCATACCGATCACATTATGCTATAATATTCGAGGCACTTTTATATTTATTACATCAGATACATGATTTACATTTCAGTTTACTTTTTCTGCATGATTCATCTGACATGATTTCCAGTTTACATATCCTGTTATACTTACATCTTGATATGTTCATCTTGTACTCTATTATGATTGACTGTTAGAGCATTTGTCATTACTATGGAATTTGTTGCCAGCGTTGTACTCGTTCATTTTTCTGACAGGATAACGTTATGATATATCCAGATGACATAGATGCGGACTGCTCTACCTACTATGGGTATGGTCAGGACGTAGACTGCGACCAGTTGACACCCTTGGAGCCAGTGGATGAAAGTACTTCTGTTTAGATCTTTTTAGCTAGGTTTGACTGGACTGCGATCCAGCTAGCTTTCAGACTGTAGTTTTCTATGTTATATTTTGAGACCCTGAGATGTTATGTATATATCTGGGCTTGTGTCGGACACTGGACTTATTTCTATTTTTATCTATCATATGTCTTTCCTTCTGAGCTATCTACCTTAGTTTTATTCTGTGATTGAGACTGTATTGTTATGTCACCTCCACTCGGAGTGTATATACTGTACATGTACCTTTATACTGTTAGTCGTAGTATTTACAGACGTTATATATAGCGTTCTACCGCCGATACTGCGATGTAGGCTGGACGTACCCACGTGCTCGTGCCCCTCATAAGGGTACGGGTCATGACAGAAACAATCGTCTCGTGCATGGTTTGGTTGATTTACGCATGTTGTTACTCAATTTGGCATGTGTCAATCGAAAAAGGACCATTCAATCTTCTACCGCCACACATCTGCTGGAAGAATACTCCTTGGAGTCTACGTTGATGATATTGTAATCACGGGAGATGACAGCCAGGGTATTGCAAGCCTCAAGAAGTTTCTTGGAGAATAATTTCAAACCAAGGATATGGGATCCTTGAACTATTTCTTGGGCATTGAGGTCACACGGGGTAAGCGGGACATTGTAATGTCTCAAAGAAAGTATGTGTTGGACATACTAAATGATGCAGACATGATACAAGCAAAGGGAGCAACCTCACCTATGGATCCAGGGACGAAGTTACTTCCAGACGAAGGGGTCCTGATGACCAATCCAGATCAGTATCGTCGAGTAGTTGAAAAACTCAACTACTTTGCGGTTATGACGCATCCGGACATTTTTTTTGCAGTAAGTGTTGCAAGTAGATTTATGGCTTCTCCAAGAATTTCACACTGGCAGGTAGTTCTCCGAATTTTGTGTTATCTAGTAAAGAATCCAGGAAAAGGAATTCGAATGGAGAATAATGGACACACTCGCATTGAGTGTTTTACTGATGCTGATTGGGGAGCAAGCCTGACAGATAGACGGTCTATATCTGGCTACTCAGTATTTATTGGTAGAAATCTAGTGTCATGGAAGAGCAAGAAACAAAGTGTGATAGCACGCCCGAGCTCAGAAACAGAATATCGAGCTATTTCTCATGGCACGTCAGAGATATTATATATGAAGCATCTCCTACAAGAACTGTGAGAAGATGCAGGGTCTCAAGTGGCAGATCTATGGTGTGATAACCAGTCTGCTATTCACATTGCCACCAACCCAGTATTTCATGAACGGACAAAGCATATTGAAATTGACATTCATTTTGTTCGTGATAAATATAAGAAAGGAGTGATAAAGTTTCAACATGTGAGGACCGGCGACCAGATAGCTGATATATTCACAAAGCCTCTTATGGGTCCTCGGGTTCAATTTTTATGTAACAAGCTGGGCATGATTGACATCTGTGCTCCAGCTTGAGGAAGGGTGTTAAGTGTTATATTATAGTTATGAGTTAATGGACTTTAGTCTCACATTGCTTAGAATAATAGGAGATGAATCTAGCCTCTCCTATATATATGTAATCTTTCTCTCAATAATATTCATCCTATTATTTCCTTCTACAAAGTTAATGTTAACATTAACATTAATATTAACGTTAACATTAAATCAACATTAACATTAATATTAACATTAATTAATATTAATATTAACATTAATTAATATTAATATTGACAAAATTGGGTAAATAACTTTTTGGGTTAAAATTTGTCATGTTATCGACCATGTCAGATGACACATAATATTATTTAACATACCACGTCAGCTGCCACATAAGAAAAGATGTATTGGAGGGACAATTTGGAGGTACCAATGTTCCAAAAGTACTTTCGAACTTGTTGTGTTTTGGGAGCAGATCGAAAAAGGGTTGATTCTCGATTTGAGCAAGGGTGATCTTCATCGTCCCAACAACGCAGCGACAACAAGTGATATCGTATCTTCTACGTAACAACAACAGTTCTTCACTGCAATTTTTTTTAAAGAACCTCAATTCTAACCTCTAGCAACTGAGTTGCTTATAAGGAGAAGACAATAGCTTCCCTGTTTGTCTTTTATCTTTTCTTATGCCGAAGAACGATCAACAAACTTGCTTGCTATTTCAGCACTATTTTAGTCTTAGTCTATTTAAGATTTGTGTGGAATTTTCGTAAATTCAACAAGAATAAAGGAAGAATCAAATATTGAGATTTATACACATGTAATTTACCTCCAAAATGGAATGATAAGAGCGGGTCACTAAGAGCATCAATAGTAAGGCTCATCGCAATTTCTAGATTCTAGATTCAAAATGTAGGAGTCCATTTTGTAGAATACTAAGGTTCAACTGGAGCCCCATGGTGATCTCGTCCCAACCACATGAGCTATAGCTTGGGCCTCAGAATTTTTAAATTCAAAATGTAGGAACTCATTTTCTAGAATAGTAAGGCTCAATTTAAAGCCACAATTTCTAGATTATTTATTTTTTATTATTTTTGAAAAAGAAAGAAGGATGACACCTTGGTCTATATCCATTCATCTAATTTGAGTATCAAGATTTATTTGTTTACTATTCTCATACAAACCCAATCCATTCTACATTAATTTTTTTATTACAAATTTGAACCTCAAGATGTATTTTTGAGCTCCGTCTATTATTGATGCTCTAACGGACAAATCCGACAAACCCCCAACAACATATTGGAGGATGTAAATCCGAGTAGAGAAATTATTTATGTGTCGGGCTCACCGTACGTGCACCCAGTGGCGGATCCACATAGGAAGGACCGGAGGGCAGGGCCCTCAGTGAATTTTTATTTTTAACATATTAGTGCTTTCTTTACATGGAGAGAGCTTGCTCTCAACATGCCTTGTAAAAGTTTAGTCCCACATCGGAAATGCACCATGAGTTATCTCAACATATATACTTGGTTGTGTTGTTGAGAGATGCACATGGGATGGTGACCCTAAGGAGGGAACCATGTGGGTGATTTTACTAGGAGGTAAGAATAAGGCTCCAAGGATTAAGCATTAATGCTTTTGTCATTCTCTTGGATTAATTCCATTTGGAGCTAAGCCCCAAAGGGGCTTAGCGACTCGGACTCGGACTCGGGCTCGGACTCGGGCTCGGGCTCATATGCGGCTCATGCGGTCCATGCGGCTCATGCGGCCAGGCTACTGCTGCTGCTGCCGCATGGAGGACTCCGCTGACTGTGCAGGCTACAAGTCAGTTATGGAAAGACTAATTCAATTTGAATTAATTTCGTTTCCATCTTTGTGGGATTTGAAATTAATTTCGTTTCCATCTTTGTGGGATTTGAATTAATTTCGTTTCCATCTTTGTGTTAATTTCGTTTCCATCTTTGTGGGATTTAAAATTAATTTCGTTTCCATCTTTGTGGGATTTGAATTAATTTCGTTTCCATCTTTGTGGGATTTGAATTAATTTCATTTCCATCTTTGTGGGATTTGAATTAAGTTCGTTGCTATCTTTGTGGGATTTGATTCAATCTTTCCATAACTGAAGAGGCGGCTAGGATTTCCACCCTCTCTCTATATATACTCTCTTCTGGCCTCCTTTGTGGAGTACTACGAATTTTATAAGTCAAAAGAGAGAGAGAGAGAGAGGGAGCTGCTGTCGCCATTGCAAGTCCATCCGAGGAGTCAGAACAGAGGTGACTTCGAGCGTTCCACAAGTTCTTCAACTTGCTGGTTCCTGGAAGCAATTCGTGTGGGGCGAATCTTGCTTTGAGCAATGGTGTTTTGACACCTCAGCAACTTTTCTTCATCTCATCTTTCTCTAGATTATTGTAACTCGTTCTGTCCCAATTGCAACACGTTTGCAAGGAAGAACGAGAGATCTTCTCTTCTCTATTTTCCTCCTTCATATTGTAATCTGGCTATTTGGTTTTTTGTATCATCGTAGATCTTGAGTTTGATCACTACAAAGCTTTGTGTGACTCTCAGATCTCGATTGCATCAGTTTTTCATCTTTGATCAAGCCCCAGGACTATCAATCTCAAAGCAAGATCCTTGTAGATGGAAAATATTAATGCTTCGATCGTCCAATCGGACTACTGCAAGTTGGAAAAGTTCGATGGAGAGCATTATCAAGTCTGGAAGAGGAAGGTTTATCTAACTCTTCAACTCAAAGACGTTGATCATGTACTGTTTGAGGAAGAACCTTCTGTTCCAGACACTGGATCTACTGCCACAATCAATGCGGCTACCAAACTCCAGGCCAAATGGAGAAGGGAAAATAGCATCTGCAGGTTTCTCATCCTGAATGCTATGGAGGATTCCCTGGCAGAATCCTACTCGAAGAAGGAATTTGCCAGAGACATATGGGAGTCTGTGGAAAAACTGTATGAAGAAGACAGGAACAGGAGCAAGATGTTTGTGGTTGAAAAATAGTACAAATTGCTCTTTGAGGACGAGAAGTCCATGTTGCCACATGTGAAGGAATTTTTGAAGCTGCGTCAGAAACTGGAAGACGAAGAGATGCCCCTTCCCGACAAGTTTGTCGTTGGAAGGATCGTCTCAAAACTTCCTGCTGGATGGAGTACCTTCTATGCTAGAATGCATCGGAAGAAGCTGGACATTATCTTGGAAGATCTTCTACAAGAGATCCACGTTGAGGACGAAATGCGATCTCAACAGAAGATGGACTCTCTGTCCAAACAACTGGCTAAGGCCAACTTGGTGCAGACAAGAGAGTTCAAGGGAAAGCAGGTGGCTTCTCATCACAAGAAGAAGGACTCCACTAATCTAAAAGTGAACGGTCCTTCGTTCAAGCAACAGAAGTCCAAGTCCCACGTGACTTGCTTCAACTGTGACAAGAATGGCCACTACATGAGTGAATACAAATCCAAGCCCAAACCAAAATAGCAGGTATATCTAAACTTGGTTATTTTGATTACTTAACTTGGTTGCTAGTGTTGCACAGGTTGAGTTATCTAGCGTGGTAGCTGACTAGTGGTCTGACACTAGTGCATCTGACCACGTGTGCTCTCAAAGGAGCTGTTCACCAAGGACGAGCCATGTTATGACGAAGGTCTCGATGGCGAACATATATCTACCAGAAGTTCTGAAGATCGAGACAGTGGTTATTAACCACCGACAAGGACACTGAAATACGTGTTGCATGTACCAAAGATTTTTTGGCGATCTGATCTCAGAAAGTCTGTTATCTGATACAGACTTGAAAGATGGACATTCGTACTAGCCAGATGATAATTTCTTGGCGAGGAACATGCTTCGAAAAGATGTTCGGTGCTGAAGGAATGTAAGAACTTCTGTTGATGGCGATGAAGTTACTTCATTGAGTGGACTGAGAGTTGTTCTATGACAGAAGCAGACTCAAGTTGTCCTACCGGGACCTTATCTTCAAAATGTGGGGGTAAGGAGGTGGAGGAGTTTAAGGTCTGTACAGATACAAGACTGTTGGGAAGCTGCTCAGACGATTGAACTAAAGTACTGATCATCTGGAGTTAGTACACTCAGATATCTGTGACTTTTATCAATTCTCCACAAAGGCCGGTTCGAAGTGTTTCTCGAAGTGCACGTTCGCATGACTTCTCAAGTAGAAGGATGCAGCATTCGAGTAGTTCAGAGACTTCAGGGTTGAAGCTGAACGTTAAACCGATCTACAACTACTCAGAAGTGATCGAGATGTAGAGTATAGGTCTCATGAATTCGCATCGTTCTGCAAAGAACATGGAATCATCAATGAGACTACTGCTCCGTATTCTCCTCAATCTAACGGGATAGCGGAGAGGAAGAACATAACGTTGATAGAAATGATGAACTCAATGCTGCTAACTACGGGTCTTCCTAAATGCTAACGGGAAGAAGCTGCATTGACGACCACTTTTATTCTAAATAGAGTGCCGTATACAACTTCGGACGTAACTCCTCATGAACACTGGTTCAAAGTCAGACCTAAATTGAATGTCATTCGAGTGTGGGGGTCTCTGGCTTATGTGAAGCTCCCAGATCTGAAGATTCAGAAGCTGGGGACAAGGACTACGAAGGCGATCTTCTTGGGGTATGCCGAGAAGAGTGATGCTCGAAGATTTCTTGATATTGAGTCAAATCATACCATCGAATGTCGCGATGCTGAATACTTTAAAGACAAGTTTACAAAAGACAAAAATATTGTTCTTTCGGACATTCCGAAAAATGATGTAGGTGCAAATGGGACTGAAATCTCATATGGGACAGTAGTCCAAGAAGAAGCTGTTGTTGATGAAACAACTCTTGTACCAGAACTCACAGAGCCGTCAACAAAGCGAGCGAGGAGACCTAAAGACTTCGGAGATGACTTTGTCACCTATCATGTGGAAGCAGATTCGCTTACCTATGATGAGGCGATGAAGACCAGAGATTCTATCTTCTGGAAGGAGGTAGTGAATGACGAGTTTGACTCTATCACCTCCAATAACACATGGGTGTTGGTAGATCTATCTGAAGGAGAAAAGCCCATCGGATGTAAATGGATCTTCAAGAAGAAGATGAAGGCAGATGGAACTATTGACAAGTTCAAGGCCAGGCTGGTAGCCAAGGGATTTTCTCAGAAACAGGGGATAGACTACTTTGACACGTACGCTCCAGTAGCTCGAATGACCACCATCAGGATGTTAATCGCTCTAGCAGCTATACATAAGTTGGTGATACATCAGATGGATGTAAAGACAGCATTCCTCAATGGGGAGCTGACCGAAGAGATTTACATGCAACAGCCAGTTGGATTTGTCGTCAAAGGTCTTGAAGACAAAGTCTGCAAGTTGGTGAAATCATTGTATGGTTTGAAGCAAGCTCCCAAGATGTGGCATGAAAAGTTTGACAAAGTTATTAGGTCAAACGGCTACAGAGTCAGCGAGACGGACAAATGCGATTACACAAAGTTCGCTGATGGAAGAGGAGTCATCGTTTGTCTGTACGTAGACGATATGCTAATCCTAGGGACGGATATAGGCTGTGTCACGGAGACAAAGAAGTTCCTCTCAACCAAGTTCAGTATGAAGGACTTGGGGGATACAGATGTCATCTTGGGCATAAAGATCATCCGGACAGACAATGGAGTAGCGCTGTCACAATCTCACTACATTGAGAAGATGCTCACACGCTATGGGTATAGGGATCTTCCAGGGATATATACGCCATACAGGTGTGTTCAGAAGCTGAAGCCAAACTCGAGGAAAAGCGTCAGGCAGCTGGAGTATTCTAGTATTATCGGAAGTTTGATGTACGCAACTACTGCCACAAGGCCTGACATAGCTTTCGCCGTGGGAATGCTGAGTCGGTTCACTAGCAACCCAGGGATTGAGCACTGGAAAGCTGTGAAGCGGATGATGAGATATCTCAAGAAGACTCAGACATATGCACTGCACTACAACGGGTATCCGACAGTAGTAGAAGGCTTCAGTGATGCTAGCTGGTGTTCAGAGGTGGAAAGCGAGAGATCCACAGGTGGATATGTCTTTTCATTGGGTGGAGCTGCTATATCGTGGAAGTCGAAGAAGCAGACTATACTCTCTCGTTCCTTCATGGAATCTGAATTCTATGCACTTGAAACTGTAGCAGATGAAGCAGAATGGCTTCGGGAGCTCATGTATGATCTTCCAGTGGTTGGGGCTCAGATACCGGCGATACCGATATACTGTGACAACCAGGCGACTGCGGCGGTGGCATCAAATGACCTCTTTAACGGGAAGAAGAGGACTGTGCGGTTGAAGTACAGGCAGTACACGATCTTATCAAAAGAGGTGTAATTACAGTGATTGATGTTCGGAGTCAGGAGAACCTGGCAGATCCGTTCACAAAGGGCCTCAAGCGCCAGTTGGTCGATGACACAGCTTGTAAAATGGGCTTGAAGGCATTCTGATAGTGTGTTTTTGTAATCCTACCATAAAGTTTTATGCTATTAGTTCAAAGAGAAATCTACTAGGCATCTAACTTTTGGTTCAAAGGAGGATCACTGACTGAAAAACTATCAGGTAACAGTGGGTACTTGTTCTCTGGAACATGGAAGGAATACGAACCCATAACCACTGTTGTCTACTATGTATTTTCTGCGAAAAAAATAGATCCTGTGGAAGGTTGGCTTAAACGCCTTAATGAGTTCTTAGGCAGAGTGAATGCCTGGTGTGCTTTACAGGAAGCACGGTAGAGCAGCACTACAAGGAGTGAAACTCCATGCTATAGTAGGGTGACTCCACCATGAGGTTCCCAGGTCTGGAATAATGCCTCGGCTTTGTAAGCCAAGTCATAGCGGCGTAGCACCGCAAATAGGCAGGTAGCCTCATGCTGTATGACGTAATTAAAGAGTTGTAGATAGCACTACAAAGGGGAGGATGACCCCATGTTACAGTGGCACGACACCACGATGAGGTACCCAGGTAGGGGTAAAGCCTCAGTCTTGCAAGCCATGTCGTTGCGGCGTAACACCGCAAGGAAGCCTTAGGCTTCATGCTGAGTAGATTGGCACTACAAAGAGGCTGAGACCTCATGCTATAGTAGTATGACACTACGATGAGATTCCCAGGTAGGGGTAATGCCTCGGTTTCAGGCCATGTCATAACGGCGTAGCACCGCAAGGAAGCGCAAGGCTTCATGCCATGTCTCTTTAATAAAGAACTCACCTATAGTGTATGGAAAGAGATATCAGGCCGTCTCTTGAGGGTAAACTTGTAGACGCCCAAAATTATACACTGAAACCAGGCTGGCACATGGCCTTTAATGTGCAGCCAGAAGCACACGTAACTACACTTTGTGAGTGAGAAGAATTACAATTGTGGTGCAGAATTCAAGGCGTAGTCCATTCTTGTATCACATTGTTATTTAACCCATGCGGGAAGATTCAAGTCGTCAGTGACATCTATCCTAATGCAAAATGGACAGTTACTATGGGGAACGCTCAACCCTGGACACATATATATGTTGTGATATGTGGGAGATTGTTGGTGCTTTCTTTACATGGAGAGAGCTTGCTCTCAATATGCCTTGTAAAAGTTTAGTCCCACATCGGAAATGCACCATAAGTTATCTCAACATATATACTTGGTTGTGTTGTTGAGAGATGCACATGGGGTGGTGACCCTAAGGAGGGAACCATGTGGGTGATTTTACTAGGAGGTAAGAATAAGGCTCCAAGGATTAAGCATTAATGCTTTTGTCATTCTCTTGGATTAATTCTATTTGGAGCTAAGTCCCAAAGGTGCTTAGCGACTCGGACTCGGACTCGGACTCGGACTCGGGCTCGGACTCGGGCTCATATGCGGCTCATGCGGTCCATGCGGCTCATGCGGCTCATGCGGCCAGGCTACTGCTGCTACTACCGCATGGAGGACTCCGCTGACTGTGCAGGCTACAAGTCAGTTATGGAAAGACTGATTCAATTTGAATTAATTTCGTTTCCATCTTTGTGGGATTTGAAATTAATTTCGTTTCCATCTTTGTGGGATTTGAATTAATTTCGTTTCCATCTTTGTGGAATTTGAATTAATTTTGTTTCCATCTTTGTGGGATTTGAAATTAATTTCATTTCCATCTTTGTGGGATTTGAATTAATTTCGTTTCCATCTTTGTGGGATTTGAATTAATTTCGTTTCCATCTTTGTGGGATTTGAATTAAGTTCATTGCTATTTTTGTGGGATTTGATTCAATCTTTCCATAACTGAAGAGGCGGCTAGGGTTTCCACCCTCTCTATATATACTCTCTTCTGGCCTCCTTTGTGGAGTACTACGAATTTTATAAGTCAGAAAAGAGAGAGAGAGAGAGGGAGCTGCTGCCGCCATTGCAAGTCCATCCGAGGAGTCAGAACAGATGTGACTTCGAGCGTTCCACAAGTTCTTCAACTTGCTGGTTCCTGGAAGCAATTTGTGTGGGGCGAATCTTGCTTTGAGCAACGGTGTTTTGACACCTCAGCAACTTTTCTTCATCTCATCTTTCTCTAGATTATTGTAACCCGTTCTGTCCCAATTGCAACACGTTTGCAAGGAAGAACGAAAGATCTCCTCTTCTCTATTTCCCTCCTTCATATTGTAATCTGGCTATTTGGTTTTTTGTATCATCGTAGATCTTGAGTTTGATCACTACAAAGCTTTGTGTGACTCTCAGATCTCGATTGCATCAGTTTTTCATCTTTGATCAAGCCCCGGGACTAACATAACATATTATTATACTCCAATTTTTTTTGAATGCGTTGTCTCCGAACCTCCTTTATAATTGTGTTCCCAGTGAATTATAATCCTGGATCCGCTAGTGTGTGCACCCTTCGTCCTCAACCGTTAATTTGCATGGATCAGAATCTATCAGTTGGTATGAAAAGTGTACGGTAAGTCCGAAATGTGAAGCTCTCATATATTGGTTTGACCTTCCCTAGAGCTTTCATTGAATCCTTAGGGCAGCCGTGTGAAGCCATATTTTCTTGTGGAAATAACCACATAATGAAAACAAGAGTATGCATACGGCTTCTTGCTCCACCCTGAAGCTGCTCAGCTATCTGATTGTGATATGCAAAGCAATCATAGTCGGAGAGAGGGCGCCGGACGTTGTAAGGACCGTCAACACATATTTGCCGCCCCACTGGATCCAGTAGGGCCGGCCCACGGAATTGAGTTGCCCTATCCAGAGCTAGTTTTTAGTTGTCCCTCGAGTCTTATCGGCCTTAATATTATGGAGCGATGAGGAAGGGTCACCCGCGACCCTGACATCTTGTGGGATGGTGCTCGAGCCTGGGGGTTGCCCAGGACCGGTCCTGACAGAGGACAGCAGGACGACTGTCCAGGATCCACGGCTCACGAGTACCCAAAAAAATAGTTTAAACATAAATGTGTTAATAATTTTCTCTCTTAAATAAAACTGGTACCTACCATGAACCTTCCTTGACACAAAGTTACTATGGTGTAGTGGTTAGTACTTTAAAATTGTATATTAAAGGTCCGTAGTTCAATTTTTTGGGTAATTTTTTTTTTTTTAAATTTACTTTTATTTTACTTTTTTTTTTTAATATTTTTACATTAAGAATTCGTTCCGGATCCCCATGAGCTCAAAGCCGGCCCATGGGTTGTCCCAAGCAGAGAAGAAGGGTTGTCAAGCCCGAAGTTTTGTATGACTTATCCGTGGGCCGGCCCTAGATCCAACCATGAACGGGTCTGGAGAACAACCAAACCGGATCCCATGAAATGGCTTCTTCTCGTGAGCAAGCATCCCTTGATACTAGCGACTTCTGATTCACCGAAGCTTCATGCCTAGTGCCTCCAATTCAAGACTCTCTTCATTTCTTGAATTATGCTCCTGTCTCACTAATGTTATACATCTGTTTGAGCACTGCGTTAGCAACAGGGCCGGCCCCGGTGGGTGGGTTGTCCTAGTCAGAACTAAATTTGGTTGTCCTTTACCCTTCTCGAAAAGAAGATATCAAAAAAATTGATGGCGAGTGGGGTTGGCAGCGACGTCGAAGTCTCCGGTTCTAACGACATCGTGGAGCTCGAATTCTGAGTTCCTCTATTTAAGCTACTGGAGATCTTCCCAATAGGGACTCAAAATATGGGCCTGATAGATTGCTAGTTCAATGGACACAGAGGAGTTAGGGTGGACGATGGAGGCTTTATTGGCGAAGAGGGTGGGGACTTGGAGGTCTGGGGGTTGCCCTGACCAGGAGGTTTGCCCAAGCCTGATGGCTTGTCCGGCTTATCCCAGGGCCGGCCCTGGTTAGCAATCGTGTGTTCGTTTCTCTTTCGTGAAAACTTCACACAGTGCTCGATCAAGAACTGGTCAGAATAATCTTCAGGAAGACAACAGACAGATACATGCTCACTAGACAGCCAAAGAATGACTCGCTGAATCTATAGATAACATTTAGCTTAGGTAGGCTCACTGTAATCATGTGTACTAGTATTCTTTCAGTCCGACTACAGAAAGAATTACCTAAAATTTTCTGTTTAGGTCTTTGATTTTTTTTGTTTAGGGCCTTAAAATGGGAATTGCTATTTTGATGTGCCGGACCTCGATTGACAGGGGGTCCGGAATTTTGGGGGTGTGGGTCAGGGGACAATAGGGGATGACACGTCGGCGTGGGCACAACTACACCCCCCCGACGGTCAAAAAATATTTTTCCCAAAAATAAAAAAAATAAAAAAATCAAGAGATGAAGCATTTAATTCAATGATTGTTCATCGACGAGTTTCCAAAATTAGTAACTCATGAGTTACTCTATGATTTTTGGTATTCTTTTACTAATCCACCTTGGGGTCACAAAAAGAACACAACAACAACAATAATAAAAAGAAGAAGAAAACAAACCCCCGAAATTTCGGGTTCGGCTATTTGAAACCTTTTTGTTTCATACTGTTGTCAGTTAGTGTCAAACTATACTTCTCAATAATGCACCTTTCGTCTCTTGAACAAGAGAGAGAAAGAGCAAGGCTCTAAAGAAGCTTACAAATCTGGCTGAGCAGCGACGATGACATCAACAAAAGTAGCAAGAATCTAGTCCCCAACTGGAATTCGAGCAGGAGTATAATAATCTGTATCATATACTTTTACATTTTTAATGTAAGGTGATTCAAAAATCAGAGCCGTGTCCCGTGTCCGTGTCACATCGTGTCTGCATTGCCCTTGCTCATATCTTGTCATTCGTTTCCATGCAACATACCACCGACTAGCATCTCTCTTTTCCAACATAGCACTGACTAGCATCACTCTTTTGTAAAGAAAAGAAAAAGAAAAGAAAAGGAAACCAATTCTTTGCTCTTTTCTTTCCTTTGAAAGATTGTAATCCCCATTAATTTTCTTCTCCGGTGTCTGGAAAGGTACGAAAAATTGTGAAGGGAAGTAAATCATTAAGGGTGAAAAAGTATTACGCTCCTAATTTTCCTTTTCGTTAGGAATTATTTTCTTCCCTGCTCATTTCTTTTGACATACAAACACAGAAAAGAATAACTTCAGGTCGTGATTTCACGGACCAATCGGGCCTAAAGGACATTACTAAAAGAAAGTATATTATGGCAAACAACTAATAAAAGCCAAAGCTTTTAACAAATGACAGGATCTGGCATGATGCAACCTGTCAAAAGCTATGTACAAACAAAAAGCTGGATCTATGCAGACCAACTATGGTATTATCAGTGGTCAAAATGCTCAGACATGTAAGAACAGAAAAATCCAACATGAATTTCACTACTGCATTAGAGGAATGAAGAATATAAGACTAGAGAACTTTGATCTGTATGTTACTAGATTTTAAGGAACCACATCTCCAGCAAAGCTGAAATGTGAACTGTAATCCATCACTTATAAAACACAAAAAAGAAGACAAATAAAAAAACATATGCTTTCTAATCACATGTACAACAACCAAAAGGGGAAACTTTCCTGAAACAGTCTTAGGCATAACCTCACTCGTTCTCTAGATGACGCAAAATTTGCTATCCAGGTACCCACAGCCAGCCTAGAGAGCGAATCTCGGTGGGCTCCTGTCCTTGATGAAAACCACATGGATACCAGGTCTACCTAAACAGTTTAGTTTCTTCCCTAGGATCCACCACCTTGTCCCTCTAGCCGTCCCTTCTCGATCTGGGTGGAGTAGCAGGTGTTGTTGAGCGAGATGAGTTGTAGCCGGTGTGGGCCTCAGGGCTGTGTGCTTGGGAAGCAAGGTACGTGAGAGCTGTCACCACGTCGGCTATTAGAGGCCTCATTGTCGGCTGCTCCTGGACACACATTGCTGCGACTGCAAGAGCTTGGTACAAGCCCCTCATTGGGTACTGTCCCTGAAGCAACGGGTCGGCCATATGGGGGAATTTCCTCCTGTCTTTGAACAGAGGCCGTGCCTGCCACAATCATGAAACTTGATCAGAAGAATTACGCAAATTTGAGTATATAATGCAAAATATAAGACCTTGAACTAACACATAGAGCTTCTCCTTGGAAAGACTCGAGAAGACCTAGAGGATAGAACTTTAGAGCATATAACAGCCTGCCGGACCCTTGATAGACGAAGCTTTGCCAAATAGTCCAGGGAATACTTTGATCATTAATCTTTCAGCCAATTTTCTATTTGTTTAGTTTATAGTGCTTAATGTGTAGGTATCATAAAAAAGGATTTCATGACTCACCAGTTTTAATTGTGCTGTTGATCTGTTTCTATGTCTGTGTACAAACTTTGAGGACATACTGAAAAACAAGAAAAATACGATAATTTTCTCCTGGACAGCTCAATAACCCAGTGACATGAGGTTTAGGTCAGAAATATTAGGTTCCCAGGGGATAAAAAAAATATTACAATTCATAACAAATATGAAGAAGAAAGGATCGAAATAAAATGAATTCCATGCAAATGTCACTTGGGATGAAACTAACAACTCCATTTCAAATATTTGACTGATTGGTCAGGTGCAGGCTGAGCCCAGTCAAACTAGATGGAAAGAGAAGCAAGTACCATGTACAAATGCTAATCGTTATCAAATTATATATTTGAATGGAACAAGTTCTACAAACAAATGCCAATTGGGATGAAACTAAAGACAACTGCAGTCCAAATATTTGAATGTTGATAGCCGAAGGGTGAGGCCGAGTCAAACTAAAGAAGGTGATCAACCTACATTACTGACCTAAAGCAAACTCTGTCAGTCAAAGTGAAAGATCAATAAAGTCTATAACATAGTACTACGCTATTTCCAATGTAATTTGTCATAATGTTGGTTATTAGTGACATGCATATTTCATGACATCAAAATCTGGCAGAAAAAGAAGAAGCTTTAGTTTTTGAAATTATAAATGGATCATTGATCGCAGTCCCTTACCCATGCAACTAGATTGTGCTCCCCAGGTGCTCTGGCATTGTCAATAGCTTTTCTTCCAGTGATAATCTCCAAAAGAACAACGCCAAAGCTGTAGACATCTGATTTTAGTGTCAGCTGCCCAGTCATGGCATATTCGGGTGCACAGTATCCATAAGTACCCATCACTCTGGTGGAAACATGCGTCTTATCGCCAACAGGACCCAGCTTCGCCAATCCAAAATCAGACAACTTGGGATGAAAGTCCTCTCCAAGCAAAATGTTGGAACATTTCAAATCGCGGTATATAACAGGCGGATTGGCTTTATCGTGCAAATATTCCAGCCCTTTAGCTGCACCAGCAGCTATTTTCATTCTTGTATTCCAGTCAAGTCGTCTCTTATCTGAAATAAGATCTGTTGCAACAATGACGATTGGACAAACACTTCAGTATTCTAAACAAATGTCACTAAAAAATGTTAGAGACGCCAAGTTAAATGAAACAAATTGTAAACGCGGCATAAAGTTACCATGAAGATGATCTTCAAGAGAACCTAGTGGCATGTATTCATAGACCAAAAGCCTTTGATCTCCATCGGCACAGTAACCAATCAGGTTAACAAGGTTAGTATGGTGAAGTAGACTCAACATTAAAACTTCCACAAGGAATTCCCTGTTCCCTTGCAACCCATTTCGATCAAGCTGCTTAATAGCCACAGTCTATACCAAACAACAAAACATTTCAAGCCATCAGTGTAAAATAACATCTAATATAGACTACATTTTACAAGCACAAGACAAAGTCAAGTATTCAATTCAAATGAAGGTGTTATAAAATTGAGCACAAATGTTACAAAGAGAAAGCAGGTAGCATTTCGACAAAATTGTTTACAAGGTCGGATTGCAACGGATGTACATATGAAGCGGAAAAAAGAAGAAGGAACGAGTGTAGCACAGAGCCGACCTGATTGATACCATCGAGCCTCCCTTTATAAACCCGACCAAACCCTCCCTCTCCCAAGAAGCAATCAGCTCTGAAATTCCTAGTTGCTATAGCCAATTCCCGGAAAGTGAAAGTCTGCGCCGCAATGTGTTCTGATTCACTGCTTGATTCATCCAAGACCTCCTTCCTAGGCCTAGCTGAAACCTGCCTCTTCACCTCTAACGGCGGCTTCTCCTTTTGCTTAGGCTCCTCCACTAAAGCATATACAAAGACAGTGATAAATCTAACCATTTCATGAACACAAATATCAACAACCAATACATAAAAAAAGAAAATTTAGCCATCGACATATCTATATCCTTGACTTTGAAAATAAATAATGCGGAGCGAGTAACCTAATAAACAAAAACCTTACCTCAACAAAAATCATATTCAGGAATTCACGATTCATTCTATAGCTTTGAAGATTCAAGTACAGGTATCCAATATAAACTCCGACGATTTATACGATATCAAGCTCTAACAAGAATCGATTTTTATATTGGAGCTACTTCTAAATTTGTAGAGAAAATATTCATTGGCCTAGTATCCTAATTTCCAACAAACATAGAAACAAAAGGGATACGTTTTTAGCACCTGCAAATAATCTTAGCCTGAAAAAAAAGGGGTTAAGTTGAGTTCACTTCTATAACTTCAAATCATTATTTCCTTTGCACGATTTGTATTCAACTGTAACTAATCAAATGAAGGCTACCAACCCATGACCAAACAAATCAATCACTACCAACACCAAATCTCTAATTTCACCACCACCAAATCTATCACCATCTGATCAAAAAAAAAAAAAAAATTGCAGTTGGCATCGGTCTCTTCGATTTTAAAGACTAACCACATGAGAAGAAAAAAATCTCAATAAGAACCAATTCTGATGATAAAGATTGCAGCTTTGATAAGAGTACCTGGAGATTGAGTGATCTGTTCCTTTTTCTTGCTCTTGGTACTTGGTTCCCCAGAACATAGAAACCAAACCATTCTCTCTCTCTCTCTCTCTCTCTCTCTCTCTAGCTTTTGTTTCTATTTCTTTCTTCTGCTAATAATGATCAGAAGAAGAAGAAGAAAGTGAAAGAAGAGAGGGGGCGGAGAGTAATAGAGAGAGGAAAAAAAAATTGGGGGGAGAGTTTCTGACAAGAGTAAGGAAGAAAAAAGAAAGCGACAAAGATTGTAACAATATAATAATAATATAAATTTGTCCGGATAAATATGATACTCTCTCACACCGTTCGTTACCCTACTATGTTGGATTCGGATCCTAAATGATATTTCGACTCTATGATACACTAAAGCGACGTTAAGTTTACGGAATTAGAATTTTGGAAAAGAAAAATCACTTATTTTTTTGTCTAGATGCAAAAAAAAAAAAAAAAAAAAAAAAAAAAAAAATAGTAAAAACAAATTAATTCTCAAGAGAAAAAAAGAAGTAGAAGAAAAATGGCCACCCACCCGATAGATTCAATTTTTCACCCCAAATTATTCATTTTTTTTCCATAATTTTTCAGACATTTTCAAACACCGAAAAGAAACTTGGCTTAATTTCAACTTGATACCCTCAGCTTTTCCAAAAATTTCAACTTGATACTCTAATTTTTTTACTTGGCAACTTAATACCATCAACTATTGAATATTTTCAACTTGATACCCAAAAATAAAAATAAAGGACGAAATTATCTATTCTTTCCCACCCAACACCCAACACCAACCCCCTCGCCCATGGCTAACCCCCCCTCTACGCACAACAACGACGACGGCAGCAGCACAAACGTACACGAAGAGGGGGTAGTGTTGGGAACGAAGCGTGAAAACCGTTCCCCCAAACCAGAAAGTCCTGCGAGAGAACCGAGCAAAAAGCACACAAACCAAAAATGTCAACACAATCGCAGGTACAAAGATTTTTGACGTGAAAAACCTTTGCGGGAAAAACAACGGGACAATCGGAGTCCAACCCTGAAGAACCTCCACTAATGGAATAAAGAGAATACACCCTCTACAAGCTCCTCCCGATCCAACACGGATCACCACAACTCACTTGAAAGAAGAAATTTTTTGATTGCGGACTCCGAAGAACAAGAGATGCCGAAAAATTATTCGAAGCAATCTCTCCTTCACAATAGTCCTTAATCCTCTATCTCTCTCAAAGATTGTAAAGCACTCTTGTTTTGAGATGATTTACAACTAGCATGCATCACCCTTTTATAAGCCCTTGGTAATCCATACATGGAAGGCCAATATATATGAAAACTTCCAATATGTATCAATCATATATTTAATGAAAATCCAATCATAATTGGCTTGCCATAATTGGAAACCCAATTATATGGAAAGCTACTATATGAAGGGTCGAATCATAAATATATGATCAAAGTAAATATTGAAATCCAATCATATATTTTCTTACCATATATGTTCCAAAATAGGATCCATGCACTCCCCGAGCTTCTCCGACACAAGGATGGCGCTCGTCGCTCTCCGGGATATTCTCCACATAGGTTGGGAACCCCACCCTCTCCAACAAATCTCCCCCTTCACAACTAGATGGAGGAACTCGTCATCCCGACGATCCGCCTGTAGTACTCAAACTTTTCCCTTGGTAGAACCTTCGTGAGCATGTCCGCTCCATTGTCATCAGTATGGACCTTCTCAAGCATCACGTCTTTCTTCTCAACCACATTCCGTATCCAATGATACCGAGTCTCGATGTGCTTGGACCGGCTATGAAAGGTCTGATTCTTCACAAGGTGAATAGCACTCGGACTGTCGCAAAGCAAAGTATACTGCTCTTGCTTCAGCCCTATTTCCTGCAATAGCTTTTTCATCCATAGCAACTCCTTGCAAGCCTCCGTCGTCGCAATGTACTCTGTCTCTGTCGTCGACAAGGCAATACACTTCTGCAATCGTGACTGCCACAATACCGCTCCTCCAGCAAACATCATCACATAGCCCGAAGTCGATCGCCTCGTGTCTACATCTCCAGCCATATCAGCGTCGGTATACCCAACCAGCTTCGGCTCGTCACCACCAAAAGAAAGTCTCAAATCAGCAGTACCCTGAAGGTATCGTAGAATCCACTTGACCGCACTCCAATGTACCCTTCCAGGATTTGAAAGGTACCGGCTAACTGTGCCAACTGCATGAGCGATGTCTGGCCTCGTACACACCATAGCATACATAAGACTTCCTACAGCTGAGGCATATAGAACCCGCTCCATATCTTCTTTTTTCGTCCTCGGTAGATGGATAATGCTACTCAGTGAACTTAAAGTGAGCCGCAAGGGGAAACTCACTTTCTTCGACCCGTCCATCCCGAAACGCTGAAGTATCCGGTAAATATACATCTTTTGGGACAAGTGTAGCAACTTGGACTCTCTCTCTCGGCTGATCTCTATCCCAAGAATAGTCTTTGCTGTACCCAAATCCTTCATAGAGAAGGTCGCGCCCAGTTGGCGCTTCAACTCCGCTATCCTAGTGGCATTCCGACCCACTAATAGCATGGCATCAACATAGAGCAATAGAATAATGAAATCATCCTCGATAAAGTACCTCACAAATACGTAAAGGTCCGACATCGTCCGTGCATAACCATACTCTCCCATAAACGACTCAAACTTTTTGTACCACTGCCTCGAAGCCTGCTTCACACCATACAAGCTCTTCTTCAACCAGCAGACCAAAAGTGACTTGCCCTTCTCACAGAATCTCTCTGGCTGCTCCATGTATAACTCCTCCTCAAGATCACCATGGAGGAATGTCGTCTTCATGTCCATCTGCTCGACCTCCAAGTCGAAACTTGCTGCCAATACTAGCACCACCCGAATAGACGATTGCTTGACGACTGGCAAAAAGATCTCATCATAATCCACGCCTTTCCACTGAGTAGCCTTTAACTACCAGCCTCGCTTTGTATCGAGGGCGAGTAGTATCATCCGTCTGCTTCACTCTAAACACCCATCGATTCTTCAAAGCCTTCTTGTCCTTTGGCAACCGCACCAGCTCATAAGTGGAATTGGCGTGTAAGGAACTCATCTCCTCCTGCATCCACTCCTTGTTGTGTTCGTCTTCCATAGCCTCTGCAAAGCTTTCGGGCTCTCCCCCGTCAGTCGGTAGCACATACTCACCCGGTGAGTATCTCATAGATGGTTGACGATCTCTGTCGCTCCTTCTCAGTGGAGCCACTGGTGCTGGCTGTATACCAACAGTCTCCTCCCCTTCAGGAACTGCCTCTCCGGCATGCTCATCCTCCTGAGGGACACCTTAACCACCATCAGCAGGCTGATGATCAAGGTTGTAAGCAACTCCATGCACTGGCTCCCCCATAACTGGATCCTCTACGATGTCCTCTGAAAATTTCTCAAAGCGAAATGACTCTAACTCGTAATTCCTCAGCCTCAGAAAGGCATCTCGGAATCCTGAGTGTTGGTCATGGTCTGATCCTCGACGAATACCACATCCCTGCTTCTGTAGAGCTTTATTCCCACTGGGTCGTAGAGTCTATAGCCAATCTCATCCGACCGTAGCCGACAAAGACGCATCGCCTCGTCTTCGGCTCAAGTTTGGACCTCTTGTCCTTCAGTACATGCACGAAGGCCTTACAACCAAACACTCGCAGGTGATTGTATGACGACTCTTTGTCGTACCATACATAGTCAGGGACATCACCCTGCAAAGGAGCACTAGGAGATAAATTAATAACATAAGCAGCTGTGAGAAGAGCCTCACCCCAATAATTGTCAGGCAAATTTGCTTCTGACAGCAAACACCGCACCCTTTCCATCAGTGTCCTGTTCATGCGCTCCGCTACACCATTGAGCTGAGGTGTCTTAGGCGGAGTCTTCTGGTGTCGTATCCCTTGCTCTCTGCAATACGCATCAAAGGGACCAATATATTTGCCTCCGTTGTCGGACCGAACACACAATAACTTCTTGCCCGTCTCTCTTTCAATAGAGGCCTGAAACTCTTTGAAAGTAGACAACACCTGATCCTTGGTCTTTAAGGCATAAAACCAAACCTTCCTGGAACAGTCATCAATAAAAGTTACAAAGTAAGAAGCACCACCAATAGATTTTACCTTCATAGGACTGCAGACATCCGAGTGAATCAACTCGAGCAACGCCGGCTTCCTTGAACTTGGTGACTTTGGAAAGATACCCTATTTTGCTTTCCAGCTAAGCAGTGCGTGCATTTCTCCAACTTTGTAGACTTGAGCCCTAGAATCACCTTCATGTTCACCAAGTAGCTCATCCTCTTCTCGCTGATATGGCTGAGCCGCCTGTGCCACAACTCGGTAGACGCATCACTGACTATGTTTACCTCATGTGCCCTCTGTGAGCTCTCCTCCATATAGTAGAGATCGAACTTTTTGCTTCCTTTGGCAATCACCATCGAACCTCTAGAAAGCTTCTACTGACTATTCCCGAAGAGACTGAAAAATCTCTCGTCATCCAACCTTCCAACTGACACCAGGTTGAAACGGATATCAAGGACATGACGAACATCTTTGAGAGGAAGAACTACACCCGTCTTCGTCCTCAAATGTACATCTCCAATGGCAACCGCCTTCGACACATCTCCATTGTCCATCTTCAACACTCCACAATCACCTGTCATGTAAGTGGCAAATAGTAGTTGGGAACGAAGTGCGAAAACCGTTCCCCCAAACCAGAAAGTCCTGCGAGAGAACCGAACAAAAGCACACAAACCAAAAATGCCAAACATAATCGCAGATACAAAGATTTTTGACATGGATAACCCTTGCGGGAAAAACCATGAGACGATCGGAGTCCAACCCTGAAGAACCTCTACTAATGGAATAAAGAGAATATACCTTCCACAAGCTCCTCTCGATCCAACACGGATCACTACAACTCACTTGAAAGAAGAAATTTTTTGATTGCGGAATCCGAAGAACAAGAGATGCCGAAAAATTATTCGAAGCAATCTCTCCTTCACAATAGTCCTTAATCCTCTCTCTCTCTCTAAGGTTGTAAAGCACTCTTGTTTTTGAGATAATTTTTCAACTAGCATGCATCACCCTTTTATAAGCGCTTGGTAATCTATACATGGAAGGCCAATATATATGGAAACTTCCAATATGCATCAATCATATATTTAATGAAAATCCATTCATAATTGGCTTGCCATAATTGGAAGCCCAATTATAAGGAAAGCTACTATATGAAGGGTGCACTCATAAATATTTGATCAAAGTAAATATGGAAATCCAATCATATATTTTCTTACCATATATGTTCCAAAATAGGATCCATGTACTCCCCGAGCTTCTCCGACACACGGATGGTGCTCGTCGCTCTCCGGGATATTCTCCGTATAGGTTGGGAACCCCACCCACTCCAACAAATCTCCCCCTTCACAACTAGGTGGAGGAACTCGTCATCCCGACGATCCGCCTGCAGTACTCAAACTTTTTCCTTGGTAGAACCTTCGTGAGCATGTCCGCTCCATTGTCATCAGTATGGACCTTCTCAAGCATCGTATCCTTCTTCTCAACCACATCTCGTATCCAATGATACCGAGTCTCAATGTGCTTGGACCGACTATGAAATGTCTGGTTCTTCACAAGGTGAATGGCACTCTGGCTATCGCAAAACAATGTATACTGCTCTTGCTTCAGCCCCATTTCCTGCAACAGCTTTTTCATCCACAGAAACTCCTTGCAAGCCTCTGTCGCCGTAATGTACTCTGCCTCTGTCGTCGACAAGATAACACACTTTTGCAACCGCGACTGCCATGATACCCCTCCTCCAGCAAACATCATCACATAGCCCGAAGTCGATCGCCTCGTGTCTATATCTCCAGCCATATCAGCGTCGGTATACCCAACCAGCTTCGGCTCGTCACCACTAAAAGAAAGTCTCCAATCAGCAGTGCCCTGAAGGTATCGTAGAATCCACTTGACCGCACTCCAATGTACCCTTCCAGGATTTGAAAGGTACATGTTAACTGTGCCAACTGCATGAACGATGTCTGGCCTCGTACACACCATAGCATACATAAGACTTCCCACAACTGAGGTATATGGAACCCGCTCTATATCTTTTTTTTTTCGTCCTCGGTAGATGGACACTGCTCCTCAGTGAACTTAAAGTGAGCCGCAAGGGGGCAACTCACTTTCTTCGACCCGTCTATCCCGAAACGCTGAAGTACCCGGTAAATGTACTTCTTTTGGAACAAGTATAGCAGCTTGGACTCTCTCTCTCGGCTGATCTCCATCCCAAGAATAGACTTTGCTGTACCTAAATCCTTCATAGAGAAGGCCATGCCCAGTTGGCGCTTCAACTCCGCTATCATAGTGGCATTCCGACCCACTAATAGCATGTCATCAACATAGAGCAATAAAATGATGAAATCATCCTCGGTAAAGTACCTCACAAATACGCAATGGTCCAACGTCGTCCGTGCATAACCATGCTCTCCCATAAATGACTCGAACTTTCTGTACCACTGTCTCGGAGCCTGCTTCAGACCATACAAGCTCTTCCTCAACTGGCAGACCAAATATGACTTGCCATTATCACAGAATCCCTCTGGCTGCTCCATGTATAACTTTTCCTCAAGATCACCGTGGAGGAATGCAGTCTTCACGTCCATCTGCTCGACCTCCAAGTCGAAACTGGCTGCCAATGCTAGCACCACCTGAATAGAGGACTGCTTGACGACTGGCAAAAAGATCTCACCTTAATCCACGCCTTTCCGCTGACCGTAGCCTTTAACTACCAGCCTCGCTTTGTATCGAGGGCGAGTAGCATCATCCGTCTGTAGCTCCCCTTCCCGGAAATTGGGAATATTTTATTTTTAATGATTCGAATGGTGATTTTTAGATTTTGTAAATAAATATTATTTCATTTTATGTGGAAGACCTACTCTAGAAACTAAGATTTTATTAGGGTCATTGAGAGTTACATATATATATATATATATATATATATATATATATATATATATATATATATATATATATATATATATATATATATAAGGTTAATTAGTTGTACCCCCCTATGGTTTTTACGTATTTTGGTAACTGTCCCTGTTGTTTTCAAAATAAAGAACACCCCCCTGGTTTATAAAGTTTATTAGTTGTACCCTCCTGGTGCATAGAAGAAAATGAGAAAAAAATTAAGCAACCAGGGGGGTGTTCTTTATTTTTGAAACAACGGGAACAGTTACCAAAATACGTACAAACCATAGGGGGGTACAACTAATTAACCCTATATATATATTATATATATATATATATATATATATATATATATATATATATATATATATATATATATATAATATATATATATATATATAAAATTAAGTATGTATTTGTATGTATATAAAATTAAGTATGTATTTGTATGTATATATCAAAATACTATATGAATAGTAAATATATATATATATATATATATATATATATATATATATATATATATATATATATATATATATATATATATATATATATATATAATGTGTGAATGTATAAATATAAATACTGTACATGTGTGTATGTACATATATAAATATATATTAAATATATTTATATATTTATATAAATATATAAATATATATATATATATATATATATATATATATATATATATATATATATATATATATATATATATATATATATATATATATATATATATTAAATATATTATTATAGATATATTTTTTATATATATATATATATATATATATATATATATATATATATATATATATATATATATATATATATATATATATATATATATATATATATATATAAATACTATTCATATAGTATTTATATATATATATATATATATATATATATATATATATATATATATATATATATAATATATATATATATATATATATATATATATATATATATATAAAATATATATATATATATATATATATAAATTAAGTATGTATTTGTATGCATATATCAAAATACTATATGAATAGTATATATATATATATTTTTTTTTTTTTTTTCTATATGAATAGTATATATATATATATATATATATATATATATATATATATATATATATATATATATATATATATATAATATATATATATATATATATATATATATATATAATGTGTGAATGTATAAATATAAATACTGTACATGTGTGTATATACATATATAAATATATATTAAATATACGTGTGTGTTTATATAAATATAAATATACGTATATGTGGGTGTATATATAAAAATACATACAGATGTGTATATATATATATATATATATATATATATATATATATATATATATATATATATATATATATATATATACACGTGTGTAGGTGTATATATATAAATATATATACATGTATACATGAATGTGTATATATTTAGGATGTATTAATAATAGAAAATGAAGAAATAATGAAACAGCAGTAGCAGCCCAACAAACAACTCAGCTCTCACACACAAACCGAACTCCCCTCCAACCCGAGCCCATCACAGAGCTCACATGCCTAGGGATGGCAATGGGGCGGGTCGGGGTCGGGGATCATACCCCCCATCCCCGTCCCCGAGTAGTGTTTGAATCTCCGTCCCCATCCCCATCCCCGGTCGGGTTTAAAATTTTATCCCCATCTCCGTCCCCGTTTAACAATGTACTCCCCGTCCCCGTCCCCGCCCCATTAACACTTTTGGGATCAGATTTTTTCGTCCCCATCTGCCGTCCCATTAATAATTTTTTTGTATAGTATAAACTATTTCATTCCAAAAAAAATTACAAGATATGTTGATTTAATAAAAATTATATCTAGTATTAGATAGATCATGAACTCATAGAAATGTGTTGCGCATATAAGTATAAGTAATCGGGGTCGGAGATTTACCGGGTGGGGAGTACAATACCCATACCCGGCCCCGAATACGATCGGAGATTTTGTTTAATCCCCATTCCCGTCCCCATCCCCGTTTCTATATCCCCAAACCCGTCCCCGTCGGGGGAAAAAAGTCGGGTCCCCGTCGGGTTCGGGGGAAGTTGCCATCCCTACACATGCCCAGGGAGCCCGAGCAGGCACACCCATACTGAACGCCAACCCGAGAGTTTATACTCTCTCCGCTCGGCTTTAACCCAACAGGGTTATATTTATGTACCGAACAGTAGAGAGGGTTGTATCGAAACCCTAACATCGGAGCCGTCGACCCAGACCTGGGTGCCCTCTCCACGTGCGTGCGCGAGGCTGAGCGCCACCACCTCGCGCGGCCGAGGCCGCTGAGGCAGCGCGCACAGTCGCTGGGTTGCAGCAGCGGAAGCAGTTGCGGCGACTCCATTTCGAGGTGAGATTTCTCCCTCGTCTCTTCATCACTTTGTGAACCGTAAATTGTTTTAGGAAGCCAATATAACCGCATTTCGATCCCAGTAGATAGTTTTTGTGATAGACAAACACCCCGTCCAGAAAATCGATGTAAAGTTCATCGAAAAACCTGTTTGGAAACAGGACGTGAAACAGTCCAAACTCCCATGTTGGGAGACGAATTGAGAATAATCCATTAACTTATTAGAAAAAATATTTGAAGACAGTCCTAGACATCATGTAGGGCTTCACAACCCTTTTTGCGGATTTGGAAATCATCGACTGAGCGTCGAGAAATCGAATCCCAAAGTTTCCGAAAAATCTATTTTCAAAATATCGAAAACCATCCACACGACGTGCGTCCCGCCATTTCGGGCAACGTGGTCGCGAACCGAAGGCATCGAAAGCTACGTAACGGCTTCGTGGTCGTGTGGGCTTTGACGGAATTTAAATTGGTCGCGTGTGCGTGACGAATTTGATGCGTATCCGTCGAAATTCCCCGTATCGTGCACTTTGCAAATTTCCTAATTACTTTGTGCACGCTCGTCAGATCGAGACAAAACTTACGCTAACAGAACCGTATCGTTTTTATGGTCCTGTATGCCAAGTTTGGTCCGATTCTGAGACCGTTGATAAAATTATCGTTTTGCGGGCCCTACGGTCCCACTCAACGAGCGATTTTGTGCACGGCCCGCCGGAATCCAACTCTGGACATACGGTTGGATTCGTATCGGAAAACTAGATCTGTAGACATGTTGTTTGACGACTTTAGAGACCGTTGACTCTGGCACGCTTTTCGGTGCAAAGCGGGTCCAACGACCGACATCGTTTTTGCCCAAAATTACCGTTTTGCCCCTGTGTCCAGAATTGGACTTAAGGACAGGCAATCCTAGCTAATTTGACTATTCTGAGAACGTTGGTACTGCTTATTTCAGTATTCGGAGACTTCTACATGTGTTGACTGATTGTGGCTCATTGAGTGGTATAGTATTATTGGTTTCTCCAGCTAAGGACCTCAGGCAAGTGCACTTTCTGATTGCTTTCCGATTCATAGTAGTCTTTTCATTTCATATCTATACATATATCTTGCTGCTTGTTGACACGCTCGTCACACGGAGTTGTCGGGAGGGAAAATATCTTAGTATACATATGGACTATCCAGAAATATCCCAATATGTCTAATCTTGCATGATAGCAGCTGCACACGACACGTGCAGTGAGCCGTATTTACCCCCTAGCCGTTCACATATCGAAACAGATATTTCACACCACCTAGATAGATATCTTTTATTAGTTTTTCCTTGCTTACTTCTCTATCGTGCTATGTCATCAGTTTTCTTACTAGCTTTCATATTCCATATGTTATTTTCATGTCTTGTAAATTCTATTGTGTTTTCGTATTGTCGTTTGTTTGTGTACTTGTTCCATTCCTGACTGGAAATCAACATTTTTTAGGTTTAGCCGTTATCACTCTTAGCACTGGGGAGAACTTGGGTATGCTGAAGATAACCTAGAAATAGAAAGCATTTGTATCAATTTCATTAATTGTAAATCTTGTATTTTCTTTAATTATAAATCTTGTAAATGTTGTAATAAATTTAGAATTGTGAATGAGCAGCAAATGTTGAATTTTAGCATTTATCTCTTGCGGACTTGACAGCGTTCTACCGCCGACTTTGCGGCGTAGGCTGGCTTGGACACGTCTCGTATCCGGAAAAGCGGGTGCGGGTCGTGACACCGTCTGCTTCACTCTAAACACCCATCGATTCTTCAAAGCCTTCTTTTCCTTTGGCAACCGCACCAGCTCATAAGTGGAATTGGCGTGTAAGGAACCCATCTCCTCCTGTATAGCCTGCATCCACTCCTGCCTGTGTTCGTCTTCCATAGCCTCTGCAAAGCTTTCGGGCTTTCCTCCGTCAGTCAGTAGCACATACTCACCCGGTGAGTATTTCATAGATGGTCGACGATCTCTGCCGCTCCTTCTCAGTGGAGCTACTGGTGTTGGCTGTATACCAACAGTCTTATCCCCTTCAGGAACTGCCTCTCCGACATGCTCATCCTCCTGAGGGACACCCTGACCACCATCAGTAGGCTGATGATCAAGGTTGGGAGCAACTCCATGCACTGGCTCCCCCATAACTGGATCCTCTACGATATCCTCTGGAAACTGCTCGAAGCGAAATGACTCTAACTCAGGCAATTCCTGAGCCTCAGAAGATGTCTCGGAATTCTGAGTGTTGGTCATGGTCTGATCCTCGACGAATACTACATCCCTGCTTCTATAGAGCTTTCTTTCCACTGGGTCGTGTTGGCCTATTCCATGGCACACCCGATTTTAATAATCGACATAAACTTAAGTCAATACACAAAATATACAAACTGCTGCTAATTATTTCAGGACGTGTGAAATCAATATCAACAAGCGTCGTACTACTGCATCATCAAGCACATAAATCATCAATCTGAAGATTACTTTCATTGGGATCCAGTCCGAGTCATTTTATAATTTATTATGTATTTTATCTTTATTGAGTCTAGGATTTAAATTGTAAGATCGACTAGGTAATACTGGCTTAGGTTAATCTCAGTCCACCTTTCCATAAAGCCTACCTATTCACATTCCATTTTACCAAAAGTTTATATTCATTTTTGCAACAAAATTTGACAAATATTCAAAATTCTCCTAGACAGAACTCAAACCGAGTTCGGTCTGTTTGAATTCAAATATTGGTTGCCTTCAAATCTGATGCAACGTTCATATCCGAAATCTTTGCATCCGAACTCTGTCAGAACTCTGTCCGAGTTCGGTCCCAGAAAACACCTATAAATAGGAGAGAGTTTTTTTTATTTCAAATCACTCATTCATTCTTCATCTTCTCTTCTCTATTCAATAAGTGTTTTCAGCAGTTCAAAAGTTTTATATCACACTTATACTTCTCTTAGACAAAAGACAGTAATATCTATTTCGATCTAGAGTCTTTTGGTGTTCAAGAGTTATAAAGAGGTTGTTCAAAGTACAACAATTATCTTTGTTGAGGAGCCGATCGTGCGCTCGTCACCAAGCACGGTGTTGTGAAGTTGGTCGTGCACTTGTCACCAAGCACGGTGTTGTAAGAGACTGCAAGCTCTCAATTAGCTTGTGCCTTAGCGGATTAACATCGAGCAAGAGTACTCGAGACTAGATTAGTCCTCTCAGAGGGATACCAGCATACATCACTGTGTCACTGAGTTTGATCTCTCTATCTCTTGCTTCATTTATTTACTGTCTCTTATTTACTGCCATAGTTATAGCTTTAATTTTTTAATTTGTGATTATTTTTTGTTGTACACGCACACACTCTATTCACCCCCTTCTAGAGGTGCTCAACGGTCCTATATGTCGTAGAGTCTATAGCCAAACTCATCCAACCGTAGCCGACAAAGACGCATCGCCTCGTCTTCGGCTCAAGTTTGGACCTCTCGTCCTTCGGTACATGCATGAAGGCCTTACAACCAAACACTCGCAGGTGATTGTATGACGGCTCTTTGTCGTACCATACTTTGTCAGGCACGTCACCCTGTAAAGGAGCACTATGAGATAAATTAATAACATAAGCAGCTGTGAGAAGAGCCTCACCCCAATAACGGTCTGGCAAGTTTACTTCTGATAGCAAATACCACACCCTCTCCATCAGTGTCCTGTTCATACGGTCTGCTACACCATTGAGCTGAGGTGTCTTAGGCGGAGTCTTCTGGTGTCGTATCCCTTGCTCTCTGCAATACGCATCTAAGGGACTAATGTATTCACCGTCGTTGTCGGACCGAACACACAATAACTTCTAGCCCATCTCTCTTTCAACAGAGGCTTGAAACTCTTTGAAAGTGGACAGCACCTGATCCTTGGTCTTTAAGGCATAGACCCAAAACTTACTGGAACAGTCATCAATAAAAGTTACAAAGTAAGAAGCACCACCAATAGATTTTACCTTCATAGGACCGCAAACATCCGAGTGAATCAACTCGAGCAACGCCGGCTTCCTTGAACTTGGATAACTTTGGAAAGATACCCTATTTGGCTTCCTAGCTAAATAGTGCGTGTATTTCTCCAACTTTGTAGACTTGAGCCCTGGAATCACCTTCATGTTCACCAAGTAGCTTATCCCCTTTTCGCTGATATGTCCGAGCCGTCTGTGCCAGAACTCAGTAAATGCATCACTGACTGCGTTCACCTCATGTGCCCCCTGTGTGCTCCCCTCCATATAGTAGAGATCGGACTTCTTGCTTCCTTTGCCAATCACCATCGAACCTCTGTAAAGATTCCACTGACTATTCCCGAAGAGACTGAAGAATCCCTCGTCATCCAACCTTCCAATCGACACCAGGTTGAAACGGATATCAAGGACATGACGAACATCTTTGAGAACAAGAACTGCACCCGTCTTCGTCCTCAAATGCACATCTCCAATGGCAACCGCCTTCGACACATCTCTATTGCCCATCTTCAACACTCCACAGTCGCCTGTCATGTAAGTGGCAAATAGTGCCCTGTTACGAGATACGTGCGCTGAAGCTGCTGAGTCCACCAGCCAAGAATTGTCATCGCAGACGAGGTTTGTGATAACCTCATCACCTATGACGATCACATCGCCTCCATGTATCGAGGCCGCCGCTGTAGTGTTTTCATCTTGCTTCCCCTTGTTGTCCTTCTTCTCTCTCTCTCTTCCAAGCAAAATAGATCCGCTTGATGTGGCCCTTCTTGCCACAATGGTAATACTCTGAGTCCTCGTACTGACCCTTGGACTTTCTTCTGCTCTTGTCTCTGCCACCACCTGGACCCCTGCTTTTGCCCCTTTCGCGGATCTGTGAAACTAGTGCCTTTGAGTGATGGGATGTGGATGAAGTGCCCTAAGAACGTCTCCGTATCTCTTCGTTCAGTACCTCGCTCTTGGCAAACTCCAGACTGACCACACCTTCCGGAGCAGAAGCGATTATAGATACTCGTACGGTCTCCCATGAGTCTGGCAACGTATATAGCAACCAAAGTTCTTGAACCTCGTCGTCGAACTTGACTCCCATCGAGGATAGCTGGTCCACTATGCCCTGGAACTCACACAAGTGATCCATAATGGATGCACCATCTTTGTACCACAGACCCATCATCATCCAGATCAGGAACAGTTTGTTTATCCCGTTGTTTTTCGTGTACAAAGATTCCAGCTTCTCCCACAACGTCTTCGCATGCTCAATATTGGCAACGTGGTTGTACACGTTCTCGTCAACGAATTGCCGTATGTACCCACACACCTGTATATGCTCGAAGTTCCAGTCCTCATCGGATTTGTCACTGGGCTTCTCGGATGCAAATACTCGAAGATGCAGCTTCTTGACGAACAGCAAATCCTTCATCTTGCTCCGCCAATAATGGTAGTTGGTATCGTTCAGATTCACCATGCGTACCGGCTTCGCGTCTATCTCTGCTTCCTGGTTTGACTGTCAACTCCTGACACTTCTTTGAACCCAAAGCTCTGATACCACTCTATTGGGAACGAAGCGCAGAAACTGTTCTCCTAAACCAGAAAGTCCTGCGAGAGAACCGAGCAAAAGCACACAAACCAAAAATGCCAAACACAATCACAGATACAAAGATTTTTGACGTGGAAAACCCTTGTGGGAAAAACCACGGGACGATCGGAGTCCAACCCTGAAGAACCTCCACTAATGCAATAAAGAGAATACACCATCTACAAGCTCCTCCCGATCCAACCCGGATCACCACAACTCACTTGAAAGAAGAAATTTTTTGATTGCGGACTCCGAAGAACAAGAGATGCCAAAAAATTATTCGAAGCAATCTCTCCTTCACAATAGTCCTTAATCCTCTCTCTCTCAAAGATTGTAAATCACTCTTGTTTTTGAGATGATTTTTCAACTAGCATGCATCACCCTTTTATAAGCCCTTGGTAATCTATACATGGAAGGCCAATATATATAGAAACTTCCAATATGCATCAATCATATATTTAATGGAAATCCAATCATAATTGGCTTGCCATAATTGGAAGCCCAATTATATGGAAAGCTACTATATGAAGGGTCCACTCATAAATATATGATCAAAGTAAATATGGAAATCCAATCATATATTTTCTTACTATATATGTTCCAAAATAGGATCCATGCACTCCCCGAGCTTCTCCGACACACGGATGGTGCTCGTTGCTCTCCGAAATATTCTCCACATAGGTTGGGAATCCCGCCCACTCCAACAATAGTGCCCTGTTATGAGATACATGTGCTGAAGCCCCTGAGTCCACCAGCCAAGAATTGTCATCGCAGGCGAGGTTTGTGATAACCTCATCACCTACGATGATCACATTGCCTCCATGTATCGAGGCCGCCGTTGTAGTGTTCTTATCTTGCTTTCCCTTGTCGCCATTCTTCTTTCTCTTCCAAATGAAATAGTTTCGCTTGATGTGGCCCTTCTTGCCACAATGGTAACACTCCAAGTCCTCGTACCGACCCTTGGACTTCCCTCTGCTCATGTCTCTGCCACTACCTGGACCCCTACTTTTGCCCCTTCCGTGTCTCTCTGAAACTAGTGCCTCTGAGTGATGGGATGTAGATAAAGTGCCCTGAGAACATCTCCGCATCTCTTCATTCAGTACCCCGTTCTTGGCAAACTCCAGACTGACCACGCCTTCCGGAGCAGATGCGATCATAGATACTCGTACGGTCTCCCACAAGTCTGGCAATGTACATAGCAACCAAAGTCCTTGAACCTAATCGTCGAACTTGACTTCCATCGAGGATAGCTGGTCCACTATGCCCTAGAACTCACTCGAGTAATCCGTAATGGATGCACCATCTTTGTACCACATACCCATCATCATTCGGATCAAGAACAGTTTTTTTTACCCCGGTCTTTTTCGCGTACAAAGATTCCAACTTCTCCCACAATGTCTTCGCATGCTCAATATTGGCAACGTGGTTGTACACGTTCTCGTCAACGAACTGTCGTATGTAACCACACACCTGTATATGCTCGAAGTTCCAGTCCTTATCGGATTTGTTACTGGGCTTCTCGGATGCAAATACTGGAAGATGCAGCTTCTTGACGAACAGCAAATCCTTCATCTTGCTCCGCCAATAATGGTAGTTTGTACCGTTCAGGTTCACCATGCGCACCGGCTTTACGTCCATATCTTCTTTCTGGTTTGACTGTCAACTTCTGACACTTCTTTGAACCCAAAGCTCTGATACCACTCTGTTGGGAACGAAGCACGAAAACCGTTCCCCCAAATCAGAAAGTTCTGCGAGAGAACCGAGCAAAAAGCACACAAACTAAAAATGCCAAACACAATCGCAGACACAAAGATTTTTGACATGGAAAACCCTTACAGGAAATGTTGGCCCATTCTATGGTCACACCCGATTTTAATAATCGACATGAACTTAAGTCAATACACAAAATATACGAACTGTGGCTAATTATTTCAGGACGTGTGAAATCAATATCAACAAGCGTCGTACTGCATCATCAAGCATATAAATCATCAATCTGAAGATTACTTTCATTGGGATCCAGTCCGAGTTATTTTACAATTTATTATGTATTTTATCTTTATTGAGTCTAGGATTTAAATTATAAGATCGACTAGGTAATACTGGCTTAGGTTAATCCCAGTCCACATTTCTAAAAAGCCTACCTATTTCCATTTTATTTTTTACCAAAATTTCAAAATTATTTTTTCAACAGAATTTGACAAATATTTCGAAATTCTCCTAGACAGAACTCAAACCGAGTTCGGCCCGAGTTCGGCCCGAACTCTGCCCGAGTTCGGTCTGTTTGAATTTAAATATTCGTTGCCTCCAAATCTGCATGCAACGTATTTATGCAAAATCTTTGCATCAGAACTCTGCCAGAACTCTGCCCGAGTTCGGTCTCAGAAAACACCTATAAATAAGAGAGAGTTTTTTTTTATTTCAAATCACTCATTCATTCTTCATCTTCTCTTCTTTATTCAATAAGTGTTTTCACTCGATCAAAAGCTTTCAAATCACACTTACACTCCTCTTAGCCAAAAGCCAGTAATATCTACTTTGATCTAGAGTCTTTTGGTGTTCAAGAGTTGTAAAGAGGTTGTTCAAAGTACAACAATTATCTTTGTTATGGAGCCGGTCGTGCGCTCGTCACCAAGCACGGTGTTGTGAAGTTGGTCATGCACTTGTCACCAAGCACGGTATTGTAAGGGACTGCAAGCACTCAATTAGCTTGTGCCTTAGTGGATTAACATCGAGCAAGAGTACTCGAGACTGGATTAGTCCTCTCAGAGGGATACCAATATACATCGCTGTGTCACTGAGTTTGATCTCTCTATCTCTTGCTTTTGCTGTCTCTTATTTTCTGCCATAGTTTATAATTTATATTGGTAATTATTTTCTGCTGCACTTGCACCCACTCTATTCACCCCCTCTCTAGAGGTACTCAACGGTCCTACAATTGGTATCAGAGCAGGTTATATTATAATATAACTAATCTCAGAGAGTATATATGGCAGCCGTGAAATCAATATTCAACGGTGAAGGGCAATCCACAAATAGACCTTCACTATTTGATGGTACAAACTATACCTACTGGAAAATACGGATGACTTTCTTCTTAAAGTCTCTTGACTTTGATCTTTGGTCTATAGTTATTGACGGTTATAAGAAACTGGAACCTACAGTTGTTGAAGGCTAGCTTGTAGACAAGCCTCATGACAAATACACAGAAGCTGAAAAAGCTAAGGCTAGTCAAGTCGCTCGTGCTATCAACGCACTGTTCTGTGCAATTGACAAAACGGAGTTCAACAGAGTTTCAACCTGTAAAACGTCTCACGAGATTTGAAAACTTCTTGAGGTAACTCATGAAGGTACTTCCCAAGTGAAGGAATCCAAAATTAGTAGACAAATACAGGACTATAAATCTTTTAAGATGGAACCCGGTGAGTCAATTACACAGATGTTCACACGTTTTCTTGATATTACTAATCCTTTGCAATCTCTTGGTAAGGATTACAGCAACCATGAGAAGATCAGAAAAGTGCTGTGGGCTCTAACCAAGAACTGTAACCCAAAGGCAACAACAATCATTGAAGGAAACGATCTCACCACCATGTCTTTGGAAACACTGATGGGCAAGCTCATGACCCATGAGCTTGATCTACAAAAGTTTGAGGAAGCAACTCCAAAAGAAAAATCTATTGCCTTCAAAGCTCAAGCCAGAAAATCTACATGCAATAATTCTGATGAAGAATCATCAAGCGGTGATGAACAAGCCCTACTAGTGAAGAACTTCAGGAAATTCCTAAAGTTTGAGAAATTAAACAGAAGGAAGAGAGATATCCAAGAAAGCAATGAAGATGAAACCATTTGCTTTGGATGCAAGAAGTCAGGGCACATGAAGAAGGACTGCCCAACTTCAAAGAAAAGCAGTCCATATGACAGATCAAGATCAAGCAGAAAAGCAACAACTAGTCGAAAGTATGCTAACACAAGCATCTGGCATGAAAGTGATGCCAGTGATACAGAGGAAGAAGACAGACCCTGCAAAAATGCCAATGTCTGTCTTATGGCATTTGATAAGGTATCCTCAAACCCTCTATATGATGATTTTACTTTCGATGCATTAGAAAATGCCTTTAGCGAATTACTTGAAGAATACAGAACTGTGCTTGACAAGTATAAGCAATCTCGAAAAGAGATTAAGGCATGCACAACCGAGATAGCTAGACTATCCAATCTTATTGAAGATATTAAAGAGACATCTACTACCGGTAACACGGAAGAGATAGCCAAACTCAAGGTAGACTATCATGAGGCTATCCACTACTAAAATCTGCTCAATTGGCGACATAAATTTAGCGACGTTCGATTAACATTGCTAAATTGTGTTCATTAGCGACGGTTTATAGAAACGTCGCTAATAGTCGCTACTAGCGACGAAATAAGCGACGTAACAACGAGGTATATTAATTGCGTGAGCTAGTCATCGTGAAACGTCGCTCTGACGTCGCTAATAGAGACTAATTTAGCGACGGTAGTATTAGCGTCGCTAAATTCGAATTATATCCCCCCAACGATTCATTTCCCCCTATTTTACTCTCTCACTCTCTCTCTTTCCCCCTCCGGCGCTCTCACTCTCTCCGGCGACTCTCCTCCCTCTCCGGTACGTGACTCTCCCCTCCCCCCTCTCTCTATCTCCGACTGTTTTGGTTGTTGGTGGTTGGGGGGTACGGGTGGCTCGGGGGAAGGGGCAGGAGGGATACGGGTGGTTGGGGGGTGAGTGGTAGATGGCTGGGGGGATGGGACAGGGGAGACGAGGGCGGCTGGGTGAGGGGAGCTAGGGTTAGGGTTCGGGTTAGGGGTGGATATGTGTGGGTGGGGAGGGGGGAGGGAGCGAGAGGGGGGAGGGTGGGGGCGGCTGGGGGAGGGGAGCAGTGGGGGTGGAGGCTGTTGGAGGAGGGGAGTAGGGGAGGGTAGGGGCGGCTGGGGGAGGGGAGCCGGGGGGTGGGTGCGGCTGGGGGAGGGAAGCAGTGGGGGTGGGGGCGGCTGGGGGAGGGAGCATGGGTGGTAGGGGCGAATGGAAGGAGGGGAGCAGTGGGGGTGGGGACGGCTGGAGGAGCGGATATCACGCCCTAGAACCAGAATACTGGAGAGCGGAGGACAGACACAGCCAGCTACGTACATTAAAGTGAATTCCACCTCGCAATACGATCACGACTGTTTAGATGCATGAGGGTTTACTATAAGCCATCAGTCTCTTAGGGTCAAGAACAAGCCTAGTGTCTCAATCTCAAGCAAGCAAGTAAATATAACAAGATGGTAGATCATCAGACATACAAAGTAAGGCATCCTAAATATTACATATTCAGATGATCATGAAGCTAGTCATACAAAATGTGAAGACTAGCAGGAGTTTAAGTCATACATGATCAACCCTAGGATCTGTCAATCATGTTACAGCCCGTAGGAAGACAGTAAGTAAATTGCAAACGAGCTAACACTTGCTCGGCGGTTAAACGCCTCAAAGGAATATTTTTACAAGGGAGTGGGAGAGAAAAATAAGAACCCACTCGTTGCCAGGGTTGCGCCTAGTGGTCACCATCTTGCTGGAAGACAGGAAGATCCTCGGAAGCTATTCCGAAATCTGGCCATACAAAACCAGCTGCGTCAGACCCCAGAAAGAGCAAGTACCACAAAGGAGGCTTCACTCAAGAACTAAAAACCAACACATTAGCACATGAGACATAAAGGATAATAAAAAACATGAGTTAGAGAAAACAAGACGATAAACGATAAGACAACTAAGGGACTATTCCGGTAGCCAAGTTACAACCCGTAAACCATACAAGGACCGGGGTTGTAATCATTCACCTGAACAGAGCTTAGTCTCCAACCAATTATCGACAAGAGAAAACCATAACAGTAATATGCAGTAATAACCATGTAGTAGTCTTGCTTAGATAAGACTAGACTGGACTCCATTCATCATTCACGGCCAAACAATGAGTACGACTTGATACTTTAACTAACTAGGGTTATCACAAGCCTAGTTACTAGCAAGATGCAATGAGATGTTCCAACAACCACAAGCCCTGCAGTCTTAATCCAGGTTATCCGGTCCCAAGTTGAGAGAGTTGGGTTAGATGACTTAGAGGTGCACCACATGACAGTGTATTGGAAATGTGCCCTACTCGACAGTAGGCTACAAGTCCAATTAAAGCGCCCAGATAACGGGACTGCCTGTAGCTGGAAAATCTCTTCATAAACTATATGATCAATCTAGTGATTATCCTAGTCAGATTCAATATGAATCCCTGACCGTGGTAACCAGAAATTCATGTCCTAGACATAATGCAAGACGAGACATGTAGCTTATACAAGCACAAACACCCACAGTGTCAAGACAAGAGTTACATAGCAAGTCAAGATAGCCGTCACAACAGCATATCGAGATTATCATGTAGGTTTACTTTGTCAAGAGTGCACCACGACGGGTCACTATCGAGAATTATCATGAATGAGAGAAACTTGCATAAAATAACTAGTAACATATTCTTGAAGCCAAGGAAAAGATCTACAACTTTCATGTTGGGAGTTGGGGGAAAATAAGACATAAAATAGCAAAAACAGGCACTATGCGGCCTATTCTGCGGCATGCGGCCTATGCGGCCCATTCGGGACATCCATGCGGCTCAACTGCGACATGAGGCTTATACGGTCCATTCGCGACATCTATGCGGCTCAACTACGACATGAGGCTCATGCGGCCCATTCGCGACATCTATGCGGCTTAACTGCGACATGAGGCTTATGCGGCCCATTGCGACATCTTTTACGGCTCAACTGCGACATGAGGCTCATGCGGTCCATTCGTAACATCTATGCAGCTCAACTGTGACATGAGGCTTATGTGGCCCATTCGCGACATCTTATATGGCACAACTGCGACATGAGGCTCATGCGGCCCATTTGCGACATATATGCGGCTCAACTGCGACATGAGGCTTATGCGGCCCATTGGCGACATCTATGCGGCTCAACTGCGACATGAGGCTTATGCGGCCCATTCGCGACATCTTATGCGGCTCAACTGCGACATGAGGCTTATGCGGCCCATTCGCGACATCTTATGCGGCTCAACTGCGACATGAGGCTTATGCGGCCCATTCACGACATCTTATGCAGCTCAGCTGCGACATGAGGCTTATGCGGCCCATTCGCGACATCTTATGCGGCTCAACTGCGACATGCTGCCAGATGAACATAGAAGATGACCAAATAATCATTTGGCCATAACTTCCTCAAAACAAGTCGAAATCTAACTTTTTAAAGGTCCATTTTGGGTAAAATTGAATTTTCTACAACATGGAACAATCAAAACTTAAAAATAATGGAGTTTAATAGATTAAAACCTAAGAAAACCAAAAATAATACAAACTTAGATCTACATGAATCCATCCACCAAAATAAAAAATGTCAAGTTCTAAAGTGGCTTAAAATCAAGTAAGGAAGAGAATGGAACAATAAAACTTGAAATCCCTCATGAAGCAAGTTGTACTTGCCTAGGACTTGGTAGGTGGGAGGAGTAAATGAAGAAGATAAAGAAATTAAATGAAGAAGTGAATGAAGAAAGAGAGAAGGAGTTGGGTTATATATCAACCCTATCAATCTCAAACCAAGCTAAGCCAAGCCAAACCAAGTCAAATTGAACCGAATCGATCAAATAAACCAAGTCAAGATTAAATCAAGACTAGGCTAAGCAAAACAAGCCTAACTACGGTCCACATAATAAATGCCAGAAATCTCGTATACGCATACAAAAATACGTATAACGGAAAACGGGAGTGACAACTCTGTTGACACAAAGTCACAGTCAACCAAATATTGACTATATTGACCAAATAATACTTGTATAAATTCAATACGACACACGACGACTGCATTCAGTTCAAGACAGATGACAGCTCAGTCTTCAGCTCTCAGTGTGTTCTGGAGTCTGTATTTTATGATTTCATTGAGTCTAGATTTATGTACTCTGAGTTATGCTGAGCTCTTGGAACTTAGTATACAAGCCTACCCAAAATCCCAAGCTCCACCAAAACCAAATTGCCCACAAGTCCCTCTTAGGACCATTCTGTGCTCTGGAGACAGAGTTCGGGCCGAACTCTGCCTCCACACAGAGTTCGGGCCGAACTCTGTCCCCTAGAAATCAGGAACCCTAATTTTAGGGTTAGCTGTTTGCTAGCTGTCCAACGGCCAAATTTTTGAATTTCCTTACCCGAATTCTGGCCGAATTCTGTCCCTAAAATCAGTATAAATAGGGCATGAATTCTCTCATTTTGAATCACTCAATCTTCTCTTCTCTTCTCTCCTACAAGCTCTATAAGCCATACCCTTCCCATCTACTAGCCACAAGCCTCCTAAGTCTCGAGTGCTCAGCATCTCTCATTTAGGATTCTTGTGCAAGAGTGAAGAAATCGCTTGGACAATTCCAAGCAAATCGCCACTGCGATTCTCTGTAAGAAGTTGACGTGCTCTTCTGAAGAAAAGGCACGGGTTGTAAGCTACTATTTCACAAATAGTGGATTTAATCCTGAGCTAGAGTTCTCAGGCCTGGACTAGTCCTCCACGAGGGAAACCAGGTTAAAATTGCTGTGTTTGCGTATGCTCTCTTGTCTTTCATTTATATTCCGCATTTTACTCTGACTATTCATTGTTAGTGAAAGAGTTAATTTTTTATTGGTCATTATACATATATACTCTATTCACCCCCCCTCTAGAGTTGCCAAACTGTTCTTCAATTGGTATCAAAGCTCTGTTCTCTTTATAAGGACTAACATCCTAAGAGCTGATCCATGGCAACCACACAATCCTTGATCTCCAATCATGGTGAAGGTCAGTCCACTCATAGGCCTCCCCTATTTGATGGGACTAACTACACATATTGGAAAACAAGGATGAGTTTTTATCTGAAGTCTCTAGACTTTGACCTGTGGACTGTCGTAACTGACGGTTACAAAAAGCCCGCCAGAATAGTTGTCGATGGTGACCTCACTGAGAAGCCACACGACAAATATTCTGTCGAGGAGAAGAAACAGGCAAGTCTAGATGCTAGGGCTATTAATGCTTTATTCTGTGCTATAGACAGGAACGAGTTTAACAGGGTCTCTACATGCACCACTGCTCATGAAGTATGGAGACTTCTGGAAGTGACGCATGAAGGAACCACTCAAGTCAAGGAATCAAAGATAAGCCGTCTCACTCAAGAGTACGAAGCCTTCAAGATGAAGCCAAATGAGACGATCACTCAAATGTTTACAAGATTCCTCGACATCATCAACCCGTTATCCTCGCTCGGTAAGCAGTACTCAAACCATGAGAAGATCCGCAAGCTACTCAGAGGGTTACCAAAGATTTGGAACCCTAAGGTGACAGCCATCATAGAAGGAAATGATCTCACAAGTATGTCTATGGAGACTTTGATGGGCAAGCTCATGACTCACGAGCTTGACCTCAAGGACTTCGAAGAGCCTGCTCCGAAGACCAGGGAGATAGCACTCAAAGTCCATCGACGAAAGGTTGATCACGATGAGACTGAAGACGATATCTCAGATGATGAAGACCAAGCTCTCATGGTACGTAACTTCAAGAAATTCCTTCGCTTCAATCAAAGAAAGAAGGAACCACAAGAAGACGATGAAGAAGAGCCAACTTGCTATGGTTGCAAAAAGACTGGACACGTCAGAAGAGACTGTCCGCTCTTAAAGAAGAGCAACCGGTATGAAAAGCCCTACAAGAAGAACTCATCAAAAAGATATGCCAACACAAGCATTTGGCATGAAAGCGAAGCAAGTGACTCCGAGGAAGAAAAGAACTCTCCTCAAGACAAAGCAAATGTTTGCCTCATGGCAAATTCCACCAAGGTATCAAACGAAACTTTAGATGACTTCTCTTTTGATGAACTTGGCGATGCCTTCACCGATTTACTTGATGATCACAAAAAGATTATCGGTAAATACAAGCATGCCAAGGACAAAATCAAAAGTCTAGAAGATGAGATACAAAGAATTTCCTTGCTTCTTAATAATGTTAGAAACACATCTCCCACAAATGACACTGATGAAGTATCGAAGCTTAAATTAAGCTTACATGATGCTGAAGCACGCATTGAGCAACAAACTCAAGAAATCACTACTCTCAATACATTGCTTGCTGAAGAAAAGAGTAGACACAAGATTTCTCTGACTAAGATCTATGGCTTGAATATTAAAGTTGATGAATTACAAGCTGTTTCTAAAAGATTAGAAATCAAATTGGGAAAACAGGTGGCTAAACCTCAAACCCAATCACATGAGCACAACACCACTCATGCTAGTCAACCACGTCACCCTCATACAGCACATAACCATGCATTTATTTACACAAACTTTCACAAACCACATGCACGTAAAAATACTCCTCATACTCATCATATTGCACAAAGACACAACCAATATCACTCTACACATAGACAAAGTCATCATACCATACCTTATCATCATGCTATGACACACAGACATCATCATCATGCCACTCACTCTAAGCATAGTCATCATTACCATGCTAATTCTCCATATCATCCTCATCCTGTTGCTCATAGATATCATTCTCATGCTCCTAGTATAAATAAAAATGCCATCTGTACTTACTGTGGAAAACATGGACACATTTCACCACAGTGTAGAGTTAGAAGACTGGTAGACAAGAAAATATATGCTTGGTTTCCAAAAACTAACTTTTCAGGACCCTCAAGAAAATGGGTACCAAAGGTCACATCTACTCTTGATGTAGGTGGACCTTTCCTCCTCAACTGAGAGTAAGTGGATTCTCGATAGTGGATGCTCGCGACATATGACGGGAGACGCAAATCTTTTTGCATCACTATCGATGAAAAGAGAAGGATACGTATCCTTCGGTAACAATTTCAAAGGGCATATAATAGGTAACGGTATCATTGGTCATCCTCCTTCTCCTGTTATAAAGGATGTCTGCCTAGTGACCGAGTTAAAGCATAACCTGCTCAGCATTAGCCATCTTGCTGATCATGGATATGATATTAACTTTGGACAAAACTGTTGCTACATCTACGATAGGTCAACAGGAGACATTGCTTTTGAAGGGAAAAGAGAGGACAATATCTATATTTTCTATCTCTCTATAAATACTAACCATGCAGGTAGATGTTTATATGCACACAAAGACGAACGACTACTATGGCACCAGCGTCTCGGTCATGCCAACATGGATGCTATATCCAGGCTTTCTACCAAGAAGCTAGTGAGAGGATTGCCTGACATCACATTCAAAAAGGACACGGTATGTGCCGAATGTGAACTTAACAAGGCAACTAAATCCTCATTTCATTCCATCAACTCTGTAAGTACTACTAGACCCTTGCAATTACTCCATATGGATTTATTTGGTCCTAGTAGAATAGCTAGCCTTGGTGGCAAACTATATGCTTTTGTTATTATTGATGATTTTTCGAGATTTACTTGGGTTTTCTTTCTCGCTAATAAAAGCGATGCTATCTCTGTTTTCAAAGTTTTTGTAAATAAAGTTCAAAACGAAAAAGGCTACATGATTACTCGAATCCGAAGTGATCATGGAGGCGAATTCGTAAATTCAGATTTTGAAAGTTTTTGTAATGCAAATGGTATTGATCATGAATTTTCCTGTCCTAGAACTCCTCAACAAAATGGTGTTGTGGAGCGGAAGAATAGGACTCTTGGCGATATGGCTAGAGTCATGTTGAATAAATTTTCTCTTCCGAAATATTTTTGGGCAGAAGCTGTAAGTACAGCATGCCACATTTTAAATAGGGTGCTTATTCGTCCCATTTCGAAGAAAACACCCTATGAGCTTTGGTTTGGGAGAACCCCAAATGTTTCTTATTTCAGAGTTTTTGGCTGCAGATGTTTTATCCTTAACACCAAAGACAACTTAGGCAAATTTGATGCCAAAGCTGACGATGGTATCTTTCTTAGTTATGCTGCCAAAAGTAAGGGATATAGAGTTTTCAATAAACGCTCACTTATTGTGGAGGAGTCAACAAATGTGACTTTTGATGAAGATAACAGTGCAGTAAGTACTCTTGATGATGATGTTGTGCCATCAACTTCCTCTACTCCAATGAATACTTCAACTGAAACTAATTCTCTGGAGGGTTTGCCTAAGATATTCTCATTCAAACCTTCACATCCAGAAAATTTAGTCATAGGTGAAGTGTCACGTGGAGTTACTACTAGATCATCATTAAGAGACTCTGTTGCTAGCACTGCCTTCATTTCACAAGTAGAGCCTAAAAAACATTTCTGAAGCTTTTACTGATGAATTTTGGATCTCTGCTATGCAAGAAGAACTCAACCAATTTGAAAGAAGCCAAGTATGGGAACTAGTTCCTAAACCGGCCAATCATTCAATAATTGGTACCAAATGGGTGTTTAGAAACAAAGTAAATGAAGATGGTTCAGTCACACGTAACAAAGCTCGTCTAGTAGCTCAAGGATACAACCAAGAGGAAGGTATCGACTACGATGAGACATATGCTCCTGTTGCTAGACTTGAATCCATTCGGATGCTTTGTGCTTTTGCCAATCATCAGAACTTTAAATTATTTCAAATGGATGTTAAAAGTGCTTTCTTGAATGGCTTTATTAAGGAGGAAGTTTATGTCAAACAACCCCCTGGCTTTGAAAATCACAAATTTCCCGACCACGTGTTCAAGCTAAAGAAAGCGCTTTATGGCCTTAAACAAGCTCCCAGAGCTTGGTATGAAAGGCTAAGCAGCTTCCTGCTTGAGAAAGGTTTTTCTAAAGGGAAAATTGACACTACACTGTTTATCAAATCTTTCAAAGACACCATTCTATTAATTCAAATTTATGTTGATGATATTATTTTTGGATCTACTGATGAAACTCTTTGTCAAGAATTTGCCAAGTGTATGCAGACAGAATTTGAGATGAGCATGATGGGAGAGCTCAACTACTTTCTTGGCCTGCAAGTAAAGCAACTGGCAAATGGAACTTTCATCTGTCAATCGAAGTATACCAAGGACATGCTGAAGAAGTTCGACCTTGACAACGTCAAACCAATTAGCACGCCAATGGCTACTTCAACCAAACTCGAACCAGATGAGAGCGGCAAACCTGTTGATCAACGTAAGTATCGAGGTATGATAGGCAGCTTACTTTATTTAACTGCTAGTCGCCCCGATATCATGTTTAGTGTTTGCCTATGTGCTAGATATTAAGCAAATCCTAAGGAATCTCACATGACCGCGGTTAAGCGTATCTTTCGATACCTTAAGGGTACGGTTACAGTGGGCCTATGGTATCCCAAGTCAACATCATTTGACCTCATCGGTTACTCTGATGCTGACTTTGCTGGATGCAAGGTCGACCGTAAAAGTACGAGCGGCACGTGTCATTTGTTAGGAAAGGCTCTAGTCTCATGGTTTAGCAAGAAGCAGAACTCTGTCGCACTATCCACAACAGAAGCTGAATATATAGCAGCTGGGCGTTGTTGTGCACAGATTCTGTGGATGAAGCAAACCCTTGAAGACTATAAGTTATCTTTCATGCATATTCCTATATTCTGTGACAATACTAGTGCCATCAATTTGACTAAGAACCCTGTCTGTCACTCACGCACTAAACACATTGAGATCAGACACCACTTTTTGCGTGATCATCAGCAAAATGGCACGATTAACTTAGAATTTATTGACACTGATCATCAGCTGGCAGACTTCTTTACTAAGCCACTATCCGAAGAGCGCTTCAATTTTCTTTGTCGTGAACTTGGGATCTTAGATGAAGCAGTCATAAATTGAAACTCACCTGCGTAAATATCGTGTATATTGTGATTCCTTACAAAGAATTTGGTATGGGTACAAGCCGAAAGGGTCCTTCTGACAACAAGGCGTAAAAGCCTAAGCGACACGGTGCACTAGTCCTCAGGACTACCGCTAGCTGGGATCCGGCCCCTGCAGCTAACCCATGGCAAATTTGGACTATTGAACCACAGTATATGTCCTTATTTATTATATGGCTTGTTTCAATTTAATATTGCCTAATTGACATTTTCTAAAAGTTCATTCTATTTTCTGTATACCTCTCTATCTATTTCTTTCATTCAACACTCTTTGTTATTCCCGACTGTCATTTTGTTTAATTATTGAACATTTTCTTCCTGACTTTTGCCTTTTTCAGTTCTGGACTATTGAGCCAGAACTCGGGCCGAACTCTGCCCCTATCAGAGTTCGGGCCGAGTTCGGTCCCTAGGTTCCAGAATCGGGATCTGGCTCCACCGTTGGATCTTTTCTAATCCAATGGTCCATATTTCACCCGACCAAAAGACAAAACCCTACTTTATGTCGGGATTCTACCTCTCTCCTTCACTATTACCACCTTTTCTCACCTATACACATTCTTTCCTTGAAACCCTAACCCTAGTTTTTGATCCAGAGTACCCCATTTTTTCTCAAATCAACAAAAAGGTGTCTCCTCTCCATTATCCTCCATTGCTCTTTACCTGTTTGAGGTATCATTCATATTTTCTATCTTCTAGTTAATATCTTTTAATGGCTCCTTGCTTGTTCAATCGTGGGAAGAGGATTCGCATTGAGAGTATTTCCTCTTCAGATTCTTCTCCATCAATTGAACAAATCATTGAACTTCCTCAACCACCTCACCCTTTATTCAATCCACCTCGTCCTCTACATCCTTCCACTTATGACAATAGACTTTTTGTCTCACTTGATGCATCAAACAACTGGTTTAGTGACTTTCGGAATCGTCAGGTATTCACGGGACATCCTATCAATTTTTCAATATTCTCTCAATATGATTCTTTATTCCATGACCTTTATATTGATGAACTTGTCACTACATCCTCTGCTATTTATCATCATGCCATTAAAATGTTCTACTGCAACTTAACCTTTGATGATCTTCGTATTTATTCACGAGTTGCTGGTATCGATATCTCGTTTGATGACTTTAAATTAGCAGAATATCTTGATCTTCTTGAGCCAAGTTCTTGGGAAAGACTTGTTGATGCTCGCTCGTTCCATTTTCCCAACGGACTTTCTCTTGAAAGCTTCAAGGACGATTTGTGCACTCCTTACACACGTCCTCGAAAGCTCATGACAAAATATCTCAACCCATATTTTTCTGATCTTCATTGGATCATTTCTAACACCATTCTACCCAAGATCGGTTCCCCTGATGAAATTACTTATCTTGAAATTTCTGCTCTTTATCATCTTCACTTTGGAATTCATTTCAATCTTCCACGTACTATGATGGACTGGATGATTCGCTGTAGGAGGAAACCACGAGCTTTGGTTTATCCTCTGTATCTTCCTATGATCTTTCGTGCTTTTCACATACCACTTGATGCTTGTCCGTTTCTACCGGCACCTACCTTTCTATCTCCGGCACGACTCCTTCAGCCTGTTGCTGCTACTAATTCGTCTGCTGGTGAGGAGCCTAACGCCCCTCCACTCGGTCAGACTGCACCTCCTGCTACCTTGGATTCACTTCAGACTATGCTTCGCGATCGTTTTGCTATTGAGGATGATCGCTGGACGCAGCATGATTACCGTACCACTCTGCAGATTAGTGCCCTTGGGAACTCTCTGCATGATATGCGGTATTCACTTGCTCGTCATCCTGATCTGCATGTGCCTATTGAGAGGGATCCAGCGCGCGCGGGTTATCGCATTGATGATCCATGGGTCATGCAGTATATGGATCCAAATGATACTTTTGTGGATCTTCAGATGTTCCAGGACCTTTTCGTTGGATCTTTCCATGGTCCATCAGATGTTCCAGGACCTTCTCGTGCTCCATGATGGAGACTGGCTACTATCTGCTGCTGCTGCCACTGCTGATGGTCTTAGTTATTTTTGCTTTTAGTTATTTAGTTTCTTATGGATTCATGTAGCTGGTTTTATATACTATGTTTATGAGTTGGCCACTTGGTTTGGTGGATGACATTATCTATCTTTATTATCATTCTATGTCAATGCTTATTTTGCTCCATATTATACTGTTTCTTCTCTTAGTGTGGTTGCATTACTATTCATTGTTTATTATATTGCTAACTGCCAAAAGGGGGAGAAACATATGTATATATTTTGTGCTTGTTTTGGGATACTATTACTGGCTCTATGCATTCGTATATCTGTGTATATCTGTGCTTCTTGCTCTGGAAAATATCATCTATCAGATCACAGGAACTATGCAATTTGTACGGGGGAGAACTATAGCTTCTAGCTCGACACCGCTCATGGCTCGACACCGCTCATGGTTTACGGGGGAGCTATTTTCGCTTAGCTCAGGCATCGTTTATGGGGGAGCTATGGAGCTATATTACAATCAACTGTGTCCAGGTATGAATATTGAAATATACATATATTATTTTGTCAATTATCAATATGGGGGAGATTGTTGACACAAAGTCACAGTCAACCAAATATTGACTATATTGACCAAATAATACTTGTATAAATTCAATACGACACACGACGACTGCATTCAGTTCAAGACAGATGACAGCTCAGTCTTCAGCTCTCAGTGTGTTCTGGAGTCTGTATTTTATGATTTCATTGAGTCTAGATTTATGTACTCTGAGTTATGCTGAGCTCTTGGAACTTAGTATACAAGCCTACCCAAAATCCCAAGCTCCACCAAAACCAAATTGCCCACAAGTCCCTCTTAGGACCATTCTGTGCTCTGGAGACAGAGTTCGGGCCGAACTCTGCCTCCACACAGAGTTCGGGCCGAACTCTGTCCCCTAGAAATCAGGAACCCTAATTTTAGGGTTAGCTGTTTGCTAGCTGTCCAACGGCCAAATTTTTGAATTTCCTTACCCGAATTCTGGCCGAATTCTGTCCCTAAAATCAGTATAAATAGGGCATGAATTCTCTCATTTTGAATCACTCAATCTTCTCTTCTCTTCTCTCCTACAAGCTCTATAAGCCATACCCTTCCCATCTACTAGCCACAAGCCTCCTAAGTCTCGAGTGCTCAGCATCTCTCATTTAGGATTCTTGTGCAAGAGTGAAGAAATCGCTTGGACAATTCCAAGCAAATCGCCACTGCGATTCTCTGTAAGAAGTTGACGTGCTCTTCTGAAGAAAAGGCACGGGTTGTAAGCTACTATTTCACAAATAGTGGATTTAATCCTGAGCTAGAGTTCTCAGGCCTGGACTAGTCCTCCACGAGGGAAACCAGGTTAAAATTGCTGTGTTTGCGTATGCTCTCTTGTCTTTCATTTACATTCCGCATTTTACTCTGACTATTCATTGTTAGTGAAAGAGTTAATTTTTTATTGGTCATTATACATATATACTCTATTCACCCCCCCTCTAGAGTTGCCAAACTGTTCTTCAAACTCTACCCACCTTAAAAGAATTTCGTCTTCGGAATTTAATCAAGGGGCTAGAGATATCGGATAAAGCTATATTAATCATAAGCAGGCTACGACTAGCAGTCAATCAAGCAATCATTCATGCAAGCAAGGAATTAAAATCATAAGGCATAAGGAAGATATTATACCTTATGAGTCAAACAGGTGTGGATATCGTGAACGAATATCATCCTCACACTCCCATGTTGACTCGCCCAAAGAATGATGACCCCAAGCAACACGGACTAAACTAATAGTCTTATTCTTGAGCACCTTCTCTCTTCGGTCCAAAATGGATACTGGTCTTTCCTCATACGAAAGGTTGGTACCAACAACCAATTCTGAATGATCAAGGACATGACTCGGATTCGGAATATACCGTCGCAATTGGGATACATAGAATATGTCATGTACCTCACATAACGATGGTGGAAGAGCGAGACGATATGATACATCACCTACTCGCTCAAGGATATCGAATGGCCCTATGTACCTAGGACTAAGATTTCCCCGTACGCCGAATCGAATGACGCCACGGGTAGACGAGATCCTAAGGAACACATGGTCGCCGACAGAAAACTCAAGGGGACGCCTATGAGAATCGGCCCAATGGCGCTGGCGATCTTGGGCAACTCAAAGATGATCTCTGACTTGTTTGACCACCTCGATTGTCTGCGTAATCATCTCTGGACCAAACATCTGCCTCTCGTCGACATCATCCTATGCTAATAAGGATCTGCACTTTCTGCCATACAGTGCTTTAAAGGGTGCAATCTGGATACTAGCCTGGAAACTGTTGTTATAGGAGAATTCCACGAGATGCAGGTGATCTTCCTACGAACCACCGAAGTCGAATGTACATGACCACAACATATCTTCAAGAGTCTGGATCGTACGTTCTGACTGACCATCTGTCTGCGGATGATAAGCCTAACTGAACTTGAGACGAGTCCCCAAGCTCTCATGAAGACTCCGCCAAAAGTGCGATGTGAATCTTGAATCTCTGTCTGATATGATACTAACTGGCACTCCATGCAATCTGACAATCTGCCTGAGGTACACCTCTGCTAGCTGATCCGTCGACTGACTAATTCTGAAAGGGATAAAATGAGCTACCTTTATGAGTCGATCAACTATAACCCATATAATATCTCTCCCAGCTGGGGATTTAGGTAACCCAGTTACAAAATCCATGGTAATGTGCTCCCATTTTCATTCTAGGATCAGTAAAGGTTGAAGAAGTCCAACTGGTCTCTGATGTTCAGCCTTAACTTGTTGACAAACTAAACAATGAGAGACAAACCGGGCTATCTCCCTCTTCGTGCCATTCCGCCACAAATGCTGGCGAATATCACGGTACATCTTCGTACCGTCGGGATGAATTGAATACTGAGAACTGTGAGCCTCTGCCATAATTTCCTGTCTGATATCACCACTGGATACACAAAGTCGCCTCCTATGTCGGAGAGTACCATCTTCGTGAATACATAACTCTGGTCTTCGTCCTGCTTCACACTCCGTTCTAAGCCGCTGAAGCTTAGAATCTGTTGATTGCGCCATCTTAATCCTCTCAACTATACTGGACTAAACTTGCGTGCTGGCCATCAATGCCACATTGGTAGGAAGAACTACTTCAATACCTATCTTCTGAAGATCCGCTAATAACTCTGGTTGTGCTATTAGAAAATAAACTCCAGCTCTCCTGCTCAATGCATCTGCAATAATATTGGCCTTCCCAGGATGATACTGCAAGTTAATGTCATAATCGACAAGTAGCTCTAGCCATCTTCTCTGACGCAATTAAGATCCTTCTGGGTAAACACATACTTTAGAATCTTGTGGTCGGTGAAAATCTCCACCCGATCTCCATATAAATAATACCTCCAAAGCTTAAGTGTGAAAACCACCGCTGCTAACTCTAAGTCATGGGTTGGGTAATTCCTCTCATGATCACGAAGCTGACGTGATGCATAAGCTACTACCTTACCATGCTGCATCAAGACACATCCCAATCCTCTGTCGGAAGCATCACAATAAACAGAAAATCCTCCAGTCCCATCTGGAACCGTGAGAATGGGAGCCATCATCAATCTATGCTTCAACTTCTCAAATGAACTCTGACACTCTGCTGTCCAATCAAACTGCACATCCTTGCAGGTTAATTGCATCAGTGGTGCTGAAATTCGAGCGAAGTCTGAGACAAACCGCCGGTAATAAGCAGCCAATCCTAGGAAACTCTGAACTTCTGCGACGGTACTGGGAACAGGCCATGACTCTATAGCCACTATCTTCTGGGGGTCCACTTCCACTCCACCTCTGGTGATAATGTGACCTAAGTACAAGATACGATCTAGCCAAAACTCGCACTTACTAAACTTCACGTATAACTGGTGCTCTATGAGAATCTGAAGACTACACGACGATGATGCTTATAATCTGCCTCATTCTTCCTAAAGACTAAGATGTCGTTTATAAATACTATCCAAAACTGGTCCAAATAGGGCATGAAGATACGATTCATGAGGTCCATCAATACGACTGGCGCATTGGTCGCTCCAAATGGCATAACAAGGAACTCCTAATACCCATATCTGGATCTGAATGCTGTCTTCGGGATGTCTTGCTCTCTAACTATGATCTAATGGTATCATGACCGCAAGTCAATCTTTGAGAATACTGTCGCTCCTTCGAGTTGATCAAATAAATCATCTATCCTTGGTAGAGGATATCTGTTCTTGATTGTTACAGAGTTCAAGGTACGATAATCAACACATAATCTTGATGTACCATCCTTCTTTTTTACAAGAAGTATCGGGGCTCCCCAAGGTGATCCACTAGCACGAATGAATCCCTTGGTTCTGAGTTCCTCAATCATCTTGTACAAAATCTCTAACTCTGAAGGAGCCATCCTGTAGACTTCCCCTGACACTGGTGCCGTCCCTGGAAGCAAATCAATGGTGAACTCTATCTCTCTCTCTGGGGGCATGCCTAGAAGCTCTTCGGGAAATGCAGCAGGAAACTCTTCAACAACTCCAGAAAACTGAACTGCCACTGCTACTGCCATCCACAATACAGGTGGAGAAGGTTCTACTTCGACCCTGGAAAATGAAAACTCCGGTTCGCCTGGAATACCAAAAATAATCCTGCCAATATGGCAGTCTATTCTGGCATAATGAACCTTCAACCAATCCATTCCTAGGACCACATCATAGTCGGCCATCAGAAATTCTATCAATCTAGCGGAAAACTCTCTACCGCTAACTACGATTCGACACGAGAAAAATACCCTATCTACTCCCATAAGACCGTTACCAGTAAGTATATTGAGCCTTACTGATAATGACTCGGGCTCCAGTCCTATCTGTATTATGAATCGTGCAGACATAAATGAATACGATGCACCTGAATCAAATAATACTGATGCTGAAAAAGAGTTGACGAGAATGGTACCTGCCACCACCTCACCTGATGCCAATTCTTCTGCTACGTTCAGAGCCATAGCCTGACCTTGCCTTCTTGGTGCTGGTCCCCTCTGCTGGTGACCTCTTTGCTGGTTCTGAATCTGAACTTGGGCATACTGCTGAGCCTGGGGCGGCAATAGCCTCAGAGGCTGATACTACTACTGCATTGGTGCTGGACCCCTAACCGATGGACTGGTCAGGTTTGATGACGACGAACTTGCTCTATTCGGACAGGATCCTATCTTGTGATCCGGTGCCACACAAGCCAAGCACAATCCCTGTGCTCTACGATACTCTGATACCACGTGTCCTGGCTTCCCACAATGAGTGCAACCCATTGCGGAAGACTGCTTCTACTTCTGTTGCTGAGGATACGCCGGCGTCGAGTGCTGAACCGACAAAACTGTGGTCACCCTCCTAGGAGCACCAATTGTTAAAGCCCTAGCTGCCGGGGCTGGTACTGAAGACTGGGACATCTGTCCATGAGACCTCTTTCGTCCTCCACTTCTATCTACAATCCTCTATGAAGTATACTCATGCCTCTTCGTTGCTCGCAAGATGACATCAAACGTCTGGTGCTCAAACTGCTCTACTAATATGATAATCTCTAGGTGGAGCCCCTGCTGGAATTACTGGGCTCGATCCAATTCAGTTGCCACCAAGGTAGGAGCAAACTGACTGAGTCTAGAAAACTCGGCCGCATATCCATCGACTGTCCTTTCCATTTGCTTAAGATTGGTGAATCTCGTCTGCAGATCAAACTGAGCTACTGCATTGAAGTACTCGATCTGGAACTTGTTGCTGAACATCGCCCATGAGACAGGCGTCGGTAATCCAACTGCTAGCATCGCCCACCAACTGCGGGCTAAGTCCAGTAACTGTAGGCGCACAACGACTACCTTCTCATTCTCAGAAATCCTAGCTGCTTCCAGGATAACCTCTATGTCCTTAAGCCATGCATCCGCAACAATAGCATCTTCAGTGCCGTCAAAGAAAGGAGGGTTCAGACGCTTGAAGCTGTTGGCCGCGTTGTTCCCTGGGTAACCAAATCTGCCCATGGCATCTTGTACTGTCTGGTACAAGGCATCGCCCCGACAATTTTGAGATGCAAGCAATTCCCTGATGAGACCAACCAGGGTTCTATTGTCGGGCTCTGCAGGCTGGACTGGCTGAACTGGGGGCTCTGGATCCCCGAAATACATGACTCGGGAGGCCGCTCCAGATTGTTGGGCTTGGTCTCCAGGTTGTTGCTGGTCCACTGGAGGTGCTTCGCCTTACTGATCGGTAGGACCAGGAACAATGCCGCTGAAGAAACGACATGAGAAACAATAAGGAAGGACCATAATAGATCGAGGATATAAACATGTGATCAGGTCAAGATTTCAGAAGGATTAGAAGAAACGAGTAGAGATCAAGGGAGAGTGCTGATTGAGACATCTATTCAGTGAAACCCTCACACATCTTGATTTACAAGACCTACATGGGCTACCACTTAAACCGTGTCACGCCCCAGAACCAGAATACTGGAGAGCGGGGGACAGACACAGCCAGCTACGTACATTGAAGTGAATCCCAACTCGTAATACGGTCACGACTGTCTAGATGCATGAGGGTTTACTACAAGCCATCAGTCTCTTAGGGTCAAGAACAAGCCTAGTATCTCAATCTCAAGCAAGTAAGTAAATGTAACAAGATGGTAGATCATCAGACATACAAAGTAAGGCGTCCCAAACATTACATATTCAGATGATCATGAAGCTAGTCGTACAAAATGTGAAGACTAGCAAGAGTTTAAGTCATACATGATCAACCCTAGGATCTGTCAATCATGTTACAGCCCGTAGGCAGACAATAAGTAAATTGCAAACGAGCTAACACTTGCTCGGCGGTTAAACGCCTCAAAGGAATATTTTTACAAGGGAGTGGGAGAGCAAAATAAGAACCCACTCATTGCCAGGGTTGTGCCTAGTGGCCACCATCTGGCCGGAAGACATGGAGATCCTCGGAAGCTACTCCGAAATCTGGCCATACAAAACCAGCTGGGTCAGACCCCAGAAAGAGCAAGTGCCACAAAGGAGGCTCCACTCAAGAATTAAAAACCAACACATTAGCACATGAGACATAAAGGATAATAAAAGACATGAGTTAGAGAAAATAAGACGATAAACGATAAGACAGCTAAGGGACTATTCCGGTAGCCAAGTTACAACCCGTAAACCAAACAAGGACTGGGGTTGTAACCCTTCACCTGAACATAGCTTAGTCTCCAACCAATTATCGACAAGAGTAAACTATAACAGTAATGTGAAGTAATAACCATATAGTAGTCTTGATTGTTATTGTTATATACTAAAAGCATCACTTTTTTAGTAACCTTATTTCCTTAAAATTTTGAATGAGAATCATATGGGCAAATGTTTGCATATTGTATTTATTGTAAGTGTTAATGCAAATATCTGGTATTCTATATTGTAGATAATATGGTGTGTGGTGTCACACAGAAGATTATATTATCAGTTCCCTATGGAGTATAAAAATAGTTCACAACCTAGATGGACTTCGACAATCTATTGGAAAGGTTGTAGTGTAATATGGTATTTGTTTGCCATGAAATATAAAAGAGCAGAACAATTATCGGAGGAATGGACTTTTACTTCACGTTACAAACTCATTTGTACAAAGAAAGCCTAGGGACGAAAGCCTAGGTACAGCAGTCTAAGTACAATTATTTATTTTAGATTCTGGGGGGTGACGATAGAGGCTCGAGAAAGCTACGACAACTCTGCCTTACTCCTTGGACGATCGGTATGCAGCCTTGGCTCCAGAAGATTGTTTGGCGTTGAAGAAATGCTCTCTTCGCTCTCTCTCTGCTTTTTCTCTCCAAGTATATGGTGCTCTCTGATCTCGAAAAGTTCTCTCCTTTGCAAGAAAATAGCACCTTGCTATTTATAAAAAGGGAATACAGTCATTAGGGTTTGCAATGATTGCCCTTTAGAGTGGCGGCGGCCTGTTGATTGATCAATCTGGGCCATTAATCTCAAATATGATGAATCTGGGCCATTTAGTGTAGATTGCACCAAATCCTATCAGTAATTAATGCTGATTGGAATAAATCTCCGTGAATATGATTTGCTGATGTCTGCGAATATGAATGAATAAATTTAATTCATTCTCCTGCCACGTGTCCCAGATTATTAGAATTTGACCCAATCTTTGATTGTAGCAAATTTGGGAAATTGATTGGCTTTATGACACATGTCTGGGAGTCACTGAGCCGCATACGGATTGAGCCGCATAAGGGATGAACCGCATAAGGGTTGAGCCGCATACGCCTGGCCACGTGGCAGGGCTGCCTGGGGAGTGGCCTCTGAATCTCTGAACCACATAATAATCTGAGCCGCATAGAGATGATCCTTGTGAGCCGCATAGGGCTGCATCTGCTTGAGCCGCATAGGGTTGTTTCGATCTTAGGCCGCATAGGACGATTTCAGCCTGAGCCGCATGGGGAGTCTCTGTTCGAGCCGCATATGACTGTCCACATGTCTAGGCTGTGTGACGTTTTCTGGATCTTGGGGAGTTGTGCCAGAGATTTTCTTTGATTTCCTAGGACTCTGTCATTATGACAGAGTCATAATTGTCTCTTTATGTCAGGCCTGTCGTTTTGTCAGAGTGGTCAGCCGTCCAAGCAATTAATGCAGTATAGTACGGAGGGGAGAACTGTTTGCAAGCCGCGTGTCTTCTCTTCTGAGCCGCATAGAGATCATAGAGCCGCATAGGTTCGTTGAGCTGCATGGGTCCTCTGAGCCGCATGGGCTTTCTGATCCGCATGGGGTTTCCTGGCCGCATGGCTCTTTCTTTATTATTTTTTATGCTTCTACAAGACCCCCTTCAAAGTTTTCAATTTATAAAATTGAAATACTTTGAATAAGAAGCATGGCCGTATGGAAGCTCTTCTAGCCGCATATGAGGTCCTAGCCGTATAGATGTTTTGACCGCATGGAAGTTTCAGCCGCATGGACTTTCGATACGCAGAGTTATTTCAGCCGCATGGATGGCTTAGCCGCATAGCTCCTTGCCACGTGTGCGTGTCCTTAATTGCCTCAAATTCACTTTTAGCACCGTCTTTAGGGGGAATCCCGAGGATTGGTTCATTAAATCTCTAGATTTTAAGCCCCGGGTGAATCTTCTTTATGGGAGAGGGGGCGAAATCCGAGGAGTCGGTTTTGTCTTTATACGAGGCAGTTTTAGTACTCCACGTGTCTTCCCCCTCTCGTCCTTCTATAAATAAGAGGAGTCTGAGAGAGAGAAGACTTCTCTTTGAATCTTCTCCTATCCCGCTCTTCATCTTCTTCTTGATTGATAATGGCTCCCAAGAAGACCGTCGCAGCGAAGAAGGCAGCGTCCTCGTCGACCGCGACGGCGAAGGACAAGACTGCTTCTTCTTCGACTGCGGTTGCTCCACCACCGATCGTCGTCCCCGCTTCCCGTCCTGACGTTCATCCCCCCATTGCTGGTAAGGACATTGCAAGGGCTAAAGAACCCTAACCGCTGTGGCTACATCGCATACTTTATGCACGAGTCTTTGTGAGTCGCATGTCCGGCCTATGGTCGAGCTGTGAGCCGCATAAGAATAACTGCTGTGACCGTATACGCGCTCTGCCAACGCAGCCGTATGAGCTATGCTGAGCCACATGGATTCGCACAAATTTTGTCTGTCACGCGATCAGTACAAATTTTGTCCGAACCCTAAGGGCCTTATGAGAGCACTTCCGTATGAATTTTTACTGAATAGGACCACATAAGCATTCCCCTGAGATTAAGCCGCATAAGACTTCATTGGCGCCGCTTGAGGCTCTGTTAACTTGGAACCGCATGGGTGTTTTCTTGAGCCGCATGAGGCTTGGAAGCGCCCAATCATTTCTTTTTATCCATCTTTTTAACTTATCTTTCTCTGTCTTCTTTTCAGTGAATCTGCCGGTAAATGCTGCTAGAGAACTCCTGGTCGGTAGTGCCCAAGCTGCTCTGGGTTATAGGTACGACCATATTGTTCAGCATATGGCGGATCAGTTTCCAAGTGACGAACCTTCGGCTAGACTGAATGCCATTAAGAATCAGCCTTTCTATTTCCTTAACGCTATGATGAACTCCGAGAAATTCGAAGGGGAATATTTGAAGCCTGTATTCTTTTTTGGAGACGTCTTGACTGTAGAGAACAGTCATGTTCTGGAGGTATCAGAGAATTGGAGTTTTGTCTCTCATGGGATGGCGATCCGTATCCCCTAAATGGAGCGACACTTCCCATTATCTTGGTTCAATATGCTCCCAATGGACCGAAAGATGGGAGAAACTTTAACCCCTACCCGAGATGGGATGTTTGTGGGAAACATCCATTATAACAACAATCTGAAGTCAGTAAATGCCGGCAAGGTGCACACCAGCTGTTCTGTAATGGGATTGGTCCCAGGTACTTTCTTAAATGTGTCGGGCCCCAATTTCACCTTTTCTACCGCTGACACTTTTATAAATCAAATTGCTCGGAAGGGCTCCTACCCCATTGGCCGGTTGATGCTCCCTAGTTGGATACATCCTATTCCCTCGTGGACCAACATGTCTATATGGATCTTGCAGAAGTATGAGGCCTTTTTGTGTGAGATTGGCCTTTACCATGCTATTCGAGGCACCAGCCGTGGCTTGTCCATAAACAAGAAGTTGTTCATATCTCTGCTGGAGATGTATAACTGCCGTACGAGAACCTTCTATACACCCGTAGGGGAAATGGGGCTTGCACTCCATGAAATGCACGCGGTCTCTAAGCTCTCTTGGGGGGACGAAGCTTTTGAGGTGTATACTCCCATGAATGAGGAGTTCGAAGATTTGGAAGGGCGATATCCCGGCTTCGTGGCTTTTTACCAAGAGATATTGTGCCACTATAGCACATGTCATCAGATAGCCCGAAAGGATAGTAACTCGGAAGGGAATGCCCCCCACACCAAGGACTGGGTGTACTATCTCTTCCCGACGGATGCCTCAGGTCGAGTTACCTCCCGTCGCCCTCGATCCCGGGAGGCGGTTAAAGACTTGGTGTTATCAGCTAAGAGGGTGGCCACCACCAGTGGTAGATTCGGGAGTAAGACCGACTCTTTTGGTTATTTTTACCAGGATACCCAAGAGCTGTCAGAGAAGGCGCTCCTGGCGGGGTTTTTGATGATATGGATGCGAAATTATATAGTCTCTGGAGGGGCTGGTTTTATCGAGAGAATCAGTCGTAACTTCATTCTTCCGGCTGTGATGTTAGTTTTCAGAATCAGGCTAGCTCTCCTCCCGGCCATGGTGTGCAGCATACATCATGGCCTTCGCACCTTCACATCTAAGGTCATCGCTCGCGATGTGACCAAGGACTTTAAACGGACTGAGTTTCCCTATCACTATTTGATGGGGTGGCTGTTGATGCATTATCCGTCTTTAATGGGACCGGGCTCTGAAGACGGTGTAACTGATGATGACGCATTTATCTTCCATTATCGTGATGAGCCTTGGGAGTATGAGACCATGCGGGCTTACCGGATGGCATTGGCGAGGGCAGATATGTACCATATATTCGTATCCGTCCCTCGCTTTACTGCTAAGGACATAGAGACTGTACATCTTGACGGTATTGTGCCCCCTCAACTTCTGGACGGCCAGATGCTCATGTGGCTGCGTAGCATCCGCCCCGCACATCTGGTGTATCGTAACCGCAATACTATTTTTCTAGAGCCTTATCTGCCTAGCAGGTTTGCCCGGCAGTTCGGATATAACCAACTTTGTCTAGACAATCCCAGCTCCTGTCTGGGTTTTGAAGGTAGCCTTCTTGATGGTGTCAGGGCTTGGCAATACTACGATACATTCCATACCCGTACCATTTTCTCGGTCCCTGCCATTAAGGCGTCAGCGGAGATCCTGTACATGGCGGCTTTATATCATGTCATGGCGAACAAACCTCCGGTCGGGTTTAACCCAGGTGCCAGTTTTATTGTTGGTACCGGCCTGGAGGAAGGATCTCAAGGGGCCAAAAAGAGAAAGACTAGAGTCGAAGTGCCAGATTTGGATTCCACTGCTGAGGATGATGAAGGCAACGAGCATGGTGGAGATGACTCTATCCTTCCGGTGGCAGACGTAGAGGTGGATCAGTCGTCTATTTCGTCAGATGAGATGTTGGGGGATCAGCCACCCGTTGCGCCTGGCCCTACTCCAAAGCGTAGCAGGCAAGTTTCTCCTGTTGGCGCTATTTCTTGTTCTCGGAAATTGGTTGCGACCAGACACCGTCAGCTAACCATAAGAGAAAGCGGAGAAGAAATTAACCCCATATCAGAGGTAACCAAGCCATTCCTGATTCTTTCTTCCTTCTTTCCTTCTAGCTTCGATTTTAATCATCTTCCTTCCTTCTTGTAGGTGTCAAGAGAAAAAAAAGAGTCTCAAGATGCTGAGGTGGTGACCAGGGATGACGGGGGTTTAAATGAACCTGTCCCTAAAATTGCTGAATTTTATCAAGATGACGTTGATCGCGTCGTACTTCCCTCCGGGGTGGCTGGGATAGAGGAACCCGCTGAATATAACTTGGAGGTTACGGGTAAGGAGGTCATGTCGGCTGCACATGAGCTGCAGTCTCCATGTTCCTCTCCTGGTAAGATAAGCCGAATCTTATCCCGCGAGGAGGCCTATCTGCTCTATCATCATATCCTTCAGGTCACGTCGACTGATCATCGTTCTGGGCATACAGGTCCGGCCCCTCCAGTACTGAGGATGGACACTATTGAGACGAACTTTATCGAAGGGGCACCGGTGGAGAGGAGCATACTTCCTCCTCCTCCGGCTCATCTTGAGGGGCCTCCCGTGGGCTCGAGTTCGAAAAGTCGGGTGATGGGACGGCCAGGGCAGGGAATGATGGTCCTTTCATCCTCTTCTGCTGGGGTTGCTCCGAGAGTCGACCTCTCTGCCCTATCGAGTATCCAGGCTCTTCGGGTGGCGGAGGAAGAGTTATCCGTTATCTGTGCGTCGTTCTGCTCGGATTCCATCCCCCTGGTGGCAAGTTCTAACATTACTCCTCCGATGTTGCCGGCCACGCTTCCTCTGACGTCTTCTTCTACAGAGGTCTTGGATGACGCGTTACAGGACGTAGTTGACAGTTTTCACCGTCACTTGAGGCGGGGAATAACGGCTGCTGTAGAAAGAGGGACCTCTTTTGTCTTGTCCCGGCAATGCGCCCAGGGTCAAATTGATATCCTCAAGACTCTTCTTGGTGGTGCGGGGCTGGCTGCGCTCTTGGAGGCAAAGTTATTGGAGACTGAGCAGCTGGTGGCCCAGCTGCAAATGCTGCGGCAGGCTGATTTGTCTGCGGTTATAGATCGGGAGCGTGGCTCTCTCACCGCTACTATATGGAAGACAAGGACTGCTCGAGAAAAACCAGGCCGACCGTACTGAAGGACTTTCGTGATCTGTCTAATCGATATGATCAATTGACCCATGAGGGCGAAGATATCATAGCTCGGGAAGCGGCTGCCTCCCGTGGGATCACTGAGACGCGAGAGAAGATCCTTGAGCTTCAGAGAAAGCTAACTTTCTTGGAGTCTAAACTTGAGGCTGCCCGTATTGATAAGGAACTGATTATTCAGGAGGCTGACAGAGTCAATCGAGCTTCGACTGACTTGGAAGTTGCCCTGAAGAAGTTGGAAGATGACTGGCAGGAGCTCATGAGCTTGGATAATAAAGAGCGGTTATCCCGGGAGGCTGAGTGTCGAGTTAAACAACGACTCGAACAGGAGGCCACCTTAGTGAAGAATCGTCTTTTGGAATTATGTAATGCCGAGCTATAGTCGGTCTTTTCCTCTTTTGTTTTGTTCCTATTTTCTTTTTGAGAGGGACGTGGTCCCAAAAGATGTAATGCTTTTTTGTTCTTTCAAATAAAGAGTACTTTCTATTCTACCCTTCATTTGCATTGCTTGTTGTACCTGTGATATGATGGTGGTGTTTGCTCCGCGTGGGGGACTTGTTTGTGGACTCGTCATCCATGGCATACCTTGGTTTTAGGTACGGATAACAAGTTTGGTTAGGATACCTGGAACAGCCATGGCAAAGTGGTCATGGGTGCTCTCGGTATCGGGAAAAAGAATACCGTAGAGCAGCTGGGCTCCCGGGACATGATGAGATGGCGGGCTTGTGCTAAGAAACTTAGCAGAGGATATTTGTGGGCCTACTATCCTTGGCGTACCCTGGTTTAGGATACAGATAATAGGATGAAAGGGAACCAACATATTTGCTCAAAGGTAATGAGGACATGGCAAGTATGAGGGTTTCATCGTGGAATCTTCCTACTCAGAGGTATTGAGGACATGGCAGGAATGAATTCACGGAGGATATTTGTGGTCAACAGAGGACATTTGTGGACCTATTATCCTTGTCGTACTCCGGTTGTGGGTACAGATAATAGGTTGAAAAGGAATCGACATACTTGCTCAGAGGTAATGAGGACATGTCAAGTATGAAGGTTTCTTCTACGGAGCCTTTCCACTCAGAGGTAATGAGGACATGGCAGGAGTGGGCTCAATGAAGAGGGGGTACATAGAAAGACTCAGAGGTAATGAGGACATGAAAGTTCTATGTAGGGGGTGATTTATTTTTGACGGAAGTGAAACGACTCAGAGGTAATGAGGACATGGCCGTTTTAGAAATTTGTGGATCGCTTACCCTTTTTGTGCACTGGGAGTGCGGGTATTAGATCATGAGGGAGGATCTCTTCCAGGAAGAAAGTTCAGAGGTATGATCATACATGACTTACTATCTAAAAGAGTGACCGGGATGTGGGTTCAGAGGTACCAGCGGGTACATGACTCGATATTGTGAAAGTGTGAGTTCAGTGGCACCAGCGGGTATATGACTCGATAATCTGGGATGTTATGGATGTGAGTTCAGCGGCACGAGAGGGTACATGACTCAAGAATCAGGAGAATGGTGAGTGTGAGTTCAGCGGTACCAGTGGGTACGTGACTCAATGATCTGAAAAATTGTGAGGGTGAGTTCAGCGGTGCCAGCGGGCACGTGACTCGAAAATCTGGAGAATTGTGAGGGGGAGTTCAGCGGTACCAGCGGGTACGTGACTCAATGATCTGGAAAATTGTGAGGGCGAGTTCAGCGGTACCAGCGGGCACGTGACTCAATGATATGGAAAATATCGTTTAGACATAATATTTCTTCAGGAACTTGCCGTTGACGGGCAACATGAGCAAATCCCCATTTTGTTTTGCGAGGCGGTAAGCACCGTTGGAGAATACGGCCTCAATGATAAATGGGCCTTCCCATTTTGGCTGGAACTTGCCGGCGGTCTTGTGAGTCATGACTATCGGTCTCCGGACTGCCAGAACGAGATCGCCCACCTGGAATGTTCTGACCTTAACTTTCTTGTTGAAGGCTCCAGAGATGCGTGCTTGGTATAGCTCGATTCTTTGCTGAGCTAGGAGGCGCTTTTCATCTAAGGCCTCTAACTCTTGTAGTCGGCGACGGTAGTTATCATCCGCCGTCAATTGATACGTGACGGCGACGCGGAGTGAGGGTATTTGAGTCTCTAATGGGAGAACTGCCTCACTCCCGTACACCAGGGAGAATGGTGTATTCCCGATAGCTGTTCGGACTGTAGTACGGTACGCCCATAAACATTCACTGAGTTTCTCGTTCCAGTCACGTTTATTGGAAGAGACAAACTTCTTGAGGAGTTTGATGATTATTTTGTTGAATGCCTCTGCCAACCCGTTCGCTGCCGGGTTGTATGGTATCGAAGCAAAATTCTGGATGCGGTGCTTATCGCAAAACCAATAGAAGGCATGGCTTGCGAACTGCGGACCATTATCATGGATGATCCTTCGGGACAGTCCAAAGCGATAGATGACGTGATGCTTGAGGAAGCTGATCACGTTCGAAGTTTTGACTTCTGCAAGCGGGACAGCTTCCGCCCATTTGGAGAAGTAATCTGTGATTGCGAGTATGGAGCAATGTCTTCGAAAGGAAGGTGGAGTAATCGGACCGATGATATCCATCCCCCATGCTTCGAAGGGCCAGGATGCCACCGTCGGATGTAGAAATTCGGATGGCTGGTGAATGAAGTCCGCGTGGACTTGGTAGGCTTTGTATTTTCTCGCATAGTCTATCGCATCTGCTACCATTGTGGGCCAGTAATAGCCCATTCGGCGAAGACGGTCTTGCAATTTAGGGCCAGGCTGATGGGCCCCGCAGACACCGTCATGAGCTTCCCGTACGGCTTCTTTGGCTTCTGCGTTTGACAGACACCGAAGCAATAATCCATCGTAGGATCGACGATACAGCATTTTTATCTCTGTATCGTAAAATAATCTGAGGGAACGCCGTCTGATGGAGGTAGCTTCTTTTGGGTTCTCGGGCAGGATGTCGTAGACGACGAAGTCGATGAATGGTTGTCTCCAGTCTGGGGCATCATCAATCGCCTGAGCGGAATAACTTGCCACGAATTGAACGTTGTTCTTGGGGCATACTAGTTCTTGGCCTATCACCTCTACCGATTGATAGGTATGATTCGGCACTGCTAGGGAAACGGCCAGGCCCGCTAAGGCATCGGCTTCGATGTTTCGGAGTCTGGGGACGTGCTCGATGAAGAACCCCTCGAATGACGAGATGATATCGATTGCTATTTGGTGGTAGGGGATCATGTCTTCGTGGCGAACTTCGTATGAGCCCCGGATCTGATTGACGATTAACTGGGAATCGCCGTATGCTTCAAGATATTCTACCCCCAGCTCTCTTGCAAGTTGGAGGCCAATGACCAGAGCGTTGTACTCGGCCATATTGTTAGAGCAGGGTTCCGTGAGGGAGTAAGCGCGGTTAATCACCAGTCCGGAAGGGGAGACTAGCACCACCCCAACTCCGATGATGATGTTTCCCTTGGGTCCAGTTCTCGAAGCACCGTCGAAGAACATTCGCCATATATCATCGTGAGAGGTTGTATGCGAGTCGACGACCTCATCTGGGATTTCTTCATATATCGTGGATGACTCTGAGCCCGGGTGGGCTGCCAAAAAGTCTGCAAGGGCTTGATCTTTGACAGCTTTTTGCGGGACGAAGATCATATGATAGGGGGACAGCAATATTGCCCATGTAGCGAGGCGAGAGCTGAGTGCCCCTGGTTTATTCATGAGGACCCTGAGAGGATTGACTCGTGAGATCACATGTATGGTTTGTCCTGTGACATAGTACCGCATCTTCTGAATGGCGAACACCAGGGCGAGGTATTCCTTTTCTACGGCGGTATATCGGTGCTTTGGCCCAATCATCATTCGACTGAGGTAATATATGGCTTGTTCATGACCTGCATCATTGTTTTATGCTAGCAGAGCGCCGAGGGAATGCTCTATTGCTCGTACATAGAGCAAGAATGGTTTTCCAGCAACCGGGGCCACCAGAACTGGAGGGTTCGACAAATATTCTTTGATGTTGTCGAAGGCCCGCTGACATTCTTCGTCCCACACGAACGAGACACCTTTCTTCATGAGGTGGGTGAATGGTCGACATCGCCCGGAGAGGTTGGAAATGAACCTCCTGATGTAAGCTAGCCTCCCTTGAAGGCCTCTGAGTTCGCGGAGATTTCTCGGGAGACCCATCTCCATAATTGCCTTTGTCTTCTCAGGGTCTACATGGATACCCTGGGCGGTGATGATAAAACCCAAAAACTTCCTGCTAGATACGCCCAGAAAGGACTTTGTGGGATTCATTTTCAAATTATGTGCTCGCATCAGATCGAATACCGTCCTCAGATCCTGTAAATGGTCTCCTTTACGGTGACTCTTGACGGCGATGTCATCAACGTAGCACTCCACTGTCTTGTGTAAGTGGTCTCTGAAGATGATACTCATGGCTCTTTGATATATGGTGTCGACATTCTTCAAACCGAAAGGCATGACTGTGTAGCAGTATGTGCCAATCGGTGTTCGAAATGATGTATGCTTTTCGTCGTCAGGAGACATCTTGATTTGGTTGTACCCCAAGAAGCCATCCATGAATGACATACGTTCGAAGCCACAGGTGTTGTCAATCATGATGTCTGTGATAGGGAGGGGGAATTCATCTTTGGGATACGCCTCGTTCAGATTGCGGAAGTCGATGCTGATTCGAATCTTCCCATTCTTCTTGAGGACGGGTACTATATTGGCGACCCAGTCAGGATGTTGCTCCTCACGAATGAAGCCGCTGGCTATTAGTTTGTTGACTTCGGCTTCGATCGCGTCCATGATGTCTGGGCGGAAGCGTCGCTGTTGTTGCTTGACTGGCTTTGCATCCGGCCGGATGTTGAGTTTATGAAGAGCAATATCGGAATTTAACCCCAGCATGTCTTCATAGCTCCAGGCGAATACATCGATATATTCTTTGACAAGTTCCAGCAACGATTCTCGTTCTTCGTCTGTTAGGCTCTTACTGACGAAGATCGGTTTTGGAGAAGATTTACTGCCGAGATCTACTTGTATGACCTCATCTTTAGTGGGAGGTTCTCTCTGTTCGAACCGTTTTTCCCATTGTGCATCCAGCTATTGGGCCCACGGCTCTAGCTCGAGGATTTCGGGGATGGCTTCATCTTCTTCATTAGCGTCGACGAATGCCATGTTGACTGATAAGACTTGTTTGAACACATCTCCGATGCTGGTATCTGAGTCAGAAGTTGGTGACCCGGTCGAATGTGAATGCCAGTCACATTCTTCATCTGAACTCTCAGGGGTCATCGTGGGTGTTACATACCCTAATCCATATCGAGTTTTGCTATAGTAGTCCCGTGGTTTGCCTGCCGGGACCGGTGGCTTCAAAGGTAATCGTCGCCCAGTGCCGTAGTTTAAGCCTGGCGTGGTCTCCCGATCATATCCCTGTTTTTGCATGAGATATTTAGATTGGGGGCTATAGAGATACAGAGGCAGTCTTCCGGCATCTGATCCAAGGTCGACTTCTTCTACAGTGAAGGGATGCGGATCGTCCTTCCGGTCGAAGATGATTGGATGGTCCCCTCCCTCGATTATGTGGTAAGCGTCTTCCGCTGGAGTAAGTTGAATTGCGGTGTGCATATTTGTCACCTGCGTGTGGAGGTGAGTGCCTATACCCTGTTCCATAGCATACATTGTACAAAGCTTATTAAGCTCGAGGTAGTTCAAAGATAGCCCTTTATTGATGAAATAAGGTATCTTTTCTAGGGGGATTACATCATCTGCGGAGGGAACATCAGTGTGGGCAGCCATATACTTGGCTAACTCCGGTTCCTCTTCGGCTACCCCCTGTATAAACGAAGACTGAGAGGGCGACCTGGGCAGCTTGATCGTCAGCGGTTCAGCTGGTGGAGTAGAGCGTGGAGTTGTTGGCAAACTAGCGACCCCCAGCTGGGTACTCGATGCTGGGCGGGGAGTGGTTGGTTCGCTAGAAGTTCCAGGCCTTGCATCGGGGTGACGACCCTTCTTGGGAAGGCGTATCGTCATTGGCTTGACGGAGGGATTGAGCTTCTCCGTTTGCGACTGGCCGGCTCTGGGCAGCCTGATTGTCAGTGGCTCCGTTGTGGGTCTTGGCACTTGGCCAGACCTTGGCAGCCGAATTATCATCTGCTCTTCTTGTGCCGAGAGGCTGATTGCATCCTTACGCAGAGTGGCGGTAAGGGGTGCAGACTTGCCAGGTTTGCGAGCTTCGAGGTGGATCGTTAGAGGCTCTTCTGATCCTGTGGCTGTCTCGGTACGAGCTTGCGCATCTCCTTCACCAAGATGCTTCTTTGACTTTTCGTACAGACATGAGTCTGAGTAGTAGGATTCGACCCTTTTGAAGGGATCGATATCAGCAAACTCCATCCTCACGAAGCCGTGTTTGTCGACATATTTGAAGCACTGGTGCAGCGTGGAAGGCACGATCATATAATCGTGTATCCTAAGGTGCCCCAAGAGGATGTTGTAAGAAATGTCTGCATCTATGACGTAGCAGGTGACTTCTGATTGGAGATCGCCAATTTGACACTTTAGACGAATCTTCCCGATTGGGTAGCTCCTGCCTGAATTGAAACCACTGATGGAGGTGCTTGTAGGCGTCAGGTGATGCATTGGGATACAGAGAAGATGTAGCAGACCCTTCGGGATAATACTTATGGAAGAGCCAGGATCAATGTGCATCCGATCCAACTTTACGTCGCCAATGTACCCAGTGTAGTATAGTGGGCGATCGTGCAGATTAGTTTTGATGAGCATGTCCTGCGGAGTAAAGACGATGTTGGGTATTGCTCCCGTGCAGGCGCTGTCTTGGAGATCTGCAGGCGGGTTCTCTCCTGTGAGGTTGACCTGAGCGAGGTACACGTCGGCGTTTTGGACTACATCGCTCAAAGCCGCACGAACATCCTTGGAGAGTCTCAGAAGCTCGTATAATGACAACTTGGCCGGTGTGTTGGCCAATTGCGCTAAGATGTCGAAGTTGTAGGGCTTCTCCAGCCCTTGTGATGCCTCTTTTCGGAGGGATTTGTCAAAGCGAGCCTCCCTCGGCCTAGGCTTGTCGGTCGTCGGAGGCTGAGCCAGTCCCGGAGCGTCGGTTATGGCGGACTGATGATCTTCAGTTGGGTTGTCAGCCATAGGTTGGGATTGTGCCCCAGACCGGGTGATGACGGCTGTAGCTTCTTCTATATCCACCAAGATTGTGCGACAGGACCTGACTTTTCCACCCTTCTTTTTGCAGATGGAAGATGATGTGGGCCGAGTGACTTTCGATACCAAGTCTGGATGGATCCACATGACCTCCCCTCGTGATGTGGTGAGGGGCACTAGACCAGCAGCCTGATCTCTGGGAGGTGGAAGATTAGCAATCTCCATTGTCGCCGGAGGGATGGGGACCACACCGTTTTGAGTTTCCGTTGGAGGGAAGCTGCCGAATTGTACTGACACCATATTGGCTGCTACTGTCACCTCTTCGAAATCGATGGCCAGTACGTTCGAATCGATGAGGTTTTGGATATACCGTTTTAGCTGGTAGCAGTCGTGTGTGGCATGGTGGACGTAGCGATGGTAATGGAAGTACTTTGGGTTATCCATGTCTGCCTGTCGCGGTTCCCGTCTTGGTGGAGGAAGCTGAATTCTGTCTTGTTGTATGAGCATGTCCAAGATGGGCTTGACGTGACCGTCTTCGAAGGAGTAAGTGATTTGGGCCATTGTTTGTCTGCTGGCTTTGGCTCAGGTTTCTGCACGGTGTCGGCCACCATAGCCTGCTTATCCCTGCTGTCCCGATTGGGCTACCCCCATTGTCGTTGTTAGGACGCTTGCCCTTATTCTCTCCGTCTGAGATGTGCAGTCCCAATTGGCGAGCCTTCTTCAACCGTTCTTCGGCGCTTGTGGCACTGATGATGAACATCTTCCAGTCCTTGAGTTGACTTTTGCCCATCCAGAGACTGATTGTTGGGAGCAATCTCTTTTGGCAGATCTCAATCAAGGAGGAATCCGTATTTCCAGATGGCAGCTTAATTGCGGTTTGGCGAAACTGCTCGATATAGTTTCTTGTCAGCTCTTTCTCTCCTTGGACGACATCCATGAGGGTGGACATTGTGATGTCCTGCCCTACCTCGTAAAATCTCTCCAAGAACATGCGCTTGAAGCCAGCGAAGGAGTGGATGCAGTTGTTTGGCAGATTGCGGTACCAGTCGAAGGCGACCCCTTCCAATGCCCCGATGAATAATCGTGTGAGAATGGCATCGTCATGGGGCAGATGGTCGGTGGTGACCTCGAAGTAGGTGATGTACCGACTTGCTGAGGTCTTGCCATCATAAGGATTGATATTGAATGGCTTATATCTTGGTGGGAATGGAACGTCCCTCCAGGCAGCGGGGTACGGTTACCGTATTCTGAGGTCTTGAGAGTTTTCTCGAGCGTGAAACATGGCTCAGAGCTCCTGGACCTCTCTTCTCGCTTTGCGGGCTTCGTCCACGGTGGTGGGGGCCGTTGTTTCGGGAAGATCGTTGCCCGAGTTTGGTGCCGCCAAATTCGAGCTCGTATTGACCGCAGGACTCGCGCTTGTTTGGCCGAGCGTCCCTCCTTGCAGAGTTAGAAGGGCTACTTTAATCTCGTCTACAGACTTGACCAAAGCAAGCAATATGGCTTCGAGACTATCGATGCGTTGGTGATCACTGGAACCGCCTTGGCTGCTGTCTGTCATGAATACCGTCTTTACGTGAGGGGAGATGGACGGAGCAGTGGAGGAAGCGCCCTCCGAATCGTACCCCTGTAGTGAGAAGTCATCGGGGTATGTGGGTATGTTCTTTTCTAGCTCAGACTCGGAAGGAACAGCACCCCCAGTCTCCGAGTTCTCCTCGTCTTGGGAATTGTGGACGTTCTCGGGGACGTCAGGGTTTGCTGATTCTGACGGGAGAGTTGCCTTCCCTGACTCGTCTTCTTGGAACATCGAATTGTTGTGGAGGCTCGGAGGGGTGCTACCCCCAGTCCCAGCAACCTCCGGCGTTATGGACGACGAATCTCCCTTTGTAGCAGATTTCGTCTTAGAGCGAGTACCTTGGAAAACTCCGGTGGTGGGCACCCGCTTAGACGACAGTCTTTTAGTTGAAGTGGTTGAAATCTTCGGGCTGGAAACATTTGTCTTCTTCCCCCTTCCATCAGAGGAGGCTTTTCGAGCAGAGTTGCAGGAGACGACGCGAAGTACCTCGTCTTCTGAAGATGGCTGCTACAGTCTTTGAAAGTGGGACTGCCGGTCTTCTCGTAGCGTCGCATTATTGCAGCAGCAATTGACGATGACTTGAGTGCAGTGACGTCCGTGGGAGGACTTTTTGCACCCCGATGCATCTTTTCTTTCCTTGCGTTTGTGGAGGATGGCCTCACGCAAGTCAGATTGGTCTGGATCGACCATGCTTGCTCCCGGGATTTTGGGAGACTTTTGGGGACTTCTCTGTCCGTTTGCCACTGGGGGCTGGACTCGAGTGGTTCTGTACAACTTCCCATCTGAGGCCCGCATAACGGTATGCGGGATGTTCAGACGATCAGAGACAGGATCAGCGGACCAAGCATGCCAAGCTCGTGCTACCCTAGACTTCTTCGCTCTAGTGTTTAAAGGCACATAGTAGGAAGAGTCTAGGTGATGCTGGAGAGAGTCAGACATTTCTTCTTGGGAGCATAAGAGATTAGGACCATAAGATAGGCGGTCGAAGACAGAGTCGCGCGGGGTCGGCGTCATGCTGCCGTCCTCAACAATCTTCATGCGGCTGGCAGACGTAGCCGCATAGGCTTTCTTCATGCGGCTGGGAGTCTCAGCCGCATGAGTTTTCTATATGCGGCTTGATGATCTGGCCGCATAGACTTTCTTCATACGGCTGGTAGATCCACCCGCCTGAGCCTCCTGCATGTGGTTGACAGAGTTGGCCACAGGAGTGCTCGACTTCTTTTTGGGGCACATAGAGTCGCTCTTTGTCCCTGCAAGTCCAGCATCATAGTGCTTTCCTCTGCCGGACTTGGGGACAGCAGAGTTCTCTACGGCTCGAAGTAGAGCCGTATGAGGGTCGCCTTCGCCGTCTTGGGTAGCAGAGAGTACCCCGTCCAGAGCTTGTGGAGGAGCAAATAATTTTGGCCTCCACTCGCAGTGAGCTTTCTTTGTGCGGGTTCGCTTCTGGATCGGGCCGGCGCTTCCTTCAGAGAGCATCTCTTCAAACGCCTGTTGGTTGAAACGGACGACCATCTTCTGTTGCGTGGAGCTAAGCTTGGCTGCATCCAACTGCGTCACCAACTCCTCAGCCGTGGAGAAGTTTGTCCCCAGCAGAGTCGCCATCGTGTTTGCCATGAAATATAAAAGAGCAGAACAATTATCGGAGGACTGGACTTTTACTTCACGTTACAAACTCGCTTGTACAAAGAAAGCCTAGGGACGAAAGCCTAGGTACAGCAGTCTAAGTACAATTGTTTATTTTAGATTCTGGGGGGTGACGATAGAGGCTCGGGAAAGCTACGGCAGCTCTGCCTTACTCCTTGGACGGTCGGTATGCAGCCTTGGCTCCAGAAGATTGCTTGGCATTGAAGAAATGCTCTCTTCGCTCTCTCTCTGCTTTTTCTCTCCAAGTATATGGTGCTCTCTCTGATCTCGAAAAGTCCTATCCTTTGCAAGGGAATGGCACCTTGCTATTTATAAAGATGGAATGCAATTATTAGGGTTTGCAATGATTGCCCCTTAGAGTGGCGGTGGCCTGTTGATTGATCAATCTGGGCCATTAATCTCGAGTATGATGAATCTGGGCCATTTAGTGTAGATTGCACCAAATCCTATCAGTAATTAATGCTGATTGGAATAAATCTCTGTGAAGATGATTTACTGATGTCTGGGAATCTGAATGAATAAATTTAATTTATTCTCCTGCCACGTGTCCCAGATTATTGGGATTTGACCCAATCTTTGATTGTAGCAAATCTGGGAAATTGATTGGCTTTATGACACGTGTCTGGGAGTCACTGAGCCGCATGAGGATTGAGCCGCATAAGGGATGAGCTGCATAAGGGTTGAGCCGCATACGCCTGGCCACGTGGCAGGGCTGCCTGGGGAGTGGCCTCTGAATCTCCGAACTGCATGATAATCTGAGGCGTATGGAGATGATCCTTGTGAGCCGCATAGGGCTGCATCTGCTTGAGTCGTATAGGGTTGTTTCGATCTGGACCGTATAGGACGATTTCAGCCTGAACCGCATGGGGAGTCTCCGCTCGAGCCGCATATGACTGTCCATGTGTCTAGGCTGCATGACGTTTTCTGGATCTTGGGAGGTTGTGCCAGAGATTTTCTTTGATTTCCTAGGACTCTGTCATTATGACAGAGTCATAATTGCCTCTTTGTGTCAGGCCTGTCGTTTCGTCAGAGTGGTCAGCCGTCCAAGCAATTAATGCAGTATAGTACGGAGGGGAGAACTGTTTGCAAGCCAGGTGTCTTCTCTTCTTAGCCGAATGGAGATCATAGAGCCGCATAGGTTCATTGAGCCGCATGGGTCCTCTGAGCCGCATGAACTTTCTAAACCGCATGGGGTTTCCTGGCCGCATGGCTTTTTCTTTATTATTTTCTACGCTTCTACAGTATTAGTCTATCTTGACTATAGGTTTACACTAGTACACTTTGTGTGTATTGAACAGGACCACTTGAGGTTGTTCTCTTTGTACTGACTACATAAAAGAACAAACACCTCTTTTATTATGGATGCTTGTGCTCTTAACCAGGATATAATAACGGACATGTATATGCAGTGTGCATTATTTTGACTCATAAAAGAGTGAGATTCATTATGGATCGACAACCTCTATGAATTGGGTAATAACATTGTATGTATGATGGGCTGTTGAATATAAATGGAATCCATGTCCCGATACATCGGGTTGATGATGTCCCCTTAAGGAGCTCATAAGGATTGTCATGTAAACCCTGCAGGTGGATTATATCCGACATGACAAATAAAGTTGAGCGGTACTACTTAAGGATAAAAGATGTCAAATTAATATAGTTGTCAGTAACTTAATTTGATCGACGGACATACGATATCTTAACATGGGGAGCCAAACGAGCCTATAATAAAAGGAGCCCACAAACATAATTTGGGATTAGGGAGGTAGTGCAACAAAAGCTCATTAGTGGACCGAGCTATTATTAATGGGCCTGAATTATGTGTTCGGGCTGAACACGGGATATCCAGATCCGTTAGGAGGCCTAACCCTAATTTCTCCTCATGGTCTCTGCCGTAGCCTATATATATCCTCTATTCTCTGGCCGCCATATTACCGATCAGAAATCTGAAACTTTCTCTAAATTCGTGATTCACGTAAGGAGAGAAAGAGAGGGCTGCCAAGGAGAAGAAAAGGTTGGGAGATCGTCGCCCGCACGACGTCCAACTCGAGGAAGGAATACGTGCAGAAGATCTTGGGGTCGTCCGCTCGAGATTGCCAAGAATTACTTGTCTCCTTTCCGTCGCAGGTATAATTCGTGAACCCTAGTTTCCGTCTATGAAGGGTTAGAACACGTATTAGATCTGTTTAACTTTCTATCGATCAATACGCACACCAAAGGAAGGGTCCTGGAAATCTTCAGTTCCATCAATTGGTATCAGAGCCACTTTGGATCTACGTATTGATTGATATGTCCATGTTGTCCAATAAAACCTGTACTGTTGAATAGTCAGTAGATGTAGTTCTAACTCGGTTTTGCAGGCATCTTAGATCCAACTATTATGGTCCAATACATGTTTTTGATTGTGTTGTTTAAACCACTGACATGTCATGGATGTTTTTGTTGCTGTGGATGTAATTAAAATCACGAGGGTTGATCGTGCTTATCATTTTAATTTTGCAATCTAGATTATGTATGAACTCCTTCGGGAGGCATAGGATTGATGTAATTTTAATTATTTTTGATCAATCGTGATGGCGGTGGTGGCTATTTCTGACGTCGGACAAGATGCTGGTTTTAAGCAGTCCAGAGGCAGACAGATAATTTTTGATGAAGAAATCGACAGCCAAAACCTTAAAAAAAACCCCGAATAGATCTGTGCAGCGCCAGGTTTTGGATTCGGATAGTTGAGGACGGAGCAGCAGAGATAACCACAATAGTTGGATATTTTCTCTTATTTTTATCATTTTGTTTTTTCTGATTATGCATGTTTATTATTGTGTGGTTTTTTTTTTGAAAAACCAAGCCTACATTAATAATGGACAACATGAACATAATATCAACTAGTAGAAAAACCCTCATTATTAAATAACTAAGTGGGAGAGGATATTTATTTACTTTAAATCCTATGGTGTCCATTACTGGTTTGTAGGTGATGTAATTATACTTGCGTGTTGGCTATAGTGCTTTCCTCCATATCGGATGAGTATAATTATGGATCACCAGTACAAACTTTCTTAGGGATAATTATAGAAAGTTACCTAGTATGTGTTCACTTCTCCATCTGAAGGAACTCATTACAAGGTAATGGACTTAGTATTAAGTAATGGTATACACTTAGATACAAATAATGGTATCCTCCACATCGGAGTCACTGCTATTATTTGTATGACCAGGGCAAGACCAGCATATTAATTTTATTTGTCATAAAGTTATGTTGACATGATAGTAAAATTAATAAGAAAAACCTACTTGAACAAGTTGAATTTGTATACGTCCACACTCTCGTGGCATGCTAAATTCATGGTGTTCAAGGTGTTAGTGAATTTCTTATTATTGTTTTGAGGGAATCAATATTTAGTTAATTCAAAAAGTTTTTTTGCCCTACATAATTTTATTTATGTGATTCTCAGGATTTCAAAAATGGGTTCTTTCAGTCCACTTATGGTGATTCTTAAAGAAAATAAACTTACTGGATCTAATTATATTGACTGGAAACGTAATTTGGATATTGTTCTGACTGCTGAGGAGTACAAATATGTACTTGTTGAGGAATGCCCACCTAAGTCTGATGCTAACTCTGATGAAGAGGTCAAAGAGGCTTATAAGAAGTGGAAAAAGGAAGATGAGATGGCACGGTGTTACATTCTGGCATCTATGTTAAATGAACTGCACAATCAGTACCAGGCCATGGCCACTGCTTATGACATGATGTATAACCTTAAGGAACTCTTCGGACATCAGAGTAGAGCAGCTAGGCAGTTTGCTATAAAATGTTTGATGAATACAAAAATGGCTGAGGGTACACCAGTATGGGATCATGTTCACTACAACAAAAAGACCTATTAATGACGCTCGACAAGGAGTTTTAATGACGGCTGATACATAAGCGTTATCAAGTTGAGAAACACTCTTTTTCTGTGACGGTTTGGGCTAATTCTGGGCTTTTTATAATGCTTATAAAACAAAACGTCATTAATATTTTAGAGCGGTGGCAAACTTGTAATTCTTTCACTGTATAAAAGCTAAGTGGGAGAGAGAAAATTCATTTCTCATCCATTTTCTAAGGGAGCAGCATCTCTCCTCCTAAAACCTCTTCTCCCTCAATTTTCCACTTTTTATTTTCCCTCCTTTTCGGTGTGACTCTAATTTCTCTCCCAAACTCCAGATCTACGCAAAGTGTCACGACCCGCACCCACTGTGAGGGTACGAGTACGTAACAGCGCCCAGCCTACGCCGCAGTGTCGGCGGTAGAACGCTGTTCTAAGTCTCTAACTAACCATCAACTCATGCAGTATATAATGTACTCATCATGATCAACTCCGAACGGAGGACAAGTATAAGATAAGGTGTATCTCAATCACAGTCTAAGCACGATAAGATAACACAGAATTGTAACTAAGAATTTGAAGACAAAAGTAAATACTGAAATAATAACAACATCTGAAATCTCAAATACATCTCAAGTCTCAATTCTATATAACAAGATCTAAATAAAAGTAAATGCAAGTCTAGTAGACTAAATCTCGATCACTCCTGAGTGTCGGGGCCATAGGTAGCTAAGCCATCTCCTCAGTAAAATGTAGGGCATGTGTCCTCAGGGCAATCATCTGTAAAATTTTCAACAGGTCCAGTCAGGACAGGAACGAGCACAATCTCATCTAGAAAACCCAAGTAAATGACAGAGAACTATAAAGCAGTTATAGGCAGTTGTATTGATGAAATGGCAGTTTATATTCAGGTGATGGTAAGAACGACAGATAAAGTGCAAGGAAAGTAAATACTAAACAAGAGAAGAATCATAGCAATGAAGTCTGTAAAAATAGAACTAGCTGAACCAGGGTAATATGATATAAAGTCCAGGCAACAATGTAGACCAGTGTAACTCCAATGTAAGTCCAATACAGGATGAATCTCATACAAGATGAATCCAACAAGGGACGATTCCAGTCATAGTGATCAATGATTTCAGGGTGAGTCCAGCCTATACTCTAGCAGTGTATTTTAAAATATCGAGATCGACATGTAAACGGCTATGGGTAATCCGGCACATCACACACCTGGCCGGGTATGAGATGGCTATCATTCCAGTAGATTCCAGTAGGGGTGATTCCAGTAATGGGGTATGTCTACATGTCTTACTCTAGTATTTCCCCTCCCAGCAAGTGAATCCAGAATTCTGACACAATGATTCAAGATGAGTCCAGCCAAGTACAATGATACCAGTAAATGATTTCGGGGTGATTCCAGTAAATGATTCCAGTAATAGAAGCCGGAAATGATGATACCAGTAATAGAGGCCAGAAAATAAATGTGTGTCGTATACATGAATCCAGAAATAACAGTACGTATTTGTAACAGAGAATCACATACAGATAACTAGAACTGAAATACAGTAATTGACAAATAAATGAGAGCACTATCAGAGAATGTACTCGCCTGCTACTCTGAAAAGAGTAGTGAAATATCAGATGTCTGCATCGGAGTCACAATGTCCTAAATAGAGCAGTACAGGTTATAATATGCTTAAAATAAGACAAATGAAGTTTGTGATGCAATCTACATGATTCTAAGTCAAATCTAGGTCAAAGTCAACTCTAAGTCAAACCTGGTCAACTGTCTAGGTCAAACCAGGTCAACACTGGGTCAACTAGGTCCATCCTAGTCCAGTCAAGTCTCACTAGGCCTAACCAAACCTAGGCTAGCAACACACACCAATTCAAGTCACACTAGTCTACAAAATCCAACACTCATGTGTATATATTCCTATGTACACAAAACTACACAAAGGACCCCCATAGGCTATGCTACCTAGACTATATGCCATACACCCATATAGGCAAAATACACATATTAACTACCATATATATATATACATATATCACATACATATATAACCTAGCCTAACATATATGGTACACAAATATATACTCAACTATATATAATACAACTCTAATGTATATCACAAGCCTATTATCTATTATATAATGAAGCTAAAAGTCTATATAACATATATCTCATATACAACACACCCTAGCATACCACTCAAATTCTTACATGGCACACTCACATACCTCACAATACCTTATAACCCATATACCTATACCTAACTATAGATAGGCACCCACACAGGGGCAACCCTATCCTCACTCAACTCTACACTTATCAACTCCCTCAACTCTCTCTAGACTCACACACACTCTCACAAGGCTATAGGTCAATCATGGCCGATTTGGGAGTGAGCAAGGACTGGTTTTGGACATCAAGGAGGACAGCCATATAGCTATATTAATAGGGGCAACATTGGACTGTTATATGGTCCTAATATGGACAGCCATGGGACTGTTATGGCTGGGTTTAGGGGCTGTTAAGGACGGGGTAATTTGCAGGTAGATAATGAAGTGCAGGAAGTAATGGTTTGCAGATAAGTGTGCTGTGAGGCATTGTACTGAACAAAAAAATATCACATTGTATAGGTGGTACATCAATACAGGAGTGCAATTTGGGAGCAGGTCAGGGTATCCTATCATACAAACTGAGTTTAATCTAAGCTCTGAACTAAGAGGGGAAAACATGGACTGAACAATCAATTCAAATCAAAACTCAAACCAAATCCCATATCCTATTGAACATGGGTCATGATATGTACTCTGAAATTAATCCCAGATTCTCAATCCTGAGTTCTCATCTCAGAATTAGATGACAGTTAAATAGTTCAAATAAACTCAATACCATGAACCCAGTTTCGAATGCCTACCACCCAAGACTAACCCTCTCTCTCAACTCTCATACACCTGAACATTCCAAAGTGGCCAATGTTGAGCCTTAGGCCAACTGCCAACCACTGCTATTGCCTAAGCCACTGCTTGAACATGCATTTGCAAGCTGCTGCAACTATGTTGCATTGAAATGCTGCTACTGCTGTACAATGCAAATCAAGGCAGGGCAAGCTAAGGCTAGGCATTGCCTACTGCCCTCCAACTCACAGCTCCCTCTATGATACCAATACCAAACATATACATGACATTATATGAACCCACACTCAATCCACAAAAAACTGAACATATATAGGAATAAACATGGAAATTAAGAATCAATACAGTTTGTGTCCCAGGTTTTAATATGGGTATTCTCAGAATTTCCAATAGTTCAAAAGTGTGCTTTCCAACTCAGTTCAGTTTTTGTGTGTGTGTGTGTTTTTGAGGAATGTGTCATGTGATTCTCAGGTTTTTCAGGTTTAAGTTCAATCAAATATCATTTAACCTACACATATCAATTTACACTTTCAAAACCCAACTTAACCCACATGACAGTTAAAATAAACAATCCCAAAATTATTTTTCCTTTTTTCGAACAAAACCAATCCAACTAACATACTACAAAACTCTGAAACTGTACCAAGTATCAGTCATATACATCCCATTGATACCAATCCATAAAATCCCAACATCTCAGTTCAAAATAGGAAACAGTGCTTGCAAGTGTGTACCTGTGTGTGTGTGCACAGGAATAGAACTAATCTCAGGAATTTTACCAATGACCGTTTCATAAACCATTCCAAGCCAAACTTCGAAAACCTAAACCTACAAACTCATCACTAGGCATGTAAATATGTCTCATATTAACAATTGAACATTAAGTACTTTAATTAACCAATTAATTAATTAACTATGTAAGAAACAGAACACAGAACATGTATCAGAGAATAGCAGTGTCGTGCGGCGAGGACCGTGCCTCGTGCTCACGACACAGAGGGACACGCATCTCGTGCTCGTGTCTGTGGGTTCGCCTATGATAGGGCTACACCCCAGACACAGCACGACGTGTCCTAGTTGCGTCACGCGTGAACACGAACCCCGTATCAGAGGGGATTCTCCACGCGTGCACAGCTAGTGCAAAACCCGTGCGGCCACGTTTTCGTGTCCAATACGACACTAAATTCTGTGAAACTTTAGGGGGGTCCTGACAGTGTCTGCTCCCACCCCCGTGCCAATTTGTACGTGTCCAAGTGGTGTGTGTAGTGAAAAAATAGTGGTTGGTAGCAGGGCACAGCACGGGGGTCTCGTGCTGCGTGTCCGTGTCCCTTTTGGACACGAAAATAGTGTCAAATCAAACTCAGTCTTCACGAAATATATTCCACACATCAGGAGCTTTCAAAATATATAATTTGTTTTGAAAATGGAGAACAAAAAGTTCATTGAGGCAATACGACACGTGTCCGATACGGACACCAAACGGACACGAATTTCATCCAAATTTCAGGGACACCTAGGGGACTCCTAGATCTAGCCCTACATGCAAAGAAAACCGAAATTTGAATCAATTTAAGGGGTTTTACCTATGTGTGCAAAAAGCTTGGAAAAGCCTCAAATGGAGGATTCTTCCTCTTAGTGCCACAAGCTCCAAATTGACCCAAGGCTGTGATTAAACTCAGAAATCAGAAAATAGGAGAGTGTTAGGTTCTAATGCAAGAAACTAGGATCAAAAAGGAATTAAAATGGATTTATGGGGATTTTTGCAAGAGGGACAATACCTTTCCTTCTCCAATGTTGAAATGAATGAAAGAAGGAGGCAAGCCCTAGAGAATAAGTGTTTATATAGGGTGGGGATCCCTATGGCTGGTTATTTAGGGTTTGGTTAGGGTTAGGGCTTCTAGTTATGGGCCATGGGCCAAGTCATGATCAAAATAAATCATTTAGCCATAAGTCATTTCATGAAACCATGAACCATGACTTAAATGCACTAAACCAAATCCCCTCATTCTAAAATTAGTTTCTAATGACTAAATGTAGGTTAACCTAAGTTAGACTAGGGTCACCATGGCTAGGGTTAGCTTCTAGGCTAGCTCACTAGGTCTCAACAAGTCAAGTCAACCAGAAATTCACCAATTCAACAATTCACCAAATAATTCAAATAAGTCAAAATGACCAAATACTCCTAGGCTAAAAATAATAATTAAATCATCCTAATGACGTGGTTAGGCTCTAGGTCATGCAGTCTCTCAGGTTTCACTAGCAGCACATCAAAATCACAAGTCATGACTTAGAACAGTTTTAAATAGTTTAAAAATTATTAAAAATTACCAAAAATCATAATGTGAAATAAATATCAATGAATAATAATTATAATTACAAAATTTCAAAAATACCCTCATCTGGAAAACTGGGTGTTACACAAAGGTTCGATTTTTCTTCCAATTTCTCTTCGGTTAGGGCTTATATTTTGTTTATACTTCGTCGATTTCTAGGGTTTCTGATGGATTTCTTCTTCGATTTCTAGGACTTATATTTTTTCTTCTTCGATTTCAATTTCGCTTCGCGATCGGGATCCTCGGGAAGAGCCGGCGCCGCCGGGTCACTCGTCGAAGAAATGCGTGTAAAACGAAGGGTAGCGGTTCGTCGGATCTCGGCGTGTTTCGGTCCGGTACTTCTCGGTCTGTTCGTGGCGGTGTCAGTTTTCTAGGGTTTCAGAGCTGGAGGGAGGAGGGTTCTACTGCGGCGACCTCTGGTGCGGTGTCATGGACACGGGGACGAAGCATCCCGACACGAAGGGTATCCTTTCTCTTCGATCATGATCATAATTATGGCTATTTGCGAGTTTTAATCGGTCGATCGGTCGTGATTTTTTTGTTTATTGCGTCGATTTTAATTTTGAATTAGACATTTTTTTATATCTATATTCAAGTTTTGGTGGGCTATGATGATTTTTTTATAAACAGCTTTATATGCAGTTCTGCTTCAGAGAAATCTTGATTGAGAAAGCTGATAAAACCACTGAGCCTTCTTTTTCTTTATTATAATCCGTTTGTTTATAATAATCAGACTTAAAAGTTGGATTTTTTTTGCTATTTCTAACAAATTAATTTGCCGATGATGAGATTTCTAAATTATTGAGGTGTAGGTTGGTTCAAGATCCTTAACAAGGAGAATCCACTTGAATCGCCAACGTTTAAGATCATTATAATGGACAGATTGATCTTGAGGCATAGTTTCACATCAGAATTATTTTCATGTTGTTGTATATTTTGTTTTGACATTTAAGTCTTCTATAAATTTTTTTTGGTATGCAAATACTATTTTCATCTAGAATTGATACATTGCTAGATACATTTAAACAATGTGACATCACTAGATACATTTGCAATTCGTTTTGGAAATTTAACGACATCTCTAAATTATTTTCATGTAGAATTAATGTGACGTCACTAGATACATTTGCACTTTTATGCCGATGACGACAAATCGAAGAAGGAGGTGTATGCAGAACCAAGACCCTGCTTGCAGGGAGAACCTACTTGGGTATGCTGCACTTTGCATGACATTTTTAGATACTTCTGAGGCTTGATAGATACTATCACTAATTATCGAGTTTTTTTTTTTTGCTCAGTGTGTTGCTATTGAGTTTTAGCTATTCTCCTATAAAATATAAGATTTGTGTGGAGACTGAAAAAACTCAGAGAGCAAGTGTTGTCTATCAGCTTCTTCTCTTGTTCCTGCGAGATTGGAGTTAAATAACAGCACAACATTTCTTATATTTCTTCTGTTCCTCTTGTGTTAATTAATCATACAGAACCTGTGGTAGCTCTGCAAATTAAAACAATCTAATCCTACTTCTTGTCTATCCTCTTAAGGTTAAGGTACTGTTTGAAGAAAACAGATTGTTGGACGAGGAGAATAAGAGGTTGGTGAAGCATTTAAGCAAAGAAAGACGTCGGCAATCTGAAAGCAAGACATCTTCTAGCAAATCCTCTGCTAAAGTAAGACATCTTGAAAATCTTGTCTTAGTTTCATCTGAAGTCTGAACCATTGTATACTGTCTATAATGCTTTTTTCAAGATTCTTTGGGATGATTCTGGCTCTCAGTAAGTTGATTTTTAAGTCAGGTTCACACTTACGAAGGCTACATCCCCCTTGTGGTGTTGGACATTCACATTATAAGATACTTTGAATAGTCGGTGTTGTTTCATACACAGAGAGGTTACTGAACATGCTCTGCTTTTGTAACCTCTTTGTGTGAGTATACTCAAGTAATATGAAATTGCACAAGAGCCTTGAATTTCATTATGAGAGAGAGAGAGATACCTCATAAGCAATCCAAAATTACTGTCTCCCTCTTTGTATTGCTTGTATAACAAAGAGGTAATAATTATATTTAAAGCGGCATACAATGTTTCCATTAAATGTTTTCTTTTGATTGTCTGGATAACAAAGAAATATGAGCCCCTTTTACTCGATGGAGAATGAAGAATGCATGTATTGGTTTGTAAGAATAGGATATCTTTCACACTTTCCAATATCATTTAACCATTAGTTCCATCAAACTTGTACTTGTTCGCATTATGAAGCTGCACATGTCATACCCCATATACATGTGAACTTACTGATTCGCCAAGGCTGTGTATTATTGATACATTAAATACTCTTTCATAACTGTTTTTCCTATTTATACTTGTTATTATAATTAGGACACAACTTTATTTTGATATCGAAATTGCCAGTCTTATGATTTATGTTGGGGAGTTGGAAGGTTCTTGAAACCAACATCACTGATAGCAAGTGAGGTGATAATGTCTACTGCTAGTAGGAACAAAAATTGGAGGTCCCGAAAGACACTGGGCAAGCTCCAATTGTGGGGCCAGCTTGTATTTATAGTAAATCCACAAATTCTTATGTAAAGCCATTTATTAACAGCTTATGTCTAGTTCAACATTTGTGCTTAGCTTGCTCTTGACATGCTCACTGTCCATTCATCCAAGTTGGTCCTCCAAACAATTTCCAGTACAGAAGCAAAGCTATGGTTGTGAATCATATCACATTAATATATTCATATATGTTGTTTTACTCCTTTCTTTTGATATTTCATGATTAGATTTGATTTTTAGGCCTAACAATTATATGGACTGATTTGGTTGTCTTCTCTTTTTCTCAGGATTTCACTGGTGTTCCGGCTATCGTTGATCTTTCATGATTATTGGTTATGTGGCCAAGTTTTGATGTGGACAATTTTGGTAGTTGTAAATATATATATGTATTTGGATATTCTATTGAGAATGTAATGAAGATGTTGATATGTACTCTATTTTGAGAAATGTAATAAAGATTGTGATATATAATGCTAAGTTTTTGGAATGTAATATATACTGTGCAGTATAGAGCATTATAAATATGCTAATTTGAATAGTATAAAGTGTTATAAATGTGCTGCATTGAGCCTATATTATCTATTCATGACGTTTTAAAATTGTTCTGAATTGTGCACTATATATTAACTATTCATAACGCTTTTATAGAAACTATTCATGACGGTTATTTTATGACGCTTTTAAAAAACATTTATAACACCCGTTTTCATAACGGTTGCTTTGAAAAAAAAGCGTCATGGTTTGTCATTAATGACGCTTTTTAGCCGTCATTAAAAGGGTTTTTTGTTGTAGTGGTTCTCAAGATGATGGGTCATCTGAATGAGATGGAGATCCTTGGAGCTGAAATCGATGGGAAATCCCAGGTCGATATCATTCTCGGGACTCTGCCTAAAAGTTTTGATAATTTTTGCCTTAATTACAACATGAACAAAAGGTTGTATAGTTTGGCAGAACTTGCAAAAGAGCTACAGGATGCTGAATCTCTCTTTAGGCAGAGTGGTCATGTTTTTGTTTCTGAAAAGGCTTCTACTTCTAAGCCAAAAGGAGGTAAGAAGAAGAATAACATTCAGAAACAAGCAAACTCAGCAAAGAGGCATGGGACCTCAAGGCGCGGTAAAAAAGCCGAAAGGCAAATATTTCAAGTACAAAGGGTCAGGACATTGGAAGACTGATTGTCCACTTCTCAAACAAGGGAACAAAGAAGGTATATCTCATTTACTAGTAGTTGAAACATGTTTAGTGGTATTATCTACCAGCACCTGGTGTGTAGATACAAGAGCCACTAATCATGTCTGCAATACATTACAGGGGTTCCAGGAAACCAGACGGCTCAGTGATGGAGAGATATGCTTGTTCATGGGTGATGCTACAAAAGTATCGGTCGTTGCATTAGGAGATGTTACTTTATCTTTTGGTAGAAATAAGTCTTTGACATTGAGAGATTGTCTTTATGCACCTTCACTTAGAAGGAATTTAGTTTCTGTTTCTATGTTAGTTAAGGATTGATATTTAGTTTATTTTAATGACAATATTGTTATTAGAAAGAATAAAAATTTTATCTGTTCTGGTGCATTGGTTGATAATTTGTATATCATTAATCCTATTTTGCCGACAATGCAACTTGTGGAAATGAATAATATGTCATCTAACTTAAATAAGAGAAAAGAACCTTCTTGTATGTACCAAACATATCTTTGGCACTTGCGATTGGAGCATATTAACCTAAGAAGGATTCAAAGACTGGTTGAAGATGGACCTTTGAGTTCATTGGAAGTGGAGGCACTACCAGTCTGTGAATCCTGCTTGGAAGGTAAAATGGCCAAAAGGCCTTTTACCGCAAAGGGGTATAGGGCCAAAGATGTGTTGGAATTGGTTCATTCTGATTTGTGTGGACCCATGACTATCCAAGCTAGAGGTCGCTTTGAATATTTTGTCACATTTATTGACGATTATTCAAGGTATGGATATATTTATTTGATGCACCGTAAGTCTGAGTGCTTTGAGAAATTCAAAGAGTACAAGGCTGAAACGGAGAAACGTCATAGAAAATGTATCAAGTCGTTACGATCAGATCGTGGTGGCGAGTACCTTTTTGGAGAGTTTAGGGATTATTTATCAGAGGCTGGGATTGCATCCCAATTGACTACACCTGGAACGCCCCAGCAGAATGGTGTAGCCGAAAGAAGGAATAGAACTCTTATGGAGATGGTTAGATCAATGATGAGTTATTCAGATTTGCTAGATTCGTTTTGGGGATATGCCTTAGAGACTGCAGCTTATATTTTGAACTTGGTTCCTTCTAAGTCAGTACCTCTTACTCCCACAGAGCTGTGGATTGGGCGTAAGCCTAGTCTGAAACATGTTCGCATTTGGGGTAGTCCAGCACATGTGCTGAATGGGAAAACAGATAAGTTGGAATCTCGTACAGAAGTACGCTTGCTTGTAGGCTATCCAAGAGGAACGAAAGGAGGTTTATTTTATAGTCCTAAGGATCAGAAGGTCATTGTTAGCACCAATGCCCGATTCTTAGAGGAAGACTATGTGATGAACCATAAACCCACAAGTAGAGTTGTTCTAGAAGAACTTAGACGTGAGACACCAAGTACTTCAGTACCAACAGTACAAGAGGATGAACCACAAATAACTGCACAACGTGTCACAAATGTTACACCACAACCGATAGTGCCTCGTCGTAGTGGGAGGGTTGTGATACAACCTGATAGATATATGTTCTTGGGAGAGTCGTCAGACTTCGTCCCTGAGGAACAAGATTATGATCCCTGTACCTACAATGAAGCACTCCAAGATAAAGATGCAGAGACTTGGCAAAAAGCAATGATATCTGAAATAGAATCTATGGATTCTAATCAGGTCTGGGAGCTTTTAGAACCACCCGTTGGTGTAAAAGCCATTGGATGCAAGTGGGTCTATAAGAGAAAAAGAGGATCAGACGGTAATGTTGAAACCTTTAAAGCTCGGCTTGTAGCAAAAGGTTTTACTCAAAGAGAGGGTATCGATTATGAGAAAACCTTTTCTCCTGTAGCCATGCTTAAGTCTATCCGGATTCTTTTATCTATTGCAGCTCATCTCGATTATGAGATTTGGCAAATGGATGCCAAGACAGCTTTCCTTAATGGAAGTCTTGAGGAAGACATCTATATGAAGCAACCAGACGGGTTCATTGAAAAGGGCCTGGAGCATCTTGTTTGTAAGCTCAAGAAGTCCATTTATGGACTTAAGCAAGCTTCCAGATCTTGGAACATATGTTTTGATCAGGTGATAAAATCCTATGGATTTGATCAATGTCAGGATGAATCATGTGTATACAGAAAGTGTGACAAAAATGTGGTGGTGTTCCTAGTACTTTATGTGGATGACATCTTGCTCATTGGAAACAATGTGAAGGTGTTATCTGATGTAAGGGTATGGTTATCCAAACAGTTTGATATGAAGGACTTGGGAGAAGTAGGTCACATCCCTGGGATCAAAGTTCTACGAGATCGCAAGAAAATGATGTTGGGCTTATCCCAAGCTTCCTATATCGATACTGTACTAACTCGTTTTAGTATGCAAAATTCTAAGAAAGGTTTCTTACCTTTTAAACATGGAATTGCTCTATCAAAGGAACAGTGTCCGAGGACACCTAAAGAGATAGAGAACATGAAGACAGTTCCTTATACTTTAACAGTAGGAAGCTTAATATATGCAATGCTATGTACGAGACCAGACATCTGCTTTGCCGTAGGCATGGTCAGCAGATATCAGTCTAACCCAGGACAAGAGCACTGGACTGCCGTAAAGCATATTTTGAAGTACCTGAAAAGGACTAAAGAGTATATGCTAGTTTACCAGGCAGATAGTTTAGTTCCCTTGGGGTATACAGACTCAGATTTTCAGTCAGATAGGGATTCCAGGAAATCTACCTCAGGTTATGTGTTTACTTTGGGAGGTGGAGCCATTGTGTGGAGGAGTATCAAGCAAAAATGTATTGCTGATTCCACTATGGAAGCCGAGTATGTGGCAGCCTCTGAGGCAGCCAAAGAAGCGGTTTGGCTCAGAAACTTTCTGTTGGACTTGGATGTGGTACCTAGTTTGCCTAAGTCTATTACACTTTATTGTGATAATAGTGGTGCAGTTGCAAACTCGAAGGAACCATGAGCCCATAAGACTGGCAAACACATTGGGCGCAAGTACCACCTGATACGAGATTTTGTAAAGAAAAAAAAAGTTGCTGTGATCAAGATTGCATCAGCCGACAACCTAGCTGATCCATTTACAAAGAGCTTACCAGCTAAGGCTTTTGATAGTCATGTTGAGGGAATGGGAGTCAGATGTGTAGCAGCATGGCTTTAAGTATAAGTGGAAGATTTGTAACAGTATACTGAAAAACAATGCTTTGAGTATAAGTGGAAGATTGTTAGGGTTATATACTAAAGCATTACTTTTTTAGTAACCTTATTTCCTTAAAATTTTGAATGAGAATCATATGGGCAAATATTTGCATATTGTATTTGTTGCAAGTGTTAATGCAAATGTCTGATATTCTATATTGTAGATAATATGGTGTGTGGTGTCACACAGAAGATCATATTATTAGTTCCCTATGGAGTATAAAAATAGTTCACAACCTAGATGGACTTGGACAATCTATTGGAAAGGTTGTAGTGTAATCTGGTATTAGTCTATCTTGACTATAGGTTTACACTAGTACACTTTGTGTGTATTGAACAGGACCACTTGAGGTTGTTCTCTTTGTACTGACTACATAAGAGAACAAACACCTCTGTTATTATGGATGCTTGTGCTCTTAACCCGGATATAATAACGGACATGTATATGCAGTGTGTATTATTTTGACTCATAAAAGAGTGAGCTTCATTATGGATCGACAACCTCTATGAATTGGGTAATAACATTATATGTATGATGGGCTGTTGATTATAAATGGAATCCATGTCCCGATACATCGGGTTGATGATGTCCCCTTAAGGAGCTCATAAGGATTGTCATGTAAATCCTGCAGGTGGATTATATCCGACATGATAAATAAAGTTGAGCGGTACTACTTAAGGATAAAAGATGTCGAATTAATATAGTTGTCAGTAACTTAATTTGATCGACGGACATACGATATCTTAACATGGGGAGCCAAACGAGCATATAATAAAAGGAGCCCACAAACATAATTTGGGATTAGGGAGGTAGTACACCAATAGCTCATTAGTGGACTGAACTATTGTTAATGGGCCTGGATTGTGTGTTCGGGCTGAACACGGGATATCCAGATCCGTTAGGAGGCCTAACCCTAATTTCTCCTCATGGTCCCTGCCGTAGCCTATATATATCCTCTATTCTCTGGCCGCCATATTATCGATCAGAAATTTGAAACTTTCTCTAAATTCATGATTCACGTAGGAAGAGAAAGAAAGGGCTGCCAAGGAGAAGAAAAGGTTGGGAGATCGTCGTCCACACGACGTCCAACTCGAGGAAGGATTACGTACAGAAGATCTTGGGGTCGTCCGCTCGAGATTGCCAGGAATTACTTGTCTCCTTTCCGTCGCAGGTATAATTCGTGAACCCTAGTTTCCGCCTATGAAGGGTTAGAACACGTATTAGATCTTTTTAACTTTCTATCGATCAATACGCACACCAAAGGAAGGGTCCTGAAAATCCCCAGTTCCATCAGCTTAGATAAGACTAGACTGGACTCCATTCATCATTTACGGCCAAACAATGAGTACGACTTGATACTTTAACTAACTAGGATTATTATAAGCCTAGTTACTAGCAAGATACAATAAGATGTTCCAACAGCCACAAGTCCTGCAGTCTTAATCCAGGTTATCTGGTCACAAGTTGAGAGAGTTGGGTTAGGTGACTTAGAGGTGCAACACATGACAATGTGCTAGAAATGTGCCCTACTCGACGGCAGGCGACAAGTCCAATTAAAGTGCCCAGATAACGAGACTGCCTGTAGCTGGGAAATCTCTTCATGAACTATATTATCAATCTAGTCATTATCCTAGTCAGATTCAATATGAATCCCTGACCGTGGTAACCAGAAATTCATGTCCTAGACATGATGCAAGACGAGACATGTAGCTTATACAAGCACAAACACTATGGTGTCAAGAAAAGAGTTACTTAGCAAGTCAAGATAGCCGTCACAACAACATATCGAGATTATCATGTAGGTTTACTTTGTCAAGAGTGCACCACGATGGGTCACTATCGAGAATTATCATGAATGAGAGAAACTTGCAAAAAATAACTAGTAACATATTCTTGAAGCCAAGGAAAAGATCTACAACTTTCATGTTGGGAGTTGGGGGAAATTAAGACATAAAATAGCCAAAACAGGCACTATGCGGCCTATTCTACGGCATGCGGCCTATGCGGCCCATTCGCGACATCCATGCGGCTCAACTGTGACATGAGGCTTATGCGGCCCATTCGCGACATCTATGCGGCTCAACTGCGACATAAGGCTTATGCGGCCCATTCGCGACATTTATGCGGCTCAACTGCGACATGAGGCTCATGCGGCCCATTCGCGACATCTATACGGCTCAACTGCGACATGAGGCTTATGCGGCCCATTCGTGACATCTATGCGGCTCAACTGCGACATGAGGCGCATGCGGCCCATTCGCGACATCTATCTGGCTCAACTGCGATATGAGGCTTATGCGGTCCATTCGCGACATCTTATGCGGCTCAACTGTGACATGAGGCTCATGCGGCCCTTTCGCGACATCTATGCGGCTCAACTGCGACATGAGGATTATGCGGCCATTTGCGACGCCTTATGCGGCTCAACTGCGACATGAGGCTCATACGGCCCATTCGCGACATCTATGCGGCTCCACTGCGACATGAGGCTTATGTGGCCCATTCGCGAAATCTTATGTGGCTTAACTGCGACATGAGGCTTATGCGGCCCATTCACGGCATCTATACGGCTCAACTGCGACATGAGGCTTATGCAGCCCATTCGCGACATCTTATGCGGCTTAACTGTGACTTGAGGCTCATGCGGCCCATTCGCGACATCTATGCGGCTCAACTGCGACATGAGGCTTATGCGGCCCATTCGCAATATCTTATGTGGCTCAACTGTGACATGAGGCTCATGCGGTCCATTCGTGACATCTATGCGGCTCAACTGCGACATGTTGCCAGATGAACATAAAAGATGACCAAATAATCATTTGGCCATAACTTCCTCAAAACAAGTCAAAATCTAACTTTTCAAATGTCTATTTTGGATAAAATTGAATTCTCTACAACATAGAGCAATCAAAACTTGAAAATAATAGAGTTTAATAGATCAAAACCTAAAAAAACTGAAAATAGTACAAACTTAAATCTACATGAATCCATCCACCAAAATGAAAAATGTCAAGTTCTAAAGTGGCTTAAAATCAAGTAAGGAAGAGAATGGAACAATAAAACTTGAAATCTCTCATAAAGCAAGTTGTACTTGCCTAGGACTTGGTAGGTGGGAGGAGTAAATGAAGAAGATGAAGAAATTAAATGAAGAAGTGAATGAAAAGAGAGAGAAGGAGTTGGGTTATATATCAACCCTCTCCATCTCAAACCAAGCCAAGCCAAACCAAGCCAAACCAAGTCAAATTGAACTGAACCGATCAAATAAACCAAGTCAAGATTAAATCAAGACTAGGCTAAGTAAAAGAAGCCTAACTATGGTCCACCTGATAAATGCCAGAAATCTCGTATACGTATACGAAAATACGTATAACGGGAAACGGGAGTGACAGAGGAGCATGGGGGTGGGGCGGCTGGGGAAGGGGAACAGGGGGAGGGGAGGGTTAGGGTTCGGGTTAGGGTTAGGGGTGGTGTAAGAGGGGAGGGGGAGCCTTGGTCAGGGGCACCGATAGTGCCGAAAAATCTAATAATTTAGTAATAGTTATTTGTTTTCCAATACCGAAAAATGTGATACTCCGATTCGAACCACCGATTGTGCCGATGTTTGTAACAAGTAGTTTTGTTGGTTGGTTAATTGGTAACATGGTGATCGGGACATATAGTCCCTGTAGCCATTCGACTGGCGAGACAGAAACTATGGTACGACATGGTGATCAGGACATAGTCCTTGCAGCCATTCGACTAGCAAGGCAGAAACTATGTAGCTGTAGATAAAGTTGACTGTCCTCCGACCTTCATCCCTCGGCAATGATGATATGACAACCTATCACTATATCTTATATAGTAGTAGATGATGTCTTAGTATTACATTATGTGAGTTTATCTTGATTCTGTTACATTCTTCAGATACTAGATACGATAAAAACATATACTACACCATATGTACAGAACATAGATGATTCATACTAATGTTTGCTAGAAAGAATTTTGGGTTGTGTTCTGAGCCATCCGTTCTCACACTTGGCAAAAAAATTAAATTTTTTGTATTTTATCTACTTTCGAAAACGTACTCAAACGAGATGATGGTTCCTTTAGTTAGCTTGCTTATGTTATAATTATATTATTTGTGAATATCGATCTTACCAGATGTCACCCATGACCCGATGAGCGGTACGTCGTTTGAGGGAAACAGTGAATGCTGAGGTGGCTCCTCCTACTGTTAATGAGGAAGTGGCACTGGTAGCTAGTGAGACCAGGAGTTCTATTCATCCAGCACCGGTAGCTAGTGAGACCGGGAGTTCTATTCATGCAGCACTTGCAATGGACTATATCTCTCCTGCCGCCGTCGATCCCACTTATTCGAGGTAGTTGCGTGATCTTATCACTGAGCGTTTGCGTGAGCTGTGTGGTTCTTATTAGCTATTAGTACTTATTTATATTGGACTATTTGTATTGGTTTGTTTTTGTATTAGACAATTTATATTGGACTACATATATGAATTAGTACTGTGTCAATCTCTGGATTGTATTGGACTACGATATGGTGATCAGGACATAGTCTCTGCAGCCATTCGACTGGCAAGGCAAAAAATATGTAGCCGTAGATGAAGTTGACTGTCCTCCGACTCTCATCCCTCGGCAATGATGATACGACAACCTATCACTATATCTTATATAGTAGTAGATTATGTTTTAGTATTACATTATGTGAGTTCAACTTGATTCTTTTACATTCTTCAGATACTAGATACTAGATTCGACAAGAACATATACTACGCCATATGTACAAACATAGATGATTCACACTAATGTATGCTAGAATGAATTTTGGATTGTGTTTTGAGCCATCCGTTCTCACACTTTAAACACATATGAATTAGTACTGTGTGTCAATCTTTATTTTTGTATTTTCGACGAACCCAAGGATTGGATTCTGTATTTTGTATTTTGGATTCTGTATTTTGGCTCCAGCTTCAGCTCCATTTGCATTAATCTACGGTACGATATGGTGATCAGGACATAGTCCCTGCAGCCATTCGACTAGCGAGGCAGAAACTATGTAGCCGTAGATAAAGTTGGCTGTCCTTCGACCCTCATCCCTCGGTAATGATGATATGACAACCTATCACTATATCTTATATAGTAGTAGATGATGTCTTATTATTACATTATGTGAGTTCATCTTGATTCTATTACATTATTCAGATATTAGATATGATAAGAACATATACTACACCATATGTACAGAAGATAGATGAATCACAATAATGTATGCTAGAATAAATTTTGGGTTGTGTTCTGAGCCATCCGTTCTTACACTTGGCAAAAAATCAAATTTTATGTATTTTATCTAGTTTCAAAAATGTACTCAAACGAGATGGCACCTAAGACCCGAGGATCTCGCTTGAGGGAGGCACAAATGGCTGTGAAAGAGAAGGTAGCTCTAGCTCCATAAGGCAGTTCCACCGAGAGAGCTGCTCCAGAAGTAATTCCTAAAGCCGAGGGAGCTGTGAAGGAGGAGGTGGCATCACAGGGCAGTTCCACCGGGAGTTCCAGTCATCCATCTCCTCTGGATATTGATCTGGCTGTCGCGGATCCTACTTATACGTGCTGGCTGAGGGAGTTCTATCTGCCCCAGCATAGACGACAGTAGATACATATATTGACTAGATTTGTTTTGATGGATATATCTCATCTGGATATTGTGATGTATATTTATTTTGATGGATATATCTCCTTTTGGATATTGTAATGGATATTTGTTTTCTTGTGTGTGAAGTATATTGGTATAGCTTGCTATGTGATGCATATTGTGATATATATTTGTTTGTGTGATGTGTGATGCATATTGTGATGTTCCGAGAGGCTTGAGGAGACGACCAATTATTTTTGGTCTATTCTGGATTGTATGTGGCTGAAAGAGTCAAATAAGAAGAAGAAAAGTAAGGAGGAACAGATGAGTCCTGAGCATGGATGGAAGAGAACTAGAAAGCACTGAACCTTCCTATTGTGAGAACTATGAAGAGTAAGAAAGGAGAGGGAGGTCTTTGATTTTTGCGTTTATCATCATTGGAGGGAGCAGTACTGGAAAAGTTGTAACGTTGGTAGCATGAGAGAGTAAAAATCTGTATCACAAGACTAACAGAATTACTATGTAATCATGTACTCACCAATAACCGGATGAAACTGGAGTCGTTGGGCCTATCGTGCAGTAATTGGTGGATCCGCTGGTATAGGCCGGATGTACTTAGTATCTAGTGTATCATATTAGTATCGGTCTATCGGTTTGGTATAGGACATATCAGATTGGTATTGGCCTTAACAAATTGGTATCGTCATATCCGATATGTACATGTATCGGCCGTATAGCTAGGATTCATATTAGCCTTATCGATTTGGTATCAGTCATATCCGATAGGTATCGGCCGTGTTGGATTAGTATAGACCATTTTGGATTAGTATCGTGAAAGGTTTAGTAACAACTGTACTTAGATTTCTCTTTTCTCGAGCTATAATACCATTGCAAGAGAGTCACCAGATCGTGATTGGCCAGTTACAGTAACATACATGCTTCCTTTTCCATCAGGAAAAGCGAGATTGAAAAGGAAGTATGTATATTCTGTAACTGGCCAGCTATGCTCTCGTGACTCTCTTGCAATGGTAATCTAGCTCTAGAAGAGAGAAATCCAAGTACAGTTGTTACTAAACCTTCCACGATACTAACCCGAAATGGTCTATACTAATCCAACACGGCCGATACCTATCGGATATGACCAATACCAAATCGATAAGGCCAATACGAATCCTAGCTATACGGCCGATACATATCGGATAGGACGATACCAATTCGCTAAGACCAATACCAACCGATATGGCCCATATCAAAACGATAGATCGATACAAATCCGATACAGTCAATACTTATAAGTACCTACGGTCCAGGAGGTTGATCCGCTAGGACATCCATGTACGATCAACGAAGTAACGATCTATTTCAATTTGGATGTAAAAATCTGTATCGTAAGACAAACTAAACATAATCAGTTCTATTTCACATGCTTAATTGCCAAGTATGGGAACGAATGGCTCAAAACACAACCCAAAATTCATTCTAGCATACATTAGTGTGAATCATCTATGTTCTGTACATATGGTGTAGTATATGTTCTTATCGTATCGAGTATCTGAAGAATGTAACAGAATCAAGATAAACTCACATAATGTAATACTAAGACATCATCTACTACTATATAAGATATAGTGATAGGTTGTCATTTTATCATTGCCGAGGGATGAGGGTCGAAGGACAGTCAACTTTATCTACGGCTACATAGTTTCTGCCTCGCCAGTCGAATGGCTGCAGGGACTATGTCCTGATCACCATGTCGTAGTCCAATACAATCCAGAGATTGACACAGTACTAATTCATATATATAGTCCAATACAAATAGTCTAATACAAAAACAACCCAATACAAATAGTCCAATACAAATAAGTGTGAGAACGGATGGCTCAGAAATAATATAATTGTAACATAAGCAAGGTAACTAAAGGAACCATCATGTCGTTTGAGTACATTTTCGAAAGCAGATAAAAGACAGAATATTCGATTTTTTGCCAAGTGTGAGAACGGATGGCTCAGAACACAAACCAAAATTCATTCTAGCGTACATTAGAGTGAATCATCTATGTTCTATATATATGGTGTAGTATATGTTCTTATCGTATCTAGTATCTGAAAAATATAACAGAATCAAGATGAACTCACATAATGTAATACTAAGACATCATCTACTACTATATAAGATATAGTGATAGGTTGTCATATCATCATTGCCGAGGAATGATGGTCGGAGGACAGTCAACTTTATCTACGGCTATATAGTTTCTGCCTCGCCAGTCGAATGGCTGTAGGGACTATGTCGGAGGACAGTCAACTTTTTTAATTGTTATTTGATTTTCGATACCAAAAAATTTGATACTCCGATCCGAAACCACCGATATTACCGAAACCCCTGATCCGATACTCATAGGAATGGTCCGATACCGATTCCTATACCCCCTCCCCCGATCCGATACTCATAGGATTGGTCCGATCTAAAACCACCTATACCCCCTCCCCCGATCCGAAACCACCGATAGTCATATGAATGGTCCGATCTGTATTGGTATCGACCAATACTTTAATAAATTATTAATATTAATAATTTATTAATGCCTATTTGTTTTTTGATACCAAAAATCCGATATTCCGATCCGAAACCACCGATATTACCGATACCCCCGATGTCGATACTCATAGGGATAGTCCGATACCGATACTGGGACATGCCAAACTGTATCAGTATCGGACAGTATCGGATCGGTATCGATCATTATCGGGTATCGGTCAGTATCAGAGCGGGACATGCCAAACAATACCTGTATCGGTCAGTATCAGTCCGATACCAATTCCGATACTCATAGGATTGGTCCGATCCGAAACCGCCTATACCCCCGCCCCCGATCCGATACTCCGATTCAAAACCACCGATACTCATAGGAATGGTCCGATCCGAAACCACCGATACCCCGCGTGCCCTAACCCGCCGGACAGCAAACCCCCCGCACCCTCCCATACCACCCGACAGGAAACCCCCACCCCACCCCCTCCCCTCCCGATAGCAAACACCCACCCCCTCCCCCTCACCCCACGACAACAAACCCTAAACCCTACCCCTGCCCCCTGCCCCGCATCTAACACCATCCACTCCCCGTCCCCCTCCCTCCCCCCATCACCGTCGGCCTCCGCGACAGCCGGCCCACCCCCCACCCGAAACCCTACCCTTGTCCCGAAACCCGACATGCCCCCCGCCCTCAACAACCTCCCCCCCGCCCCCACTCCCTCCCCCCACCCCGTCGGCCCCAGCGACAGCCGACCCCCCCACCTACCCGAAACCCAATATGTTATGCTAAACAGAGAGAGAGAGAGAGAGAGAGGGAGAGAGAGAGAGAAAAAGAGCATACCTGAGAGAGAGATATCCCGTCGGAGAGAGCTTCGCCGGTGAATGTGACCCGTTGGAGAGAGCTCGCTGGAGAGAGAGAGAGAGTCTTTTTGGGGGGAATAAAAAATTCCCTCCGTCGGTCCAATTTAAGTTAGGTTACAGTATTTAGTGACGGAATATCGACGGATATATTTGTTGGTAGGTAGTCGCTAAATACCCACTAGATTACCGACGGAACATCCGTCGCTAGATAGACGCTAATTTAGCGCACCATTTTTTTAAATTTTGCTGCCACAATGTGTGACATATTAGCGACGGACATGAATCCGTCGCTAAAGTTTATCAAATGAGCGACGAATGTGCGACTGATTTTGACGCAAAAAAACTAAAAAAAATTAGCCATTGCTTTCTGACGGTAGCCCGTCACAAGTTAGTCACGAGACCGTCGCTATGGCCGACGGATACGATCCGTCGCTAATCGTCCGTCGCCAGATTACTGTATTTTAGTAGTGGATGATATCCGATCGTGCTATCCACACCTGTTTGACTCATAAGGTATAATGTCTTTCTTATGCCTTATGCTTTAATTTCTTGTTTGCATGAATGATTGCTTAGTATAACTTGCATGTGATTAGTATAACTTGCTCGACATCTCTAGCCTCTTAATTAAATTTCGAGGACATAATTCTTTTAAGGTGGGTAGAGTTGTCACCCTCAGATTTTCGTTATACGTATTTTGGTATACATATACGTATCTCGGACCCGTACTTCGACTTGTCTTGACAGGCTAACCTTGGGTTCTTGCATTGGCATCGTTTAATTAGCATTTCATGATTCGTGTGGTCTATTTTGGCTTTGGCATGCATCGGGTTCGGTCGGGTTCGCCTTGGTTTGGCTCGGTTTGGGTTAGTATGCAAACCCCTACCTACCACCATCCATCATTTATTAATCCAACAACCCTTCTCTCTCCTCATTCATTTTCTCATTAACTCCTTCTTCTTCCTCATAACTCTCTCTCCACCTACCAAGAGAGGCTTAGTCAAGTACAACTTGCTTCATGAAGAACTCCTTTTTTGTTGTTCCATTGTCTTCCTCACGAGATTCTAAGACACTTTAGTACTTAGCAATTTCAATTTCCATAGTTTATTTCTTGTAGAGCTAAGTTTGTTGCATTTCGGATTTCTTGGGTTTGATCTATCAAACTTCATTATTTGCAAATTTAGAGTTTCATGTAGTAGGAATTTTGATCCTATGTAATTTGGCTTTTGAATGGTTGGATCAAGTCTTGGCCGAGATGGGGTTTCTGGAGTTCTTGAGTCCCATGGCTACTTGTCTCGCCTTTAGGGAGAAGACGAGCCCTTTTATGCCTACGTTCTTACGTCCCAGCATAGTAATTTTCCTTTACGCACACGTTCTTACGTGCCGGCATAGTGTTTCCCCTTTTACGCACACGTTCTCACGTGCCCGCGTAATCTGTTCTACGCGGAGTTTATTCGAACTCTACGCGTAGGGTCTCGCTCGCGTGCAGCCCCGCTCGTGTAGAGCTTCGCTCGCGTGCAGCCCCGTTCGCGTAGAGTCTCGCTTGCGTGTACTCTCGCTCGCGTAGACTCTCTCGCTCGAGTAGAACCTCGCTCGCGTACAGCCTTTCGCTCGCGTAGAGCTATCTTTCCTTGGTCTTGCCCCGTGTAAAGCTATTTTTATGCTTGGGGCCCCTTGTCCTAGCGTAGTTTCGCTAGCATATAGACTTGGAACCCCTTGGCGTACCCCGCTTGTCCTTTATGTTCTTGCACCTTTTGTCATGAACTTGATAATCATGAATTGGTATATGACATGGTATAACAAGTAATCTGACGTGACATGACATGGCATGATATGACAAGTAAGCATGATGGGAACTATTGAATGCTGTTGCGACGGCTAGCATAACATGACAAGAATGAATGGCCTGGACACCGTGGACGATTGTATTTGTACGAATGAACCAGTATTATCTTGCATCATGTCTAGGGCATGGACCCCTGAGTACCACGGTCAGGGGTACCTACTGAAACTGACTAAGGCTAATAACTAGAATAATCTAGTAGTCATGAAGAGATTTCCCAGCTACAGACAATCCCGTTATCTGGACGCCCCATTATGGGATTTGTAGCCTGCCGTTGAGTAGGGCACATTTCCAGCACACTGTCATGTGTTGCACCGTCCAAGCTACTTAAGGGTACATGCGTTTTTTGGACGATGTGTCCACATGAATTCAACCCCCCAATCTCGTCTGGATAACCTGGATGGTCTGCAAGGCTTGTGGCTGTTGGAACATCTCATTGCATCTTGCTAGTAACTAGGCCTGTGATAACCCTAGTTAGTTAAAGTATCAAGTCGTACTTATTGCTTGGCCGTGAATATTGGATGGAGTCTAACCAGTCCAAGCCTTGTCTTGTTCCAGTATCTGGCTACTTCGGAACATGATTGCTTATGCTTACCTTATCAATAGCTGATCGAAATAATTTCTTATTTTCTTGATATTTATTGCCCTATTTAGATTTCATGTCTTATTATTAACTTTCTTATTTTATGTTATGATATGCTGGTTTTAGTTCTCAAGTGAAGCCTTCCTTGTGGCACTTGCTCTATCTGGGATCTGACCCAGCTGGTTTTGTATGGCAAGATACCGGAGTAGCTCCAGAGGATCTCCCTACCTTCCAGCCAGATGGTAACCACCAGGCATAACCCTGGCAACGAGTGGGTTTTATTTTTGCTCTCCCACTCTATTGTAAAAGTATTCTTTTGAGGCATTTAGCCGACGAGCACGTGTTAGCTCGATTGCACTTTAATTACTGTCTGCCTACGGGCTGTAGCATGATTAACAAATCCTAGGGTTGATCATGTATGACTGAAACTCTTGCTAGTCTCCACATTTTGTATGACTAGCTTCATGATCATCCAAATATGTAATGTATAGGATGTCTTACTATTATATATTTGGTGCTCTGACATCTTGTAACTACTATTATTTGCTTGAGATTGAGACAATAGGCTTGTTCATGACCATAAGAGACTGATGGCTTGTAGTTAAACCCTCATGTATCTAGACAGCCGTGACCATATAGAGAGGTGGGTTGCACTTTAATATACGTAGCTGGCTGTGTCCACCCCCGCTCTCTAGTATTCTGGTTCTGGGGCGTGACAAGCTCCGACCTTGTCTAGTGATGGTTGGATGACAGTGATACACCGTATTAAAGGTTAAAAAAATTCGGCTCCGGCATATGCGCCTAGGTGCCTACCTCTAGCCGTGGGTCTGCCACAGTCGGGGAAGGGTGGCTTCATCGCCTGTTGGCTTTGGCCACTCCTTACCGAGCCTCACGCCCACCCCCGAAGATTTCAAACCCAGTGGCTTGGAACACACCCTAAGTATTTGACAATTTACCGATTAGGAATTCTAATCCTTTTAAGACCTTGGGAGTGGCTCCTTCCACTTGGGAAGATCGATGAAGGCCCGATGGCGAGGGAGGACATTGAGATGTACTACATGGCACCTTGTATAAAATAAGGATGGTCATTCAATTTCCAAAGAAAACATATCTGAAACAAATTTTTTCTGGAAAATACTATCATTCTTTACGTAATGGGAGCCCGACCGTACTTTGGTCAACTTAAGGTATTCGCTTTGCTCATGTGGCGACCAAAAGGGAGCATGGACATATACACTTGGGAGAATTGCTTCTATTTTATCATGTTTGGGATGACAGAAGATTTATAAAGAGTCATTCAAAATAGTCCTTGGACTTTTGATGGTAGATTGGTAGCCCTAAGATGATAGGATCCATCTACAAATTTTGCACGGGATAGGCTGGCCCAGTGGCCAGGTTTCTATGACTCTCTTCTCAATTTTGGAGTGTCCTAGCTATCACAAAGTTGGCAAATGGAATATGAATCCCTTTACGTCAAGACAAATGTACGACTGGGAGAGATAATTTATCCTTTGCTAGTGTCTTTATTGAAATTATTAACGCTCAGTCCCAAAAACGTAGGACTAGAAATACGTAAATATGTCAGCTATATATCAAGTGGACTCCAGTCCTACTCGAATACGTATAAGATTTCTAGAGATCTCGTTTAACTATATCTCAATTCATAGGATATCATCTCAAGTGAGAACTAAGTGTACCAATATTAATCAAACAGTGATACACAGTGTAAGCGCCCTAATTTTTGGAGATAATTACTTTATTTTATTTTATATAATTTTTATATATTAAACCATATTTTATTTTTAATTATGACTATATATGCACTTTGTCGTAGCTTTGATTTTTGAAGCACAACATCGACCAATTCTTCCAAAATAAGTTCCATATTCGTGTTCTAGACGACTCCACCTTCATTTTGGTATATCATGATATATCATGTCCCATCCAAACATGTTCCTTTGTGCTATATTTTTCATGTACAACTTTAGGGATAAAATAGTCATTTTAGTCTCTACCGTAAAATTTGACTAGTTTTCCAAATAGCAATTAAGGCCCAACTTCGATCCAAATCATTTGACCTAATATATAGTTTGACCCATTTCGAGCCTACTATGCACGTGTCAATGGTGTGCCGCTCAATTTGGTTCTTGTGTGCTATCTAATTTTAAGTGGCACACAAGTCAAAATTATAGACATATTAGACTCCAATCGATCACAAAAATTCTACCATTCCAAAACTAGTCCAATTAGGGACCCATGGAGCTAATTTTAGAATACCCTAACCTATTAAACATATTTTGTACTAATTTTTATGAATTAATAGCAGCCATATTTATTTAAATCTATTTTTAAATCAACTCCATAACAACATTTCTAATTTGGACCCAATCAATTCTCTTTGAGATACAACTTTGGTTTTAACCATCAAATCTCTTCCAATTCTCACCAAACCAAATCTAAAATCTTCCAAAATATTTTTCTCACATAACCAGCATCCCTTTTCCTTTATTTTGTGTGGTTTTGACATATTGAAATATCAAAACCCGAGAGGTTCTGCCTCCTTATAAACGCATGCACCTTCTTCCTATCCGCCAACAAACCTGCTATCCCGACCCTTCCAAGCCACTCCACCACCTCTCACACAAAGCCAAGACCTTCCTCTTTGACCCTAGAAAGCCCCCGAGAATTCACGACAACTTTGTGAGGAGTGCGAATTTTAGAAGTCACCCAAAGTTGGATTCCACGTCTGAATTCGTTCTAGCAGGTACACAGTATTGCATCTAGTATTTCATGTACTTTTCGACCTCATTTTTTTATGAAACCAAAAATATTTGAATGATATCTGTGTTTATTTTATATCCAATTTTCCACCAACACAGTTCCAAATGATTTTCTCGGGACGTCCGTTCTACGAACAGGTGTTTAGAATGTACCAGATATGTTGCGAGCCAATTTTATCTACTTCTGGGACACTTTGACTTTACATATATTTTTGGTACGAAACTAGACTTCCTAATCTTTCCAACGCATATACTTTTGTAGTAATTTGGTTTTGTTTTCTATTTATTAGAAATTTGGACATTTTACCATAATATTGAAACACTGAAATCCATGAGTTTTATGTGTCGAAGTCATTTGTAACTTCGTATACCATTACCAAATTAATAATTGTGCATGTTTTCATGAAAAATATTTATTTTTACTTTTTTTTGTGATTTTTATAGAATTAATGATTTTAAATATTTATTATTTTGGGACTCAAATTGTATACATAGTCTAGGAACATTGTTGTAGAATCAACCTAGGACTTGGGTACTTGATTTTCTACCAATAAAATATAATAATAATAATATAAAATATTTATAAATATTTTTTTAGAATTTAAATTAATATTTTATGTTAGTAATAAAATACCTTTATAGGAAGATTTGGAACTATATATGTTATATTGTGTAGTATAGACGTTATGACTAGTTTGGTGTATAGATATTATTATGGATCATATATGGGAAGTCCATATATGGTAAGTCGTTTGAGAGAGTTATTAGTAATAGAATATTTATTATAGGTGGACTTGGCAGATGTAGCAAAGACGTTGGAGTTGATCAGCCGCACACTCTGATAGAGGTTGCAGGCAAGTGTACCTTACTATTGCTACAAATTATTTCTTTTCTTTATTGTTTTTACTTTTATTTATTTTGACGTAAGATTGGTCGGTACTTAGTATCTGTATCACATGCGGGTGACGATGTCATTTATTTACATCGAGTATCGACACTAGGCATTGCATCACATTTAATCGTGTTCATTGGCATGAATGACCACAGGATACCGACACATTCGTGCTGCGAGGTTTACATAATTATTCATGGTGATGAATTCACATTAGATTGATAGAGTTATTATTTTTCATATTTCTAGATAGAACATGATCGACTTGACTTGCTAGATGATAGACATGGGGTGGGGAGAATGTGATTCCAGTATCAGACTATTTTTTAGTTGGCCTATTTATTCTAGTGTGTCATTGTCTTTGTAGCAAAGCCTTGACATTTTTTTCCTAGTTGCCCTTGGTTCCACGACACGGAGCTTGGGGCAATAGCCTACGGAGGTGCTTGTGAGCTTCAATGGCGAAAGTTTGATTTTTGGGTACATATTCTCATATGCATATCACGTAGACCAGATACGTATACGCTGTCCAGAATAGGGTAACATGTATAATATGGTAAGTTAAACTATATCTCAATCCACAAGAATATTATAACACAAGAATTAACATTATGGTTCATGGTCTACAGTCGACTAGCATATATGTCCGATTAGACTCCAAGAAAATAACATGAGTCTATAAAGCTAGGCTAACAAGCAGAGTACAAATAATGGATGTAAATATATAATCATGAAAGATATATATATGAAATTTGAAGTAATTAATCATCATCATGATCAACTAACTATCTCCGTGCAATCAACTACTTGAAGAGATCATCAGGTCCTCAGGGGACTAGCAAGATGCATAAAACATGCCTATCTAACAGTTTATCATGCATGAAAAAAATCCAGGATACAAACTGAAAAGACTAAGCAATAACAATACATGGATATGAGAATAACTACGCATAAATGAATTGCTGGAAGAAAAATCGATAAACAAGAGATCAACGGATACGAAACCCTCGCCTCAAGTGTGGACTCGCAGGTTTAAACAAATCACTAACCCTCGCCGCGAGTGTGGACTCGCTGGTGCAAACAATTAACCCTCGCCCCGAGTGTGGACTCGCATGTTAGTTCAAAACAAACACCCTCACCCCGAGTGTGGACTCGCAGGCGTAAATAGTCAACCCTTGCCTTGAGTGTAGACTCGTAGGTTTAGAAAATCGAAACAAGAAAATATCAGTTCAGTTTATAACATACTCATTCTATGATATGACTCAATCAAGCACATGTGAGAACAAGTCCAATATGAACTATGATACCAACCATGAACAGAGATAGTATATGAACAAGACTCGCAAGTAATACACATAATGTGAAAGGGATCCAATATCAACCAATGAAACTGAATAATGACATGTGTAAACCCCCTAATTTTTACTACATATTTTTTTTTGGATTGGATTTTTATTTTGCGAATTGTACGTCGCATTTCGTATTTGCTCGACGAGTGCGAATATGTGCAAGCTACACATTTTTAGAAAAAAATAGTTTTGATTATAGATTTTATTTATGAAGGATAGTATCAAAATAATATATATAATAATTATTTTTATTAAAAGTTGTGAAAAGTATCTATCGAGGTTGGCAAAACTTATTATTTTATTTATTTATAAAATGCTATCTTATTTTAATAGTGGTAATTTAGAAAACTAGATTTATGTGAATATTCTACTCGTGTAAAGCACATAAGTTTTTTTCATTATATTTTCAAAATTAATTTTTATTATTTATAATAAATTATTTAGCAAAAAGGTATTTTAAATATTTGAATATTTATGTTTATTTTCGAAATTGTTTTATCTAAATTATTAAAAATATATTTTAAAGATATTTCCTATTACTATTTAAAATATTTATTCTAATTTTTGAAATTAATTATTTTTATTATTTATCATAAAGATATTTTGAAATTCGTGAATTTAATGCTTAACATTTTGGCAATTTAAATTTAAATTTGATTTTTATTGAAATACTTTTAAAATAGTTTAAACTTATAAATAAGCTTTATATAAATATAAATTTGATTTAAATTTGATTTTGATTTCTCAAATTGATTTAAACTGGATTTAAACTAAGAGTAAGATATCTAAAAGGGTTTTGAATTTTTCTAATCATTATCAATCTAGGAGACCACCTCCAATATAAGGAGAGGCTCCATGCTCTCTTTTCCTATAATTTCCACAAACCAAAATTTCTACCAGATGATGTGCATCGTGTCCGTGCCCATCCTTTTTCCCTTCTACTAGTTTATTTTATACATCTACAAATTTTTTGTTTGTGCCCACATACCGGACAGGGCCTCGACCCATAGCCTGTGTCTCGCAGGACACATTTTCCTTATACGCTGACCATCCCCGACACATATCCCCTAATCCTGATCCTAATCCCTAGTCTCTGTTCAATGGCCGCCAACACCACGGCTGCCCTGGCCCCGACCAAGGAGAGCCTCACCGCCGCAACACCATCCACCATCTCCCACCATCCTTTCCGTCGGCCGAATCCAATCGCCACAGCCGCCGTCCCTCTCCTCCTCCTCACCACCACCTCATCACCATAGCCACACCAACACCACCCGTGTCGCCTCCTGACTGCCAGCAATACCACCCCGACTGTCACTCCCCGTTCCCAGAATGCGTATTTTTATACATGTGCAACTCATATATATTTATTTAGTATTTATTATGTATCATCCTGTATTTAAAATTCCTCTAATTTCATGTTAATTAATTATCTGCATTTTATTTTCTGTAATTTTATTTCCTGCAATTTTATTCCTGTATTTTATTTCTGTATTTTATTTTTCTGTTATTAACCTCTCTGCTTTGCTCTCGGGTTGGCCTTGGATGGACCCGATGAAACCCGACCCAATAACCCACCTACCACCACCCTTCCTATTTAAAGCCCCATCCCCTTCTCTCTCCTCATAACTTTCCTTCTCCATTTACTTCTTCTTCTTCCTCATCACTCTCTCCACCAACCCAACAGCAGGCAAGTACATATTGCTTCTTGCTTCCACTTGAGAACCATTTTTATGGTTTATTTCTCTTCCTCTCATGATTCTAAGAGAGTTTAGTACTTAGCATTTTTGATTTCTTTGGCTTATTTCTTCTCGGTTGTCCATGGGTTTAGATCTCCCAACCTAGCGTGCTTTTCGGAGTAGATGGTTCGTGTGGTGGAGCTTCTCCTTCTACACCATTCTGAACCATGGGAACTTCATTTCTGGCTTGGAACGAAGGTTCGGTCACGCACACGTCTTTACGTGTTAGCGTGAATTTTGAGTCACGCTCACGTTCTTACGTGTTAGCGTGAATTTTTAGTCACGCTCACGTTCTTACGTGTTAGCGTGAATTTTTAGTCACGCTCACGTCTTTACATGCGTGCGTAGATTTTTAGTCACGCTCACGTCTGTACGTGTCAGCGTGGATTTTAGTTACGCTCACGTCCTTACGTGCCAGCGTGACATTTGAGTTACACACACGTCTTTGCATGCGTGCGTGAATTTCTTATCCCGCTTTTCACGCTCACGTTGTGCGTGCGTGAGTCACTTTTCACGCTCACGTTATGAGTGCATGAATTTCCCTTCACGCTCACGCTGTGCGTGCCAACGTGAACCACTTTTCACGCTCACGCTGTTTATACGCCCACTCCTACTAGACTTGGCGTGACTTGTTGGCCTTAGCATAGACTTGTTGGCGTGACTTGTTGGCCTTAGCATAGACTTATTGGCGTGACTTCCTGATCTGGGTGTTTTTATTTGTTCTATAAATTATTCATTTAATGGTGGCATGATAGTTCTCCTATTATATCCTTATGCTTTTTGCATGAACTCGATAATTTTAGTATGTTAATGTTTTGATATACATGGTTATGTAGAACGTGCCCTGTGTCTTGATTGGTTTATGGATACCCAGTAAGACTGGAATTTAACCATGAGAGTTATAGACTCGACCCCATTTAATACTAATTGACTTTCATGCCTTGTTACCATTGATAATAATGGTTATCTTGATTAAAATTGATCATGCGTTCCTAGTTGGAACTAAGAGACTGGCTAGTCGTCTTATTGAATTGAATGAATGAGACACGTTCATGTAATGAACTATTGTACTCGATTAGCCGATCCCGAATATTGGCATACAGGCACATACAGGCTTCAAATTATTTATTTATTTAGTTATTTAATTATCTTACAAAAACAGCATGTGTACTTTATGGTCAAGGCATGATTATTCCGTAGTTAGTTTGATTGTTGTATTACGCTATGTAAGACCTACAACCTAACCGCACGGGTAACGTTGCAGGATTGTGCATATCGTACCCCGTACGAAAGTACTCATTTGAATGGCCATGATCTACGGCATGGAATTTTGCTTAACATAGAGGCTTTAAGTTAAATAAAATAATGATGGCATGGAGAGAATGGATTCCCGAGTTCTTACATGGCAGCCCTCTTGGGACTAGTAGTGCCCGACAGGCCGGCTGGTTCCCACAGATACTGTAAATCTGTCACACGGGCAGGGAACGGTATCTGCTTATATTATTAAATTGTACATGATATATTAACAGCGGGCGTCCCGCTGGGACTCGTCTAATTACATAATTGGCGCAATTGATTGACTGGATAGACTAGCCTTGCTCGCACATAGTAAGAACTGAGGAATCCCTATTGCATAATTCCAGGATAACTTGGGACTCACAATAGCAAGTCGTAGTAGTTGATTGGCCGCTCAAGATGATTTGTTTGTGTACTGTACATACTCTGTTGCCTAACTGAGATGATCAGAATGTTAGGACATGACGGGCCAACTTCTGTCCTTATTTGGTTGGGAGGTTGGTTCGAAGTGTCGTGATGTTATATGAATCCTAGTGGAAAGCAGAGATCTATTATTATATTCTCTTACTTACTAGTTTAATCCTTCATATCGTGCTTCCTTGTGGTACTTGCTATTAGAGGTCTAACCTCTCTGGTTTTGCATGGCCAGATTTAGAGCCAGTCCTCGAGGATCCAGCTTACTTCTACCTCCAAGATGGTCAATACTAGGGGAATGATCGCAGGAGGACTCGAGTGGGTTCCTTACTTCACCGCTCGTTTTGTTACTTACTTCATACTTAGCCGTTTGGCACCGACATGTTAGTCGGATTATCTTGCACTTACTTTTACATAATTGTAACTAAGTCAGACTGCAGCTGATAACAATTGTGTACATGTTACTATACCATCTGGCTATGTTTTGTAAAGCCAGATCTCAAGAACATTTTGACTAAGCATTTGGGATGCCTTACTGCTTTATCTTACATGTTCACTATTTTGCTTCTTGTTTGAATGATTGAGACAATAGATGTAAAATAACCATAGTAAGACTTTCATGTAGTATGCACCCCCTCGTCTGGTTAGACAGCATTGATCGTATTATACGGTATTCATCTACCCGTAATACGTAGCTGGCTGAGTCATTCCCCCGCTCTCCAGTATTCTGGTTCTGGGGAATGACACCGACAATCGACAATCGCGGTGGCCAACCCCGACAACCTGCTGCCACCTTCAGACCACATCCGTATCTCCACCAAAACTCAGCAAACACCACCACCACCGACGCCCAAATTCCGGCGACCCCCCAAAGAACCCATCACTAGCATAAGAGCACCAAAAATAAGAAAAGCCTCACCTTCTTGTCGAGCAGCGTCGATTTTTGTCGCCATCGACTTCCCCGTGCGCCGCCCCAACGTCGGCTAACCATCTGAGCCGTGTCGCCTCTTCCACGTCTCCAGGAGTCGAGTGATGCCACCCACGCGCTCGCAACCGCGCGCCCGCCCCCGGCTGTCGCTGCCACATCTGGGAGCCACGCGTCACCCCGGGCTTCGTCGGACGACCGCCTGCCGTAACACCCTATTCCCGATGGGTTACGGCCCCGTGCCGCCGAGCAAGGAGCTCCGGTGAACCCCCTGGTAACCCATTTTTCCCCACTCCTCTCCCTCTTTCCTTGGTTGAAATTGTTACTCTCTCTCTCTCTCTAATTGTCTATTTTTGGTGTACCCTCGATTCCAAAATGTGGGACTCAGCAACGTTGGTTGCTGATTGTTTCATTTTGTTGTGTTTTGCTTCCTTGTGGATGAATAGTTCTATTATTTTATGACCTTTTTGTTAATGTATAATATATATTTTACAGTATTGGCGTTAAATTGGTACCAAGTGTTTAGTAATGAAATTATTATTATTATTTTAATTTTTATAATTATTTTTTTTGCATATATAAATTTTATTATAAAAAAATGTCATTATCTATATTTTTGGTATTATTAGTTAGTTGTTGTAAACGACATTTATGTAGTAGGCTATAAATATTATTATCATTATTATTATAACAACTTTTTATGATTATTATTATTGGAATTATTATTATTATTATCATTTGAATTATTAGTATTTTTGATTACTGTAAAAATATCTATGAGTATGAGTATTAAATATTTTCCATTATTATTAGAAAATTTTATTTTAAAATCTTAACAGTATGCAATAATTACAGTAATATTTTAAGTATTTTTGAAAATAAAATATATTGTTATATGCCATTTCATCACTTTAAATATAATTACAAAATTTAGTTTAATAAAAATAATAATAATAATTTCTTTAGATTATATAATGGCTATTTAAATTTTTTTTTTTATAAACTGTAGATTTCCAACCATGAAATAATTTCTCTAGTATTTTAGATATTTTTAAGGAAATATAGTTATTATTATTTTTTATATTTTTTTTATATATATGCTACAAACTTAGAGTTTCAGTTAAAATAATTTATTTTAGATTTTTGTGTGTTATCTAAAAATATATTTTTGACTAATAAATTTTAGTTTCAATTATAAAAATAATAATCATAATATGTAGCCTTTAAAAATTCCCCTTGTTGTCATCATCAACCATGACTAATCGTTAACTTCTATTTTCTCGCAAATTTCGGATCCTTACACATCGATCATGGCTACTGGACATTCATGACATGTCGGATATCGCACCACACCAATCGTCACACCAGGCAAGACATCTTGTCTTTACTGTTTAATTTCTTGCTTAATATCATGCATGTTTTATTTCTTACAAGTTGTTCTTTCAAAACCATATGTAGTTGCAAATTACTATACTTTAGTTTTCTTTATGCATTTGGCCTAGAGTTAAGGGACCACCTTTGTTTGTGCCACATACATTGGCCCGATACCTATGTGCCATGATGTCACGTGTCTCATATAGATTCAGACTTGCGTACCGATCGTACATCGGTACGTACAGGACGAGCGTTAGGATATAACTGCTAATATAATTGCCTAGAAGACTTAGCGGTTATTAGAAATATCGTGGTGTGGATTCAGCATGAGTAGTGCATGGGGAGGGAGAAGACAGTTATTAGACGTAGGGGCTTTCACACATTTGCTTTTCTCTAGCTGTCATTAGTGACTCAGCCGAGAGCTAGTGTGTCGTGTATTTATTTACTTTTCTCTAGATGCCACTAGTGCCTCGGTTGAAACACTAATGTGCCGTGCATTTACTTTCCTCTAGCTGCTGTTAGTGACTCACCCGAGAGACTAGTGTGCCGTGCATTTATTTATTTTCCTCTAGATGCCACTAGTACCTCGGTTGAAATGCTAACGTGCCGTATTTCTAGTCTCGGAAGGCCCCTGTGTGGAACGTTGTCTTCAAACTGCATTTTCACATAGAATGGTTAAGGACCTTTATCTGTTTAGACATATGCAAATTTTCTGTTGAGCTAACTATATTCAGTTTATGGTATGATATTATGTGTCTTGTTACGTCCCTCTGAGGACCTGGTGATTTCTCCAGTTGTGTTTTTGTGATGTTTCGTAGGTGCTCTAGCCAAGGCCATGACTTGCTCTCTTCCATCGAGGATGATTGCACTTGAATCGTCTTCGCATCGCTCGACAAATCTCTAAATTTTGTATTTCTCTCTTTGTTGGTTGTAGATTTGTCTTCGTCCAACGACTTGTGTAAAGAATAATTCATAAGTTATTATCAATTCTTTCTTCTTTATTTGTGGATGAGATTAGAGTCGTAGCTTTCTACACTTTACAGCTTATGTGTACGTACGATGGTTCCATACATTGGAGTATACTTCGTATGTATGCAGCTGGCATGATTACGTTCCTAGTCCTATGTATTTTGGGACTTGGTCGTTACATATTTTTCTGGTGGCCCATGCAGGTCTAGATAAATTGTTTGGTTACTTTACCGTACCAAGCAAGCCTGCGTATAGGACTAGAGTCTAGGATCTCATCCACATACTTGACCTCTCTTCTCGATTCTATTTTCGAACTACCGCTTGACTCATCGATTGCATCTTGCTTGATTCTTATCTTCTCTTCGTGCTTGCTAGAGGTTAGAAAGGTGACCCCTACTAGATAGACTTGTTTTCGTTGCCCCCATACACCGTTAGTTTAACCCTTGTAAGTTGGGTAGAATGCCTCATGACCTAGCATTGCCTTCATCCTTATGACTCATTATAGTGGCTACTAGGTGGATTACCTAGACTACAAATTTTTAAGGACCATACCTTATCGGTCGACCAAAGCTTTAGACAAGGAGACAATAGGTCGACTGTATAGGCACCAAACAAGACTTAGATTCTTAAGGAGTTCGAACTAATTCTAGTCTCTTTCAATAATAATCTCACGTGCCTACATTTTATCATCTTGACTAAATATTGCTACTATAGCCTAGTTTTGCAAGTTTAACCGTTATCAAACTTGTTCAAGACACATGCTATTGAGCGCGCGATCACTAACATATTGTCTAGTCAGAACCGGTGCATGATGGTCTGATCAACCGAGTGCACTTTGGATCGTTTTTATCTATCGTTCTACATGGATAGGGACATAGCTAAACTTGCCCTCTAGAGTCTCATCCGCGACAGCCATGGCAATTCTTTTTGAATTACTCACTTTCCCTTGAACCATATATTAGTATTCGAAAATAACTTCTTTGGAATCATATTGGTTTTCGTCTTTCACCTATTTTAGGCGAAGATTCATACTTGATAGATAGACCCAAAGTATCACCTTTAGTTGTCCCACCATATATTGCCAAGATAGTTAGTTATGGACCAACCAAGGTGACTATATCCTCGCTTTGAACTACTCGTCGATTCCATATCTATTATCGCAACCTTCTATGACACTTAAAAATGATTCGTGTCCTCAACCTAGATATTTACCATGCAACCTTCTGCGAAGAACCATCTCTCCCAAGTCCCTAAGTTATTCTCTTGATCTACTCGATTTTGTGTTATCACGATTTATATACCTTAGCTAGCGATTCTCGTTTAATACCATATCCTTGACTTATTTTCGTCGATATCAAAATCACTACTTGTTAAATTGTCTATTTCATTGTCCATCAGATGCCTTGTTTATGTTTCCCAATGAGAGATCCTTTTATCCTCTCAAACCCCCATTTATTTTTAATTTCGAGGACGAAATTCTTGTAAGTTGGGTAGGATGTAAACCCCCTAATTTTTACTACATATTTTTTTTTGGATTGGATTTTTATTTTGCGTATTGTACGTCGCGTTTCGTTATTGCTCGACGAGTGCGAATATGTGCGGGCTACACATTTTTAGAAAAAAAAATAGTTTTGATTATAGATTTTATTTATGAAGGATAGTATCAAAATAATATATATATAATAATTATTCTTATTAAAAGTTGTGAAAAGTATCTATCGAGGTTGGCAAAACTTATTATTTTGTTTATTTATAAAATGCTATCTTATTTTAATAGTGGTAATTTAGAAAACTAGATTTATGTGAATATTCTACTCGTGTAAAGCACATGAAAAATTTTTCATGTATATTTTCAAAATTAATTTTTATTATTTATAATAAATTATTTAGCAAAAAGGTATTTTAAATATTTGAATATTTATGTTTATTTTCGAAATTATTTTATCTAAATTATTAAAAATGTATTTTAAAGATATTTTCTATTACTATTTAAAATATTTATTCTAATTTTTGAAATTAATTATTTTTATTATTTATCATAAAGATATTTTGAAATTCGTGAATTTAATGCTTAACATTTTGGCAATTTAAATTTAAATTTGATTTTTATTAAAATATTTTGCCTTTGGAAAACCTATAAATATAGAAGAATTTTCCTCATTTCAACACACCTCTCTCTTCTCTTCTCTTCTCTCTAAGCTTACTACGGTATTCCAAAGTGTTCTAAGCACTTTCATTTTCAAATCCCAAGCCAGTTACAATCCTTTAGTCGATTTGCCAGTGCGGTACGGCCTAGAAGTTTCAGAGTGATAGTAATAAGAGGCTTGATTGAAGAAAGACACTTCACAATTAAAGTTGGTCGAGTACTTCGGATCAAAGCTTGCATTGTAGAAATTGCAAGGACTTCGTATGAAAACTTGCAGTATTTTTTTAGAGTGGATTCAACTAGAAGCTAGAGTTTTTTCGACTGGAATAGTCCTCACAAGAGGAAAACCAGTATACATCGCCATGTTTGTGTTTGCTTTCTGATATCTGCTTTTTATTTACATACTTGTGATATATTATCTGTAATGTTGCTAACTTTTTAATTAACTAATTTTTTGCTGCCTACTCTATTCACACCCTCCCTCTAGAGTATTGCGCTTTACATTTTGTTCCTACATTGAGTAGTAATAATTTCTCCTTATAGAGTTACTAATCAACATCACCATGACGGTACTTAGGACTCCTTAGAAACCCTTAATTTCATTCTGCAATACCTAAGTTTTGTATTCCATATAGGAAGTTGTACCATTCTTGATAATGACTTTTGTTGTTGTCATCATATAAGTTAGGATGGACCTAGAACTAAGGGTATCTTATTTCCTGATAGGTTGTATGAACTTAGAATCAAAATGGTAGTAGTGTCCTTTAGAAATCATGTTTGATTAGTTTCTTTTATATCGTGTTTTAAATTTGAGGATAGCATGTAAGACCAATCAGACTGCCAGAAGGACATCTTCAGTAGAAGGTCACTTTGTACAAGACAAAGAAGCTCCCGACTTGTCACTTTTGCGGCAAGATGAGATATGTTCAAAAGGATTACAAGAAGAAGTTAGGACAGTTCCATTGGATTATTTGTTATTATTAATATTATGTGTTGTTATATTATTGTATGTTCAATTTCAATGACAAAATTTTCTAAGGTGTGTAGGTTGTAAGTCCCCTAGATTTTGGGAGTTATTATTTATTTATTTTTATTTAGTATAGTTATTAATAGATATTTTTCCACTATTTTTTATGACCATAATATATACTTTTACGTAGCTTTGATTTGTGAAGCACAAGAAATGCCAAACTCTAGAAACGTCCTTCATGAGTTTTGACCTAGATAAGTTTATCTTCGATTTGGTATATCATATTCCACTCAAATATATTTTCTTGTATTCTATTTTATTCACACAACTTTGAGGTCAAATTAGGCCAAGAAGTTATCTACCGTGAGACTTGTCATAACTTCCAACTTTAATTTTGGACTCGACATTGATCTAACCTAAACGGTCCAATATATGCTTTTGACTATTTTTGAGCCTACTACACACATGCCTAGGGTGTACCACTCAATCAAGGCCTCATGTGCTATTTAAATTCAAATAGCACATAAGACCCCTTATGTGACTTTTAAAGCCTATTTTCAATTCGGATAATTTTTATCGAGCCTAAACTTGTCCAAAAAGTTATGGGGGACTTGTTAGGGTCATCCCTATGTAGAAGGGCCCCCCTAAATATTTAATTCAATATTATGGAGTATTTATTTGGATCAAAACCTAATTAAAAAACTCTACAAATCCAATTTTCTATATTTGGAAACTTGTATATTCATGTGCCAATCCTTCTTGTATTTAGACTCTAAAACCTACCCAAAACCATAAAAAACCCACCTAAATGGCCCCTACCCGAACCTCCTACCCATCTCCATATATATCCGTAACGCCCCAGTCCCAAAATATGTAGGACTAGGAATACGAATACATGCCAGCAGTACTTCGCTAATGGGCCAAGCTACACAACAAGTCCATTAGCAAAATACGTAAGCTGTAAATCATGATAACACCCATAAATACAACATAGTCCATAGGTATATACATTTAATCACATCCATATAGTCCATAAAGATATCAAGAATAAATAAGGAAATGTCTCAAATATCCAGCAATAAAAGTAATGAAGTCTGTGTGGGTAAAACATCATGAAACCACAGAGATAGAAACAAAGTACAATCAACTACAAGTCTGATGAAAAGAAAAGGAAATAATGTTGCAAAATTAAATATGAAGGTAACATAATTACGAGAAGTCCTCTGACACTATCTCGTCTTTCTATGCCGGTACGCCTTCGGTCTCAGCTCACGAACCGTAAACCTCTGGGTAGTCTTCAGCTTCATCTAAGCCTGAAAAATAGCCAGACCCTCAGGGGACTAGCAAGGTGCATAATATACATGCCAAGGTACAGATATAAAAATATGAACTAAGGCAATCTATTGTATCCGTCTATGTGCTATGCAAGTGAGATACTTTTCTAAAATACCAGACCCCTTCCACTAAGGCTCACTAGCACCCAGCAGGATATTATCCCCAGTACCGTGTCGTGGCACCAAGGACAATCAATTCTCGACAGTGATAATCCCTTACTCTGTCACAGAGATAAAGGTCACTAAACAACGGGCCATACAACAATAGGTCTGATATTGTAGTCAAGTTCTTCCCAATTCCCATGTCTAGAAACTAGCAATGTCAAATCTGTATAAAGTAAAAGCTATACTGATAAAGAAATCTAGAATGCTAACACGAGCTCAATACCATGAATATTCATATAAACCTCGTATCATGAATATGTCGGTGTCCTGTGGTCAATCATGTCAATGGACACATTAATATGTACGTAATGCCTAACGTCAATACTCGATGTCACTATCATGACATCGGCACCCGTCTATAAACATACACTAAGTATCAACGTCCTACATCATGCAATGCTAATAAAAAATAACAATAAAACAGAAAATAATAATCTGTAACGAAGATAAGGCACGCTTGCCTGTAACTGCTGTGTGCGGGTGGTCATGTCCAACTCCGTTGTCCTTGTCGATCCTCCCAAGCTCACCTATAATAATACACTATATTTAATATTCTATATCAACATACCAATATAAATTATATGAGTATCTACGCCTTCTAGTTGCCATAACGTTGTTACGACACTACATCTATTATATAAGTACATATAGGTACCAAAATCTCTCGTAAATATTTTACAATTATAAAAATAATATATTTAAATTCTGGAATTTATCTATAAATACTTATATATTTCTATAATTATATTTTCAATAAGGGAACCCGTTCACAGGAGGTCTTATGTCAATGCCACATATGACTTCCTCAATTTGATCCATTAATTTAATCTCAAAACAATGATTAAATAAAATTAATAAATTCTGTAAAAATCCCAAAAATTAGTTAAAATAGTATTTATAATGTTAAACCTTGCACAATATAAATTTTAATATGAACTCATGGAGTTTTGACACTTTTGGACACAAGAAAAGCAGAATTTTTTGGAGTTCGGTGACACAGTAAATGTCATGAAATTTTAAAAATAGTAAACGGATGCGAAACCTAACTTTCAGATATGCGTCGAAAAGGTATCGATGTTTAGATTCTGAATAAAAATATAAGAAGGTTAGAAACTGAGCTAGATAGGTAAAAAATGGCTTGCAACAGAATTTGTCGGTTCTGGACACCTTGTCATAGAATCGATGCCACGGGCAAACCTGTCACACCCCAGAACTAGAATACTAGCAAGTGGGGACGGACAAGGCCAGCTACGTAATACCAAAGTACGCCAGTACTATAAAATCGCGTATAAGCTGCCAAGACATGGGAGTTACTTCTACAAGCCAACAGTCGATCCTAGGTCAAGCAATCCTAGGTATCTCAATCACAGGCAATTATACAAGTGCAAGAAGTATGATCATCAGACATACAATAGTAAAGCATTCCAAACCATATATACATGGATGATCATGAAGCTAGTAATATAAGATGGAGAAACTAGCAAGAGTATTAGTCATACATGATAAGCTCTAGCTGCAGTCTAGAATACGCACATCATGTTTATGCCCGTAGGCTAAAGGTCAAGGACCAAAATACGAGCTAAATACGTGCTCGGAGGCTAAACGCCACAAAAGAATAATGTACATAACCAGTAGGAGAATAAAATAAGAAACCCACTTGGATACTCTGGTGCTCTGGATGGTCACCGTCGAGTAGATGGTGTAAAAGATCCTCTGGGCTTCTCTATGAGATCTGGCCAAACAAAGCCAGTGGGGTCAGACCCCCAATAGCAAGTACCATAAAGGAAGCCAAACTATGAACTAAAACTAGCAATCACTAACATCAACAATTAGAGATACAAATGAGTAAGAGCAGATCGAGACTCGTGCACTACCAATGCACTTATCCTGAACATAGGAAGACAATAAGTAAGCATCTTGGAGCATAAAGTAATTATCATGCGACATCATATAAAGTGTAGACATGTTAAGTAAACAGAAGCTTGAGCATATGTAAAAGTAATTGAACATGTGAACTTGTGAGATAGCCTGGTCATAAGAGCATTGTGACCCGGCATAGGGAGTCATGTATAGCTTGTGAGATAATTGAACATGTGGACATGTAAAAATTATATAGAAAGATAATGATAAGTGGACTTAGGAACTAATTCGGAAGTCAAGTTACAACCTTTAAACCAAACAAGGACCTGGGTTGTAACCCTTCTCCTGAACAGAACTTAGTCTCTAATCATTGTGCAGCATAAGGATCATGTAGAACATGTGAGTACCAAATAGGACGACAAATGATAGGATAACTTAGGAACCATTCCGGAAGCCAAGTTAGTAAACCAAACAAGGACCGGGATTGTAACCCTTCTCATGAATATAACTTTGTCTCCGAGCATTTATCGACGAAAGTAAAGCATAAAACATAGAGTACTGAAACAAACATACAGACACTGCCTAGATAAAACTAGACTGGACTGGACTGACTCCATCCATCAATCATGACCAAGCAATGAGTATGACATAATACTTTAACTATCTAGGGTTATCATAAGCCTAGTTACAAGCAAGATGCAATGAGATGTTCCAGTAGTCACAAGCCCTGCAGACTATCCAGTTATCCTTCCGCAGGTTGTGAGTTGTATTAGGTGGATACATCGCCCAAGAGAAAAATGTATCCTATGGTGACTTGGGGGTGCAACACATGACAGTGTGCTGGAAATGTGTCCTACTCGACGGCAGGCTACAATTCCACTTGAAGCACCCAGATAACGGGATTGCCTGTGACTGGAAAATCTCTGTATGAGCTACCTGATCAATCTTGTCATTAACTTAGTCAAATTCAGTATGAATCCCTGACCGTGGAAAATCAGGAATTCATGTCCTAGACATGATGCAATACAAAACATGTAGCTTGTACAAACACACTCAAGAGAAAAACCCACGGTGTCCAGATCATTCATTACTTGTAAGCCAATAAAGTCGATGCAACAGCATTCATGGTTTATGTCTTGTCATGTCATGTCATGTTACTTGTCTGGAGTGCACCACGACGGGTCACTATCATGTTAAGAGTACTTGTTAAGGGTGCGCCACGATGGGCCACAATCATGTTAAGCAAAGAAGTGATATGTAACTTGAGTGCACCGCTATGGGTCACTATTGTGTTAAGCAAAGAAAGAAGACATAAATCATAAGTGCACCACAACGGGCCACTATCTAGTTAAGCAAATCATAGGCGTAAGATAGCATGTAGAAAGATCTTGACGAAAGGCTTATCATAACATGTGAAAGTAATAGAGATAGTAACTACTTGGCACAAAACAATAATTGAATCTGTGCTAATGTTTGAGTGTATAAGGGTGTACAAATTATCTCTAATCATGCAAAATCTTCTAACCTTGATAAGAAATTGTCGTGCTATTTAAGATAGGTCGTCGTAATTTAGGCCGAGTACAGAAAGCATGCTAAGAAAATCAAATACATTTTTTTTGCAGAATTAAACTATCAAATCACATGAAAATCTCCAGTTAAAGTGAGACAGAAGATTCTTGAAGCCATGACAAAGATCTAAAACTTTCATATTTTGAGGTTTGTCAGACTCTGGCTACAAAAAAATTTAAATGGACAAAATAGTGAAATAGTGAAATGGCTACTGCACCGACGCATGAAAATTCTGCGCCATACCGACGCGTAAGAATCATCGCCCCAAACAGCCAAGTCAGTCATACTAAGATCATGTCAAAGCCCAAGAAACTAGCAGAAAGACACGAAATATACCAATAAACAAAGGGGGTCATGATAGGTCTAGAGGGGTGCAACCTAGACGGATTAGAAAATATAGAAGTGTACGACTAAGTATATGAGGTCATGCGCCCACAACAGGGGGTTATACGCACACATGGAGGCTATGAGCACCCATGGAGACTATGAGCACCCATGGAGGCGATGAGCACCCATGAAGACTATGAGCACCCATGAAGACTATGAGTCCACATAAAATGTTATGCGTCCACACAAACACTATGAGCCCACACAAAACACTATGAGCCCACATAAAATGTTATGGGCCCACACAAACACTATGAGCCCACATAAAACACTATGAGCCTACATAAAATGTTATGTGCCCACACAAACACTATGAGCCCACACAAAATACTATGAGCCCACATAAAATATTATGCGCCCACACAAACACTTTGAGTCCATACGAACACCATGAGTCTAAGGGACGTTATGCGCCCAAAGGCTATGATCCCGCACTGCTTGTGGGCGCATAGCATGCGCAATAATGAAAGACCTATGCGCCCATAGCAGTTTCTACTCAAGAGTGTGCAAACACTGTTCTTCTTCCCTACTTGGCCGAGGATGAACTCCAAGGAACCTAAGAACTTCAAATGTCCATAACTTGGTCAAAATAACTCCAAATTAGGAATTTCAAAGGTCAAAATAGGGTAGAACGAAATTTTCTACAACATGGAACAATCAAAACTTGAAAATAATGAAGTTTGATAGATCAAAATCCAAGAAATCGAAAAATAACATAAACTTAGATTTACAAGAAGTTATCCCCCAAAATCTAAACTACCAAGAACTAAAATGTTTTAGAATGTAGCATTAAAAAGAATGGAACAATTAAAATCACATTTTTCCAACATTTGGCAAGTATGTACTTGCCTTAGGTTGGAAAAGAAAATGGAAGGAAGAAGAAAATGAAAAGTGAATGGAGGAGAGAGAGAAAGAGAGAGGGGTAGGTTTTTATACAAAATCCTTTTAAATTTAAAACCAACCCAAACCAAAAAAAGCAAGCTAGGTTGAATCAAACCAAATTAAACCAAGTCAAGATAAATTTATACCTTGGAAAAATTTTAAAATATTTCAAAAACCAAGAATTAAAAAATACGGCTCAAAATACGTACCCGTATATAAATACCGATACAGTGAGACGGGGTCTCACAAAACTGCTTAGAAATGGGAAATCTGGCGATCAGGTATTGGATTAGGCACACAAAGGTAACTACTAGATTTGGTTTAAGGAGTAACGGATAAGTAAAAGTGGGTGAAACATCATCTACAAGTTGACTAACCTGCTGTGACATTTCAGACTTTGATTCGGCGGAGTTTCGGCCCAAGTAGCACATCGTGCACCTCTCTAACGGCCGCAAGGTTGCTCCTACTATTGCTAGGGTGGAAGAGGACATTGAAGGGGTCGCATGAGTGGTGGTGGCGATGCAGAGATCGAGGAAAATTAGGATTTTGTGAAGGAAAAGGGGGTCGGCTATGTGGGGTCGGCCTTGTTGTGGTGGCTACTAGGTTTGGGGGGGTTTATGGAGTAGTGGGCGGTTATGAGAGAGGGAGATGGTTAGGGTTTGATAGGTATATATATTATTAGGGCATGGGCTTTGGTTTGATCTATTTTGGATATGATTTGGTTCTCCAAGTCATACTATTATTAATAGGTTTCCTATTTTGGTTAGATGTTTGACCAAGCCAAATATATAAGAGAATATTGCATATGACTGTAATTAAACCTCTAAAATTCTCTTAAATATATGTATACTTAGTTTTGGTACTCCTAGTTATAGGCTCTAACTAGTAGGGTTGACTAGGTTAGGGTCTAAGTATCATTATTAGTTAAATTGGACCCAAAATCAATTTAATGAGTCTCATGTGCCATTTGTAAATAAGTGGCACATGGAAACTCGATTGGATGGTATACCCTAGACATGTGCATTGTAGACTTAAAATGGATCAAAACCATATATTGGGTCATACAGTTTCGATCTATGTCAAGTCCCAAAATCAAATTAGAAGTTGGCTTAAAAATTACGTCAATGGCTCAAATTGGCCTAAGTTGGCCTGAAGTTGAACGAAGTCAAAGGAATGTTGGAAAGCAAAATTGGATGGAACATGATATATGAAACTGAAGGTGGATGAGTCTAGAATTCAAATATGGAACTGGATTTAAGAAAACAATATTTGTTGTGTTTCAAAAATTAAAGCTACAATAAACTACTAACATAGTCGTTATTGATTTTAATAAATTAAAATATCCATATAAAATAATTAAAAATAAGATCCAAAAATTAGGGGGCTTACAACCTACCCTCCTTTTAAAATTTTGCCCTCAAAATTTAAAATAATACAATTATATAAAAAAAATTATCATAAGATTAATTAATCTAAGACTTACCGGCATCTACAAATAAGTGGGGATAACGCTCACGCATAGAATTTTCACGCTCCCAAGTTGATTCTCCCGGAGAATGGTGCCTCCATGCAATATGAACCAGTCTAATCATCTGGCCTCTGAGCGTCTTCTCACTCGTATCCAAGATACCAATCGGCTGCTCATCGTATGATAAACTGGATCCTACCGTGATCTCAGAGTGATCGACCACATGACTGGGATCAGTCACACACCTCCTCAGCTATGAGACATGGAATACATCATACACTCCCTCTAGTAATGGGGGTAATGCAAGACGAAATGCCACCTCTCATACACGCTCAATGATATCGAACGGTCCAATATCCCTTGGACTCAACTTCCCTCTACTCCCGAATCTAATGGTGCCCCGCATCGGTCAGATCCTAAGAAATACATGCTCTCCTTCCTTGAATTCTAGTGGTCGACGATGCGTATCGGCCTAATGCTTTTGCCGGTCTTGAGCTGCCTGAAGATGACTCTGAATTCGCTTCACTTTCTTGACTGTCTGTATCACAAGCTCTGGTCCAAGTATCTGTCGCTCTCCCACGTCGCTCCAACATATGGGTGATCTATACTTCCTCCCATACAATGCTTCATATGGTGCCATTTGTATACTAGCTTGGTAACTGTTGTTGTAGGAGAATTCCACCAAGTGCAGGTGATCCTCCCAAGAGCCTCTAAAGTCCAATAAGCACGCCCTCAACATCTCTTCTAGGGTATGAATAGTACGCTCCGACTGAACATCCGTCTGTGGACGATACGAAGTGCTGAACTTGAGTCTCGTACCCAAGCTCTCCTGCATATTCCTTCAGAAATATGAGGTGAATCTAGAATCCCTGTCTGAGACTATATTAACGGGTACCCTATGAAGTTTTACAATTTTTCTTATGTACAAGTCAGCTAACATCTCGGTGGACTGACCCACTTTGAACGGCAGAAAATGTGCCAATTTGTGAGCCTATCCACAACACCCAAACTGCATCCTTCCTCGGAAATCCAGTAACAAAATCTATAGTAATATCCTCCTACTTCCATTCAGGAATGGGAAGAGGTTGCAACATACCTGCGTCCTCTGATGTTCTGCCTTTACTTGCTGACAGACCAAGCACTTTGCTACAAAGCATGCAATCTTTCTCTTCATACCATGCCACCAATAGTACTGCTTCAAGTCCCGATACATCTTAGTACTCCCGGGATGAATATAATAAATAGAACTGTAGGCTTCACTCATCATCTTCTGCCTCAATTCTCCATTTGGAACATATAAGGGATTCCCGCACCTTAATGTCCCATCCTCATGAATACGAAGTCGTATCTGCTCTCCAACCTCTGTCCTCTCACGAAGTCTTCAAAATCTTTCGTCTGTAGGCAAAGCTGCCTTGATCCTATCCACGAGCGACGATTGTACTTCTATATTGGCAAGTATTCTTTGATGTCCCGGCATAATGACTTCTATTCCAAGCTCCTGAAGATCCTCTAATAAATGTAGCTGGGCTGTCAAGAAATATGCAGTAGGCTTCCTACTCAAAGCATCCGCCACTACGTTCGCCTTGTCAGGATGGTACTGTAATTCTACATCATAGTCTGTCATGAGCTCCAACTACCGCCTATGTCTCATACTCAACTCCTTTTGCGTGAAGACATACTTCAAGCTCTTATGATCCAAAAATATCTCCACATGCTCTCCGTATAAATAATGCCTCCATAGCTTCTCATGTACCCTCAGCTGTCTTGATGCATAAGTTATGACCTTTCCGTGTTACATCAAAACACATCCAAGTCCAGTACCTGACGCATCACTATAAACCACGAATCCTCCCGATCAGAAGAAAGCATCAAAATAGGTGATGAGGTCAACCTCTTCTTCAATTCTTTAAAAGCATTCTGACAATCTTCTGTCCATCGAAACTCTTGATCCTTGCGCGTCAATCGCATCATGGGCTCTGTAATCCGTGAAAATTTCTCTATGAACCTGCGATAATACCCGACAAGTCTGAGAAAGCTCCTAACTTCTGCAACCGATGTCGGTGTCGGCCAAGGTTCTACAGTAACTATCTTCTCCGGATCCATTGAGAGTCCTTACCCCGAGATAACGTGTCCCAAGGAAAGAAACTCTGTCAAGGCAGAATTCACATTTGCTAAGCTTGGCATAGAATATTTCCTTCCTTAATACTCTCAATACAACTCTAAAATGCTCCTAAAAAATAAAAATAAGTCAGGGATAAAAGTGTTTACTAGAGAAGGATTCTAATTCCAGTAATCGTTCCATTCTACCGTAGGTATAGTATTATCAATCCATTCAATGGTACCCGTTAGTTCACTTCTAGCAATTACTCCTAATAGGCTATAAGCATAAGATATACCGGCACTCATACTCAACTCATAATTTCACTAGGATTCATCTCTAAGAAACTTACCCGTTTCTAGCTACCCAGTATCATAATCACACCAATAATCTAGCTTACTTATATTCTATAATATAACTATAAGGTTTGTCTATTTTAGTCATTTAATAAGTATAAGGTAACGAGAACCTAAGGCTGGGTTAAACAAACTTATATACCAATTTCAAACAACGGTAGGGTCAAGCAAAGCAGGAAGGTTGGTCAAATTATTTCCAAGAACGATATGAGGCCAAACAAAAATACATAGGACGTAGTCTAGGTAAGACTCAAGAACTGTAAACCCCCAAGATTTTCTAATTATTTTTGTGATTTAAAATTTTATTTTTATATATTATTTGGCATTAAAGAGTTACTTGGTATATATGGGTGTATTTATATATATATATATATATATATATATATATATATATATATATATATATATATATATATATATATATTATTTATATATATTATGTGTGTGATTGTGTGCTTGATATTTTAAAGTGCTACTAAATATAGACTTCAATTATTATAAAAGATTTTTTTGTTACTTATTTACAAATTATAGGATTTTTGTGTGATTTGTTTTCATATATATAAGTATGTGTGTGTATATATTTGTGTGTGTATATATATATATATATATATATATATATATATTATTAAAAAAAATATTCGGGTGGTCGGCCCAAGGGGGGACCGACCTCTGCAGCAGAAGAGAAAACGAAAAGGGAAAAGAAAAGAGAAAAAAATTAATAGCAAACCCACCCACGTGGGCGGACCCCACTCTTGCATGCTTGCTGCAGAAAGCTCACGTAGTAAGCAAAATAAAGAAAAAACAACCCGTGGGGCTTATGTATACTAAACCTATTAGTATTAGGTTTTGGCTACGAGTTGTTATAAATATAACTTTTTCTCTAGACCTCAAAACCCTAATCTTCCAAAACAAAAGTTGAGGATGATCATACCCCCTTCGCCTACGAGTTCATTTTACCAGCGACGGAGTTTTGTGCGCGATGAACTGAATATTGGAAGTCAGCCCCGCGTCACCCACGGAACAGTTTTCCCACTCAAGGTACCCTACTTCCCTACAACGTAACTTTTTACTCGTAGCACCGATTTTCGATCCGTAAGATTTTATGGAAAGTGGACTTGACCCTCTTCGAGATCCTCCTAATGGATTTTGAAATAACCCATCGACTTGCTCAAAAAATTGAGACAAACTTGAACAAAAATCTGTTTTCTGTAACGCTAAAAATTGTTTTTAAACGACAACTTGTCGGCCAATTTTCATGCTGTACAATAAAGTAATATAGGAACTAATTAGAACAGTAAAAGACAACATAACCGAGATCGCAACGCATCTTCTGGATCGTCGTTTCGATTTGTGTGAAAAAGTAGATTGATGTTGAAGTTGAGGAAAAATCTATGTTTAATTAGATTAATTTTCTAAAATTTGTCCGATATGGCGTGTGCCCCGGCAAACCGGGTGACGTGGTCGCACGCTATACGCATCGAAAGGCGCGTATGGACGTTGAGGATGTGTGGGAACTGACGGAACTCAGTTTCGTCGCGTGTGCGCGACGAAACCAACGCGTATCCGTCGAGATACCCCCGTATCGGCGTTTTGCAAACTTGCCCATAACTTCGTGTACAGTCATCGATTCGAGACAAAACTTGTGCCAACAAGTCCGGATCGAAATTCTGGTCCTGTACGCCCAGTTTGGTTCGATTCTGAGAAGGTCGAATCGAAACCCATTTTTGGCGGGCCCGCGACCCACTCAAACGGGCAATTTTGTGCACGACTCATCGGAATCCAAAACTGGACATACTCCTCTCTCAAACTAAATCTGTAGACATGTAGTTTGATGACTTTAGAGACCATAGACTTCGGCACGCATTTCGGTACAAAGCGGGTCCAACGGCGGACATCGTTTTGACCCAAAATTACGATTTTGCCCTTGTTCCAGAATTAGACTTATGGACAGGCATTTCCTAGGTATATCTTTTACACCGAGTGCAATTTTAATGTTTGTTTCAGCGTCCGGAGTTGTTTAGAGACTGTGACGTTTCTTAGCTGACATTGTGATTTCTTGGGCTTGCCACTTTTCACCATCAGGCAAGATACCTTACCACCTTACTCTGTAATTATTATATTTCTTATTTTTAGTTGTTATTTTAGTATTGTTTATTGATATTTAACTGTGCGTCCAAGTCACACTTAGGTGCAAGCGACTCTATCGGTCGTTTACCTCGTCTTATTTATTTCTCTTGTATTGACTTAGCTTAGTGACCTCCCCATTGATGTTAAGGTATTGGTATATCTCATACGGCCTTGACACTTGTTGTATCACATGATGTGAGTCACATGTAGGACACGTATCTGCGTAGTCGGTTGGCCACCGATACGTATGGAGCGTGCGACGGATAGGAGTAACTGCCAATAGTATTGCATGTTAGAAGACTTGGCGGTTACTAGAGGTTCATATCGGCCATGGAGATGATGATACTAGGCATTGGGTGGGAAGAATATTACCTGACGTATGGGCTTCGATTGCACTTCCTTTGTAACCCGGAAGCTCCGCTGGAGATACGGGTATGAGCCTCTCAGGTTGGCCACTGTCATTTTTGAACGCCATACTCTTGGTCACTGGTGCCCAAGAGGGGACTATACCGGTTCCTATATTCAGCCAGGGCTCATGCATCGAAGGAATGTATCTCAACTGCATATTCACAGTAGAATGTTCAGGAACCTGATGGCATGCATACCTTTTTCCTTATTATATTATCACAGTTTATATGGCATGGTATTTTCTTGTATCTTGCTATGTCCCCTGAGGACCTGGTTACCTCTCCAGGTTTAGACGATTTTCCACAGGAGTACGGGGCGCATTGGAGCTATCCTACATTGATGATGAGGCAATCCCTTTTGATTTCTAGTCTATTCTATATCTGAGACAGTTGTAGACATTATTTTACATATCTTTTCTTTCTATTTGCGGAGGTTGGACTCCGATCTTGTAAGACTATTTTTTATAGCTGTTTGGAGTGAGTATGTTCACCCGGCTATCTTTTGATACTCTGCTTTATTCATTTGGACTTTATTATCTTCTGTGTTGAGCTGTGATGAGATTAGATATGTTATTCTGGCCTGTGATTATTTTTATTTACAGCTTATGTGCATATATGAGGATTCCATATATTAGAGTATTCTTCGTATATGTGTAGCTGGCATACTCACGTACTTGGTCGTACGTATTTCGGAACTGGGGCGTTACATGTTTTTGTGGTGGCCCATGCAGGTCATGATAATATTGTTGGGTTACATGACTGTGCCTAACAAGCCTGCATATAGGAATAGGAATATCTCATCCGGAACTACTACCTCTTGACTTCCAAACTTTTTAAAACTTTCTTGATTACTCGATTTACTTCATATCTAATCTTCCTAATATCAACTTATCTTCTTCGTGCCAACAATATGCATTTAAGAAGCGGGCGCACTTCTGCCTTGGCCCTCACATCTGGTGAAGAGACTACCCCGGAGGGACAGAATCCTCCTATGACTCCAGCGACACCCTACTAGCCCGGACTGTCGCAGCCTACTACGACACCGATGACGGAGTACCCAGAGATCGCAGCACTCCCAGGCAGCCAGGCTGGGCAGACCACTACCATGCCACCGGAAGGGAATGTACCACTGCCTCCCCCACCACCATTCCCTCAGCAGTTTCCTCCACAATCGGGACCTCAGATGCCTCCACCACCGACTGATGGGAGCCCTACTACTCAGTTTATGTACGCCATGATGCAGGCTCAGTGGCAGCAGACTGAGCTGATGAGACAGACGATGATGGCAGCCATGGCTAGACCTCCACCGCCACCTCCAGTGCCAGCACCAGTACCGGCTCTGCATCCTTATGAAGGCTCTATCAAGAATTACACAGATATGAACCCCAAGGCCTTTAGAGGAACAAAGAAGCCATTAGAGGTATCACAGTGGCTTATTAGTACCGAGAAGCTACTGAAGGCGTCCCAGTTGCCAGCTCGAGATTAGATGACAGCAGTGGACCTACTGTTAGAAGACAATGCTCACCACTGGTGAAAGGCGGAAGAGAGACGAATAGGCACTGGGATCACCTGGAAGCAGTTCTATGATGCATTTTATGAGAGATTCTTCCCTATTCATGTACGAGATGGTCTCTATGACCAGTTCCTTCATCTGAAGCAAGGGAATATGACAGTTGATGAGTATGACTCATAGTTTAATCGCCTGAATCGATTTGGTGCGGGATTGATTCCGACGGAGTTAGAGAAGGCGAGGAGATTTCACCAGGGGCTTATACCAGAGCTCAAGTCTTATACGACTACCCAGTCTCGAGTCTCCCATTCAGCTGTCCTGGAAGAAGCTCGTGCTCAGGAGATTCTTCGTAAGGAACAACAGCAGACATCGAGGCGCCATACCCCAGCAGCTACACCAGCCCGAGCTACTCAGAATGGACCTATCAGGAGAACTACAGGACAGTACCAACAGAGGCACATACCTTATCAGAAGCCCACCTGCAACTTTTGCGGGAAGCAGGGGCATATTAGAGATGACTGTCGACTTCGTTTGGGCTTATGTATGAGATGTGGATCAGGACAGCACTTGGCCAGAGATTGTCCTGAACAGCAGGCTCTAGTTCAGGCACATCAGGCCCAGAGGCCCACAGTCCCGTACCTCGTCCACTATTACCCGTACAGACAGCACAGTACCACAAGGCCAGAGCTTAAGGCCCAGGACAGAACCATGGAAAGGCATTCTCTCTAGCTGTTGAGAATGTAGAGACAGAGGCAGAGGTCATAGCAGGTATGGTTTTAGTTACATATTTTTCTGCTATTACATTATTTGATACTGGAGCCACTGATTCATTTATAGCCACTAGTTTTGCCACTAGACACAGCATTCCCATCACACCCTTAGCTAAGAATGTTAAAATCCTCACTGGAGGAAGAGTTGTACCTGGTAGTGGTATTTGTAGACTTTGTCCTGTAGTGATAAATGGCAGAGAGATGATGGCACGACTTCTTGTATTCCCTATGCCGATATTTGATGTGGTTCTTGGAATGGACTGGTTGAGCCAGCATTTCGCTCTCATCGACTGCCATAGGAGCAGTATTATCTTTAGACCATCGAATGCAGCAGAGTTTGAGTTCACCAAAGAAGACGGAGATAGTTGTGATACACCCGCATCGGGGACTCACATGATGATGCATGACACCCCTCAGCACCCTATCATCACCGAGTTCGAGGACGTATTCCCTGAGGAATTGCCAGGGCTACCACCTGACCGAGTTATTGAGTTTTCTATTGAGCTTATTCCCGGAGCCGAGCCAATTTCATCTCGAGTATATCGTCTGGCACCCAAGGAGTTGGTAGAGATGAAGACACAGATTGATGACTTATTGGAGAAGGGCTTTATTCGTGCCAGTGCGTCACCGTGGGGAGGACCCGTTCTTTTTGTGCCTAAGAAGGATGGGACCGTGCGCATATGCATCGACTACAGAGCATTGAATGCAGTGACGGTGAAGAACAAGTATCCCTTGCCGCGTATAGACGATCTATTCGATCAACTGAGTGGAGCAAAAGTATTCTCCAAGATTGACTTACGATCGGGTTATCACCAATTGAAGGTTCAGAAGGAAGATATTGCAAAAATGGCCTTTCGATCGAGGTATAGATACTACGAGTTCTTGGTCATGCCTTTCGGTTTGACCAATGCCGTCACAGTTTTCATGAATTTAGTGAACAAGATCTTTCACCAGTACCTGGAAAAATTTGTAGTAGTCTTTATAGACGATATCTTGATTTACTTCAAGAGCCAAGAGGAGCATGAGCAGTATCTGCGGATAGTTTTGGGAACGTTGAGGAATGAGCGACTCTTTGCGAAGCTTAGCAAGTGTGATTTCTTTCTTAAGGAGGTATCATTCCTTGGTCATATTGTTACGGGCGATGGTATATCAGTAGACCCAGAGAATATCACAGCAGTCAAATCATGGCCCGCTCCCACATCAGCTTTTGAGGTGAGAAGTTTCCTCAGACTTGCGGGTTACTGTCGACGGTTCATAAAAGATTTCTCTCGAATAGCGGGGCCTATGACTCGATTGACTTGCAAGGATCAGGAGTTTGTATGGACAGATGAGTGTCAAGCCGCATTTGATGAGTTGAAGAAGCGATTGACCATAGCACCGATCTTGACACTACCATCGGGCCCAGGAGGATTTGTGATCTACAGCGACGCATCCGGGAAGGGATTAGGATGTGTATTGATGCAGTACGGTCGTATAGTAGCTTATGCATCACGACAGTTGAGAGTGCATAAGAAAAATTATCCGACCCACGATCTAGAGCTCACAGCGGTTATCTTTGCTTTGAAGCTATGGAGACACTACTTGTACGGCGAGAAGGTTGATATCTATACTGATCATAAGAGCCTCAAGTATGTGTTCACACAAAAGGAGTTGAATATGCGACAGCGACGTTGGTTGGAGTTGATGAAGGATTATGAGATCGAGCTTCATTATCATCCGGGCAAGGCTAATGTCGTGGCAGACGCATTGAGCCGCAAGCCCATGGCACACTTTTTGACCACACAAAAGGAGTTGATTAGAGACTTTGAGCAGCTTGGTATTGAGGTAGTATTACCGGGAGCAGATGGCGTATTAGCCAACCTCCAAGTACAATCATCATTGGTAGAGCGCATCAAGGCAGCATTGCCCAATGACGCTAGATTTCGACGGCTCAAGGAGAGGATTGAAGCCGGAGAGCAGATATGATTGAGGATCCACATCGATGGGACATTGCGATGTGGTGATCGCATTTATGTTCCCAATGGAGAGCTACGACATGAGCTGATGGTAGAGGCTCACAGTTCGACTTACTCTATTCATCCCAGAGGAACCAAGAGGTATCGTGACTTATGACAGTATTATTGGTGGCACGGAATGAAGTGGGAGATAGCTCGTTTCGTTGCCAAGTGCTTGGTATGTCAACAAGTGAAGGCAGAGCACCAGAGGAAGGCCAGATTATTACAGCCGCTACCCATTCCCGAGTGGAAGTGGGAGCACATTACTATGGATTTCGTCACGGGTTTTCCTCGGAGTCCTAGGGGACGTGACGCAGTATGGGTGATTGTTGATAGACTTACCAAGTCAGTCCATTTCTTACCTTTTAGAGTGGGCCAGTCGACAGAGATATTGGCAGAGATGTATATGGAGCAGATTGTGAGATTACATGATGTGCCTATTATTATTGTGTCGGACCGTAATTCTAGAATTACCTCGCACTTTTGGAGGAGCATACAAGAGAGTTTGGGCACTCGATTGATGTTTAGCACATCATACCATCCGCAGACGGACGGCTAGTCAGAGCGTACCATACAGACGCTAGAGGATATGTTAAGAGCGTGCATGCTTGATTTTGGCGATTCATGGGAGGACCATCTCCATCTTGTTGAGTTTTCCTAGAACAATAGCTATCAAGCGAGCATTCAGATGGTTCTGTTTGAGGCATTATATGGTAGGAAGTGTCGGTCTCCTATTTGTTGGAGTAACATAGGAGAGCGACAGCTATTGGGTCCCGAGTTGGTCTTGAGCACAGTGGAGACAGTAAAGAAAATTAGGGCCACCTGCGAGCAGCACAGGATCGTCAGAAGCAGTGGGCAGATAATCATCGTCGACCCTTGGAGTTTAAAGAGGGTGACATTGTGTTCTTGAAGATATCCTCCACTAGATGCACGATTCGATTCGGAGGATATGGCAAGTTGAGTCCAAGGTACATCGGGCCTTTCGATGTCTTGGAACGTGTTGGAGAGGTTGCTTATAGACTGGCCTTGCCACCGTCGCTAGAGGGAGTGCATGACGTATTCCATGTATCTCAGTTGAGGAGGAACATGGCGGACAACAATCATGTGCTTGATCACTCCGAGATCACAGTTGGACCGAGTTGGTCGTACGAAGAACAACCAGTAGGTATCCTCGATCGCCGAGTGAAGGTGTTGCGGAATCAATCTATTCCATTGGTTCGCGTGGCATTGAAGCATCTCTCGCCTGGGGAGTCTACTTGGGAGCGCGAGGACGACATTCGAACCTGCTACCCGCATTTGTTCGAAGACGTAGGTATGTCATGTATTTAAGTTTTTAAATTACTATCAATTTTTCTTGCATTGCATTCAGACCCCGACCTTAATTTAATTTTGAGGACGAAATTTTCTTTAAGTTGGGTAGGATGTAAACCCCCAAGATTTTCTAATTATTTTTGTGATTTAAAATTTTATTTTTATATATTATTTGGCATTAAAGAGTTAGTTGGTATATATGGGTGTATTTATAGATATATAAAAATATATATTATGTGTGTGATTGTGTGCTTGATATTTTAAAGTGCTACTAAATATAGACTTCAATTATTATAAAAGATTTTTTTGTTACTTATTTACAAATTATAGGATTTTTGTGTGATTTGTTTTCATATATATAAGTATGTGTGTGTGTGTGTGTGTATATATAGGATGTAAACCCCCAAGATTTTCTAATTATTTTTGTGATTTAAAATTTTATTTTTATATATTATTTGGCATTAAAGAGTTAGTTGGTATATATGGGTGTATTTATAGATATATAGATATATATATTATGTGTGTGATTGTGTGCTTGATATTTTAAAGTGCTACTAAATATAGACTTCAATTATTATAAAAGATTTTTTTGTTACTTATTTACAAATTATAGGATTTTTGTGTGATTTGTTTTCCTATATATAAGTATGTGTGTGTGTGTGTGTGTGTGTGTATATATATATATATATATATATATATATATATATATATATATATATATATATATATATATATATATATATATTCGGGTGGTCGGCCCAAGGGGGACCGACCACTGCAGCAGAAGAGAAAAGGAAAAGGGAAAAGAAAAGGAAAAAAATTAATAGCAAACCCACCCACGTGGGCGGACCCCACTCTTGCATGCTTGCTGCAGGAAGCTCACGTAGTAAGCAAAAGAAAGAAAAAAAAAAACCGTGGGGCTTATATATACTAAACCTATTAGTATTAGGTTTTGGCTACGAGTTGTTATAAATATAACTTCTTATCTAGACCTCAAAACCCTAATCTTCCAAAACGAAAGTTGAGGCTGATCATATCCCCTTCGCCGACGAGTTTGTTTTACCAGCGACCGAGTTTTGTGCACGACGAATGGAGCATTGGAAGTCAGCCCCGCGTCACCCACGGAGCAGTTTTCCCACTCAAGGTACCCTACTTCCCTACGACGTAACTTTTTTCTCGTAGCACCGATTTTCGATCCGTAAGATTTTATGGAAAGTAGACTTGACCCTCTTCGAGATCCTCCTGATGGATTTCAAAACAACCCATCGATTTGCTCGAAAAATTGAGACGAAGTTGAACAAAAATCGGTTTTTTTGTAACGCTAAAAACTGTTTTAAAACGACAACTTGTCGGCCAATTTTCTTACTGTACAGTAAAGTAATATAGGAACTAATTAAAAATAGTAAAAGACAACATAACCGAGATCGCAACGCATCTTTTGGATCGTCGTTTCGATTTGTGTGTAAAAAGTAGATTGATGTTGAAGTTGAGAAAAAAATTGTGTTTAATTAGATTAATTTTCTGAAATTTGTCCGATATGGCGTGTGCCTCGACAAACCGGACGACGTGGTTGCACGCTATACGCATCGAAAGGCGCGTATGGACGTTGCGGATGTGTGGGAACTGAAGGAACTCGGTTTCGTCGTGTGTGCGCGACGAAACCAACGCGTATCCGTCGAGATACCCCCGTATCGGCGTTTTGCAAACTTGCCCATAACTTCATGTACATTCGTCGATTCGAGGCGAAACTTGTGCCAACAAGTCCGGATCAAAATTCTGGTCCTGTATGCCCTGTTTGGTTCGATTCTGAGAAGGTCGAATCGAAACCCATTTTTGGCGGGCCCGCGACCCACTTAAACGGGCAATTTTGTGCACGGCTCATCGGAATCCAAAACTGGACATACCATTGAGTTCCTCTCCTCAAACTGAATCCGTAGACATGTAGTTTGATGACTTTAGAGACCATAGACTTCGGCACGTATTTTGGTGCAAAGCGGGTCCAACGGCGGACATCGTTTTGACCCGAAATTACGATTTTGCCTTTGTTCCAGAATTAGACTTATGGACAGACGTTTCCTAGGTATATCTTTTACACCGAGTGCATTTTTTATATTTGTTTCAGCGTCCGGAGTTGTTTGGAGACTGTGATGTTTCTTAGCTGATATTATGATTTCTTGGGCTTGCCACTTTGCACCATCAGGCAAAATACCTTGCCACCTTACTCTGTGATTATTATATTTCTTATTTTTAGTTGTTATTTTAGCATTGTTTCTTGATATTTAACAGTGCGTCCAAGTCACACTTAGGTGCAAGCGACTCTATCGGTCGTTTACCTCGTCTTATTTATTTCTCTTGCATTGACTTAGCTTCGTGACCTCCCCATTGATGTTGAGGTATTGGTATATCTCATACGGCCTTGACACTTGTTGTATCATGTGATGTGAGTCACATGTAGGACACGTATCCGCGTAGTCGGCGGGCCACCGATACGTATGGAGCGTGCGACGGATAAGAGTAACTGCCAATAGTATTGCATGTTAGAAGACTTGGCGGTTACTAGAGGTTCATATCAGTCATGGAAATGATGATACTAGGTATTGGGTGGGGAGAACATTACCTGACGTATGGGCTTCGATTGCACTTCCCTTGTAACCCGGAAGCTCCGCTGGAGATACGGGTATGAGCCTCTCAGGTTGGCCACTGTCGTTTTTGAACGTCATGCTCTTGGTCACTGGTGCCCAAGACGGGACTATACCGAATCCTATATTCAGCCAGGGCTCATGCGTCGAAGGAATGTATCTCAATTGTATATTCACAGTAGAATGGTCAGGAACCCGATGGCATGCATACCTTTTTCCTTATTATATTATCACAGTTTATATGGCATGGTGTTTTCTTGTATCTTGCTATGTCCCCTGAGGACCTGGTTATCTCTCCAGGTTTAGACGATTTTCCACAGGAGTACGGGGCGACATTGGAGCTATCCTACATTGATGACGAGGCAGTCCCTTTTGATTTCTAGTCTATTCTATATCTGAAACAGTTGTAGACATTATTTTACATCTCTTTTCTTTCTATTTGTGGAGGTTGGACTCCGATCTTGTGAGACTATTTTTCATAGCTGTTTGGAGTGAGTATGTTCACCCGGCTATCTTTTGATACTCTGCTTTATTCATTTGGACTTTATTATCTTCTGTATTGAGCTGTGATGAGATTAGATATGTTATTCTGGCCTGTGATTATTTTTATTTACAGCTTATGTGCATATATGAGGATTCCATATATTGGAGTATTCTTCGTATATGTGCAGCTGACATGTTCGCGTACTTGGTCCTACGTATTTTGGGACTGGAGCGTTACAAGAACCATATATCTCCGTGATTATATCACATAAAGTAACTGCCACGCCAGTGTGCATCCGGCTACAAATAACTTTCTTGTTCCATAATACGACAGATAGCTGCATTACACATCTGTCATGCCAAATAATACAGGTTCATGTAGAATTCGAGAAACATATGTAGCAATGATATCGTCATCTGAAGTCCTGCCTCACCAGTATTTCTCTGGCTAGAAAAACTTTGATTTCGTAATACAAGGATAAATATAATTTCTTATTTTTTTTGAACCGATTCATATGACACTTTCTAACAACTTAGCGAAAAGAAACAAGAAGAATTACTCAAGAAGTCAAGATGAAAGGGTTTAGTCAAATCTTGAGTTGGAAAGAACACAAAAGCAATCATATTAAGAAAGAAGATAACATGAAAGCAATCATGCAAAGAGTCATAGAGAAGTTTGTAACACTAGTTGTGGATGTATCCTCAAGTCCTATTTCTCAATCAGTGTTAGGCTCGCAGTAGTATGACTATCCTAGGTATCACTACGACTTCGCACAATTCACGAAGACTCGACCTGCACTTATGACTTCTAATATTTGTGCCCCAGTTTTCCTGATATGATAGTAAAGGAAAGATACGTCCACTATGAAGATCCGTCTAATTAGCACGAATAAATAGGGATTATGGTAGAACATAATCAAACTGGATGCAAGTCAAATAATCAAGTGAGAGTTCGCAAAATCAAGAAAGATATCAGACATGTGGATGTGATCCTATGGGTCTTTCATATTCTAATTGCTGGCTCACGTCGGTACAGTAACGTAACCGAAGTGATTAACTGACCTGCATAAGCCACCACAAAAATATGTAATGTCCTAGTCCCAAAATACGTAGGACCAGAAATACGAATACATGCCAGCAGTACTTCACTAATGGGCCAAGCTACACAACAAGCCCATTAGCGAAATACTTAAGCTGTAGATCATGATAACACCCAAAAATATAACACAGTCCACAGGTATATACATCTAATCACATCCACAAAGTCCACAAAGAAATCAAGAATAAATAAGAAAATGTCTCAAATATCCAGCAATAAAAGTAATATAGTCTGTGTGGATAAAACATTCTGAAACCACAGAGATAGAAACAAAGTACAAATCAACTATAAGTCTGATAAAAAGAAAAGGAAATAATGTAGCAAGACTAAATATGAAGTTAACATGATCACGAGAAGTCCTCTGGCACTATCTCGTCCTCCTGTGCCGGTACGCCTCCGGTCTCAGCTCTTGAACCGTAAACCTCCGGGTAGCCGTCATCTTCATTTAAGCCTGGGAAATAGCCAGGTCCTCATGGGACTAGCAAGGTGCATAATATACATGCCAAGGTACAGATATAAAAATATGAACTAAGGCAATCTACTGTATCCATCTATGTGCTTTGCAAATGAGTTACTTTTCTAGAATACTAGACCTCTTCTACTAAGGCTCACTAGCACCTCAGCATGATATTGTCTCCAGTACCGTGTTGTGGCACCAAGGACAATCAATTCTCGACAGTGATAATCCCTTACTCTACTACAGAGATAAAGGTCACCAAACAACGGGCCATACGATAATAGATCTGATATTGTAGTTAAGTTTCCCAATCTCCATGTCTAGAATCTAGCAATGTCAAGTCTGTACGGTCATCTCAAAACTAAAAGCAATACTGATAAAGAAATCTAGAAGGCTAACATGAGGTCAATACCACGAATAGTCATGTAAATCTCGCATCATGAATGTGTCGATGTCCTGTGGTCAATCGTGTCAATGGACACATCAATATGTACGTAATGCCTAATGTCAATACTCGATGTCACTATCATGACATCGGCACCCATCTATAAACGGATACTAAGTATCAACGTCCTACATCATGCAATTCTAATAAAAAAGAACAATAATACAGAAAAGAATAATCTGTAATGAAGGCAAGGCACGCTTTCCTGTAACTGCTGTCTGCGGATGGTCCTGTCCAACTCCAGTGTCCTTGTCGATCCTCCTAAGCTCACCTATAATAATACACTATATTTAATATTCTATATTAATATACCATATATAAATTATATGAGTATCTACGCCTCCTAGTTGCCATAACATTGTTACGACACTGCATCTATTATATAAGTACATATAGGTACCAAAATCTCTCGTAAATACTTTACAATTACAACAAAATAATATATTTAAGTTCTAAAATTTATCAATAAATACTTATATATTGCTATAATTATGTTTTCAATAGGAAACCTTTTCATAAGTGGTCTTATGTCAATGCCACATATGACTACCTCAATTCGATCCATTAATTTAATCCCGAAACAATGATTAAATAAAATTAATAAATTCTGTAAAAATCCCAGAAATTAGTTAAAATAGTATTTATAATGTTAAAACTTGCATAACATAAAGTTTAATATGAACTCATGGAGTTTTGACACTTTTGGACACAAGGAAAACAGAATTTTTCGGAGTTCGGTGACACGACAAATGTCATGAATTTTTAAAAAATAGTAAATAGATGTGAAACCTAAATTTCAAATATACTTCTGAAAGGTATCAATATCTAGATTCTGAATAAAAATATAAGAAGGTTAGAAAGTGAAGTTAGATAGGTGAAAGACGGCTCGCAATAGAATTCATCGGTTCTGGACACCCTGTCGTAGAATTGACGGCACGGGCAAACCGCTTGGAAATGGGGGATCCGACGATCAAGGGTTGGAGAAAACACACAAAGGTAACTCTCAGATTTGGTTTAAGAAGAAAGGATAAGAAAAAGTTGGTGAAACATCATCTACAAGTCGACTAACCTGCTGTGATGTTTCAAACTTCGATTCGGTGAAGTTTCAGCCCAAGTAGCGCATTGTGCACCTCTCTAACGGCCGCAAGGTTGCTCCTAAAGTTTCTAGAGTGGAAGAGAACGTTGAGGGGGTCGCGTGAGTGGTGGTGGTGGCATGGAGATCGAGAAAAATAGGGTTTCGTGAAAGGAAGGTGGTCGGTTATAGGGGGGTCGGCCTTGGAGTGGTGGCAGCTAGGTTTGTGGTGATTTATGGAGTAGTGGACAGTTATGAGAGAGGAGGATGGTTAGGGTTTGATATTATATATATTATTAGGGTATGGGCTTTGGTTTGATCTAATTTGGATATGATTTGGTTCTCCAAATCATACTATTATTAATAGGTTTCCTATTTTGGTTAGATGTTTGACCAAGCCAAATATATAAGGGAATATTGCATATGGCTGCAATTAAACCTCTAAAATTCCTTTAAATATATGTATACTTGGTTTTGGTACTCCTAGTTAGGCTCTAACTAGTAGAGTTGACTAGGTTAGGGTCTAAGTATCATTATTAGTCAAATTGGACCCAAAAATCAATTTAATGAGTCTCATGTGCCATTTGCCAATAAGTAGCACATTGGAAATCGAGGATGGTATACCCTAGGCATGTGCATTGTAGACTTAAAATGGATCAAAACCATATATTGGGTCATACAGTTACGATCGATATCAAGTCCCAAAATCAAATTGGAAGTTGGCTTAAAAATTACGTCAATGGCTCAAATTGGCCTAAGTTGGCCTGAAGTTGCGCTAAGTCAAAGGAATGTTGGAAAGAAAAATTGGATGGGCATGATATATCAAATTGAAGGTGGACGAGTCTAGAATTCAAATATGGAACTGGATGTAAGAAAACAATATTTGTTGTGCTTCAAAAATCAAAACTACATTAAACTACTAACATAGTCATTATTGATTTTAATAAATTAAAATATCCATATAAAATAATTAAAAATAAGATCCAAAAATTAGGGGGCTTATAATATCTACCCATATATGGCCGACTACCCATCCTTACCCTATTTATGCCGCCAACTGCTGCTGCCTCCTTCATCTTCTCGTTGCTATTTGGGAGTCTTATCGACCCCCTCTAGCCCAACCACCATAGCCTCGACATGGATGTGACAAATTCTGCCCCTCCACCTTTCCAAGGACGGTACTGGAACCACCCCTATAAGCTGCTACAGCCGCCCAAAGACACCCCTACCTTGTTGGCCTAAAATCATAATAGGTACACCATCTTGCAACTGCATTTTCTCTACTTATAGACATCAAAACTTCATAAAATAAAAAACTGGGTTCCCCTATGTGTCTACTACCTTCATATAAAAATTTATATCAAAATTTTTTCTAGATTGGTCGAGACACCCGTTTTACCAAAGGGTGTCCAGAAATAACATTGTTTGGTATATGGAGGTTTTGATCTAGTTAGAATAAATTTTAACATTGATATCATATATAAAAATGATCATAATTCGATTATCTATAATCCCCTTTGATTAACTTTTCATAATTTTGCTATTTGAATGCTTTCATTCCATCTTTGAAGAAGAAATTCTATCGTAAAATGAACTATCAAAATTACCATCTTATGAGTCCCAAAATATTTGTGTGTGCATCCAATGCTCCATATTATTGATCCTCAAGTTATGAGCATGAATGTTTGATAATTTAAGCATTTTTTTACCAATTATTTCATAATATTAAAGTTATTTTATTTATGTTAAATAAGTTCTAATAACGTTGATTTATCAATGTGGATATTAGTTTGTTCATGGAATAATTTCTAAATAGTTTTTATGCAATAATAATTATCTAAAATATATTTCCAAAATTATAGAGATTTATTTTAGAAATAATAGTAAATATTTTATACATATATTTTGTGGGATTTTATTAGTCCTAGAAGGAATATTATAACTAGTTGTGACTAATATATATAGTTAGAAAACCCTATATATATATATATATATATATATATATATATATATATATATATATATATATATATATATATAAATAAATATCAATGATAGTAATAATATTAATGTGGTTATTAATGTTAGTTATATATATTTATAAGAGTTCGTGAGACCGTGACTGTGGAGGTTAAAGCCGGATCGATACTTTATTCCTCTACTGCAAATCCAGGCAAGATACTTGCCATCTTGTTACATATTTAAATTCATGATATAGTACTTATACTTCTAGTTTGTTACTCTAGTAGAGCGCATCCAAGTAGGACTTGGGTGCCATCGATGTGGTGAGTGTGTATGTGTGTTTGACTTAAGTGTATAGGAGATGTACCCGAAAAGTTGTGAAGTTATTTATAATAGCTTCCATGCCTTATCACACATCATTACACGACACCATGAGTGAGATACATTGTGTTGGCACGAGCTTATGCATTCAGCTAGCTACCGGTGCGAGCGGCTCATATGATGGTTCATATTGAGATAAGTGTGAGTCTAGTTAGTGACTTGCATTAAAATATGTATTAATCAATACATTTACATTCCTGTGGTAGATTCCTGTGGATAGCTAATCATACACTCACGTACGAATAGAAGGACCTGATACTCCCTGTTGCACTTAAGTTGGTCACATATCAAGTAGTATTTCAAAATACCTAAAAAAAGTAGATGTTTACCATGTTATCTTGATTTTCTATTTCTGTATTTACTGCCATGATTCTTGTTATACTTATTTTACTATACATGTCATCTGTGATTCTCATTTGTCTTCTTTTATCATTTATTATATTTACTATATTCATTTTTTACAGTCTCTATCATTTACCTAAAAATATTTTTATTGATTGTACTTTGCTTCTATCTTGACTGGATATTAACAATTTAGGAGTTGAACTTGAGGATTGGTGTCCCACTTATTAAGGGGCCCATGAGGGTTTAGCTGAGTCCGGTCCTGCCTTTCTGGAGGGCCAGACGGAGGTTTCTACTGAGGTTCCAGTTGACACCGCATAGTATTATTAGATTAGATTTGTTATTATTGGATTTGTCTTCGATTAATTTATATTTGGCATGTATATATTTCCTTCTGGTTTAGACTTATGTCGTAGACTTGTGACTCCATGTCCTTCTAGAAATTTATTTGTTTATTATCTTTATATACCTTTAGTATACTTGATTGAGTATTATATTATTACATTTCACTCATTTACATTGCTTGAGTTGTTGGATGTTAGTCTAGACAGCGAACTGCTGCCGACTCTGTGGCGTAGGCTGGACGTACCCATGACTCATGCCCAAATCTTTCGGGTGCAGGCCGTGACACATTTTTGTGGTGGCCGATACAGGTCATCTTCATAATTAGTGAGAAGTCATGGTAGTACTTAGGGCTAAAGTACTATTACGAGCCTGTTATAGGATATAAGAATATCTCACACTAAGGAATTTCAATCTGATTTGAACTTACAGACTTTTTTCAAATCTTGATAACTTGACATCTTTTTAATTGTTGTCATTCTCTGAATATCACGTTATCTTATGCTATACTGTTGACTTCTTGTTGTTTTCCAACTTTTCAGAATGACATTAGAGACCATAGCTCGTGGTTCAAGACCTAATGGTGCTTAGGAAGCAGAATTAGCTTTATCCGAGGGCCTGCCTCCTCCACGTCCAGTACTACCAACTCCTGGAGGTGTGCCTGCTGATAGGGAGTGTTTGTTTGAGATCCTTAGGGGCATGATGGAGACCCAAAGGATTCAGGCAGAGATCCAAAGGCAGCAAATTAAGGTGATGCTGATTGGTGTAGATATTGCTCAATAAGTTGCCTAGGCAGCTATGGAGAGGGTTACTTCTCAGCAGCAACTACAGCCCATATAACCTGCTCAGCCGAAGGTAGGGGACATCTTAGACTTCCAGAAGATGAAGCTATGGGAGTTCAAGAACACTGAAGGAATCCTCTATGATGATGAGTGGCTCGAGGAAATTGAGTGGATCATGCGAATGTCTATGTCTACGATTCTAGAGGACCTGAAGATTGAGGCTATGGGCTTACAGCTTCGTGACATTGCCCGTACTTGGTTCTTGAATGAGCCCAGTCTTGCAGATCCAGATCTAACTTGGGACCAATTTAATGACCTCTTCAAGAAGAAGTTCTTTCTTGTTGTAGCTAAAGGTGTTCTGGAGAAGCAATTACAGAATCTGGAGCAAGAAAGTCTATCCGTAGACGAGTACACAGCAAAGTTCGGTAGGCTGAGCTGATTTGCTGAGTACATGGTTCGGGATCCGGAGGATCAAGTTCGAAGATTCTGACAGGGCTTGTCCAGGGAGATCAGGGTTCTTATTCCTTCGAGCATCACAACCTTTCCTGGGATTGTAACTGAAGCCCAGAGGATTAGGGTGGACGTGGAATTTAGGCCCAAAAGGGATCATAATTCAGCTGGAGGTAGCAACAATTTGGGACCAGTAAAACATCCTCAATTCCAGCAGAAGAACTTCCAGCCCCAGCAGTACCAGGCTCTAGCTAGAGATTAGCAGCAGCAATAAAGGTAGGTACAACAGGCCCTTCTGTGTGCTTTTTGTAGGAAGCCTGGAAATACTTGGGAGATCTGCAGGAAGAGGCTCGAAGTGCGTTTGTATTACGGTTCAACTGGACATCAGATGAGGGAGTGGCCTATATTTCGCCCATCCCAAGGTGCAGCCGCTGCTCAGAGGGGACCAACTGGACCACCAGTGTACACCAGCAGATGGGACCTACACTTCCATCCCAACAACAATGCTTTGCCCAGCATTAGCAGAGGGGAGCTCCTTGGCAGGATAAAGCTTTTACTTTGGCAGTCGAGAAGCCTGAGCCTACCCGTAACGTTATAGCGGGTTCTATTCTTCTTGATTCTATTCCAATCTTAACATTATTTGATTCTGGTGTATCCCATAGTTTCATATGAGTATCATATGTGCTTAAGCATAGTTTAGTATCAGAACCCTTGGATAGAACTTTCAGTCATGATTGGTGGAGGTATTCATTTAGTCATTGATATTTGTAAGGGACGGATTGTTTCTTTTGGAGCCCAAGTTTTGAGTGATATCCTACATATAATGCCACTTCCGGGTTACGACATTGTACTCAGGATAGATTGGTTGAGTAAGCATTTCACTAGCTTAGATTGTCGTGGGGGCCGAGTGTTGTTTCGTCCTCCAGGAGAGCCGGAGTTTGATTTTTTTATGCAGACCAGAAGGAAGGGATCATCTGTAGAGCTATGGTAGAATAGGAGGAATTATCTCATCCTCTTCTAGCAGAGTTTCTGGATGTGTTTCCTGAGGAGTTACCGGGGTTGCCGCCGGACAGAGATGTAGAATTCTCTATAGACTTGGTGCCTAGAGCAGAGCCAGTATCAAAGTATGTCTACAGGATCAACAACAATGAATTGGCAGAGCTGAAGAAGCAGGTAGACAAGTTACAGGACAAAGGATACATCAGGTCGAGTTCATCATCGTGGGGTGCTCCAATATTATTTATACCAAAAACGTATGGATCGGTGCAAATGTCCATCGATTATCGAGCTCTGAACAACTTCTCAATCAAGAACAAATATTCGTTGCCGAAAATTTATGATATCTTTAATCAATTGAGCGGCACGAAGGTATTTTTAAAGATTGACTTGAGGTCTGGCTATTACCAGGTAAAGGTGAAAAAAGGAGGACATTTTGAAGAGTGATTTTTGGATGAGGTACGGCCAGTATGAGTTTTTGGTAATGCCGTTTGGGTTGACTAATGCCCCGACAGTCTTCATAAATTTAATGAACAAGATATTCCACAAATATCTCGACTTGTTTGTGGTTGTGTTCATCGATGACATACTCATCTACTCAAAGACACCAAAGGAGCATGAGAAGCATCTGATGATAGATCTTGAGACTCTCAAAAAGGAGAAGATCTATGGAAAACTCTCAAAATATAAGTTTTTTTCTAGACATGGTGGAGTTTCTTGGGCATGAAGCGACTGGAGATGGAATATCTATTGATCCTAAGAAAATTGCATCTGTAGAGTCTTAGACTACTCCGAGTTCTATTGCAGAAATCAGGAGATTCTTGGGATTGGCTGGATATTACAGGAAGTTTGTGAAGGGTTTCTCTTGGATAGCAGAGCCAATGACCAGACTTACTCGGAAGAATGTAGAGTTCGTATGGACAAAAGAGTGTCAGGCTGTGTTTGATGAGCTGAAGAAGAGATTGACTACGGCTCCTATCATGACGTTACATCAGGATCAGATACATTTTCTATCTACAGTGATGCTTCAGGAAAGGGTCTTGGATGTGTTTTGGAGTAAAATAAGAAGGTGATTGCCTATGCTTCTAGACAGTTGCGGCCACATGAGAAGAATTGTTTTACTCATGACTTGGAGTTGGTAGGGATAATTTTTGCTCCGAAGTTGTTTAACTGACCACAAAAGCTTGAAGTACATTTTCACACAGTAAGAGTTGAATATGAGAAAGCGTCGATGGCTGGAACTAATGGAGGTTTTTGATATATCCTTACAATATCATTCAGGGAAGGCCAACGTAGTTGCTGATGCCTTGAGCAGGTATTCAGTAGCTATATATTTAACGACAGATCGACATTTGTTAGCAGACCTGGAGAGCTTGGGCATAAAGGTGTTAGTTCCAGGGGTTGAAAAGCAGATGATGAGCTTACATGTTCAGAAAGAATTGATAGACAATATCAAGCAGGCATAATATTAGGACGTGAGTCTTAGGAGCATCATAGCTCAAGTGCAGGCAGGATTGCTGGATGATTTTACCATTACTGAGGATGGGTCATTGAGGCATAGGACTAGAATATGTATGCCTAGTGGAAATCTGTGAGAGGAGATTATATAGGAAGCGCACCTTTCTTGGTACTCTATACATCCTGGAGCTAACAAGATGTATAAGGATATGATAAAGCATGTGTGGTGGTATGGCATAAAGCGGGAGGTAGCATATTTTGTTTCCAGATGCTTGATATGCCAGAAGGTCAAGGCAGAGAGGCAGAGACCTGGAGGGTTGTTTCAACCATTACCTATTCCGGAGTGGAATGTGAATATATCACTATGGATTTTGTTTTCGGACTTCCACGTTCTCCAGGAAAAAAGACGCAATTTGGGTCATCGTTGACAGGTTGACTAAATCAGCCGACTTTTTGTCTTTCAAGGTGGGTTTGTCTACGGAGAAGCTTGCCGAGCTGTATGTGAGGCAGATCGTCAGGTTGTACGGAGTCCCAATGAACATTGTATTAGATCGGGATAGCAGATTTATATCACATTCTGGAGGAATTTGCATGCTAATTTGGGTACACAGCACAAATTCAGCACCGATTACCACCCTCAGACGGACGGACAGTCAGAGAGGACTATTCAGATGCATGAGGATATGCTCTGAACTTGTGTGTTAGACTTCGGAAGCTCGTGGGAGGATTATCTTTATCTGGTAGACTTCTCATACAACAACAGCTACTAGGCCAGCATTGGGATGTCTCCTTTCAAGGCTCTATACGGTCTTAGATATCGTACTCTATTATCTTGGGATGACGTTGACGAGAGAGCGCTTCTAGGACCGGAGATGGTAGTTGATGCTGCTGAGAAGATAAAGTAGATCAGAGATAGACTTCGTGTGGCACAGGATAGGCAGAAGCACTTGGCTGACAGCCATCGGAGACCGCTAGAGTTTAAGCTATAGATTTCTTTTGTTTAGATTTATAATGTTTATAGTTGTGTGTTAAGGTATTATTTTGGTTCTAAATTGGCGATTTGGTATTCCTGAGGATTATTTTGACCCGTGGTACGATGCGATTTAGAAGAGGTGGGAAGCTTAGTCCATGGTTTATTGGACCATTCAGCATTCTCGAGAAGGTCTATGTTGTAGCTTAGCGACTAGACTTACCGCCTACTCTGGATGGAATATACAATGTATTTTATGTGTCATAGTTGATACAATATGTGGCAGATCCTACTAATATTAGGAGCAGCTCGTGGGGATTTTGGATCGTAGGGAGAAGGTATTAAGAAATCAGACATTTTGTCTGGTTCGTATCGCTTGGCGTCATCATTCTCTGGGTGAATCCATATGGGAAAGAGAGTATGAGATGCACGAGTGATATTCTTATCTTTTTGAACCATGAGGTACTATTTCTTTCTATCTGTTCAGGTCTGTTTTTACTTTTAAATTTCGAGGATGAAATTTTTTTAGGGGGGTATATTTGTAACCTTCGTAGCTCAAATAATTTTTATTGTATAAATATTTATATAGCTTTTTGTGTGCATGTTTATTTATAAATAAATATAGTACTAAGTTTAGGTTTAATATTCCTAGTTAATATTATGTGTGTCATAAGTTTGAACTTGGCTAGGTGCATTGTAGTTAGCTTGGTTTTAACCTAGTTAGGGTGGTGCTAGTGACTAGTGTAGGCCACTCAAACCCAATCAAATCAACTCTGATAAAGTCCAAACTTGGACCACACTTGCATAAGATGTAGAAGACCATAACCAAGCTCTTACTTGACCTATGTGGTGCACAGACAAGTGTGTGGACAACATAGAACTTTAGCCTATATGTATTTTCGGAATTAAGTGGTGTCCACCACTTTTAGTTGCCAAAATCACCTCCCCACTACCCTATTTCTCCTAAAACTTTGCCACAACCTTCCCCCCTCAACTACCTACAGACCTATGGGTCATTTCCCCCTCATTCCATTCATTTCTTATCCCAAAATTCCCTCACAAACTCGTTGGATTGAAGGAGATTTCAGAATAGGACTGCTGGATAGTGCTGACTACAACAACATTTTGCACCATAAAAACAATAGGTAAGAACCACGAGCCCTTTATGAAAAATCTTCCACTATCTCTTACCTTTCATTTTCGTATTTTTACATAATTGTTCATGGAGTTTTGATCCTTCAAACCTCTGTCACACGATGATGTGTCCAGAACAATATGTTGTCCATGAATTATGTGCAAAAAATTGGATGTGCATACCAAACCATTTGGTAAAAATTCTCTAAACCTTTTCCATCTCATAGCTATTAGAATTACCTTCAATTCGATATATAATTTTCTATATGTTCTGTTCAAATTCCCTTTGGTACATGCGTTTTCCAAAAGGGTGCACGGGCTGAATCTTGCGACACGAAATTTGTCCACATCCATACATAGGTAAGTATCTTCATTTTTTGTCGAATATGACATAGGAAATAACTTTATATATCATCCCCTAGGTAGAAAACTTAATAAAATTGACATAGAACTAAGGAAAATCCCTCTAAACGCACACACGAAATATTTGTTCCAGAATTATGACACATTTTTGTAGCTATTATTTTATTTAACATTTTCTTTGAATTTTTGAACGGAACTTTCACAAATATTTTCCTAACTTGACCCCCTACCATGCCATGTAATTATTTCATGATAGATATATGTGAAAGTTGCATTAAAGTATGGTTTTTGGGACATGATTATTTAATTTCAGAATTACGTTACATGAGATATGTTGTGTAAACACTAATATTGTATGTAGAATATTTTTCTGGAATTAAACCAAATTCGATACATGATATATTGATCCTATTAGGTGCTGGAAAAATATAAATATTCATAATAATTGTTATGTAATTTTGTGTTACATTAATTTTAATTTCAGAACACAAGATTAGTATTTAGAATTTCAATTTTAGGTTTTTTGAGAATTAGAACCTAACTAGTTTCACTTTGTAATATTTATAACTTTTACTATGGTTATGTTGATAAATTTTATAGATTATAAACCATTAATTTATAATTTTAGAAAAATTATATTCTACTTTTTAAAATATTTAATTAGGGCCAATTGGATGACATTAAATATGTCGATTCAAGCCTAGAAATGACTAGTTTCACTAGTTTCTTAAAACCGAAACTCACCAAGACATTGCCAATAATTTCCCATGATAAATATCTCAAAATTATGTTTATATACATTTATATTTTGATTAAACATGAATTTTAGGGATATTAATGTGGTGGAATTCAACCCTTTGTTAATGTAGGTTCATGCCTTAGAACCCAATTTTATAATGTTTACTAGTTACTAAAAAATTGTAATTTTTTAACATCTAGACAAATAATATTTTAATAGTATTATATTATTATTTCATATGTTAGGTTATGTTGTTTTGGTAAATGATAAGGATTTCAATTAATTAGGTGACCGGAATACCAAAACTAGTTTCTTTTACCTTTAATCATAGTCTACCTTATGTAGAAATGATATTGTGTAAGTATAACGGACTCTAGAAAAGTTTAAATCTTATATATATATATATATATATATATATATATATATATATATATATATATATATATATATATATATATATATATATATATATATGTCCTGGATACCGATACGGATTCTGATTACAACTTTCAGCAAAAGAGTAAAGGCAAGTACAATTCTCTGATTGTTTTCCGTATATGATAGTTTCTATATTACATATTTTAGGAATGTGTACTTGATTTTTGACACATACGTTACACGGACTGGTACTACATGGATTCCTAGTCAGGAGATGCGTCTTTCATGCTATTATTATACCGTGATCATCGTGCTCGTGTTTATTCCGTGAATTGTGATTTACGTGTTGTGATTTGTCGTGATTCGGATCCATTTGTATTAGTTGGGGTAGGAGATATTCTAGTTGATATGTGATCAATACCTTTAGATTCCTGTGATAGATTCCTATGGATAGCTAATCATACACTCACGTATGAATAGCTGGACCTGATACTCCCTGTTGCACTTAAATCAGTCACATATCAAGTGGTATTTCAAAACACCAAAAAAAGTAGGCATTTACCATGTTATCTTGATTTCATATTTCCTTGTTTATTGCCATGATTCTAGTTGCACTTATTTTACTATACATATCATCTGTGATTCTCAGTTGTCTTCTTTTATCATTTATTACATTTACTATATTTTGTTTTATTGTCTCCGTTATTTACCTAGAACTGCTTTCATTGATTGTACTTGCTCCAATCCTGACTGGATATTAACATTTTAGGAGTTGAACTTGAGGATTGGTGTCCCACATATGGGGCCTATGAGGGTTTAGTTGAGTCTGGTCCTGCCTTTCCGGACGGCTAGACGGAGTTTGCTACTGAGGTTCCAGATGACACTGCATACTATTGCTAGATTAGATTTGTTATTATCGGATTTGTCTCTGGTTAATTTACATTTGGCTTGTATATATTTCCTTCTGGTTTAGACTTATGTCTTAGACTTTTGACTCCATGTCCTTCTGGAACATTTATTTGTTTATTATCTTTATCTACCTTTAGTGTCTGTGATTGACTATTATATTGTTACATTTAAACACTCATTTATATTGCTCGAGTTGTTGGATGTTAGTCTAGACAGTGAACTACTGTCGACTCTGCGACATAGGCTGGACGTACCCACGACTCATGCCCAAATCTTCCGGGTGCGGGTCGTGACACTGTATTAAGATCCGATCGTAGATCTTGATTAGAGGGTCATGTTTTCTTCTTATCTTGTTATTAAACCGGTGGCCTAGAGTAATGGTGTGATAACGTGTTATAAAAATGGAAGAGAGAAATATTTGTAGCCGGATGGAATAGCACATGCGCTTTTTTTATAGAAATATATCTATAGATGGAATAAGATAAGGTTTGATATAGATAAAGATAAGGACACCCATCATTTGGATTAAATAACCATATCATTTTAAACCAAATTAGAGTACTTGTGATTTTGCTGGATGGTTCTTGAAATTCATATATACAATAATAGTATCAAGTAGAAATTTAATAACTCATCTATACGCAAGGCTCACTGGCCTCCCCTCTCTTGTAGCCTTCCTCCTCCATGTCTGCCAAAGCGTATATGATGATATGAGTGTGAGCGGTGGTGACTCATTGAAGACTTAAATTTGGTCTTAAATTAGACTTTTTTAGGATATCATAATGCAATAGAGAAATATTTTCAAATAACAGAGGAGGAATATAATGAACTAGACCGTTATATGAGAGCTCAAAGCAGAAACTATTAGGATCAATAAACTTGAACCAACCTGTGATGTGTTACGTTTTAAATAGACTTCACATTAAAACACCATGTCACCACCAAAAAAAGACTAACCAAAATTATGAGATCCGTACTATATATAAGCTCTCTCACTCCCTCAACGAAGTGCAATGCATTCTTGGTATGCATGATGATGATAGGTGTCAATCATGGCGGGGCCGGGATTGGGTTGTCTGAGCCAAAGCTTATTTTGGTTGCCCCTTGATCATTGTTGTGGGTTGTTCTTAGGGGGATGGGGTCACCGGCCAAGGGGGTACCCACTCTGTAGGCTGGGGTGGGCTGAGCACACCACAAAAAAATTACTTTTTTATCATATATATATTTTAGATTTTTTCTTCTGTAAATTAGTCCATACTTAGCCCACCCTAATTTATTCTAGCCCACCCTAACTTGAATTTATGGTTCCACCCTTGCATGTGGCCCTGACTGTTGGACGCGTGCAGAAGAATTTATCAACCCACCTGATCAAAACAAACCCACATCTACCGGACACCAAGCACAAAATAAAGACAAGTATATGGCGGTGACGTACGTCACCTAGAAAACTCTCGACCTTTAATAGCTCATATGAAATTACAAGATCGACAGAACTCACGTTGAACCTTTTGCCCTAATAGGTTCAACCCCCTCACCTCTCTTAAGAAGAAAAACATAAGATTGTAATTGAGATCACTCACCAACCTGTAGCAATCTCCCTAATTAAAGTTGACGACTCCTCGATTAGATCTTCTTCTTCCTTCTGTCTTAGATGGCGAAGTCCTAAGAGCAAAGTACGAACTTTCTCTTAGATTTTCTTATGTATGAGCACCCCGAATCTCCACTTTATGCCTTTTTTGTGCCTACACCTCCACCTCATATAAATAAGACGAGAAATATAATTTTAGGGTTAGAAAATCTTAAAAGTAGTCCACCATCAGATCTTGTCACGCCCCAGAACCAGAATACTGGAGAGCGGGGGAGTGACTCGGCCAGCTACGTATTACGGGTAGATGAGTACCGTATAATACGATCAATGCTGTCTAACCAGACGAGGGGGTGCATACTACATGAAAGTCTCACTATGGTTACTTCACATCTATTGTCTCAATCATTCAAATAAGGAACAGAAATAGAGAACATGTAAGATAAAGCAGTAAGGCGTCCCAAACGCTCTGTCAAAATGTTCTTGATATCTGGCTTTACAAAATATAGCCAGATTGATGTAGCAAAAATATACACAATTGTTATCAGCTGCAGCCTGACTTAGTTACAATTATGTAAAAGTAAGTACAAGACAATCCGACTAACATGTCGGTGCCAAACGGCAATGTATAAAGTAAATAACAAAACGAGTGGGGAAGTAAGGAACCCACTCGAGTCCTCCTGCGATCATCCCCCTAGTATTGACCATCTCGGAGGTGGAAGTAAGCTGGATCCTCGGGGACCGGCTCTAAATCTGGCCATGCAAAACCAGAGAGGTTAGACCTCTAATAGCAAGTACCGCAAGGAAGCACGATATGGGGCATTAAACCAGTAAATAAGAAACGTAATAAATCGATCTCTGCTGACTATTGGGATTCTCATCACATCACGACCCTCCGAACCAACCTCCCAACCAAACAAGGACAGAAGTTGGCCCGTCATGTCCTGACATTCTGATCATCTCAGTTAGGCAACAGAGTAGGTACAGTACACAAACAAATCAATTTAACGGCCATGTAACTCCTACGGCTTGCTACTGTGAGTTCCAAGTTATCCTAAAATTATGCAATAGGAATTCCTCAGCTCTTACTATGTGCAAGCAAGGCTAGTTCACCCAGTCAATCAATTGCGCCAATCATGAATTAGACGAGTCCCAGCGGGACGCCCGTCATCAATATACAATATACAATAAGTAATATAACCAGATACCGCTCCCTGTCCGTGTGGCAGATTTGCAGTATCTGTGGGGACCAACCGGCCTGTCGGGTACTACTAGTCCCAAGAGGGCTGCCACGTAAGAACTCGGGAATCCATTCTCTCCATGCAATCATTATTTTATTTAACTTAATAGTCTCTACGTTGAGTGAAATCCCATGCCGTGGATCATGGTCATTCGAATGAGTACTTTCGTACGGGACACGATATGCACAACTCTACAATGATACCAGTGCGGTTAGGTTGTAGGTCTTACATAGCGTAATACAACAATCAAAACTAACCACGGAGTAACCATGCCTTGACCATAAAGTACACATGCTGTTTTTGTAAGATAAATAGATAAATAACTAAATAAATAAATAATTAATTAATTAATTAATTTGAAGCCTGCATGTGCCTGTATGCCAATATTTGAGATTAGCTAGTCGATTGCAATAGTTCATAGTTAATATGAATGGGTCTCATTCATTCATTTTAATAAGACGACTAACCAGTCTCTCAGTTCCAACTAGAAACGCATGATCAATTATTAATTTAGGGTGAAAATCCCTATTAATCAATGTCAACTAAAGTTAAACAAATGTCAAGGCAACAATTAATACCATGCTAATAGTTAATGATAATCAATGTCAATTTGAAGCAAGGATCAGGCGAAAAGACATTGGGATCAGAGTCATGCGGCTCACGAAACTGGAGTCTCATGCGGCCGGAAAAGAATAGTCTCATGCGGCCAACTTAGTAAAACTTCATGCGGCAACTAAGTCATGCAGCGCCATGCGGCTGAGAAGAGTCAGCGCCATGCGGCTAGATGACGTGCAGTGATGCGGTTAAGACAGTTCACATGCGGCTGCGAGAATCACCCTCATGCGGCTCGGGTTTTGAATTATGCGGCTGCAAGCAGCACGCGCCCATGCGGCTGAAAGGTGCGAGCCTATATGCGGCTAAGGAGACTCATGCGGCTAGAACTGACTTATGCGGCCAGATAGGACTCGGGTCCTTTATGCGGCCAAGATATAATACTCATGCGGATGAAAAGGTCCATGCGGCCGAAACTGCCATGCGGCTAACTGATTAAGCCTAAGCTTATGGGGCTACGAAATCTCATGCGGCCAGGATGACTTGCCGCATGAAGACTCATGCGGTCAAGCACTACCATACGGCCAGGGTCTGTTCTTCTTCTCTGACTTTTCTAAGGACAGAACCATGGAAAAATTATTACTTCCAAGCTCTCTAAATCCTTCATTCTAAGCCCAAATCTGAACTTCCATAGGTCAAAATGGGGTAGAACGAAATTCTCTACAACATGGAACCATCAAAACTTAAGGATAACAATGTTTACTAGATCAAAACCTAAGAAATTCGAAAATACATTAAACTTAGATCTACAAAGAATGAACCATGGAAATTGAAGATGCTAAGTACTAAAGAGACTCAAAATCCAATAAGGAAGATGATGAAACGAAAATAATGATGATCCATTAAGAAGCAAGTTTGGCACTTGCCTGGCGGCTGGGTAGGTGGATGAGAAGTTAAGAGGAAGAAGAAGCTTGATTGTGAATTAATGAAGAGAGAGAAAGGGGATGGCTTTACTAAAAGGGGTGGTGGTAGGTGGGGGTTTGAGATGAACCAACTAAGCTAAACCAAACCAAACCAAACCCAACGCAAAGCAGAAAGTAAAATACAGAATTAAAATTGCAGGAATTTAAAATGCGAAAATAAAATTGCAGAAAATTAATTAACATGAAATTAAAGAGGTTTAACTACAGAACAAGACATGATAAATAAATATATTAAAGCAGTACATGCAAAAAAATACGTATTCTGGGAACGGGAAGTGACAGATCCGGCCGTCCAACAGCAACCAACGGTGTAGATTATATCCCACCACCAATTATGGACGTCCAAATATGGTTAAATTAAATATTTAATACAAATTTATAAATCTAATTAAATCAGATATTTAATGTAGATTTCTAAATTATATCAAATTAAAACTTTTACCATATTTGGCCTCCAAAATTTGTTCTTACCAAATCCAAACTGGACTCCAACAATCTTCCCCTCCAGTCTGATGATAGGGTATTAACCTTATGGCTCCTCAACTGGACTTCATGCATGTCGTCCCGCGACAGAGTTCTTGCTCCCCCATGCCACTGATCTCCGATCTCCCGAGCTAATTTGCATCTTCCTTTGTCTTTGTCTCCACGTCCGTCACGTCGATGCTAGCTGCCATGTATAGCACCTTCCGTGCCACTGGGATCCTGTCGATATCAATGACATGACCAAGACCGAAGTCCCTGACGATTAGCCTTACCATAAGTCTCGGTTGCCTGTCTCTGACTTCCGTCTTCTATAAATGTTTCGACGAGCTTCTTTACCGTTGGCAGGCCCAACCAAGTGAACGATGCGGTTCTCACAAGATTCGAACTCCTAAACCTGTCCATCTTCGTGTCCGAACTTGAAGCTTCCCCATACACATGCATCTTCGAGCAGAACATCATGCACAGTGCATGACGTCGACGACCCGTAGCTCCCCCTGAACTGTGTGAATAATGATGCTCCCGCCTCTGATTGAGTTTGCTGTAAACCTTGATCTCCTTTCTAGCTTCGAAATACTGAAATCGATGTCGCTTCATGAAGCTTTGGCAAACCACCTATCGCCAAAACTGGATCCGTATAGCAACCTCCACTTGGAGACCAACCAGCTGTCATGGGCCCGACAGACTGACCCTCAATGTTCGACTCATTACCATCCGTCGCTTTGTCTCGATGAACCAAATTTTGTGTCCCTCCACAGCAAGTTCTCGACGATCTACCTCCTGTCGAATACCCCTCGAGCTTGTATCTGGTGTCTGTGGTCTGTCTGTACAGCTCAGCGACATGATCCTGTACATGCCACAACACAAATCTCTCTGAGCCAGCTGTTGGCAACCCTTCGCAAGCATCCAATCTTTGTCACCAAACAGACTACGACATCCATCATCTACCAGCCTCCCTACCGAAACCAAGTTGTAGCGCAAACTCGGTACATATCGCACAACCCTGAGGATGAGCTTCTTACCAAACTCCATCATTAAGTGCACATCATCGATGCCTACAACTGCAGCCGCCCCCTTGTCGTCCATCTTCACCCATCCAAATCTACCATCGCGGTATGACGTAAAAATCCTCTTATGTGGAGTGGCGTGATACGACCGTGTCCATGATCCTGTCGCCATCATGACACATGCCATAAGGTTCTTTTTCGTCGGTCTCTGCGATGATGATATCTCCAAACGCGTGAGATCCTTGTCACGATCAGCACCCGGATGTTCGGGCATGAATAAGTGGGCCACGCCCAGCCTACGCCGCAGTATCGACGATAAAACGCTGTCAAGTACCCAATAAATATCTACAACATCAAAATGATCTATAATATCAAACGTACTCAAATCACATCAAAACAGCTAAGGAAGATATGAAATAGGAAAGATATCAATAACTCTGAAACAACTAAAGTCTACAAATTAATATACATGATCAGAAGGTATCTGGGACAAATCCGATAACGAAACATAAATAAAAAATACATTGGCCTAGAGCTCTTCAGAGGTCAACTCACGATCTAAAGTACATCAAGATTTGTCATCATGAAGTCCAGGGTGTGGGACATAACATTACCTAAAAAATAGTTTTCCAGTCAGGATTGGAGCAAAGCACATATAGGAAATATATAACTCGTAATAAAATAAAATACATGACATGCTGGAAAGAAAAATATAGACAAATAGAGAAATAGCATCATGAAGATATAAGGAGACTGTGTACATGAATAAGATAGAGAACATATTAAACTATAATAAATACGTGATTTAGAGCACACGATAGTTATGTGATTAGTTTAGGTTGTACATGAGTAATCTGCAATAACTCCATTATACGTGAAGGTGTAATCGACATATACATGAGTACACTAAGGGATTTAATCATATAACCACTTCTACTCTCCCACCCCAATCAGTACACAAGGATCCAATCATGATACGTTATGTACAAGATTGTTACTTTGAACATGAAGCACATGTCAGCACATAAGAGTACATGAGAGCAAATGAGAGTACATGAATAATACGAATAAAAGGAGTACACGATGTAAATGATAAAGTACATGAACATGAAATACCCGATGTACACGGTAAGGGGATAACATATCGAGACAAGATCCATATAGTAGCAATCAGTATTAATAATGTGTTAACATCAAGTAAAGTAGTCTAGAGCAGGCAATATAGATACTATCATGATGAAAACAATTAGAGAATATACTCACCTGAATTTAGTTGGAGTCGACGTGTGCAACACGAACTTGTCGATATGGGATAGGTACGATGCTATACTCCACAAAATGGTCCCAAATGATGGAGTCCAGAATAGTCCAAATAGCCTAGTTTAGTATATAGAAGCCTAAAATCAGAGTTCGGCACGATATTCTAATCAAAAAATAGAAAACGACTATATGGTCGCAATTATGTTTTAATGAAGGGGGGGGTCTAACTAAAACTATGACTATCTTGAGAACCATTAAGATACTTAGAAACTATTAGTAGTTATTTAAAATATTATTTGGTACTCTTAGAAGTATTTACAATTATTTATAAATTATTTGAATATATATATATATATATATATATATATATATATATATATATATATATATATATATATATGCCAAAAAAAAAAAAAAAATATATATATATATATATATATATATATATATATATATATATATATATATATGCCAAAATCCAACTAATTATATGTGCCAATGTTCAAATTAACAAATAAATATCATATAGGGCTCAAGGCCCATGGCCCAAGTCATAATAATATAAAGCCTAAATTAATAGTTCAAAAATAATAACTATAATAATAATAGCAAGTAATAAGTATAACAATCCTTAATTCTGTTATTAACATCAAAAAAAGAAAGAAAGAAATCAAAACCTAACTTCTATCATTAATAATAATTAATAGCAATTGATAACAATTAATAGCAATTAAGTAATATATATCAATATAAGGGATTGACTGTTGTGGCTCTGTTAACTCATTCACTCATCCCAAAATAAAAACGAAGGGAGGCTTCTCACTCCATCAATAAAACTTAATTAAATTATCAAATACTATGGGCTCATACAACATTTAACAAACTCAACACTTTCCCTAACCTAATTAATCGAACAAGGAGAGAGAGTTGATGTTAATCCCTAATTTACAACTGAGAGAGGAGAGAGAGAGATTTATACGAAGGGAAGCTGTTGCTTCCCATTCATTCTATCCCCCAATATCAATTTACTAGAGACATGAGTGGAGAAATGAAGGGCTCACCGAGGGGGTTTTGCCGGCAGGCGTGCCGGGGCGGGTCTTCGCCGGACGAAGGTGCTGTACCAGGCTCAAGGGGCAACACGGTGCGGAACGGAATGGAGTAGAGGAGTTGTCAGTAGGGAATGGGGCCGGCCAATGATGGAAGCATTGGTGGTGAAGGTGGACGGGCGGCCGGAGGTGGTCGAGCTGGTGGTCTTGATGGTAGCTAGGCCGGTTGGCCGGAATGGGGAGGCAGAGTGGAGGAGTCTGGTGGACGTATCGAAATGTTGGTGGCTTTGGGATTGTGATGATCGGGGCGGCCGAGTTGGCCAGTAAGGCTGTATTGGTGGGGTGGCAGCAAGCTCCAGCGATGGCCGGAGAGATGGCAGTAATGGCTTTGGCCAGGAAGACAGTAGGTCGGGATGGAAAAAACGGGGTGGCGGCTGAGTTTTGCCTTGGAATGGGTATAGAAATTTCTTTGTAAAATATTGGAAAATGTGTAATATTTATAGGGTAGGTAGGAAAACCCTAAAGTCTAAATGTACATATAATAGAATTAGAAGAAAATAGTGAAAAATTACTAACTGCTAATACTAACACTAACTGCTAACCATTATTGCTGTCTATTTAATTTAATTAGTTAATACTAAATATTCACTAGCTAATTATAGGTATTAACAACTGGTTAATTAGTTATTGGCTAATTACAATTTAGCTACTAACTAACTACGACTAGCTAAATCCAAGTCCTAGCCCTCAATCCAAGTTCAAACTTGGTAGGCTGGAAGACCACAATGGTCTTAGCCCGATGCGGGAGGAAAATCAAATAACCTACAACTATCAAAAACCTTTAAGACTAAAATATTTAGTAATAAAATACTTCTATTTACAAATCATAACTTAACAAATATTTTCTCTATATAAAAATAAATATGTATAACTTATAGATTTTTCTCGAAATGGACAAAAAAAATTAAATTAGGATAAAAATCTCACACAAAATAGTTTTTACGAAACCAATGACCTAACAAAACACCGATAACAAATTACGATCGAAAATATTTTCTCAATATTAGAATTGCACGATTATCAAAAATTTAGGAAAAATGCAAAAGAAGTAGAGATTTTAAAAATATTCTAAAAATCCAGATTTTGATTAACGGCGGTTACAATCCTCCAAATCATCCCTGCCTTTGGCCTTCTCAGCTTTGAGCTTCGTGCAGTTCCTCTTGATATGATCCCTTTCGTTATAGTGATGTCATCCCTTCTTGCGGTCCACAATCGCAAGATCCGATGAATGCCCCTATCTTCGCCTGTGACTTAGATCTTCCTTTCCCGTTGGAAGCCACCAGAGCGGACTCCTGCGATGATTCTACTTGCTTACGCCGGACCTCCTCATTCAACAAGCTACTTTTGACTGCCTCCATCGTGATGCCTCCATCAAGCGTGGAGTTGCTCACCGATACCATCAACGTCTTCTAGCTTTCCGATAGAGAACTCAAGAGCACTAGGGTCTGAAGCTCATCATCAATCACCATCTTCATCGCAGATAGCTGATTGATGATACCCTGAATCTCGTTCAGATGTTGTGCCATTGGGGCACCCTCCGTGTACTTAGAGTTGACGAGCTGGCGAATAAGAAATGCCTTGTTGCCAGCCGACTTCATTTCGTACAGCGAATGCAGCTTCTTCCATAATACTTTTGTCGAACTCTCCATGGATACGTGGTGAAATACCGAATCATCCAACCATTGGCGGATGAATCCAACGGCCTTTCGATCCAGTAGTTTTCAGTCTTTAGCAGCTTTGTCCATTGGCTTTGTACTGTCATCATCCAACGGACCATGCACGTCCTTGTACGAGAGTAGATCCTCCATCCTTGGCTTCCAAATTGCCTACTTTCTTCCTGTGATGGTGATCATATGAGTGTTTATCTACCCATAGACATGGGTGCCAGAACCTCCAAAGCTCTGATACCAATTGTTGGCATGTGCGGCAGCGTTTGCCAACCCACCTGATCAAAATCAACCCCCTTCTAACGGACACGAAGCACAGTATGAAGACAAGTATATGGATGGACAAATTTTAACCTTTAATAAATCAGATAAAATTACAAGATTGATAGAACTCACGTTGAACCCTTTACCCTAATAGGTTCAACCCCCTCACCACCCTCAAGAAGAAAAATAGAAGATTACAATTGAGATCACTCACTAACCCGTAGCAATCTCCCTAAGCGAAGTTGACGATTCCTCGATTATATCTTCTTCTTTCTTCTGTCTTGGATGACGAAGTCCTAAGAGCAAAGTACGAACTTTCTCTTAGATTTTCTTGTGGATGAGCACCCCAAATCTCTATTTTGTGCCTTTTTTGTGCCTCCACTATTACCTCAAATAAATATATAAATAAGATGAGAAACCTAATTTTAGGGTTAGAAACCCTAAATAGTCCATCGTCAGATATGACAGTCCACCAACAACCAACGGTGTAGATTATATCCCATCACCAATTAGGGACGTCCAAATATGGTCAAATTAAATATTTGATACAAATTTATAAAAATCTAATTAAATCAGATATTTAATGTAGATTTTCAAATCATATCAAATTAAAACTTTTACTATATTTGGGCTCTAAAATTTGCTCTTAACAAATCTAGACTGGACTCCAACACTAAACTCTTGCAAGTCATGTTGAACCTGATGGATTGTCCTAAGTAGAGGGGGTCGTCCAAATCCAAAATTTTGTCGAGCTTTCTCCTTGACCGGCCCCGGTGTCAATCATAAATCTAAGAACTGGCTACTGTAATTCTTGGCTTGAACACCATCGTTATCAAAAAGAAATGTCCAGTAAGGGGCTGTTTGGATAGAGGTAACTCTTTAAAGTGTAAAAGTGATACTTACAGCGTGTTGAGTGTCAATGGACTTGCAGTAAGTGGCACTTACAGCATGTTGAGTTTCAATGGACTTGCAGCAAGTGGCACTTTTTAAAATATGTTTGGATAGAGTATTTTTTGTCTCCTACAAGTGGAAAAAAATAAATTCGCTGTTTGGATGGTTGTTGAAAGTGGAGAAAAGAGAATTCGCTTGTTTGTTGAAAGTGGATGTTGAGATTGGAGATATGGTAACTCATAATTAAACTAATTACCATAATTAATCACCAAAAAGTTAACAAAAAATCCCAAGTAATAATTACCAATTTAATCACCATTTTAATTTCCATTTTTTTAGTTTAAAAAAATAACAACAAATAAACAAACTTCATTCATTACCGCCCATCATAAAAATGAGACAGCATCAGTTGTAACACCCTAGTCCCAAAATACATAGGACTAGGTACGTAGACATGCCAGCTATATACATATGAAGTATACTCCAATATATGGAACCCTCGTATGTATACATAAGTTGTAAAATGCAGTAGAAACCATGACAACTAATCTCATCCACAGAAATATAAGAGAATAAATGATATCATATATCCACAAAGAATTGTCTTTACACCAGATGTTGGGCAGAGACAGATCCACTACCAACCATTTAAATGAAAAAAAAATAAACAAGGAATGGATAGATAAAATGGCTATGAATGATCCAAGAGCAATCCTCCTCGACAGAAAGGGAAGACCGTGATCTTGGCTAGAGCACCTACGAAACATCATAAAAAGTACACACCTGGAGAGATCACCAGGTCCTCAGAGGGACGTAACAAGATACATAATATCATGCCATATAACCTGAATAAATACTACTCAATAATAAGTCAATCGGATCATAACATGGTCCAATACTCACCCTTGAATCAGCGTACCATTCCCCCAACCAAACAAGGACAGGAGATGGCACACTAACCCACGATGAAGTATCTTTCCAAGCCATGAACCCAATATGGTATCCGAACCACAACAAGGTTCAGTACCTTCTCATCGGAGTAGTGAGCCACACCTACAACCAAACAAGGACAAGATGTGGCAAACTAGTCCGTGACAAGTTATTGTTCCAAGCCACGGTCAGATACAAATATCCAAACCAAGAGTACTCGTACCTAACAGATAAGGTAGCCTAACCTGTCTAAGTGTATGCAGTTTTAAGAACATCCTCCAATGCATGGGCCCTGGCTAAAATGGGATCGGCATGGTCCCCTCTTGGGGTACCAGAGGCCCAGGAGAGTATAATGTTTCGCAGAACGTCAGTGGCCGTCAGTATCCATGGGCAATCTCACCTGCGTCTCCGACGGAGCTCACGGGATACAAAAAGTAAAGTGTATAGTAGCCCATACGCTAAGGTATTGTCCTTCCCGCCCAATGCCTACTATATTGTATCTACAACACAGAACCTCTATTAACCACTAAGTCAAACTAATTATACAAACACTATTAGAGGTTAATCCTATCGCACGACTTATACGTACTGGTGGCCAGTCAGTCACGCATATCCGAGTTCTATATGCGACTCGCAACAACGTGGTACAAATGTGTCAAGGCCTATTGTCACGACCCGCTCCTGAATAATCGGACACGAGTCGGACACGCCCAGCCTTCGTCGTTAGACACGATGAAGTAAGCTATACCAATCTCTAGGGAAAACTACAAGTCCAGATAATAATGAATATAAACCACAGCATCTAATATCGAATCCCAAAATCAAGTACAAGTCTAAGAGTTATTACATTTCCAGCAAATGAAAAGTAAACTGATGTCTCTAATACAAAGTCCAATGAAACTAAAAGAAAGGTACTAGGCCTCCTCAGCCTCTAAGTCCAGAGCAACGTCGGCTGGCTCATAGGTGCCACCAGGCTCCTGCCCATAATAAGTGTCACAGATAGCCTCCAACTCACCTGCAATATATCATAGTCAGGAGCGAAGCTAAGTATATCTAAGGAAATGAACATGAACATCATGGTATGGAAATGAATATAGAAAAAATATAAAGTACGAGAAATGAGAACATGACATGAATACTGAAAAGTAAATACAGGTGTAACGCCCCAGTCCCAAAATACGTAGGACTAGAACGTATCATGCCAGCTGTATACATACGAATAAATATACGACTCGTATATATACATAAGCTGTAAATGTAGAAAGCCAAGATACTAAATCTTATCCACAAAGAAAATTAATGATATAAAACAACTTTGAGTTTGTCATGTATATAATAGTTGGGCGGAGACAAAGTCCACTACCAACCAAATTAATTATGGAAAAATATACAAGAAAATAATTTAGCAAGCGAGAGCAATGGCGAGTCTAAGAGAAACCATCATGGAAGAAGGAATGGCCTTAGCTAGAGCACCTGCAAAAATCACGAAAACACACACCTGGGGAAAAACCAGGTCCTCAGAGGGACGTAACAAGATACATAATATCATGCCGATAAAATGAATAAATAAGCTCAACAGGAAAGTATGCATGAGTAAAGGTTCCTAACCATTCTATGTGACATGAATTTTGAGGACAACGTTCTACGCAGGGGCTGTAACGGATTCACGCAAGCAAGTAATAGAAAGTGGACAGCAAGTAGCGCTCATCCGAGACGCTATCGACCTGGGAAGAAGGTAGTGCTCATGAGAGTCACCCTCGGCCCAAAATGTGTGTAAAAATAAAATGTAGCCCCTACGCTAATAACTGTCCCCTCCCCCAACGATACTATACATGTGTCGACTCTACGACACTGTTTAATCCTTAATAACTGCCAAGTCTTCTACACAAATCTATTAGCAGTTATATCCTAACGCACGGTCTGTACGCGCCAATGATCAGTCAGCACGCAAGTCCGCATCTATATGTGACTCACAACTCACACATAATCTGTGGTACATCGTGACAGTTTATGAGATGCACTAAATATACGGTGGTCCCTTAACTCTAAGCCAATTGCATAAAGTATAATAATTTGCATCTATATATAGTTTTGAAAGAGCAATATGAAGAAAAAAATATGCATGATATTGAGCAAAAAATTAAACAGTAAAGGCAAGATGTCTTGCCTGAGGTTATGTGCAAAAGGGAATAATCCAGTAGCTCGAACCGACAAAATAAACAAAGCAAGAAAATCCAAATCTCGCAGTTGACTCCGGATGCTGCAACAAACATCACGAACGAGTTTGGAATATAAGATATGCCTAGGAAATGCCTGTCCAAAAGTTAAATTCTGGAACAGAGGCAAAATCGTAATTTCGGGTCAAAACGATGTCCGCCGTTGGACCCGCTTTGCACCGAAATGCACGCCAGAACCTACAGTCTCTAAAGTCGTCAAACTATATGTCTACTGATTCGTTTTGATGAGCCCCAACGGTATGTCCAATTTTTGGATTCCGGTGAGCTGTGCACAAAATCGCCCGTTGAGTGGGATTGTGGGCCCGCCAAAATAGCGTCCCGATCAATGGTCTCAGAATCGGGCCAAACTTGGCTCATAGGACCAGAAAAATATTTTGAATCCAATGGCACAAGTTTCATCGCGATATGATGAGTGTGCACAAAGTTGTGACTTAATTTGCAAAGGGTCGATACGGGGGTATCTCGACGGATACGCACTGATTTCGTCGCGCACATGCAACAAAATCGGGATCCGTCAGTTTCCACACGTCGACAACATCCATACGCACCTTTCGATGTGTATAGTGCATGACCACGTCGTCCGGTTTGTCGGGGCGCACGCCGTATCGGGTGTTTTTCTACTTTTTGAAAACAAAATTTATAATTTTTCGTGAAACTTTAACAACGTGTAACTTTCTACATACTAGATGAAAAGTGAATCCAAAAGGTGTGTTACAATCTTGGTTAGGTTATCTTTGACAGTATTCAATTATTTTTTTACGAAAGTTTAATGGACAGCGAGAAAAGTGGCCGACAAGTTGATGTTTCAAAACAGTTTTTAATATTCAGAAAAGTGGGTTCTTCTCCAACTTCGTCTCGATTTTTCGAGCAAGTTGGATGTCCATGTCAAAATATACCTGGGGGATCTCGAAGAGGGTCATGTGGGCTTTCTACACGAATTTACGGATCTAAAAACGGATTTAAAATGAGGGAGATATCGATCGGGAAAGTGGGATACCTTAAAGTGGAAAACTATTGCGTGGATGACGAGGGGCTGACTTTCGATGCTCCGTTCGTCGCGCACACAACTCCATTGCTGGTGAAACGAACTCGTAGACGAAGAGGGTATGATCAGCCTCAACTTTCGTTTTGAAAGTTTAGGGTTTTGAGGCTTGTGGAAAAAGTTACATATAGCGAAAATCCTAATACCTCTACTACTACTAATACTAATAGTTAATGGGCCACGGTTTTGCCCGCGGAAATTGTTCGTTGTTGCTGCAGCAAGAACGAAATGGTGGGGTGGGCCACCCACTCACGTGGGTTAGTGTTTTTTTTCCTTTTCTTTTTCTTTTCCTTTTTCTTTTCTTATTCTTTTCTTATTCTTTAAATCTTTGTATATATAACTATATATATCCAAAAATCATTTAAATACAAATAACACTTTTAAATGTCACATATCCAAATATTTAATATATTTAAATATATCTACATATATATATAAATTCCATTCACACTAAACCAACTCAACATAATAATAATAATATTTAAATAGATTGAACATATTTATTTAATCTCCACAAAATAGCTTAAGCAATAATAAAATAATAAAATAGTCCCAAATGGGTGGACTTATACCGCACTCCCTTATTCGGGTCCAGAATATTTTACAAATATTGTAAAATATTATGTAAATAATAAAATACCAAAAATTATACAAATAATTAAATAATTAGAAATTGTACATGAAATTCTAAAATAATTTCGAAAATATTTTTACGTACATAAAATATGTCTATATGGCCACTTTGGTCCCACCACATGCCTACCTAGGCTTAAATTCGGTTCGGGCCCAATTCGGACTGAACTGGACAAACCGGGCCGTCTAAAAATCAATATATAAAATAATGTTTAATTAAAATACTTTAAATAAGTAAATTCACAAATTGGTCTGGTTTTCCTAGTTTGGACATCACCATGGCTAGGCTTCCCCGGCATGACTGGTACACTAGTCAAGGCACACTGCTACATCTTTCGTGCCAAAATTCATGGAAGTCTCGTGTTCCAAAATTCAACAATGGCTAAGGTCATTGTAAAAAAATAAATAAAACCATAAATTGTATAAATTTATTTTTAAGTCTAATAAAATAAAAAAATAATTTTAAAAAATAGGGGGTTTTATATCCTACCCAACTTACAAGAATTTCGTCCTCGAAATTTAGGAATAATAGGATAGATAGGGTTAGGGGATAGGAAGAGTTCGTCAATACCAAAATATAATTAAATTTTGGAGGAGGCGATAAAACGACGTTAAACACTACCATGCAATAGAAAATTATGGAGTCGATATATACAAAAATATATCATGGTTATGGAATTGAATAAGGGTTGCCAGTGATGGTAGCAAAATTTTGATAATCCAATTTAGAAGAACAGTAAGGAAGTGAGTAGACCACAGAAAATAAATTAGACATTTAGGAGATGTGATTCCTTAAGGAAGAACTGGATACTAATCGTCTTGGTCGAGGGTTTGATTAAGTGATGGTTAGAATCACTCTCGTGCGTTCAAGAGGGGTTGGAAGGGCACAATAAAATTTCTAGGATTGGGGAGAAGAAGAGTTTAAGGTGAGGATATAGCCATATGAGTTGGTCGGTGGTTATCTAAAAATCGTGTTGAAATAACTGATAGGAAAAATAAAGGTGATATCATACATCTATCTATCATGTACAGTGTCTGGTCTTTCTAATATAAGTAAAGTGAAAACAATAAAGAGTTTCAAGGACGAGGCTATCGAGTACGAATACGGGGTTCATAGGCGACGGAAATAATTCAAATGGGATTTGTCAATGCTGTCGTGGATGAGACTCTAAGGCAAGTTTAACTATGTCTCCATCCACGTAGAATAATTCATGAAAAGCAAACCAAAGTGCAATAGGTTGATCAGACCATCATGCATCGGTTCTGATTAGACAATATGTTAGTGGGTGCATCCAATAAAATATGTCATGATCATGCTTGATAAAGAAATAAGCTTGCAAAACTGAAGCTATATTAGCAACATGGGATAGTCAAAATATGTGCAAGGGAGGTACTGATGAAGGAAATTAAATAGTTCCGGATCTTTTAAAATCAAGGCTCGCCCGAAGTTTGGGCCTATATAGTTGTCCTAGTGTTTCTTCATCTATGGCTGGGTAGACTTGATAAGGTAGGGTCCTCTGAATTTATAGTCTAAGTGAACTTACCAATGTGGTTCACAAGGAAAAAAAGGTTTGTTAGGTGGTGAGGTATTCTACCCAACTTACAAAAGTTAAACTAATAGTGTGATGGGACAATGGGTCAAGCAATCAAGGTAAAGCACAAATTCGAGCATTTACGAAATTAAGTAGAACAAAATCACATATCGGTCGAAAGAATTGAGTCGAGATGAATCCCTATCTGTGGTCAAAAAATATATCGGTATCATGGTAAAGATTATAGTTTGGCCATTTTGATCATAAGGTCATATCAAGAAATAGAGTACAAGGAAATAAGTTTTGGTGGGACATGATATGTCTACAAGAAGGTGGGCTTGTCTAGGTCTTATATATGAAATTTGTTGGGAGAAAAAGTGTAGTGTTGTGCCCCAAATATCCAAGTCATAGTAAGGGACGCCAAAAGATCTAAAATAGAAAGTGGGAGTTCACGAGGTGATAATTAATGCACAAAATAAAGAAGATCAAGTTAAAGCATGAAATAAAATTAATTAAAGAATCCAGTAAAAATACTAAGTTAGGGGCACAGTTATAGAGAGAAGATAGTATCATAAATGAATACAGTTAAGGAACAATTAAATCATTATTCAAATTGCAAATGGTTAGAAGGTCGCAATTAAAAGATCTAGAATTGAAGGAAGGTCGAGTAAGTCGAGGTAGAAATACAGTCACATAGCTGGGTAGATGACTAACAATACTTGTGTATATACTAATATCATGGTCATGAGTGGCATGGCAATTAGTGTGGAATACTTAGTAGGGTTATCTTGGGGCCTACCATTAAAATTTAACTCAAGTTTCCTCCAGAAGTTTCAAATTAAACTTTCAAAAATAAACCACCAAAATTTGTATTCACTCCAAGCCGTTCAAATTCATCATAAAAATTTAAATCACTCTCATAAATCTCAAAGCAAAATTTTATCACGTTACTACTAACATTTTCCAAAATTAATGTTTAAATTCAACTATTTAACTCAAGAGTTCATAATTTACGAATCCATAAAAATTTCACAATCAATCAAAATTTAACACTCTAAAATTTTCAAATAACTCGTAATAAAACTCTTAGCATATTAAAAGCAATCTCAAAAAATTAAGCTCAATGCTCTCATCAAAATTTAACTTCTGTTAATGCTAAGTTATTCCAACAAAATCACAACTTTTAAATGGTAACTTTCTTTAATCAATCAAAATAACTTTCCATCACATCCTTCGAAATTAAACCAAAATTTTAATATTAGCAATCTCACATTAAACTAAATTTTCAAATAATCTCATCAGTCAAAATCTATTTTTTACTAAAAATCTAAATAGATTTGTAAATCCTCAATCATAGGACACCATTTAAATAAAAAAAAATTCTCAAAAATTATTTTCATAACTTTCAAATATTTTAAACCAAAATTCGCCATCATCACTCCACTTAAAATTCAAAATTTACTAAACACAAAAATTGCAAGTTGTATGACTCAAATTTAAATAATTCATATGGCCATTTTTAAAAGCTAAGATCATTTTCAAACCAAATTCATAACTGTTCAAAGGTGCATAACTATAACACAATAAATCATAAACATCAAAACTCGAAAACAAATAAATTTTATATTTATTCAAATATGTATATCTATCACCCAAAATTTATAAATATCACAACTCGAAAAGCAAATCAATTTTATACTTGTGCAAGGATGTATAACTATAACCCAATAAATCATAAATATTAAATCTCAAAAAGCCAATCAATTTCTTAAACCAAGTATGAAATTCTATAAATCCTCTGGTGTTTACTATTTAGAAATCTCAAGATAAAACCTTACGTGGTAGTGTCCTACTTTACAAATTACTAATCATTAATTCACACAAAAAGCCCCTTTTTAACTCAATTAGTCTTGAATGTATTCCAATTGCCAATATAACCATCCTAGCCATGTGTTTGACCTATGAGCATATACTAGTGTAGTCATCTTCCTAATTAACACTAAGAAAGAAAATAAGAATCAACGGTAGAAAGGAATCAAGCAAGATGCAATTCAAGGAAGACGAACGAGAGTTTGGAATTTGAAGCCAAGGAAAGAGGTCAAGCTGTATGGATGAGATTCCTAGATTCTAATCCTATGTTGCAGGCTCACATCGGTACAATTACATAACCGAAGTGACAAACTCGACCTGCATGGGCCACCACAAAAACATGTAACATCCCAGTCCCAAAATACATAGGACTAGAACGTATCATGCCAGCTGTATACATACGAGTAAATATACGACTCGTATATATACATAAGCTGTAAATGTAGAAAGCCAAGACACTAAATCTCATCCACAAAGAAAATTAATGATATAAAGCAACTTTGAGTTTGTCATGTATACAATAGTTGGGCGGAGACAAAGTCCACTACTAACCAAATTAATTATGGAAAAATATACAAGGAAATAATTTAGCAAGCGAGAGCAATGGCGAGTCCAAGAGCAATCATCATGGAAGAAGGAATGGCCTTAGCTAGAGCACCTGCAAAAATCATGAAAACACACACCTGGGAAAAAACCAGGTCCTCAGAGGGACGTAACAAGACACATAATATCATGCCGATAAACTGAATAAATAAGCTCAACAGGAAAGTATGCATGAGTAAAGGTTCCTAACCATTCTATGTGACATGCATTTTGAGGACAACGTTCTATGCAGGGACTGTAACGGATTCACGCAAACAAGTAATAGAAAGTGGCCAGCAAGTAGCGCTCATCCGAGACGCTATCGACCTGGGCAGAAGGTAGTGCTCATGAGAGTCACCCTCGGCCCAAAATGTGTGTAAAAATAAAATATAGCCCCTACGCTAATAATTGTCCCCTCCCCTCAATGATACTATACATGTGTCGACTCCACAACACTGTTTAATCCTTAATAACTGCCAAGTCTTCTACACAAATCTATTAGCAGTTATATCCTAACGCACGGTCTGTACGCGCCAATGATCAGTCAGCTCACAAGTCCGTATCTATATATGACTCACAACTCACACATAATCCGTGGTACATCGTGACAGTTTATGAGATGCACTAAACATACGGTAGTCCCTTAACTCTAAGCCAATTGCATAAAGTATAATAATTTGCATCTATATATAGTTTTGAAAGAGCAATATGAAGAAAAAAAAAACATGCATGATATTGAGCAAAAAATTAAACAGTAAAGGCAAGGTATCTTGCCTGAGGTTATGTGTAAAAGGGAATAATCCAGTAGCTCGAACCGGCAAAATAAACAAAGCAAGAAAATCCAAATCCCGCAGATGACTCCGGATGCTGCAACAAATATCACGAACGAGTTTGGAATATAAAATATGCCTAGAAAATGCCTGTCCAAAAGTTAAATTCTGGAACAGAGGCAAAATCGTAATTTCGGTTCAAAACGATGTTCGCCGTTGGACCCGCTTTGTACCGAAATGCACGTCAGAACCTACAGTTTCTAAAGTCGTCAAGCTACATGTCTACTGATTCGTTTTGATGAGACTAACCCAACGGTATGTCCAATTTTTGGATTCCGGTGAGCTGTGCACAAAATCGCCCGTTGAGTGGGATTGTGGGCACGCCAAAATAGCGTCCCGATCAATGGTCTCAGAATCGGACCAAACTTGGCTCATAGGACCAAAAAAATATTTCGAGTCCAATGGCGCAAGTTTCATCGCGATATGATGAGTGTGCACAAAGTTGTGACTTAATTTGCAAAGGGTCGATACGGAGGTATCTCGACGGATACGCACTGATTTCGTCGCGCACATGCAACGAAATCGGGTTCCGTCAGTTTCCACACGTCGACAACATCCATACGCGCCTTTCGATGCGTATAGTGCGCGACCACGTCGCCCGGTTTGTCGGGGCGCACGCCGTATCAGGTGTTTTTCAACTTTTTGAAAACAAAATTTACAATTTTTTGTGAAACTTTAACAACGTGTAACTTTCTACATACTAGATGAAAAGTGAATCCAAAAGGTGCGTTACAATCTCGGTTAGGTTGTCTTTGACTGTATTCAATTATTTTTTTACGAAAGTTTAATGGACAGCGAGAAAAGTGGCCGACAAGTTGATGTTTCAAAACAGTTTTTAATATTCAGAAAAGTGGGTTTTTCTCCAACTTCGTCTCGATTTTTCGAGCAAGTTGGATGTCCATGTCAAAATTCACCCGGGGGATCTCGAAGAGGGTCATGTGGGCTTTCTACACGAATTTACGGATCTAAAAACGGATTTAAAATGAGGGAGATATCGATCGGGGAAGTGGGATACCTTAAAGTGGAAAACTGTTGCGTGGATGACGAGGGGCTGACTTTCGATGCTCCGTTCGTCGCGTACACAACTCCGTTGCTGGTGAAACGAACTCGTAGACGAAGAGGGTATGATCAGCGTCAACTTTCGTTTTGAAAGTTTAGGGTTTTGAGGCTTGTGGAAAAAGTTACATATATAGCGAAAATCCTAATACCTCTACTACTACTAATACTAATAGTTAATGGGCCACGGTTTTGCCCGCGGAAATTGTTGGTTGTTGCTGCAGCAAGAACGAAATGGTGGGGTGGGCCACCCACTCACGTGGGTTAGTGTTTTTTTCCTTTTCTTTTTCTTTTCCTTTTTCTTTTCTTATTCTTTTCTTATTCTTTAAATCTTTGTATATATAACTATATATATCCAAAAATCATTTAAATACAAATAACACTTTTAAATGTCACATATCCAAATATTTAATATATTTAAATATATCTACATATATATATAAATTCCATTCATACTAAACAAACTCAACATAATAATAATAATATTTAAATAGATTGAACATATTTATTTAATCTCCACAAAATAGCTTAAGCAATAATAAAATAATAAAATAGTACCAAATGGGTGGACTTATACCGCACTCCCTTATTCGGATCCAGAATATTTTACAAATATTGTAAAATATTATGTAAATAATAAAATACCAAAAATTGTACAAATAATTAAATAATTAGAAATTGTACATGAAATTCTAAAATAATTTTAAAAATATTTTTACGTTCATAAAATATGTCTACATGGCCACTTTGGTCCCACCACATGCCTACCTGGGCTTAAATTCGGTTCGGGCCCAATTCGGACTGAACTGGACAAACCGGGCCGTCTAAAAATCAATATATAAAATAATATTTAATTAAAATACTTTAAATAAGTAAATTCACAATTTGGTCTGGTTTTCCTAGTTTGGACATCACCATGGCTAGGCTTCCCCGGCATGACTGGTACACTAGTCAAGGCACACTGCTACATCTTTCGTGCCAAAATTCATGGTAGTCTCGTGTTCCAAAATTCAACAATGGCTAAGGTCATTGTAAAAAAATAAATAAAACCATAAATTGTATAAATTCATTTTTAAGTCTAATAAAATAAAAAAATAATTTAAAAAATAGGGGGTTTTACAACAGGAAACATGAAATAAAACCTAAACATAAAATACACAATGAACCTGATGTGTGCAATATATCGAAATACATCCAGAGTGTATGATCGGCTTGGGTAGATTTAGGGAACATGAAATGGTACGGCTTCGGTCCCGCGTGCACGATGCGGGGCCTAAGCTATTCACATGAATAGTAACTCGGGTTTGATCACATGTCACGACCCGCACACGTTTTTTTTTTAAACGGATACGAGACGTGTCCAAGCCAGCCTACGTCGCAGTGTCGGCGGTAGAACGCTGTCACGGCCATGAAGATCAAAATCACAAATAATGCTCATTCACAAAATTAATTTAATTTACAAAAGCACAAGTTTTACATCTGTAGAAAAATATAAACTTGTACAAATAAATGAATGACTACAACTCAACTATCTAGCTAGTCTCTAGGCTCTTGTCTGCAAGTATTCCCGTCATTCTCCAAGCTAAGTGAATCCACGGCTAACCTGAAAATGTTGGTTTCCAGTCAGGAATGGAACGAGCACAATTCACTGAATGCAATTTCAAATAAAGAAGATGACTATAAAACAAAGGTTAGACATCAATTATGAGTTTTAAAAATAAACAGGAAATACAGAAAACCAATAGTAAATAAATAGACACAACAGACTTTCCCCCAACTGCTAGAAGTACCTTTGATATGTGATCGATCTGGGGTACTACACCGCACGGTCTACAAGGTCTACTTGCATGAAAATAAACACGGGCTACAATGTCTACTTGCAGAAAATAAACACGGGCTATACTACTTGCAGAAAATAAACACGGGCTACACTACTTGCAGAAAATAAACACGGGCTACACTACTTGTAGAAAATAAACACGGGCTACACTACTTGCAGAAAATAAACACGGGCTACAATGTCTAACACGGGCTATGGTCAGATCACATATCTTTGGTACTTCTCATTCCCGACTCGACAATTTTTATAATAGAAAATAATCACATAATCAATGGCCAATCAATGAAATATAGTGAAAATCAATATCGAAATGCAGACAAAAAACTGTACTCGCCTGTGGTCCTCTGCTGGTAAAACCGACAGTCTGAACTACTCAATGTGCCACAACAGTCAAAACCCGTACAACAGTCCCCGGATGCTGAAATAGATAATACCAATGATCTCAAAATAGTCAAATTAGCTAGGATTGCCTGTCCTTAAGTCCAATTCTGGACACAGGGGCAAAACGGTAATTTCGGGCAAAAACGATGTCCGTCGTTGGACCCGCATTGCACCGAAAAGTGTGCCAGAGTCAACAGTCTCTAAAGTTGTCAAACTATATGTCTATGGATCCAGTTTTTCGATACGAACCCAACCATATGTTCAGAGTTGGATTCCGGCGGGCCGTGCACAAAATCACCCGTTGAGTCGGACCGTGGGGCCTACGAAACGGTGATTTTATCAACTGTCTCAGAATCGGACCAAACTTGGCATACAGGACCAGAAAAATGAAACGGTCCTGTTGGCGCAAGTTTCGTCTCGATCTGACAAGCGTGCACAAACTAATTGAGAAATTTGCAAAGTACACGATACGGTGAATTTCGACGGATACGCATCAAATTCGTCGCGCACACGCGATCGATTTGAATTCCGTCAAAGCCCACACGACCATGAAGCTGTTACGCAGCTTTCGATGCTTACGGTGCGCGACCGCGTTGCCCGGTTTGGCAGGACGCACGTCGTGTGGATGAATTTTCAAGTTTTCAAAACAGGTTTTTCTCTAACTTTGGGATCCGATTTCTTGATACGTAATCGATGATTTCGATTTCCGTAAACTGAGTTTCAGTGTCCTATAGGTTGTCTGATCTTGTGTTCAATTAGTTTTCTAATGTTTTTACTAGGTTGATGGAAAAACAGTCCCCAAGTATAGGTACCCGGAGCAGTTTTATGTCCTGTTTCGGGCAGTTTTTACTCCAACTTTGCGACGAATCTTTTGGCTGCTGGGTTCTCTAATCAAAATCTAAAAACTAGGACTTCTAGGTGATCATGTAGCCTTCCCGTAACATTTTACGGTTCGAAAAACGGTCGAGAATTCAGAAAGAAGTTTCACGAGGAACAGGGTTACCTCGCAGTGAGTTTCTGTTGTTGCTGTCGAAACAGAGCGCGCGCGCGGCCTTTCAGTCGCTCTCCGGCGACTCGCGCGGTCGCGCGCGGTCGTGGGGAGGCCGCCCGACGATTGGGGAGGGTGGCGCCGTTGTCCGGGGTCGTCGATCCAGGGAATTTAGGGTTCATAGGCTCCTTAGGCCATCCATATAGCAGCGGCTATATAGACCTCTTGGCTGGAAAAATACTGAAGGGGAGTGGCTCGGGCTGAGCAGGCCGGGCTTGGGCCCGCTGCTACTCCCCCCCCCCCCTTTTTTCTATTTTTTTCTTATATTATCATTATATCTATATACATATATATACACTTTACCAATATATATATTCACACTCATACACAATATATATTTATAAATACACATATATACCTTGTATATAAATACCATGTTCATTCTAAAACATTTAAAATCAATATAAAATATATTTCTAAATAAAATATTAATATATTTATTTCTATATATAATGTCTATTTAAATGTGTACATATACCTATATAATATATATATCCATAAAACCTTAAATAAAAACCCAATATTATATATTCCTAGAGTAAGGTCTATTCTTATAAATATGAATATATATATTAAGTCACATTTATTTGATAACCAAATAAATATAACCAATAATTATAATAATAATATTATATAATAATGACCTCAATAATAATGATAATAAAAATAATAATAATAATACTAATAATAACAAAATTCAATAAACCAAATAAAGGTGTATATACCAATGTGTACAGACTAAAAATCCAAAATATACGAGGGCCTATTTTACACAAAACGTCACTGAATATCATTAATAATAATAGTTATAATATTTAAAATAAGAATAGTTAGGAATATTCATTATATCACTAAAATGGAATACGACACAGTCATACCAAAAATGCATCAACACGAATGTCATTGGACGTACCGCATGAGTACATGGGCTTGGGCTCAATCTGGATAGGTTCGGTACAACCGGACTCCCTAAACTTCAATAATATAATTAAATAATAAATAAAACTTCGGTACGGGTTAAGTCGCAACTTGGCCTAGTTTTTCTAGTTAGGACATTCATATGGCTTTTACTTCCTTGGTATGACTAATACACTAGTCAAGGCACATTACTGCACCTTCCGTGCCATGATTCCTAGTCGTCTTATACTCCAAATTTAATCATGATTAAAAAAATCATCTACCGTAATAATTAACTAAATGATTATTTATAATATTCTAAAATTCCTATTTAAAATAAATAAATAAAAATATTCAAAATTTCGGGAAGGGAGGCTACAAATCTACCCACCTTAAAAATAATTTCGTCCTCGAAATTCTAATCAACAACTATTCCTTAAAATCAAAGTCTACCATTAATTTAATCTCCTCAATTTAATTCCTCAAAAACAATTTATCATCCTCCTAGTCACCTTGCAATTTCGAAACTGCGAAGACTTCTACCCACCTTTGGTCACACTACTCCCTCCACTTTCATGCCGCTAAACTTTATAATCTTCCAACTAATTGCTAAAATAAAATTTTACCCATATATATCTACTTTATATGGCACCTGTAAACCTCTCCTATCTCTCGAGCAGTCCAAAGTTTAACCAGCAACAACTTACACAGGTAGTTACAAATATTGGTAAATTCTAATAGGCATGACCATGCGTCGCTCTGAACTAGGAAGGACGGGGAGATAAATATGAATAATCGAAGGCAATTATGAGTTTCACGAACGGTAGAGGGTATCCAATGATGCAGATAGGATGAAAGCCTACGAACCATTGACTTATTTGCTAGAGTAGGCTACTCTAGCCCAATCATTGCTAAGTCAAAGAACCCTTCGTTTCTTAGAGAGCCTGCAATCCATGCAATACAAAAATTTTGTTCTTGAAGTTTTAAACAAGATTCCAAAATAGAACATAAATTAAAAAAATCAAAATTGTGATCTTTTCCGTGGCTATTTAAACACAAACAAGGGATATAAATGCAATACAAGATCGTATCGCGACTCCTAGGTAGACGGGATAAGGGTTACGAATGACTTCACATTCTACGAGATGGAGGCTACATAATCGGTATAGGGACCTATCCCAAATAGTCCGATTTTATAGTCAACTATGGTGGTATGCATGGATGGGTTTAACTGGGTCTTAATGGGTTCTCTGATTGGACACCAATCGTTAGTTGGATGAACCATGGATTTCACTCTATATGGACTAAACAAGGTCCTAACGATAAACTATTTTTACTAGGTTAGGGTATCCTATAATAGGTTTCTATCCAAGGGTTGAGCTAGTTGCCCATCAAATTGGTTAGCTAGGTCCCTAAAGCCCAAAAATGCATCTTCCGTGGCCTTTGTGTTTAAATAGCCCGAAAAGACACAATTGAGTGACACACTAGTGACATGTGCGTAGTGGGCTTCAAGTGAATCACAATCATATATTGGGTCGAAAGATTTGAGTCGAGGTTGAGCCTCTAATGGAAGTCGGAAAACCTTCCTCTATTATGGTAAGGGTTATAGCTAGTCCTTTTTACCTGAAAGTCGTACCATAAACATAGAGTACAAGGGGACGGGCTTGAGTGGGACATGATATATCTAGATGAAGGTGGACTCGTCTAGAACTTGCATATAAAATTTGTTGGAAGGTAACAGCTGGTCTTGTGCTCCGAATATTAGTGACACGGCCGTAGGCACAAAATGATCTAAATGGAAAGTGGGAGTCTATAGGACACTAACTATCATTCTAATAAAATTTATTATAATCAATCGGTGATCCTCGTATATCCTAAATTGTAGGAGGCTTACAGTCTACCCACCTTAAAATAGGATATGGTCTTAGAAATATTGAGGTTAGAGGGTTCCCAAAATCCGGATACTGTTCCTCGACTCTTTGTTATAGGGAATGAGGCACGGCGTAACGGAATACGATTGATATAAGTCAAGTCAAGGGTCGTTCCTTAATAGTTGGAAAACGAGTGCGTGTGTAATGACACATGGTCGATAAAATAGAATGACCTACTCGTCCACAGTATACATGAGTTGTCGATGGGGTAACCAACCCTGAGGCACATCATATGAAAAGATTTCTAACAACTGAGTCATGAATTTCCATTGGGGTCAAACCTGTCAGACTAGTGTCACAAGGGTTCTAGTTGGGGCAAGCTTCAAACAAAAGATTAGAGGCTCACAACATTTGGTTTCTAGAGAATAGGTAGTCTCCTAGGTTGGCATTCCGACTAAGGGTAAAACCCTCATCATTCTCAAATTCAGATGGCTTGAAGGTCCCGATAATAGTTTGAGGGTCGATGGGAGAACGAGTAACTCAATCACATGACTGGCCGATGGCAGCTACACTTGTGCCTACCATGATCATAGCCATGGAAATACTCTGTATCTCTCTACTATCACGAGCTTTCGTCTTTCCAAATCGGTGAAAGACAAAAACAATAAAGAATTCAAGGGAGATGTTACTGAATACAATTACATGATTCAAAGGCGAACGTATAATTCAAGAAAATTTGTCAAGCAATCGCGAATGAGATCCTAGATACCTATATACCTCCATCCACGCAGTGTAATTAAACGAAGAGCGAACCAAATGCATCATGGTTGATCAGACCATAATACACTGATTCTGATTAGACAATATGTTAGCAGGCATCCCCACTAAACATATGTCTCAAATCAAGCTCGAGAACAGAGTGAGCTTGCAAAACTAAGCTGTAACAGCAGCGTTTGTCAAGATAGTCAAGGTACAAGTACGCAAGATTTTTGAAAAGTGGCACAAGTAGTTCGAGTTTAGAGATAATCACAACTTACCAGGTGTCCTTGCTTATACAATCTTTCTAAAATCTTCATGTCCATAAGGTCTTGGTCAACTAATGGGTTATGGAGCTCTGGATTCTATATTCTTGGTAACTTATTAGTGTCGGTCAATTACCTCGTCAATAGATCACAAGGACCACATAATGCTAGGTTGGGGAGACATGCTACTCAACTTATAGAACTTCCACTAATATTGGCTTTGGATCTTATGGGACATACATGGCATTGTCCTATCCTCCATAGTATCCTAAACCTGCAATCACGTTTGAAGTCATTTCACCGAGAGTTACGCCTCGCCCGTATACTCGGGCTGTGGTAAACCCTTGGATTCGTGATTTCAGGGTGCTATGCTATTCGATACTCTACCTTATATTGACACAAGGGTTACGGTCAAAAAAGGACCTCTAGTCATAGTTTTAGAAATATTCTATAACCTATATTTTCTTAGACTAATTTCAATTCTAGGGGTCATGTCTCGCCAGTGCGCTGCTGGCTGCAGTGAATCTATGGTTTCTATAATTCAAATAAATGGCGACAGTGCGCTGCTGTCCTGCCATCATGAGTCAACTAATATTCCTTTAACTATATTCGTAAAACCCATGAACTCCTAGAGATTCAAACAAATTGCCTATGAAATAAAGTGTACGCATTTGTCCTATCAGTCACAACCCTTAAGATAAAAGATTGCACAGGGGGAAATAACTGAGGACAAAAGAAATACAAACCTTCTAACTCTTTCATGTGTATTCAAGCCTCTGAGGGACAAACTTGAATCGAAACTAACTCGAAGTCCGTATATGGATAACAAAATCAAAACTTATACAAAATATTAATTTTAAGGGTAAATAGAAACTAAATAGGCAGTTCGACTAAGATATGAGGATAATATCTAAGAGGCAAGAGAATGAATTGAATAATCTATCAGGGCTAGATCATTAATTCTATGAAGCCCTGCCTTACCAAGGGAATAATCTATCCAAATTAGATTACATCGTCATATCAAGAGATGATAATGTACCTATGGGGATCTGATAACTATCAAAATTAATAACTCCTTATCTATATTGTATGGCCTAGACTACCCATCAGTAAATTTGTATAAGGGACTCCTAGTCCTAGTCATTCTCGTAAATTAAATTAATTTCAAATTCGTGAATGAGCATTTCTAGTCGCAGGCTCGCAATAGTACAACTAACTTGAGTACTATCACGAGTTCGTATGATTTGCGAAGACAGACCTGCATGGGCCACCACAAAAACTTGTCACGACCCGCACCCATTTTTTTTAAACGGATACGAGACATGTCCAAGCCAGCCTACGCCGCAGTGTCGGCGGTAGAACGCTGTCACGGCCATGAAGATCAAAATCACAAATAATGCTCATTCACAAAATTAATTTAATTTACAAAAGCACAAGTTTTACATCTGTAGAAAAATATAAACTTGTACAAATAAATGAATGACTACAACTCAACTATCTAGCTAGTCTCTAGGCTCTTGTCTGCAAGTATTTCCGTCATTCCCCAAGCTAAGTGAATCCACGGCTAACCTGAAAATGTTGGTTTCCAGTCAGGAATGGAACAAGCATAATTCACTGAATGCAATTTCAAATAAAGAAGATGACTATAAAACAAAGGTTAGACATCAATTATGAGTTTTGAAAATAAACAGAAAATACAGAAAACCAATAGTAAATAAATAGACACAACAGACTTTCCCCCAACTGCTAGAAGTACCTTTGATATGTGATCGGTCTGGGGTACTACACCGCACGGTCTACAAGGTCTACTTGCATGAAAATAAACACGGGCTACAATGTCTACTTGCAGAAAATAAACACGGGCTATACTACTTGCAGAAAATAAACACGGGCTACACTACTTGCAGAAAATAAACACGGGCTACACTACTTGCAGAAAATAAACACGGGCTACACTACTTGCAAAAAATAAACACGGGCTACAATGTCTAACACGGGCTATGGTCAGATCACATATCTTTGGTACTTCTCATTCCCGACTCGATAATTTTTATAATAGGAAATAATCACATAATCAATGGCCAATCAATGAAATATAGTAAAAATTAATATCGAAATACAGACAATAAACTGTACTCGCCTGTGGTCCTCTGCTGGTGAAACCGACAGTCTGAACTACTCAATGTGCCACAATAGTCAAAACCCGTACAACAGTCCCCGGATGTTGAAATAGACAATACTAATGATCTCAGAATAGTCAAATTAGCTAGGATTGCCTGTCCTTAAGTTCAATTCTGGACACAGGGGCAAAACGATAATTTTGGGCAAAAACGATGTCCGCCGTTGGACCCGCTTTGCACCGAAAAGTATGCCAGAGTCAACAGTCTCTAAAGTCGTCAAACTACATGTCTACAGATCCAATTTTTCGATACGAACCCAACCGTATGTTCAGAGTTGTATTCCGGCGGGTCGTGCACAAAATCACCCGTTGAGTCGGACCGTGGGGCCCGCGAAACGGTAATTTTATCAACTGTCTCAGAATCGGACCAAACTTGGCATACAGGACCAAAAAAACAATACGGTCCTATTGGCACAAGTTTCGTCTCGATCTGACGAGCGTGCACAAACTAATTGAGAAATTTGCAAAGTACACGATACGGTAAATTTTGACGGTTACGCATCAAATTCGTCGCGCACACGCGACCGATTTGAATTCCGTCAAAGCCCACACAACCACGAAGCTGTTATGCAGCTTTCGATGCTTACGGTGTGCGACCGCGTCGCCCGGTTTGGCGGAACGCACGTCGTGTGGATGAATTTTTAAGTTTTCAAAACAGGTTTTTCTCTAACTTCGGGATCCGATTTCTTGATACGTAATCGATGATTTTGATTTCTGTAAACTGAGTTTCAGTGTCCTATAGGTTGTCTGATCTTGTGTTCAATTAGTTTTCTAATGTTTTTACTAGGTTGATGGAAAAACAGTCCCCAAGTATAGGTACCCGGAGCAGTTTCATGTCCTGTTTCGGGCAGTTTTTACTCCAACTTTGCGACGAATCTTTTGGCTGCTGGGTTCTCTAAATCAAAATCTAAAAACTAGGACTTCTAGGTGATCATGTAGCCTTCCCGTAACATTTTACGGTTCGAGAAACGGTCGAGAATTCAGAAAGAAGTTTCACGAGGAACAGGGTTACCTCGCAGTGAGTTTCTGTTGTTGTTGTCGAAACAGAGCGTGCGCGCGGCCTTTCAGTCGCTCTCCGGCGACTCGCGCGGTCGCGCGCGGTCGCGGGGAGGCCGCCCGACGACTGGGGAGGGTGGCGCCGTTGTCCGGGGTCGTCGATCCAGGGAATTTAGGGTTCATAGGCTCCTTCGGCCATCCATATAGCAGCGGCTATATAGACCTCTTGGCTGGAAAAATACTGAAGGGGAGCGGCTCGGGCTGAGCAGGCCGGGCTTGGGCCCGCTGCTACTCCCCCCCTTTTTTCTATTTTTTTTCTTATATATATATATATATATATATATATATATATATATATATTATATATATATATATATATATATAAAATATATATATATATATATATATATATATATATATATATATATATATATATTATATATTTATAAATATATATATATATATATATATATATATATATATATATATAAATATATATATATATATATATATATATATATATATATATATATATATAAAAATATATATATATATATATATATATATATATATATATATATATATATATATACACTTTACTAATATATATATTCACACTCATACACAATATATATTTATAAATACACATATATACCTTGTATATAAATACCATATTCATTCTAAAACATTTAAAATCAATATAAAATATATTTCCAAATAAAATATTAATATATTTATTTCTATATATAATATGTCTATTCAAATGTGTACATATACCTATATAATATATATATCCATAAAACCTTAAATAAAACCCAATATTATATATTCCTAGAGTAAGGTCTATTCTTATAAATATGAATATATATATTAAGTCACATTTATTTGATAACCAAATAAATATAACCAATAATTATAATAATAATATTATATAATAATGACCTCAATAATAATGATAATAAAAATAAGAATAATACTAATAATAACAAAATTCAATAAACTAAATAAAGGTGTATATACCAATGTGTACAGACTAAAAATCCAAAATATACGAGGGCCTATTTTACACAAAACGTCACTGAATATCATTAATAATAATAGTTATAATATTTAAAATAAGAATAGTTAGAAATATTCATTATATCACTAAAATGGAATACGACACAGTCATACCAAAAATGCATCAACACGAATGTCATTGGACGTACCGCATGACTAAATGGGCTTGGGCTCAATCTGGATAGGTTCGGTACAACCGGACTCCCTAAACTTCAATAATATAATTAAATAATAAATAAAACTTCGGTACAGGTTAAGTCGCAACTTGGCCTGGTTTTTCTAGTTAGGACATTCATATGGCTTGTACTTCCTTGGTATGACTAATACACTAGTCAAGGCACATTACTGCACCTTCCGTGCCATAATTTCTAGTCGTCTTGTACTCCAAATTTAATCATGATTAAAAAATCATCTACCGTAATAATTAACTAAATGATTATTTATAATATTCTAAAATTCCTATTTAAAACAAATAAATAAAAATATTCAAAATTTCGGGAAGGGAGGCTACATCACACATCTGTAGTATTTTCCCTCTCAGACACAAGTAAACTGAAGAAACCAGATACCAGACAATCTCATGAAATATCGTGTCAACAAGAAGATACAAGAATGAATATAAAAGACATGAAGTAATGGACAACTCTGAGGAGTATACTTGCCTTGCTCAGGGTGATCAAGTGTGAATGGTAAAACTGGATGTCCTCATGTTTTAGAATTTAAGTACAAGTTGATTAACTTCTAAATAATCATTTGTTTAGATATTGCTAACTACTTATCTATCTAGGTTTTGATGTTAACCTAAAAATATATAGAACTAATCATATATAGACTATAGTAAAAATAATACACTAGCATTTCTACATAAGAGTTAGCAATATAATCTGGAAAAATATTTGTTAAGAATAACTCATTAAAAAGTCTAACAATCCTATAGTGAATTTGTACAAAACAACCATCTAAAATACTTATTAATCCAACAATTGCTTGCATTGATGAAAGTGACATTACAACAACTACTAGTACTCAATACTGGTTTACATACTAACTCAAATAATACACAAGCTAGGCTTCTCCTCAAAACCCGACACCACAAAACAACCTATCAGTTATACAATTCAACTGATCTAACTCATAACTTATCACCTGTAAGGCATGGTCCATTCTAACTTCCAGATATTGGCTATTCCCAAAATACCTATCCAGAAATTCATTCCAACCTCTGCCAACACTGGTTGAACCCAACGGTCCTATTCGAAACATAAAATCCTTAGAAGAATGCAGGAATCATAATTTAGCCAAAACCAACCAACATGAGAACAGTAGAATAAATTACAAAAATACATGCAATGTCTCATAAATCCAACTTATTAGAATTCTTTCTAGCTTAAACAAGATCTTTCCACTGCCAACCACAACTAGTTCCTACATCAAACTACTGCCTAACTGAACTTAGTACAACCAACATCTTAAATTGAATTTAACTCCCTGCTAACGGCTACTAGGCCCCCTTGCCACCCGAGTATCTACTAAACAGAGCCTGGTCATCATATGGCAGACTTCATCATTCCCATTACTACAACCTTTACTAACTCGTACACAGCTAAACCTCGTCCGTGTCCCCATTGGTGGTACTCCCTTCTTGACACAACTCGACCCGGACATGAGTACACTGATCATGACCTCTGACTGGACACGAACGCCCTACACCCGATCATCTTCCGCCTAATTTCTAAATAGGAATCAAACAAGCAATACTTGAGGAGAACAGAGTAATACCTGTATGCAAGGATCGTGTCCTGGAGTGGAATCACAACTTCTAAAAATTGGACACAACCTCTTCGTGTCCGAGGATGGATCAAAGCTCTGTACAGGCATTTCAACGAACAGATTCCGATCAACAAAATAAACAGAGGATATCAGAGGAGTTTGGAAATTCCTCCTGAGAAAATTTTAGGTGATCAAAACTCCAAAACCTAATACTCACAATTCAATTTTCGATCACAAACAAAAATTTGAAATAACTCATCCACTCTAATCTGCCCGAACAAAAAGCAAACCAGAAAGGAAAAATTCAACAGTCAAATAATTCATTCAAACGTAAAAAAAATCTAGATCCGAGCAATGTTCGTGTCAAATCTTACCAGTTTCAATTGTTAGAATGGAGTGAATTCTTCCGATCGATCTAGTCCAACACTTCTATTCGAAATCATTGGCAAAATTACGAATCAAGAACAACGAACACATCGAACTGAATTTCAAGGAAACTTGGATCAAGAACTCACCGGAGTTGATGATCATCGATACGAACAGATCGTCTTCTCTACGAGAAAAATTCTGGTCGACCGAACACAGTCTGAACATAAAAAAATGGTCAAGAACTGAAGAATCGAATATTCAATCTGCAGAGAAAAGAATTCGAACTGATTCACCTTGGTCGCTGACGCCGAAGTGTTGTTGATCGTCCCGCCGACTGGAATGAACTCTCGTAGTCGTCGATCAGAAGAAGACCGCCGTCGTCGTGAATACACGACCCTAGCGTCCGATGGAGGTTGTTGCCATCATCGCCATCGGCTGTTGTCTTCTCTTCAAGAATTTTAGGGTTAAAGTTTGGGAAACAAATGGAGAGGAAGAGATGGGAGGTGCTCTAGAATTGTGCTGAATAAAAATACAGAGGAAAGGGTGATATATATATTTAATTGGGACCGTCGGGCCTCACGTGGAGAAGGAAATCACATGGCGGGAAATTGAAATTTATGTAGGCTGTTACGCTGGAGAAGAAAACCACATGGTGGGATTAAGTGGATTTGAAATTGAAAAATTTTGATTAAAAAAATGTGAAGGAATTGAGCTGGGCTCATCCTCACAGGCTATTACTCAATCTAGCCAAAACTGGCCAATGGGTAGAGCCCAAATAAATTGAGGAATTAAAATAACTACTTATATAATAGCTATCTCAAAAAAAATTATTAATAAAATGACTATACAAATATTCTTTTAAACCATAAGAAAATACTATGTTTATTGAACTCTGGGAAGTAGGGTTACAAATCTACCTCCCTTAAAAAAATTTCATCCTCGAAATTTAGAGAACAAAATTAATACTAAAAAATAATGAAATTGTTCTAATACTCAATCACTCATTGTAACTAAATTTTATTAAAAATCCAAAATACAGTCACTCAAACAAGCTAGGGTAGCGCTCCCGTATTTCATCCTCACGCTCCCACGTGGACTCTCCCGGAGAGTGATGTCTCCACATGACGCGGACAAGTAAAATAGTCTGATTCCGCAGTTGCTTCTCCCTCCGATCTAGGATCTCCATCGGCTGCTCCTCGTAGGTCAAACTCGGGCCCACCTCTAGCTCTGAGTAGTCCACCACATGGCTTGGATCTGGAATATAGCGTCGAAGCTGGGACACGTGAAAGAAGTCATGCACTCCCTCCAAACTAGCTGGAAGCGCTAGTCGATAGGCCACCTCGCCAATCCGTGCTGTCACGTCGAAAGGTCCGATGTACATCGGACTGAGCTTCCCGCCTCTGCCGAAACGAATGATTCCTCTGGTCGACAAGATCTTCAGGAACACTCTATCTCCAACTGCGAACTCCAGTGGCCGTCTGCTGATGTCCGTCCAGTGCTTCTGTCGATCCTGTGCAACTATGAGACGCTCTCTGATCAGTCTGATCTTCTCAGCTGAGTCTACCACCATCTCTGGCCAAAGCAAAGTCCTTTCGCCAACGTCGTCCCAAGATAAAGGTGTACAACATCTCCGTCTGCCTCGAACGGTGTCATCTCGATGCTAGCCTGATAACTGTTGTTATAGGCAAACTCCACAAGATGCAAGTGATCCTCCCACGAACCGTCGAAGTCGAACGCGCAAACCCACAGCATGTCCTCCAGTGTCTGAATGGTCTTCTCGGACTGCCCGTCTGTCTGTGGATGATAGGTGGTGCTGAACTTCAACTGTGAACCCAAGCTCAGCTGTAGACTCCTCCAGAAATATGATGTGAAGCGGCTGTCCCTGTCTGAAATGATGCTCACCGGCACCCCTTGAATCCGCATAATTTGACGCATGTAGAGGTCTGCAAGCTTCTCGATCGACAGCCCTACCTTGAGTGGAATGAAGTGAGCAGATTTCGTCAGCCTGTCCACGATAACCCAAATAGAGTCCTTGCCACCGGGCGTTCGCGGTAATCCAGAGACGAAGTCCATGGTGATGTCTTCCCATTTATATTCCGGAATAGGTAAAGGCTGGAGAAGTCCTGCTGGTCTCTGGCGCTCTGCCTTGACTTGCTGGCATACAAGATATCTGGAAACTAATCTGGCAACCTCTTGTATCATTCCATACCACCATACATACTCCCGTAAATCCTTATACATCTTGGTAGATCCAGGATGAATAGAATATTGTGACTGATGGGCCTCCTGCATAACCTCCTCCCATAAATTCTTGGGCACACACAACTGGTTTTCGTGCCTTATGGATCCATCATCTGCGATAGTGAAGTCATCAAGCAATCCTGCTTCTACCGGGCCTCTGAGACATCAGAGTCCCTCATCTAGAAACTGGGCCTCCTTGATCTTCTCTATCAGTCCTGACTTTATCTGCATGTGCATTAGCTTCCCTCCAACTCCCGGAAGAACAATCTCGATCCCCAGACTCTCGAGATCCTCTAAAAGATGCCGATCCATGCACAATTTTGCCCGTTGGAGGGGATTGCGGTCCCGCCAAAAAGACGTTCCGGTCGACCTTCTCAGAATCGAACCAAACTTGGCACACAGGACTAGAAAAATGATACGGTCTTGATGGCGTAAGTTTCGTCTCGATACGACGAACATGCACAAAGTTATGGCCAAGTTTGTGAAGTGGCCGATACGGAATATCTTGATGGATACGCATTGATTTCATCGCGCATGCACAACGAAATCAAGTTCCGTCAGTTCCCATACATCGACGACATCCATACGCACCTTTCGATGCTTATGAATTGCGACCGTGTTGCCCGGTTTGTCGGGGCGCACGCCGTATCGGTGAATTTTTTTCCTAATTTTAACAGTTTTGAAAACAGTTTTTGTCAATATTGGGAGATCGATTTCTCGACGCACATTCGATAAAATCAACTTTTGTAAAAAAGGGTTCTGTAGTCCTATATGTTTTCTAAGACTGTTTGAGATTATTTTTGGAAAAGGTTGATACGGTTGACGGGAAATGATCGCTAAACATGGATAGTTGAAACAGTCCTTAAACTGTCAAAGAAATAGTTTTTCGGGTTTTTCGAGTCAATTTTTGAACTCGTTGGGTTGATACCTCGAGGAACTACGTGGTGCGTCATCTAAAGGGTTAGGTAGGATCTACACCGCAACTTGCGAAATAAAAAAACAGTAAAAGTGCATGAAGAAATTAGTCGGCGAAGAGGTGTACCTTGTTGCGAATCGAAACAGAGAAAACTGTGCGTAGCCGAATTTCGGGGTGTCGACGGCGCTGTCTGGGCTCCGACAAAGTGCTGTGAGGGCACGAGGCAGAGAGGAGAGGCCGGATAGGGTGCAGAGGATTTTTAGGGTTTTAGATTTTTTTTTACAAAGTGAAGTTCACGTGTGTGTGTGTGTGTGTATATATATATATATATATATATATATATATATATATATATATATATATATATATATATATGTATATATATATATATACATATATATATATATATATATAATATATATATATATATATATATATACACTGTGCGTGAGAGCCTTTGGGCTCGGGCTGTAGGGGTGCCCCTGCGGTACTGTTCTCGTGGGAATGGGGGATGGGCTTTGCTTTACTTTTTTTTTCCCTATTTACTAATGATACCTATATAGATATCTATATAGGTATGTATTTATATATTTGCTACCATATATATTCATATACTCAAGTAAAAATAAATTTATAAAATTCCAAAAAATTTTGAAAATAATAATATTTTCTAAAATTATTTTAATAACCATCTCTTGTACAACATTACCTATATTTTAGCAATTACTATTTATTTTATATATATATTAGCAAAAACTAGCCAATTAATTACGAGCTAGTCATACTTAGGGAATACAATAAAATTGGAAATAATAATAAAAATATAATAAACTTACTTAAAATATTTTGGGGTTACATATATATCTATATTTCTATATATGGAAAAACATATATTTTTATAATGCCAAAAATTCCAAATAATTTTAAGAAATTTCCAATACTAAAAATTGTTTATCAATATATTTGGTAAAATAACTTGTAGAAAATACTGAGATTGATATCTACCAGTTAGAAACTCGCACAATAAATTTCAAGAATGTTTAGTAATTAGAAAAGTACAAAAATAATATTTAAAATTAGAATAAAAAAAATAGAATATGGGGGTTTACATCCTACTCAACTTATGAAAATTTCATCCTCGAAATTAAAATAAAACTTAATATTAATATAACAATAAAGCTTAATAAAAGAATATAGTGAAGCTGAATATGAAGGGAGAGCAGGTAGTCAGTTTGTAACTCGTTCTTCGAAAAGAGGAAGGAGATAGTCATAATAAAATTTGAACTGATACCATAGTTTGCAAGATAGGGTATTCATAGTCTTGTATGGGTCATTGGTTTCCAGTAGTTTGGGGGAGTGGGTTGGTATTGCATGGTTGAGATTAAATGGGACTAAAAGGGCATCCATGGATTGCTCTAAGGAATAATAAGTCATACCTGCGGTGTAATTGAAATGGAGCGCAGAATGGTGTGTTTGTGTGGAACATGTTTGTCATGTGTGTAGAATGGCTTGTCTAGTTCATGAGGGTAAAATTTGTTGGAAGGAAACAGCTAGTATTTTGCTCCAAATATCAAAGCCACGGTAGAGGTATCAAGATGATACGGATAGAAATGAACGCTATAAACCAATGATCTATTACTTCCGTTGGAACCAATCTTTGATTAATTAAATCTTGGATTTTAATCTATATTGGCTGGACAAGATTCCAAAAAGCTATTTGAACTATTCCTACTAGGTAAGGGTAGCCTAGAATAAGTTTTAACTCAAGTGGCTGGGCTATTTGTCAGTCGGGTTCGTTACTAGATTCCTTAAGCCCAAAATGTGCCTTTTGTGACTTTTGTGTTTAAGTAGCACAAAGGGCCTCTATTGAGTGGCACACTAGTGACATATGTGTAATAGGCTTCGAGTATCACAACCATATATTGGGTTGAAAGTTTTAAGTCGAGGTTGGATCTTTAACTGAGGTCGGAAGTACATCGGTATTTACGGTAAGGGTTACAACTAGCCTTTTGGACCTGAAAGTCGTATCATGCAAATAGAGCACAAGAGGATGTGTTTTAGTGGGATATAATATGTCTATATGAAGGTGGACTCGTCTAGGTCTTGTATATGGAATTTGTTGGAAGGTAACAGCTAGTCTCTTGCTCCGAATACCAACGTCACGGTCTAGGACACCAAATGATCTAGATAGAAAGTGGGAGTTCATGAGGTACTAATCTACCATCCTAATATAAACCAAACTTATCCTAATCAATTGATAATACTAGTAAATCCCAAAATTTAGAGGGCTCACAATCTATACTCTACAGAACTAAGACATGGTTTTAGGTTTAATGAGGCTAGGAAAAATTTCAAAGCCGTGATATTATACCTCGACTCTTGATTATAAGAGAATACTAAATGACATAATAGATAATGTGATATAGTAGATATGATTCGAGTTTGGAAACGATTGTGTCTATATAGCCCTCATGGTCATAGGAAAATACTTCATGTCTACGAGCATTTGTTTTTCGAAGGAGGTGACGAAATAATAAGAGTTCGAGGGAGATGGAATCGAATTATAAATATGGGTTTCAAAGATGTATTAATATTTCAAAAGGGAGTTGTCAAGACCGTTGCAGATGAGATCCTAAAGGACAAGTTTAACTATATCTCAATCCATGTAAATTAATCGAAAAGCGAACCAAGTGCACTAGGTTGATCAGACCATCATGCTCCAGTTCTGATTAGACGATATGTTAGTGGACATGCCCAGATAACATATGTCATGAACAAACTCAATAAAAGGGTGAGCTTGTAAAGCTAGGCTATATAGCAGCATTAGTCATGATGGTAAAATATGAGTACGCCAGATAATGATGAAAGAAACTATAAATAGTTAAGGATCTAAGTCTTATCCGGTGTTCGTGCATATATAGTCGTCCTACTATCTTCCTATCTAAGGCTTCAGTCGACCAAATGAGATATGGTCCTCTAAGGTTTTATAGTCTAGATAATCCTCTATAGTGGGTCTTAAGGACGAAGGGAGTATTAGGTCATGAGCCATTCTACCCAACTTATAAGAGTTAACTAGTAATGTGATGGGACAATAAAACATATGTATCTGATATGGGTTACCATCTAACCACTATCAAGCACGAAACATGGATACGAATTTACGGTAGAGGGAATCAAGCAAGATGCAAATCAAGGTCAAGCGAGAGTTCAAAAATAGAATCGAGAAAGGTGATCAAGTATGTGGATGAGATCCTAGACTCTAATCCTATACGCAGGCTTGCTTGGTACGGTAAAATAACAAAACAATTTATCTTGACTTGCATGGGCCACCACAGAAATATATAACGCCCCAGTCCCAAAATACATAGGACTAGGTACGTAGACATGCTAGCTGTATACATATGAAGTATACTCCAATATATGGAACCCTCGTATGTATACATAAGCTGTAAAATGTAGTAGAAACCATGATAACTAATGTCATCCACAGAAATATAAGAGAATAAATAATATCATATAATCCATAAAGAATTGTCTTATACCAGATGTTGGGCGGAGACAGATCCACTACCAACCATTTAAATAAAAAGAAAAATATACAAGAAACGAATAGATAAAATGGCTATGAATGATCCAAGAGCAATCCTCCTCGACAGAAAGGGAAGACCGTGATCTTGGCTAGAGCACCTGTGAAACATCATAAAAAGCATACACCTGGAGAGATCACCAAGTCCTCAGAGGGACGTAACAAGATACATAATATCGTGCCATATAAACTGAATAAATACTGCTTAATAATAAGTCAATCAGATCATAACATGGTCCAATACTTACCCTTGAATCAGCATACCATCCCCCCAACCAAACAAGGACAGGAGATGGCACACTAACCCACGATGAAGTATCTTTCCAAGCCATGAACCCAATATGGTATCCGGACCACAACAAGGTTCAGTACCTTCTCATCGGAGTAGTGAGCCACACCTACAACCAAACAAGGACAAGATGTGGCAAACTAGTCCACGATAAGTTACTGTTCCAAGCCACGGTCAGATACAAGTACCCAAACCAAGAGTACTTGTACCTAACGGATAAGGTAGCCTAACCAGTCTAAGTGTATGCAGTTTTATGAACATCCTCCAACGTATGGGCCCTGGCTAAAATGGGATCGGCATGGTCCCCCTTGGGGCACCAGAGGCCCATGAGAGCATAACGTTTCGCAGAACGTCAGTGGTCGTCAGTATCCATGGGTAATCTCACCCGCGTCTCCGGCGGAGCTCACGGGTTACAAAAGTAAAGTGTATAGTAGCCCATATGTTAAGTTATTGTCCTTCCCGCCTAATGCCTATTATGTTGTATCCACAACACAGAACTTCTATTAACCGCTAAGTCAAACTAATAATGCAAACACTAGTAACGGTTAATCCTATCACACGACTTATACGTACTGGTGGCCAGCCAGTCACGCATGTCCGAGTTCTATATGCGACTTGCAACAACATGGTACAAACGTGTCAAGGCCTATAAATGCAACACATAAAAGATGGTTCCTTAAATCTAAGTTCAATGTGTAAGAAAATAGTACATAGTAGGAAATAGAACTGAACAGTAAGATTCTATCAAATTATGCCATGTATCACAGTTGATTTTACAGAAAGTAAATAATAAGTAAATGCATCAAATATGAGCTAAAATAAATAGACAGCAAATGGTAAGGTATCTTGCCTGAGGGTGGTGCGAGATGTAGCAAAATTCAACAGTCAGAATCGTCAGCACGAAAGTCAAAATCCACAAGGAGCTCCGGATGCTGAAACAAATATCACGAACGTGTTTGGTATAAAAGATATGTCTAGGAAATGCTTGTCCAAAAGTCCAGTTCTGGAACAGGGTCAAAATCATAATTTCGGGTCAAAACGATGTCCGTCGTTGGACCCGTTTTGTACCGAAATACGTGCCAGTACCTACGGTCTCTAAAGTCGTCAAACTATATGTCTACGGGTCTAGTTGAGGAGACTAACCCAACCGTATGTCCAAAGTTGGATTCCGGTGGGTCGTGCACAATTTTGCCCGTTGGAGGGGATCGCGGGCCCGCCAAAAAGGTGTTCCAGTCGACTTTCTCAGAATCTGACCAAACTTGGCACAAAGGACCAGAAAAATAATACGGTCCTAATGGCACAAGTTTCGTCTCGATACGACGAACGTGCACAAAGTTATGGCCTAGTTTGTGAAGTGGCCGATACGGGGTATCTTGACGGATATGTATTGATTTCATCGTGCACGCATAACGAAATCAAGTTCCGTCAGTTCCCACACATCGACGACATCTATACACACCTTTCGATGCTTATGGGTTTCGACCGTGTTGCCCAGTTTTTTGGGGCGCATGTCGTATCGGTGATTTTTTTCCTAATTTCAACAGTTTTGAAAACAGTTTTTGTCAATATTGGGAGATCGATTTCTCGGCGCACATCGATGAAATCAACTTCTGTAAATGGGGTTCCGTAGTCCTATATGTTGTCTAAGACTGTTTGAAATTATTTTTGGAAAAGGTTGAAACGGTTGACGGGAAATGACCGCTAAACATGGGTAGTTGAAACAGTCCCGAAACTGTCAGAGAAACAGTTTTTCGTGTTTTCCGAGTCAATTTTTGAACTCGTTTGGTTGATATCTCGAGGAACTACATGGTGATCATCTAGAGGGTCAGGTAGGATCTACACTACCACTTGCGAAATCGAAAAACAGTAAAAGTGCACGATGAAATTAGTCGGCGAAGAGGTGTACCTTGTTGCGAATCGAAATAGAGAAAACTGTACGTGGCCAGATTTTGGGGTGTCGACGGCGCTGTCTGGGATCCGGCAAAGTGCTGCGAGGGCGCGAGGCAGAGAGGAGAAGCCGCTAGGGTGCAGGGGATTTTTAGGGTTTTAGATTTTTTTTTTTAAACAAAGTGAAGTTCACGTGTGTTTGTGTGTGTGTGTGTGTGTGTGTGTGTGTGTGCGTGTGTGCGTGTGTGTGTGTGTGTGTGTGTGTGTGTGTGTGTGTGTGTGTGTGTGTGTGTGTGTGTGTGTGTATACACTGTGCGTGAGAGCCTTTGGGCTCGGGCTGTAGGGGGTGCCCCTGCGGTACGGTTTCCATGGGAACAGGCCGTGGGGATGGGCTTTTGCTTTGCCTTTTTTGTTTCCCTCTTTACTAATGATACCTATATAGATATCTATGTATTTATATATTTGCTACCATATATATTCATATTCTCAAGTAAAAATAAATTTATAAAATTCCAAAATCTTTCTAAAATAATAATATTTTCTAAAATTATTTGAATAACCATCTTTTGTACAACATTACCTATATTGTAGCAATTACTATTTATTTTATATATATATTAGCAAAAACTCACCAATTAATTACGAGCTAGTCATACTTAGGGAATATAATAAAATTAGAAATAATAATAAAAATATAATAAACTTACTTAAAATATTTAGGGGGTTACATATATCTATATTTCTATATATGGAAAACATATATTTTTATAATGCCAAAAATTCCAAATAATTTTAAGAAATTTCCAATACTAAAAATCGTTTATCAATATATTTGATAAAATAACTTGTAGAAAATACTGAGATTGATATCTACCAGTTAGAAACTCGCACAATAAATTTCGGGAATGTTTAGTAATTAGAAAAATACAAAAATAATATATAAAATTAGAATAATAAAAAATAGAATATGGGGGTTTACAGCAGTGGTATGTCATCACTCCATTCATTACCACCCATTCATCACCTTCATCCCCCATCTCCCTCCCCCTCTCCCACTTTCTCCTCTTTGACGATTGGAGGAGCCCTTGATCGACTCCAACGCCGCCATCAAATCAACGACGAGGAAGAAGACTTCCACAACGTCCAGGACGACGCGATCTCCCTCAGCGGCATCGACGTCGTCACTACTGTGGACGACGTCGTCTCCATCGAGCCGGCGACGATGGTGAGTCATGGACAATTGCGACATCCTCTCGGACAGTAGCAGTAGTGCTCGGAGAGAGATGGGATCGTACGTGTCTCGGTCGGATGGATGTGTGGCCGCCACCACCTCATTGGCTCACTCTTTCCATTTCTCTCTCTCTCTCCCCACTTTCCGCACAGTTGTACCAATTTTTTAAAGTAGCTGATTGCTTAACCAAAACCAGAGGACAACAAATCTGACAGTGGAGGGATTAGACACTTACCACCCATTTATGCGTCCAACCAAACGGTAAAAGTGTCTGCACTTTTATTAAAAACTACAGTTTCAACCCACTTTCTTTCCACCTACAGTCATCCAAACAGCCCATAAGAGAAGCTATAAATTTTATTTTTACAAACTGTAATAAATTAGGGACAGTTTTGGTAACCAATCTTAAAAATATCCAAGGACATTGTAAAAGCTCCTTTGCAATTACAATTACGTAAATATTTTATAGCCAATTGTTTCTCAATGGAAAAGGAAAAAAAGATCATTGAAGGAGCACCTTTAGGTATTTGGCTACCTGTCATTAGTAATTACTTCTTCGTAAGCTTTATAGTTTCTTAAATAATTCGCTTGTCCAATGCAATAACTGGTGTAAGATTATGTTGGTGTTTTTGCCTTTGGACTAGAAAAGATAGTCCCACATCGGCTACACCAAATGGTGAGTATCTCAATATAATGCATTTCTTGTGTTGAGGTGTGCACATGAGGTGTAGTGGGGCACAAGTTTGTGCCACGTGGAAGTATTTTACTAGAAGGAAAAAGGATTAAATCCAACAAGGATGCAAGTTAATTTTTGTTGTGCGGACTCGAACTCGGACTCGGACACGGACTCCAGGATGTCTCGTGCATGCACGGGAGTGTTCGGGGGATAGACGTGGACTGGCACACTTCTATGCTGATTGTGGGATGATCTAAAATATCAAACTCTATTTTTGAGTATTGGTATTTTAGTCCCACATCGGATAGGAGAAGAGGTGAAGTCTCAACTCCACACTATAAATAGAGCCCCTTGGCCTCCTTTGAAAGATGCACCAAGAAGAGAGTTGAGGGAGTCTGTTAAGTCCAGGAAGCCCGTTCAAGTCTAAAATATTGACTTACGAGCGTTCCAGAAGTTCTTCGTGAACTTGCTAGTTCCTGGAAGCTGTTCGTGCTCGTGTGGGGCGAATAAAGCTTTGAGCAACGGTGGTTCATTCACCCCAGCATCTTATTCTCGCCTGTCATCGCTGTTGTTGCCTTTTACAGTAACTTCTTTTTAGAAGCTCTACTGTCGATAGTTGCTTGCACAAAGTCTCTTTAAATTTTTTGTGTATTACGTAGAATCTTTTTAGATCCTCGTAATTCAGAATCCTCCAGGATCTCTGTTGCACATCTTCTTTAAGGTGCTGCATTTGAAATGTTGTGTGTACAATTGTTTCAGTTTCAGAATTTTCCAGCAAAAATTGTGCCTCGGCACTAACAATCTCAAAGCTTTATTGAGAAGATGGATAATTCTCGTGCTTCGCTCATCGATACCGGCTTTAACAAGTTGGAAAAATTCGATGACGAACACTTCCAGATATGGAGACGAAAGGTCACTTTAAATCTTCAACTCGTGAATGTTGATCACATACTGTCAGAAGAAGAACTGATCGTTCGAACCACTGGATCTGCTGCGGCTGTGGCCGCTGCTACGACCAAGCAAGCGAAGTGGAAGAGAGAAAACAGTATATGCAAACTACTTATACTCAATTCCATGGAAGACTCTCTGGCAGAGTCCTACTCCAAGAAGACATCTGCCAAAGAGATATATGACTCCTTGGGAAAGCTCTATGAAGATGACGAGAACCGGTCCAAGATCTTTATGGTAGAAAAATACCACAAGTGGACCTTCGAAGACGAGAAGGCGATGCTGCCCCAAGTGAAGGAGTTTCTGAAGTTGCGTCAGAAACTAGAAGACGAGAACATGCCCCTCGTCGACAAGTTTGTCGTTGGAGGGATCGTCGCAAAACTTCTTACAGAATGGAGCAACTTCTATGCAATGATGCATCGAAAGAAGATGGAAATTAGCTTGGAAGATTTCTTGCAAGAGATCCATGTTGAGGACGAGATGCGCTCTCAACAGAAGTTGGATACTCTGTCCAAACAACTGGCGAAGGCAAATCTGGTCCAAACCAGAGAGTACCAGGGGAAGCAGGCTGCTTCTCATCGCAAAAAGAAGGACTTCACGAATCTGAAAGTGAAGGGTCCTGGTTTCAAGCAGCAGAAGTCCAAGTCCCATGTGACTTGCTTCAATTGTGGCAAGAAGGGCCACTACAAATCCAAATGCAAGTCCAAGCCCAAAGAACAAGGTGAGCCTAGTAAGGTTTTTATGATTACTAATCTAGTTGCCATGATAGCACAGGTTGCAACTGTGGGGGCTGACTTGGACTGGTGGATAGACACTGGTGTGACCTGCCATGTCTGTTCAGACAAAGACTGGTTTGTCTCTTATGAGCCAACTTCAGAGAAGGTCATAATGGTAAACCAGGCACAAGCTGAAGTACTGGGGATCGGAACGGTGGAGCTGAAACTCACATCGGGGAACACTCTGACGCTTCAAGGTGTGAAGCATGTTCCAGTAATTGCTAAGAACCTGATCTCTGGAAGTCTGCTCTGCAATGCAGGCTTGAGGATGGACATCAATGCTGGCCAGTTGGTGATGTCCAAGAAGGGTACATTCTTCGGGAAAGCCTTCCAAACTGAAAGAATGTACAAGATTCAGCTTGTTGTAACCCAGCATGATAATATAAATGCAATCACTTTTTCTGATTATTCTCTTGAGTTGTGGCATAATAGGCTAGGACATGTTCATTGTAAAAGGATTAACAGAATGTCTAGTCTAGGACTTATCTCCAAGTGTGGGGGTAAGGTAGAGAAATGCGAAGTATGTGCTCAGACGAAGATCACAAGGAAACCCTTTCACAGGGTCCATCGAAGCACACATCTTCTGGAGTTGGTTCACTCAGATATCTGTGACTTCAAACAATTCTCTACCAAGGCCGAGATGAAGTATTTCATTACTTTCATCGATGACTTCTCAAAGTATGCTTTCGTCTACTTGCTCAAGTCTAAAGACGAAGCATTCGAGAAGTTCAAGGAGTTCAGGGCCGAGGCTGAGCGGCAAACTGGACAACAACTCAAGAGGTTAAGGAGTGATCGAGGCAGGAAGTATCGGTCTCATAAATTCTTATCATTCTGCAAAGAACATGGAATCATCAATGAGACAACGGCTCCGTACTCTCCTCAATCCAACGGAGTAGCAGAAAGGAAGAACAGAACGTTGACAGAGATGATAAACTCCATGCTGTTGACTGCGGGTCTTCCAAAGTGTTACTGGGGAGAAGCTGCACTAACGGCAACGTTCATTCTGAACAGAGTGCCATATGCAACTTCCGACATAAATCCTCATGAACTCTGGTTCAAAGTCAGACCTAACTTGAATGTCATTCGAGTGTGGGGGTGTCTGGCTTATGTGAAGCTCCCGGATCTGAAGATTCAGAAGCTGGGGACAAGGACTACGAAGGTGATCTTCTTGGGGTATGCCGAGAAGAGTGATGCTCGGAGATTCCTTGATATCGAGTCAAACCATATCATCGAATCTCGCGATACTGAATACTTTAAAGACAAGTTTGCAAAACACAAGAATATTGTTCTCGCGGATCTTTCGGAGAATGATGAGGGTACAAAGCAGACAGAAGTCTTTAATGAACCAGTAGTCCAAGGTGAAGCTGTCGTCAAGGAGACACCAGCTGAACCAGAACTCGCTGAGCCATCAACTAAGCGAACGAGGAGGTCGAAAGACTTCGAAGATGACTTCGTCACCTATCATGTGGAAGCAGATCCGCTTACCTTTGATGAGGCGATGAAGACCAGAGATGCTGTATTCTGGAAGGAGGCGATAGACAACGAGATTGACTCAATCACCTCCAACAACACATGGGTATTGGTTGACCTGCCAGAAGGAGCAAGACCCATCGGATGCAAATGGATCTTCAAGAAGAAGATGAAAGCAGATGGAACCATTGACAAGTTCAAGGCCAGGCTAGTGGCCAAGGGGTTTGCTCAGAAGCAGAGGATCGACTACTTTGACACTTATGCTCCAGTAGCTCGGATGACAACCATCAGATTGTTAATTGCTCTAGCAGCAATACACAAGCTGGTGATACATCAGATGGATGTGAAAACGGCATTCCTGAATGGCGAGCTGACCGAAGAGATCTACATACAACAACCAGAAGGTTTTGTCGTCAGAGGTCTGGAAGACAAAGTCTGCAAGTTGATGAAGTCTCTGTATAGTTTGAAACAAGCTCCCAAAATGTGGTATGAGAAGTTTGACAAGGTGATAAGGTCAAATGGCTACAGGGTCAGTGAAACAGACAAGTGTGTCTATACGAAGTTTGCTGACGGAAGAGGAGTAATCGTATGTCTTTACGTGGACGACATGCTAATCCTAGGTACGGATTTAAGCTGCGTCACAGAGACAAAAAAATTCCTCTCGACCAAGTTCAGTATGAAGGACTTGGGGGATGTCGACGTAATCTTGGGGCCCAAGATCATCCGGACAGGCACTGGAATAGCGCTGTCACAATCTCATTATATTGAGAAGATGCTCACTCGCTACGGGTATCAAGATCTTCCTTTTATTGATACACCGTACCGGAGTGATCAGAAGCTGGAGCCAAATTCGAGGGAAAGCGTCAGGCAGTTGGAGTACGCTAGCGTCATCGGAAGCTTGATGTACGCTACTACTGCCACAAGGCCTGACATAGCTTTTGCAGTGGGAATGCTGAGTCGGTTCACTAGCAATCCAGGTGTTGAGCACTGGAAAGCTGTGAAGCGTGTTATGAGATATCTCAAGAAAACTCAGACATATGCACTTTTCTACAGCGGAGATCCGTCAGTAGTGGAAGGCTTCAGTGATGCTAGCTGGTGTTCAGATATGGAGAGCGAGTATTCCACAGGTGGATTCGTATTCTCCATGGGCGGAGCTGCTATATCGTGGAAGTCGAAGAAGCAGACTATGTTATCTCGCTCCTCCATGGAATCTGAATTCTTTGCATTGGATGCTGCTGCAGATGAAGCAGAGTGGCTTCGGAAGCTCATGTATGATCTTCCGGTGGTTGGAGCTCAGATACCGGCAATACCGATATACTGTGACAACCAGGCGGCAGCAGCAGTGGCATCAAAATGAACTCTTCAACGGGAAGAAGAGAACGGTGCGGTTGAAGCACAGAGCAGTACACGATCTTATCAAGAGAGGTGTTATTGCAGTGATTGATGTTCGGAGTCAGGAGAACCTGGCGGATCCGTTCACCAAGGGCCTCAAGCGCCAGCTGGTCGATGACACAACTTGTAAAATGGGCTTGAAGACATTCTGATATTGTATTATTGTATTCCTACCATAAAGTTTTATGCTATTAGTTCAAAGATTTATCTACTAGGCATCTAGCTTTTGGTTCAAGGGAGGACCACTAATCGGAAGAATATCGGGAACGGTGGGTACATGTTCTATTGGACATGGAGAGGTTACGGACCTATAACCACTGTTGTCTACTATTGTTTTCTGCGGAAAACGGTTTCTGTGGGAAGGTTGGCTTAAATGCCTTAATGAGTTCTCGGGCAGAGTGAATGCCTGGAGTGCTTTACAGGAAGCACGGTAGCGCAGCACTACAAGGAGTGTAACTCCATGCTACAGTGGGGTGACTCCACCATGAGGTTCCCAGGTAGGGGTAATGGCTCGGCTTTGCAAGCCAAGTCACAGCGGAGTAGCACCGCAAATAGGCAGGTAGCCTAATGCTGTATGATAATCGTAATAAAGAGAAGTAGACAGCACTACAAAGAGGACGATGTCCTCATGTTACAGTGGCATGACACCACGAAGAGGTACCAGGTAGGGTAAAGCCTCGGCTTTGCGAGCCATGTCATAGCGGCGTAACACCGCACGGAAGCGCAAGGCTTCATGCTGGGTAGTTTGGCACTATAAAGAGGCCTGTGACCTCATGCTACAGTAGTATGACACTACGATGAGGTACCCAGGTGGGGTAAAGCCTCGACTTTAAGCCATGTCATAGCGGCGTAGCATCGCAAAGAAGCGCAATGCTTCATGCCATGACTCTTTATAAAGAACTCACCTATAGTGCATGGACAGAGATATCAGGCCGTCTCTTGAGGGTAAACTTGTAGACGTCCAAAAATTATACACTGAAACCAGGCTGGCACAAGGCCTTCAATGTGCAGCCAGAAGCACAGTTGATGTCATTATGTGAGTAGGAAGAATTGCAGTTATGGTGCAGAATTCAAGGCTTAGTCCATTCTTGTATCATACTGTTATTTAACCTATGCGGGAAGATTCAAGTCGTAGCGACATCTCTCCTAATGCATGATGGGCAGTAACTGTGGGGAACGCTCAACCCATATATTGAGATATGTGGGGGATTGTTGGTGTTTTTGCCTTTGGACTAGAAAAGATAGTCCCACTCGGCTACACCAAATGGTGAGTATCTCAATATAATGCATTTCTTGTGTTGAGGTGTGCACATGAGTTGTAGTGGGGCACAAGTTTGTGCCATGTGGAAGTATTTTCCTAGAAGGAAAAAGGATTAAATCCAACAAGGATGCAAGTTAATTTTTGTTGTGCGGACTCAGACTCGGACACGGACTCCAGGATGTCTCGTGCATGCACGGGAGTGTTCGGGGGGTAGGCGTAGACTGGCACCCTTCTATGCTGATTGTGGGATGATCTAAAATATCAAACTCTATTTTTGAGTATTGGTATTTTAGTCCCACATCGGATAGGAGAAGAGGTGAAGTCTCAACTCCACTCTATAAATAGAGCCCCTTGGCCTCCTTTGAAAGATGCACCAAGAAGAGAGTTGAGGGAGTCTGTTAAGTCCAGGAAGCCCGTTCAAGTCTAAAATATTGACTTACGAGCGTTCCAGAAGTTCTTCGTGAACTTGCTAGTTCCTGGAAGCTGTTCGTGCTCGTGTGGGACGAATAAAGCTTTGAGCAACGGTGGTTCATTCACCCCAGCATCTCATTCTCGCCTGTCATCGCTGCTGTTGCCTTTTACAGTAACTTCTTTTTAGAAGCTCTACTGCCGATAGTTGCTTGCACAAAGTCTCTTTAGATTTGTTGTGTATTACGTAGAATCTTTTTAGATCCTCGTAATTCAGAATCCTCCAGGATCTCTGTTGCACATCTTCTTTAAGGTGCTGCATTTGAAACGTTGTGTGTACAATTGTTTCAGTTTCAGAATTTTTCATCGAAAATTGTGCCTCGGCACTAACAGATTAAGCATGGGAATAACCATGACACTCTAAACGTGACAGTAAGAAAGTGCAATCAAGAATTTTACGATTTTGTTACTCAGCATCAGTAATTTTGTTACAAACATCAACTCAAGAATCGACCTAATCTTACTATGTTATATCAAGAACTCATCAGTAATGAAGAAACTTTAAGTTCATGACCTGTCCATAAGTAGATAATGTTCAGTTAGATAAAAAAATTTCTTTTTTTTTTGACACTCCCCTTGTGCATTCCAAGCCTTGTAACAAACAAACTTCGAACGATGCTTCTCAAATGATTCCGTGAATATATTTGTCAATTGATACAGAAGCTTGTCAGAGATTTTCTCATGGAAAATAAAAATTACGAATTTACATGGACGTGCATGGTTCTCATATGGAACACCAGGTCAGTAGCAATAGGAAGATCAATTTGAAACATTAATCTCCTGCAACAGTCGTTTGATCCATGCATATGTAGTATCTACATCAGTACTCATGTTTATAAATTAGGCCTCATTTGGTTCGCGGAAAGGAAAGGAAAGAAAATCAATTCCTTGTTCATTTCCTTTCCTTGGGAAATTGTAATTCCCATCCATTTTTCTTTTCAGTGTTTGAAAGGCCAAAAAAATTGGGAGGAAAAGTGGATCCCTAGAGTGGAAAAGTGAATCCCTAGGTGGGTGGGAGGACCACTTTCTCCCCAATTTTCCTTTCCCTTGGGAATCATTTTCTTTTCCCAAATATTTTCTTTGGCATCCAAACATAGGAAAGGAATTACTTTCATTTCCTAATGCCATGATTCCGTGAACGAAACATTAAAAATCCGTGGACATTGTAAAAGACGATTACAATTCCCAATATTTAGCATCCTGAAATGACATCAAAGAATTTGAAATTGGGTACATTGAATATCACTACACTACTAATAACAATTCATGAATATAGGATGAGAGAATAATAGTTCAGCAACATCTAGCGACATTGACACCTAAGAAATCTCCAGCGAATCCATATATCCTATTGAAATCATCTACAGAATATGGATTCCTTTGCATATAGTGAAGTTAACATTTGTTCCTCATGCCTAGTGACAGAGCTATAATGATATGCCCCAACTGCCTTGACTCCCTACTTTCCAGTATGCATCTTGTTGCTGATCTTTTTACACATCTTCTCATCAGAACCAGAACCACTTGGATTCAGGTTAGAAACCGGCTTGTCATGGTTGTGCTTTCCCTCGTACGTGGTAATGAAAGAAGCCAGATCGTCTGATGCCCTCTCGACATGCTTACGCACATTACACTTGGGAGTGGCGCATCTGTAGTAACTCCTGCAAGATCAAATCATTTTCTACATCAGCAGACACCGCAGGAAGATAGGAGGTGATGCATCGAATATAGTGGGGGAGAACGTAAAGGATTCATTGTACACTGGAATTGCATAAACAGTCGAGAGTAAAATGACACTACATTGACAAATGTAGTCATCCAACAATAATGATGTCGCTATTCCAAGAATACTTTCACAGTTACGTGTTTTTATGATGAGATAGATATATGCATCCGCATAAAAATCAAAGAAACCGCTTTTAACTATTCGGTATACAGTGTGGGACATTTGAATACAAAAAAGGTCAAGTAACCCGTGTAACCTGTGGAGCAAGTGTATGAACTTTGCGGCCAAAGGAGACAAAGAGCAACCATATGAACTTGAAGTGGCTTAGAATGTACAATGCATGATGTATCATAATTGCATCATAGTTTCACTAGACGTCTAGTTTGCTCAAGTGTAGAATTACCTCGGATATGGATTTCCCTTCACAACCTTCTGTCCATATTTCCGCCAATGAAACCCATCCCCTGAGACATCAGATTGTAGGGAACTCTGCGCAAGAGATTGAGGCTCTGTAGCATCTTCAGCTGTGACATCAGCTCCAACTTTATCCTTGTTCTTCCTAAAATGAAATATTTCATTCAGTGCAGGATTATCATTATCCCCCTATACTAAAAAAAACATGGAAATATCACTCTTTTGTTCCATCCAATAATAATTCCAACAGAAGTGCAAGCACAGTGTAAGCATTTACTATACCTTTTCTTTCATCTACACTACCAGACCATCAGGTAATCAAATTTATATTTAGCATATACTGATATTCATAATAACCATTCAGTAATAAATGATTCAACCTCATACCTTTTCTTATGATTCTGTTCTGGACCAGCCAATCTGCTTCCTATTCCACAAACTCCCACAAATTCTTTATATGCACCAGTTTCGATTCCGCTAATAGAAGCAAGAGGACTTTGTACATTTTCGACCATCCTCGAATAAGTGGTAACGCCTGACACACTAAGATTATTGTTGATCTCTTCAATATGATAAGATATTCCACTCATGTTCATAACAGAATTACTCCACAAAATGTCACCAGAGTCTCTCCCACTTTTTCCACCACTTGCAGAAACTTGTCCTTGGGACATTGCCAAGATATGCTTGGGAGGCTGTGGTTTAAGGTGATTGTGATCGCCCTCGTACACTATTTCAGCTATCTTTCCATCAACCGACCTCTCAACCTTCTTCTTCACAGGACAGTTTGGATGTGAACACTTGTAGTAGCTTCGTGGGAACTCGCTTCCTTTCACTTGCTTCTGCCCATACTTTCTCCAGTTATATCCGTCATAAGGTCGATCCCCACTGGCTAGAGTCTGTTGAACTGCCACGTCTTCTTCCAAGTTCACAGCCACATTACTTGAAGACTCATTTATTCTGTCTATGTCCGGACCTAATGGCAAGTTCTCATGGTGAGTGGAAGTTGGTTGGCACTGGAAATGGTATTTTCCCTGTTCCAGAACCTGAAAACGGTCCTTCACATTTCCTGATGATGTTTGATGACATTGTTCGAAGTTCCCCTGAACACAAAGAAAATATTATAAAAACATTTTCAATCAAATCCCAAAAGAGATTAAAAGAGTTCTAATAATCGCCAGTGTAAATTCCATCTATTATTGTGTAAAGGAAGTACAATAACTTCCAATTTTCTATTTGATTCAAGAGATATTGCACAGAATCCTAGTAAACCGCAATGTTTAAGCTGAAGGCATATTCACTGGTCCCAAAAGTTCAAATCAGAGGGGTGATTTATCCATGAACACTACAATATTTGTGGAAGTGAAGTTCAAACAAAAATGGACATGCACTCACCAGATTTATCAACTGAGAAGCAATGGCCCTCGACACAACTTTTGCCTTGGGTTTATGTATGACAGCCCTATCAGATGGATTGTTCTGCAAATTAGATAAAGATGAAGCAAAGTACACTATCAAAGTTGGACATAGGAATATCTGAAACAGTAATTGAACACCATGTTCCAAAAGCCAAAGCCGTGAACCTACATGAGATGGAACAGCTTCAGCTGGAGCAACAGATAGTGAGGGCTGGAAGTTTAAAGACCTGGGCTTGATGGCAACAGGCATCTCGGCAATTGAAGGCGAGTTACCGATAGCATCATGGAGGTGTCCTGATAATAGCCTGGGATTGGAGAACGGTCTTGATGCCACGGGCTTCGTAACTATAACCATCTTCTCTTTATCTTTCATATCCATTATTCCATCTGCAAATGATGTTATTGTTGAATGTGCTAACAGTAAAGTTGATTGGGAAACATCAAATGGTAGCAGTTGCCAGAATTGTTTCTCTATCATTATTTTATAGATTTATATCCAAGAAAGACCCATTTAATAGATTTAGGGTGCAACTTAGATCGCCTAACATATTTGACTTGGATAAAGCACACACAACCAACAGAGAAACAAAGATTTGGCCCCTCATCACCAAAATGTGCGTATATATATATATTTTTGGAATAAGGGTAAATTTTATTCCACGCAAATCGCAGTAAAGGTATTACAATAAACTATTCTTACATCTCTTCCTCCCCAGTTAAGGGGCCATTACAGATACATCGAATTCTATATTATGTAGAATTCCTACAGGCGGAGTGGCCAGCCCCTCAAAGATACGCCTGTTACGTTCCCTCCAGACGTGCCAAACTGATGCTGCAAGTCGAACTCTAGCAATTTTGGCCCAACCAGAGTCCATGCCTCGGCGATCTCTGATCCAGCTGAGGATCTCCCAGCACTGCCAACTCCGCCCATCGATCGCATGCACTGCTCTGACCAGATGTGCCAAGTCATCGGACACTCAAAGAATAGGTGGCCCATAGATTCGGCCTCACATGTACAGAGTACGCACTTCGGGTCTGGAATCTGCATCTCAAACCTGAGAAGTCTGTCCCTTGTCATCAACCTGCCTAGAAGGAGTTTGTATGAACAAAGCTACATTTTGCGAGCAATCTCCTTTGCCCAGATAAAGTCATACTCTGCAATCCTGTCATGTGGAGTCCGAACCAGATTGTAGTAACTTTTAAAACGGAATATTTCTGACCCTCCATCCGAACCAGGGTCAACCCATCCCCAGGAGTCAGCAAGCTGGCTAGTATCAATAGTGATCTGACGAATCGCCTCTCCAAACTGAACAGTGAATGGATACTCCCCAGGCCTCCAGATTCTATCCTTGATAATCCGACTACATTTTACCCCCCTGCCCGCCTCTCTGTCTATCTGTGCACCCAAGATCTCCAGGAGGGAACCATTACCCATCCACGGGTCGAGCCAGAGATCAGTGCTCGTCCCATCTTTCATAATCATGCATATAGCGGACTGGAGAACAGGTCTGCACCGAAGAATAGCCTTAAATAAGATCTAGAAATTGTTATCTATCTTGTATGTCCAAAAATTCGTCCGTCGCAAATATCTGCTAGCTAGCCACTCTGCCCAAAGCAAGCCTCCCTTGATGAACTGCCACGCCATCCTCAACCCAGATGCCTCCCTAACCGCTCGTAGAGGTCACAATCCCACTCCTCCTTCCTCTCGGGTCCGGCAGAGTTGTTCCCAAGCGATCGCATGCATACCTCCTCTCCAGATGAAATTTGCACATATGGTCTCCACCTTCCTTATGGTAGCTACCGGAATCTGAATCGACTGCAACCAGAACATAGCGATGCCAGAAATAACAGACCTCACCACCTCAATACGGCCATCAAAAGATAGTCCAGCTGCCTGCCAGCCAGCCTTCCACTTTTCTTTGAACAAAATCTACCAGGCTGTGACAATCCTGATTCCTAGCATAATTTACTGTCAACGGTACCCCCAGATATTTCACCGGTAACTCTCCTTTCTCCACTCCCAGAGCAAGGGCCTTTTCCTCTTTAAGGGTGCACTGAGAGCTGAAATGAACCCTACTCTTCTCCCTATTCAGCGGAAGCCCGGACAACCTCCCAAACTCCTCCATAATATCTGAAAGCGCACTCATCCCCCTCATAGATGGATGAAAGAACACCAAGAGGTCGTCAGCATAGATCAAATGTGACACCACCGGCTTGACCAGCCTGAAGAGAGGGACAATCTTTCTACTATGCACATCCAGGTTCATCATGCAAGTGAAGTACTCCATCACCAGAGTGAACAGGTACGGGGAAAGAGGATCCCCCTGCCGCAGTCCCCTGTTGCTCTTGAAGTATCCATATGGAGTACCCTGGATGAGGACCAAAAATGTGGGGGAGCATATGCACTCCCTCACCCTCGCTACCCACCTCTCATCAAACCCCATAGCAAGCATAAGGTGGCAAAGGAAGTCCATGTTGACCATGTCATAAGCTTTCCGCAAATCCAGCTTCACATAGGCCTTCATTCCCCCCGGCTTGTTGAAATCTCTCACCATCTCATGTGCAAGAAGACTGTGCTCGCAATCGAGCGCCCCTTGATGAAAGCCGCCTGATTCTGAGACACCAGGCCCTATATAATTCCCTCCATACGTCGACACATGAGGTGGATAATTATCTTATATAGATAATTACAACATGCAATAGGCCTGAAGTCGGCGAGGGATGTCGCACCCTCCTTCTTCGGAACCAAGGTCAAGAATGTGTGATTCAGCTCCTTCAACAACTTCCCTTCCAAGAAAAACTCCTGCACCGCCTCCAAAACTGGGAACTTTAGCTCACCCCAGTGTCGCCTAAAGAACCCACAAGAGAAGCCGTCAGGCCCCGGAGCCTTATATAGATCTGCCTTCATCACAATAGCCTCCACCTCCTCCAATCTCACAGGGGCCGACAACAAGCTATTCTCATGGTGCGTCACCAGCCTCTTCGTGACAAGACCTGGAAACGTGATGGATAATCAGTCTGCTGATATAGGTCAGAATAGAACCTGACTACCTCCTCCTGAATCTCCACTGGGTCTCCAACGAGCTTGCCCTCGCCATTTAGCAGCCTGGGGATGCTGCTCCGGTGATGTCTGGCACGGATCACATCGTAGAAAAACTTGGTGCAACGATCCCCATCCTTGAGCCATGAACACTTGGCCCTCTGGGCCGCACTAATCTCCTGCTGAAGCCTCATGATGTTGACCTCCGCAATCAGGTCCCTCTCCCTAGCCGCCAACTCTCCGCTCAGTATGTCAGTCTGCAAAGCTTCCTGTACCTCTCGAAGATCGGCCTCTTTATCCTCCAGGAAAGACCGCGGCATCTTCTTTACCCAATCTCGAATAGCTCTCTTGACCTGTTTGAGCTTGTGAAACATGCAAAACTGAGCCGTGTCCTCCCGAGTATATTGCAGCCCTCCCATAACAACCTCCTCATATCCAGCAGAAAGGTACCAGCAATTGTTGTACCGAAATGGCCGAGCCTTCCAAGTGGGCCTCTCAGAGAGACCTACCCGGATAGGGGAGTGATCGCTGGTCCCTGCCGCAAGTCCTTCCGCCACGCAATTCGGGAAGTAGCAAAACCATTCACTATTTCCCAAAGCCCTATCAAGCTGACAGGCGATCCTGTTGTGAACCGCCTTATTGTGCCAGGTCCAGATGTGTCCTTCTTTCTCCAGTTCCTTCAGTCCAGACAAGAGGAGACACCTCTGGAAGTCGTATAAGATTGGATCCGGCACCGGACGACCTCCCACCTTCTCTTGTCGATGTAGCATGGCATTGAAGTCTCCCATAAGCAGCAAAGGAAGATGCAGGTGCTCCGCCATACGTCCTACGCACAAATGTCCTCCCATAAGGTCTCACGAAGCCGCCTATCATTGTGCCCATAAACTGCACAAAGAATGAAGTGGAATCCTCCTTTGTTCATAAAGGATATGCCAATAAGCTGCTCTGTCATCAGAACCTGTTCCCCCTCCCAACTATTTCTGTTCTACCGAACCCAGATCCTAGCCATATCGCAAAGATCTAGGTTATGAATTTGTGCCCAGTTTGCAGGAGTCCTGCGAGATAGCATTGTCGCCCCTCTAATCTTTATCTCAAGTAGAAAAGAAATGTCACACTTCTCCCACTTCAGAACTCCACTAATCTCCCTCCATCTTCCAATAGAATACCCTCCACGAATGTTCCAGGCAAGGACCGACATTAATTAATTAATGTGGGTCCCCCTGGACTCCATCTGGACTAACACCCGAGGGAAGTGTCCCGTCCGACAGATCTATATCCTCCCCTATCCCCGTCCCCGAGGGGGGTGCAAGATGGGCCTGAATCCTGGAAAGTGTCAAGGTCCAATCTGGGTTGGCCACGGTCTGATCATCGAGACCCCCTAGCTGGAGCTCATCTTCCCGTGGGGACGGGGCATACATTTTCCTGCTATAAATCTTTTCCACCATAGAAGTCTCCATCCCATCCTGTCTGCTATCTAGGGTACTCATACCCCTGGTCACCATACTCCTCTGGGGTCTGAACGGGACTATCGCGCCCTGTGAACTCTCCTGTCTCGGCGGGGTGTCAGTCTCCGACCTCCTGGCCACCTCCATCAGAGTGTCCTCCTCCGTCGGCCTGACTGTCGACGCCACTCCGGTGATGGGACTGGGCGCCAACTCTGGCTCAACTACCTCCATTTGCGCTGCCGAGGTCCTAGCTGTCTCCGTCCCTCTAGTCGTGCAGGCACTAGATGAGTGACCAAAGCACTCACAGAGGGAACACATTGGGGGGACCCAATCATACTCCACGGCCTGAGTCAGAACCTCCCCGGAAGCCACCTGATACTCGAGAATACTCGGGAGCTGCGTTCCAGCCTTTATCTCCACAAATATCCTGGCGTACATCAGTCTGGTACAGAAAGCCGTAGCCTCATTCGCCTTGATCGGCTTACCGACCAAGCTAGCTAATCTCATTAGCAGAGGGATGCTCCAGTATTTCACCGGAAACTCAGGAAAGCGAATCCAGACAAAAATTGCATTCAGCACCTCCTTCTAACATCTCAATTCCGGTGTCCACTCATTCAGGATAACGAGCCGCCCGTCAATGGACCAGGGCCCTCCTTGAATAATCCTGGACACATCGTCCTCCAAACCGAATTTCACAAAGTAAAATCCATTCTCACGGGATAAGATCTCCATGCTTCCCTTGGGACGCCATACCCTCTCTGCATATCCCCGTATCTGTCCGTAGAAATGTTTACTCTCCAACACATACATCACCAGCGTGTTCTTCCAGAAGTCCGTGACCTCCGCAATCTCCTCTGCTGGGAAATATGCTCGGAGACCTCTACCTACTTGCATCGGTGGCACATACTCCATCGACACGGGGCTCTTGTTCCCACCCGGCATACAAACAACCTTCCAAGATTTGGGACGTGGCCCGTCTGTAACATTTCGGGGAGTGGCATACGGAGGTACCGGCCTCTGACTCCCGACATCCCCAGCAATATCCTTTTCTTTCTCCGCCGCCGTCGTCTTTGGCCGCCATTCAGACACAGTGCGCCCCGGTCCTCCTCCCTGTCGTCGTGTGCCACCTAGACCGATGGTATGCCTATTCCCGTTCCTCCCAGATCCCGTCCGACTCATTACTTGATTCTGAGCCCCTCTTCCCCCTCCTGGACACCGTCTCACCACCGTCGTCCAGCCATCATCATCTGTCCGGCCATCTCGTGCCCCAGATCCCGATCCGAATTCGAACACCTGGACACTAGGAGCATCCAAACCATTGGTCGCCGGAGTAGCCGCAGCCACCCGGGCTGTCCTGCCCTCAGTCTCCACCTGGGAGGGGTCGGCCGACCCCACTTTGTCGTCTCCAGCCCCGCCCGGGTCGGCGCCATCGCTGGTGGGGGTCCGCCCGACCCCCGAAACCTGCCTCCAGCCCCCCCCCCCCGCTTGGGGGGCTGCCGCCGCCAGCCAGAGGGGGCCGCCCGCCCCCTCCCTTCCTTCCTGGCCTCCTCCTTCCCTCCGCGAGCGGATCCGGAGGTCGAGGGGGAGGCGTGAGCAAAACCCTAGGTCCGCTCCCCTGTTCCGCCATCGTATATTATATATATATATATATATATATATATATATATATATATATATATATATATATATTGGAAAAAGGGTAAATTTTATTCCAAATGCGACGCAATAATCTTACAACATACAATCATGGTGGGACTCCCACACTTCAGTTTTCCATAGCATTTACATCGAATTCAATATTATGGAGGATGCCTATAGGAGGCGTGATTAACCCCTCGAAGATACGACGATTTCGTTCCCTCCATACATGCCAAATAGCGGCAGTCAGTCGGACTCTGGCGGTCCGAAACCAGTCCTGCCCTCTTCCACTGCTATCTCGGAGCACAGAGATGATGTCCCCAACTCCCTTTCCTGAGTCACATCCACCCAACACCTTGCTTTGCTCAGACCAGATCTGCCATGACAGGTCACACTCAAAGAAAATGTACCTTATAGATTCATTCTCCACACTGCATAGCACACACTTAGGGTTAGGGACCTGAACCCCAAAAGCACTAAGTCGAGCCAGAAGATGACCAAGAAGAAGCCGGTAAACACACAGTTGCATCTTCCTTCCTTACACCATCGAACTCATAGTCAGTACTCAGAGGAAAAGTGCGCATAACGAGATTATAGCAGCTACAGAACTGGAACTGTCCAGTCCCAGTAGAAACTCCAGGCGGGTCCCAGACCCATCGATCAGCTGACAATACTGGGTCCAAGGCTACTGTCCTGTTAATCTCACCAAGCTCCTCAGTATAGCGGTAGGACTCAGGCCTCCACTCTCCATCTCGGATAATCCATTGGCAAGTCAGACACCTTCTGTCCTCCTGATGCGACGGTGCTCCCCTGATCTCTAACAGAGAATGACAATCAATCCAAGGATCCCGCCAGAGGTCCGTGCCAGCCCCATCCTTCATGACCCTTCGGATTACAGATTTGAGTACCCCCCTATGCCTCAAAATAGTCTTGAAAGTGACGGAATGATTGTTGTCCATGGCACAGTCCCAGAGGTTACCATATTTCACATATCTGTTATGCATCCAGTCAGCCCAGAGGGATCCCCTATTGATGAATCTCCATGCCAGCTTCAGCGCCGATGCCTCCCTGATCTCCAACAATGACCGTAGTTCCACTCCTCCCTCCTTCCTGGGCCGACAAAGCTGCTCTCAGGAGATCGCATGCATACCACCCCTCCATATGAAGTCTGCATAAATCAGCTCTACTTTTCTGATAGTGGCAATAGGAAGTAGGATGGATTGTATCCAGAAATGGGCCACAGCTGATATCACCGATCTAACCAGCTCGATGCGTCCTCCAAAAGATAAACCAGCAGCTTGCCATCCTTTAACCCTCCTCTGGACGTACTCCACTAGACTATGGCAGTCCTGATCCCGCGCATAGTTAACTGTGAGAGAAACCCCTAGATACTTCACCGGTAAATCGCTCCTCTCGACTCTCAGCGCGCCGGCCAACTCCTCCTTCTGGGAGCAGAGGTAGCTGAAATACACCCTGCTCTTCTCTCTGTTAATTTGGAGGCCTGAAAGGGATTCCAACTCTCCCATAATCTCCGTAATCGTATGCATACCCTCCGTAGATGGCTGGATGAACACCAAGAGATCGTCTGCATAAATAAGGTGGGTAACCGGGGGGTCAATCCTCCTAAACAATGGAACTAGTCTCCCACGATGCACTGCCATGTCCATCAAGCATGTGAAGTATTCCATGACAAGCGTGAACAGGTAAGGGGACAGAGGATCGCCTTGCCTAAGTCCACGGTTGCTCTGGAAATACCCAAACGGTTGCATTCCCGGATCCTCGCGACCCAACCGTCGTCGAAACCCATGGCAGACATCAGATGACAAAGGAAATCCCTATTGACCATGTCATAGGCCTTCCTCAGATCCACCTTCACGCATGCCTTGTCCCCGTCAGGTTTACCGAAGCTCCTCACCATCTCATGCGCCAGCAGGCTGTGCTCCGCGATCGACCTCCCCTTTATGAAAGCTGTCTGGTTCGAAGAGACTAAGTCCTGCATGATCCCCTCTATCCGTCGGCACATAAGGTGCGTAATTATCTTATAAAGATAATTACAACACGCAATAGGTCTGAAATCTGCCAGCGATGTCGCTCCCTCCTTCTTAGGCACAAGTGTCAGAAAAGTATGGTTCAGCTCCTTCAACAACTTTCCTTTGGTGAAAAACTCCTGAACCGCCTCAAGGACCTGGAACTTCAGAATGTTCCAGTGTCGCTTGTAGAACCCACTACTAAAGCCATCCGGACCTAGAGCTTTATTAGGATCCGCCATCGAGATAATAGTCTCCACCTCCTCCATAGTAACAGGGGCAAGTAGTAGGCTATTTCCATAAGGAGTCACCAACTTCTTCGTAACTACATTCGAAAACACAGACAGATAGTCAGTCTGAAAATATAACTCAGAGTAGTATCTGACGGCTTCCTCTTGGATTTTTGCCGGCTCCCCCGCCAGATTACCCTCCGCATCAAGTAGCTGGGAAATGTTGTTCCGATGTTGTCTGGTCCGAATGACATTATAGAAGAACTTGGTGCAGCGGTCACCATCCTTCAGTCAGGAGCATTTAGCATGCTGGCCGCACTAACCTCCTTCTGGAGACGCAGGATGTTGACTTCCTCTATCAGCTCCTTCTCTTTCGCCGCCAGATCCCCGTTCATCATGTCAGATTGCATGTCCTGCTAGATGGTCCGGAGCTCTGCCTCCTTGTCTTCTAGCAAAGTCTTGGGCAAACCCTGCACCCAGATTCGTAAGGATCTCTACGTGGCCTTGAGTCGGTGCACCATACGAAACTGAGCCGTACCATCCTGGCGGCTAGAAAGGCCCTCCGTAACAGCTTCCAAGTAGCCCTCTGAGAGATACCAGTTGTTGTTGTATCGGAAGGGACGCGACCTCACAGTAGGCCGGTCTGTGAAGCCAACCCTGATGGGAGAGTGGTCAGTCGTCCCGGCGGCCAGACCCTCAGCCGAAGAGTTGGAGAAGCGTCGAAACCACTCCCCATTACCCAGGGCTCTATCCAGCTGGCAAGCAACCCTGTTACGGATTGCTTAGTTATGCCAGGTCCAGATAAATCCCGAGCGCGACAACCCGTGAAGCCCCGCCTGAAGCAGGCATCTCTGCAAGTCAAATAGGACCGGATCAGGGACCGGCCTGCCTCCCACCTTCTCCCCTCTCTGTAGGAGGGCATTGAAGTCCCCCATCAGGAGAAGCGGTAGGTGCGAAGAAGCAGCAGCGGAGGCAACCCTGGATATGTCACTCCACAGGGTCTCCCGCCGTCGCCTGTCGTTGTGGTCGTACACCGCTCCCAGTAAGAACCGAAAACCACCCTTGCTCGTAAAAGAGATGGTAATAAGCTGATCCGTCATCAAGATCAAGTCCCCATCCCAACAATTAGAATTCCATCTGACCCATATCCTAGCCAGATCGCAGAGTGCCAGGTTATGGAGTTGGACCCAATGAGATGGGGTCCGACGAGCTAGAGTCTTCTCCCCTTTAATCTTCGTCTCCAGCAGGATAGAGATGTCACACTTCTCTCTGTGTAAGACCCCACAAATCTCCCTCCATCTCCCTAACGAACACGCGCCCCGCACGTTCCAGACGATCACCGCCATTAATTATTTAGAGATAGGCTCCCCTGAATATCACCTGGACTGGCGCTGGGGGTGGTACCACATCCGTCGCTGTCATATCCTCCTCCATCCCAGCAGTAGGGGACTGCTGGGTCGCTGCCTGGGAGAGCACCAGAGTCCAGGTTGGGTTGTCCACACAGAGCGCCTCATCCCTAGCAGGAGAATGTCCCCCCACACTGGAGGGACCATCTCACAGTGGTCCAGCACGTCTCTTCCTGTTATAGACTTTCTCAGAAGAACCGCCATCGACCCGCTCCTCTCTCCCCAAGGCCACCATACCTCTGGTGACCATACTCTTCTATGTTGAGAAGGTGATCATAGTCCCACTAGGAGGGGCCGGCTGGGGCGAGATAGTGAGGCACAGCCCCCCAGCCTCCTCCAACGGTCGGTCCCCCTCCTGCATGATATCCTCCGCTCCGTCATCCCTGGATAGAGACTCCATCGTCCGTGGTGGGCTAGGCACCTCAAGAGGGGAAGCATACGGCGCCGACTGTGATCCTCCTGACAAGCATGAACTGTCCAGATGTCCGAAACACACACACTGTGAACAGGTTGGGGGAACCCATTCATACTCCACCTTCTGGGTTAGAACCTCTCCAGAAGAAACTTCATACTCCAGTAGACTCGGTAACTCCCCTCCAGCCCGGATCTCAACGAATATCCGAGCATACATCAGCCTCGTCCGAAAGGCTGTAGCATCATCAGCCTTGATCGGGGTGTCCACCAAGCTGGCAAGTCGTATCAGCAATGAGATACTCCAGAACCGAACGGGGAACTCAGGGAAGCGTATCCAAACCGGGATGGCATTCAAGACTTCCTTCTCACAGTACAAATCTGGGGTCCACTCCTTCAGAATGATCAATCTGCCATCAAATGTCCACGGACCACCTTGCAGGATCCTGGTAACATCTTCTGCCAGCCCAAACTTTACATAGTAGAAGCTATTTTTCCTAGCAAATATCTCTATACTACCTTTAGGCTGCCAGACGCGTGACACATACCCCCTGATCTGCCCATAGAATGGCTTGTTGCCCAGGACGTACAGAACCAACGTATTTTTCCAGAAGGAAGTCACCTTCTCAATCTCCTCTGCAGGAAACAAGGCTCGGAAGCCGCTCCCTACCTTCTTCGGTGGCACATACTCCATAGAAGTGGGACTTTTAGGCCCCATCGGTGTGCAGATCTCAGCCCAGGACCGTCCCGCTGGGCGGGGAGCCGTTCCCTATGAGCAGGGGGCAACCCCAGGGGTAGGAGACCCTGAACCCTGACCTTCCCGGTCCACCACTTTGACCTTTCCTTTTTCCGTCATGGTCGCCTTGGGGCGCCAGCCCCCTGTTCTCACAGTAGTCACCGCAGGGCCACGAGCCGACGTTCTCAGCCCCGATTCCTCTCCCGGTTTCCTCCCCACAAAAGGGCGCCTCTTTGGGAGACTCTGGGCGCCCTCCACCTTTCTCCCCGTCTTGGTCCCCTGACGTCTCGTAACTGTCGTCCAGCCACCTCCCTCCTCATGCCCCCCTGAGAAATAGTCCCAGATTTAGGTTGTTGATCTGGAATCCACCGAGTCGCCCCACCCGACGATCCCCCCTACAAATGCCATCGGGCCATCCCCGGCCATCCCCAGCGCAGCCGACTACGGGACCACCGGCGCTGCCCGTCCCGGCGCCCGTACTGTCAGCGACAACAGGCCTCACCTGCGCCTGGCCGCCAACAGGGATGCCGACGCCGGCCTGAGCGTCCGCTTGCGTGCCCGCCCGCGAGTCAGCCTGTGCACCCACCAGCGCTCCCACCTGCACGTCCACCTGCACGCCCACCTGGCCTTTCACCTGCACACCCACCTGCGCGCCCACTTGGTCGCCCGTATTCGTTCCCGCGACCCCCTTTGTGCTACAGGCCGCTCCGATCGAACCGCCGCCGCCGCCTGCCTGGCCGCCAACGCCCTCCTGTTCTCCGCCTCCAACCGCCCACTCCCTCCACCGGCGTCGGGGTCCCACGGTGGGGCCCCACTCGGGCTGGGACGCGAAACCCTAGCAGAGCTCTTCGGTTCCATCTTTCTTTATTAAAACGGCATTATATATATATATATATATATATATATATATATATATATATATATTATATGTTTTGATATTTCTAATTTGGCCCCTCATCAAATTAGATTTATCTCCGGTATCTACACATTATTTTCATGACAATTATACCCTTAAGCCAATTTTCCAAATAGACCACTTTAATTTGGCTTAATTATTTAGATAGCCCAACACAATTAATTTTACATGTGTGGTCCCTAATTATTGAATAATTTCAACAATCTCCTACTAGGCCATATTTGTAACCTTATAATTGTGTTAACCTTAGTGAGCTTATAAATTGCTATCTTAACCCTAGGGTATATTCGAACAATCTCATCCATTAACCATATCAACATAGGATCAAAGTGTCTTTTGTCACATTTAGTGTAACTAAACCATCAATGGTCACATATACCAATATAGCTAAATGACATAGATCAATCATGGATGCGTAGCATGGAAATTACACACAATGTGATCAACACATGTCTATTTCCAACTGGTCCTCCTTAATTTTAGTGAGATCAATACTTTAACATAATGAAAAACAGAATGAACTGAATTTACATATATCTAATCAGATAAATATCCAAAATACTTTAATACATAAATGTGTCCAAAACCAAATAGTACCAAAATACATAAAATACAAACTCCCACTATACTGACATATTATCAAATAAGATAGCACCCATAAGAGCAGTGTGCTCATGAAAGACCTTGGGTGGTAACCCTTTTGTGAGCGGATCTGCCAACATAGAGTTTGTCCCAATGTACTCTATAGACACTTCACCATTCTGAATTCTCTCATTCACAACTCGAAACTTTATGTCAATATGCTTTGACTTATACGATCTTCGGTTGTTATCAGAATATAGTACTGCTGATTTATTGTCATAATATAATTTAAGTGGTCTTTCAACACCCTCCAGAATGCGCAGTCCAGTGACAAAATTTCGCAACCATATTCCATGATTAGATGCCTCAAAACACGCTATAAACTCTGATGCCATGGTGGAAGAAGCTATAAGTGTCTGTTTGACACTCTTCCAAGATATAGCTCCACCAGCTAACAGGTAAACATAACCTAATGTAGATCTCCTGATGTCTTGGCATCCAGCAAAATTGGAGTCGGAATACGCTATGATCTCCAAATGATCCGATCTCCTATAAGTGAGCATGTAATTCTTTATTCTCTGCAAATATCTTATGACCCATTTGGCTGCTTTCCAATGATCCATCCCATGGTTACTTAAATATCTGCCTAGAATCCCAACTATATACACAATATCCGGACGCATACACACCTGAGCATACATTAGACTCCCCACAACTGAGAAATAGGGAATCGATTGTATTTCCTTAACTTCAAGGCTATTCTTAGGGCACTGATTGAGACTGAACTTGTCTCCTTTAGCGACTGGGGTATCACCTGGTTTGCATTTCTGCATGCCAAATCTTTTAAGCACTTTATTGATATATCTCCTTTGTGATAATCTAAAAATACCTCGAGAACGATCTCGGTGTATTTGGATTCCTAATACAAAAGAGGCATCACCAAGATCTTTCATCTCAAAGTTATTTGATAGAATTTTCTTAGTGTCATGCAATATGTCTATATCATTTGTGGCAAGCAGTATGTCATCAACATACAAAACCAGAAAAATAATTTTACTCTCACCGAATTTGTGATACACACAATCTTCAACAATGTTTACCTCAAAACCAAACGAGTTAACCACTTGGTGAAATTTGTAGTATCATTGATGAGAAGCTTGCTTGAGTTCATAAATGGATTTTGTCAATTTGCATATCATATTCTTCGGATCGCCCGACACAAAGTTTTTTGGCAGCGCCATATAAATAGTTTCGTTAATGTTACCATTGAGAAACGCTGTTTTGACATCCATTTGATGTAACTCAAGATTAAAATGTGCAATAAGTGCCATAATTGTTCTAAAAGAGTCTTTCGAAGAAACCGAAAAGAAAGTCTCTTTAAAATCAATCCTTCCTTTTAAGTAAAGCCTTTAGCTACAAGACGTGCTTTATACATCTCTATATTATCTTTCGAATCTTTCTTGGTTTTAAATATCCATCTACAACCAATAGGTTTTGCATCTTTTGGTAATAGGACAAGTTTTCAAACTTTATTGTCTTGCATGGACTTATACTTCTCACTCATTACATCAATCCACTTATGAGAATTAGAATTTTCCATGGCCTGACGGAAGTTTATTGGATTATCTTCCAATATTCCATGGTCTTTCTCATGTTCCTGGAGAAATATGATAAAATTATCTGAAATTGCATCTTCTTTCTCTGGTAGACCGTCTTAATGGCACCAATTCTTGAGGTTGTTGAGTTTGTTCCTCAGGAACAACTACCTTATCTTGAATAGGGGGTATCTCTATGTTGTCTTGTTAAGGTAGTTCAACATCGACTTGTAGAGATAATTCGAAATTGTCTTGTTGAGGTTCCGGATTCACTTCTTGATCAATGACATGTACAGAAATCTGTAAATCGTCAAAAGTAATAGTAGGTGATTCCTCCTCAAAGACAATGTTTCTAACTTTATTTCTTCTCCTAAACTCAACATCCTAAAAAAATATAGCAGTTTCCGTCTCAAAAATTATTCTTTTTGTAGGATCGTAAAATTTATAACCCCTTGATCGCTCCGCATAGCCAATAAAGTAGCTGCTTACAGTTTTGGGGTCCAATTTCTTTTGATATGGCCTATAAGGCCTTGCCTCAGCTGGATAATCCCAAACATGTAAATGCTTCAAACTAGACTTTTTGCCTGTCCAAAACTCATAAGGTATTTTTGCAACTATTTTAGTTGGCACTCTATTCAAAATGTAAGCTGCTATTTTAAGTGCTTCACCCCAGAGTGACTCTGATAAGGTAGAATAACTAATCTTACTCCTTACCATATCCTTAAGAGTCTTATTTCGTCTTTCAACTACACCCTTCATGCTAGGTGATCATGGCATGGTATACTGTGGGACGATACCACATTCATCTAGGAATTTAGCAAATGGTCCTGGACGTTGTTCACCTGATCCATCAGATCTACCGTAGTATTCTCCACCGCGGTCAAACCTGACAACTTTTATTCTTCTGTTGAGTTGGTTCTCAACTTCAGCTTTAAATGATTTGAACACGTCCAAAGATTGTGATTTCTCATGAATGAGATATTGGTAGCCATATCTAGAATAGTCGTCTATGAATGATATAAAATATTCTTGACCATTCCAAGAAGCCGAAGGGAATGGTCTATAGATATTGGTATGTATCAATTCTAAGACTTCTGTAGACCTATTGGAACCTAATCTCTTTGTTTTGGTCTGTTTTTTCTTTACACATTCAACACAGACATTAAAGTCTGTGAAATCAAAGAAATCCAAAATTCTATCAGACACAATTCGTTCAACTCTATTTCTAGAGATGTGACCTAATAGCTTGTGCCATAATGAAGCTGAATTTTCATTGTTAATTTTGCGTTTAGTACCACATGACTCCACATGTAAGATTTTATTGTAAGATGCAATAGTTTCAAGTGAATATAGGTTATCATAAACAATAAGGGAACCAATGCCAACAATATTTGATTTTAAAGATAGACTAAACTTATTGTTTCCAAATGAATAATGATAACCAGATTTGTCCAGTAAGAAAACTGAAACTAAATTTCGTCTAAAAGACGATACAATAAAAGTGTCTATCAAATCCATATAATAACCGGTTTCTAATAATAACCTAAAATGTCCTATTGCTTCCACTTCTACCGACTTGCCGTCACCTACGTAGATGTATCATTCACCATTAATTGGCTTTCGGTAGCTCAGACAACCTTGTCTAGAAACATTAATTTGGGTGTAGCACCAGAATCTAACCACCATGTGTTTCTAGCTACTAAAGCTAAATTAACCTCTGAACAGACCAAATTTAGAAATGTACTTTTCTTTATACGTCATAAGTGGTACTTTGTACATTTCTTCCTTAGGTGTCCTGGTTTGTCACAAAAGCAACAACTCTTAGTTTTATATTGTTATTTCTTTTGAGCTGGACCCTTAACGGCTTCTGTATTCCTTTTCTTTTTGTCCTTAAAGTTTATCCCATTAAATATGAAAATTGAATTCGTATTGGCAGATATTGTAGCAACATTAACTGTAAAGAGAACAAAATAACAAAACAGACATGCTCTAATTAATAACCAAATAAGAAAATATAGTCAAACAAATTCAAATAATGGTGAACCCCATCTCAAGATACCTAGTACATCATTAACAAGTCTTTGGACTGTGATATTAACTGCAAATGGTACTCTTGGTGTAATGATCAAACATTGACAATAAGACATGTCAAATAATAAGCCTATATTTGGATGAGATTATTATTCACATGTAAACCTTATAATTGTCATACATTTATCATCACAGGTATGTGTAATTCGGCCAAGTATTAACCTTCCTTTGGGCCAGCTAATACTCGCATGGATTTACACACACAAACATCCAACATTCCTCATAGACTATCTACGCAAGAGAGGTCACTTTGGTGATATCTTGTTTCAATGGATCTATTTAGAATATTAGACAACTATTGCTAGTTACAAAAGGCACCAAAAAGTTTGAATGTTGACTAAATTTTACAAAACTGAATCTTATGCCCAAATCCTTATGTACATGCATATTTAAATTAAATAATCAATAATCAACATATTAGATTTTACTAAAGATGTGTCAACATATTACACCAAATAATCTATAAAGATTAAATCAAAAGAAAATAATCTAATGGTTTTATTGACCGAATCATGTAAATATGCCAAAAATTTCTTTAACCATAAGATGTGAATTTAATTTTATTTATGCATGACTTAAAGTATGCATTCCATATTATCACATGTCTACACAGTAATAAGCATATTCATGCATATTTAATATAATAAAAAATTACTACTGTCATGATCACATGTCTCCATTTCTTATGAATTGAGATATCATTACTTCACAAAATAGATAAAACTCTATCCTGTGCATAATGAGACATTAAACTGTATTATGGAGAAATGACATCATATACTAAATAAAGGAGTATAACTCCACCAAACTCTAACAGAATCAATGATAGCTTGAAATTTTGATTAGGAATATACTATAGCTAATGTATTATTGGGAGATAGGCGACCATGAATAGTCTGATTATATTATAAATGCTAACAACAGAACCATATCAACCCATTGAAACGAAATAAAGTTCCAAAGCAAGGGACTGATAACTTTGAAATATTCAATCTTTTCCATCTTCAAGCATGGTTACTGTGCCATGTTTTCTGAAAATTTTGTCCCGGTAGACCACCGAAATTATTTGAACAACAGAAATAAATAAACAAATAGGTTTTTCATATTAGCCAACCAAATCTTTTAGTGGTGGATCATAAATTTTTTGATAGAACAATCGGAAACCTGAATTAAATTCGATCGAAGATATAGGGTTCCTTAAACAACATTAAAAATTGATTCTTAAACTTCGATCTCATGAATCAAAACAAGGGAGACTCTGATACCACTTGTCAGAACAAAATAAATGCGGAAGCATATCTGAATCCATTGATTGGCTTGATGGATCTTAAAACAGACGTCTCTTTATGGGGTTGGATCTTCCAACTCGCTACGACCCTTAATAACAAAGATGAAATCTTTGTTCCTCTCTCTGTTGATAGGGATGCAGAAGAGAATAGAGAAAATCCTCTCTTTTGGTGGTCGTATGAGTTGGGGACCATAATCCTAATGAATATATATATATATATATATATATATATATATATATATATGTTTTGATATTTTTAATTTGGCCCATCATCAAATTAGATTTATCTCCGGTATCTACACATTATTTCCATGACAATTATACCCTTAAACCAATTTTCCAAATAGACCACTTTAAATTTGGCTTAATTATTTAGATAGCCCAACACAATTAGTTTTACATGTGTGACCCCTAATTATTGAATAATTTCAACACTACCATGTACTTTGGCTATGACTTACATTTAGATTGGTGCGCTGAAACTAGGGCTTTCCTAGTTTTTCCTTGCTTTCGGTATACTGCCGGTACACCGTTATGCACCACCGATATACCATGGTGTACCGCCAGTATACTGTTGGGACTTAACTGTGTGTGAGTCCTTGTATATGTCGATTATCGATTACGACCGTTAGATCGAGATCCAACAGCTGGATTTGACCTGGACATTATATGAGAGACAAATCTCTCTCTTTCATTCATTCTCTTTCCTTCTCTTGTGTAGTGGAGGGAAAGAGAGCTTCTCATCCTCACTTTACTCTTCACGACCACCCACGAGCTCATGAGTGTGTGGGAGGGAGGCTTGCGTTGTTGAGTCGGCCTAGTTGTAGACACGAGCCTTGCACGACATCTTAGGACTTTGTATCGGTTGCATCGTATGTCTGGAGGTAGTTACACCTTGCTCTCTTGATATTATATCGTTTTGACATGAATTTGATATGGAACTCTTGGATTTTTACATGTTTTATATATTTTATCTTCCGTAGTCGGGAGTACTCGACATATCGAGCCCGCTGTCCTTGACGGGACTCGAATCAATCGAGTATCGGTCGAGTTTAGGTCATTTTCTTGATTTGCATTGATATCGTCCTAACGTTGTACACGAGCCATGGATTCGCATGATTTTCGACACATTGTCTCTACAGAGGGTTTATATCACAATGCACTAGTTAGATAATTTTTCTGGGATGAATCGATCGATTGACGGTCATTTCACGTCAATCCATAAATATCACTATTATTGTTTTCTGTACGAATAATATATCGTCGGTATACCGCGGTATATCGCCTGGACGGTAAAGTTTCAGAACAAACCATATTCAATTGTTTTTATGCCGATTCAGTTGGCGATGGTCATGAAAATTAGCACACAGTATCCATGGATACTTGTGAGCTTGTGAATCAAGTTTCATGGAGATCGAACGGTCGGATCTCCCATATCGATGTATTCCGAATTTGTCGAGAATACATATATTTTGTGATACAAAATCCTGTTTATTTCTATCGGTTTCTTGAGCAATTTTCTCATGTATTCTTCTATAACATATCATGTTTGCCTATTATGTCATGTTTACACTAGGAATAGTACCCTATATAGTACCTACACACGTCTAGCCTTGTTATGAATATGAACCTTGCATCAAGTTAAATTCAAGTCCAAGCCTGAAATTAAGTTATTACTTATGTTATTCACAAATAATTTTGAATACGGACATATCCTATGGGATGGATCATTTCCTCTTAGAGTGAGTCTAATTATGACAGCGTAATACAACTGGCCTTCTCCTGACATGTATATTAACATTTTTTATTCCAGAATGACAAGTCAAACTTGCTAGTCGTGTACCAATATCTCTAGGTGGTCCGTCGTAGCGCACTCTATATTTACCTGATCCCAGCCACGTAGGCTACATTTTTGTCAATACTATTGCTTATAGTTGTTAACATACATTTTCTAGTCTAGCATTTTCCCTAAGGGGATCATAGGATAAGTTCTATGGACGTCCACAACCTGGAACTCAAGTTAAACTGTCAAGATTAAATAACTAGCTTGATTCACCTAGTGCATTGGGATTGGGGGGGTGCCATGATTCATGCAGTTCCGCAGACTAGGGCTAACCATGTATGGTTATTGCGCTCCCTGTCGTGAGGGGTACATATCCATCTCACTGTTGAGTAATGCACTTCCATTTTCAGATATATTATTTGGCTCACCGTCGAGTTGTTCCCTTGAGTTCATGCCAGTCTTGCTAGTCCTTGGCCTAGCCTGAACAGTCTGTAGCGTATGTCTTCCCGAACCTCAACTTGTATTTGTTAGTAAGCAGGATTGTGATAGCCCTAGTTAGTTAACGATATCAAGCCGCAATACTAATTGGTCGACGTATATTGTAATGCTCTAGTAGATTCTTACTCAATCTTTATTTTCGCAGCTTATTTCCTTTCTTGTATTTATTTATTGCTTTTACATAAATATTACATGCATGTTGATTTTAGTATACCATAGAGCTTTTCTTGTGGTACTTGCTATCTGGAGTTGACCCCACTGGTTTTGTATAGCTAGATCTCGTAGCAGATCCATATGATCTTCCATATCTTCCGCTCGATGCTCAACACCAGAAGGACCATCACCTGAACACCTAAGTAGGTTTCTTTCTTTCTCTCTCACTTGTTCATATTATATATTTTCTTGAGACGTTCAGCTACCGAATATGTGTTAGCCCGTAATCTGGGATCATGTCCCACCTGCGGACAATATAATTACTATACTGTACCTACACATGATATGTATGATTGTATAATCTTGCTAGTATTTTATTTTGTATACTAGATTCATGGTCAATTATACTGATAGTTTGTGGCATTTTACTATTCTATTTGTGATGGTTATATATCTTGTTGTTTACTTAATCTGTGATTGAGACACTTAGGACTGCTTGACCTAGCTTTGACTGATGGATCGTAGAGTAACTCCCATGTCTTATACAGCTGTGACCATACCTTGGGATACGTAGATTGCTTAGTCGTGATCATACCCTGAGATATGTAGATGGCCTAGTAGTACCCCCGCTATCTAGTATTTTCATTCTGGGGCGTGACAATATCTCCAGCTTGAGATTCATAAGTGTGTGTCAACTGCTCAGTAGTTATTGTTATCCCAATTAGTCATGGTCAACCTGATTTTGATAAGTAACCAAAACGTTGACTTGATATATCGCAAATTGATTGCCTATTACGGAGTCACTGTATTACGTCAGAAGACTGCTCTAAAGTCTGCATGTGGTCTTTGCTATTTATTTTATATTTTATACTTTATTTGAGTATAGAAAAAAAAACATGGAGTTGCACTTGGCAACTAGATAGCACTCAAAAGTCTACCCAAATAGACCTACCATAACCATATCCTAACCCAACCAAAAGTACACAAATTCTTCCAACCCAACATTCTGAAAATTGGAAGACAAAGCTCGGCCAGAGTTCGGTCCCTAACCGAACTCAGACCGAACTCGGTCAGACCAAAATAGAAACCCTAATTTACTCGGTCTTCCTGAAGACCAGGCTCCAACCTTCGCATTTTTGAATGTTAGGGAACCGAATTCTACCTGAACTCGGTTCACAGAAAGCCTAATAGATGTTGAATTTTCCTTTCTTGCTCACTCATTCACTTTCAATCTTCTCATCTATTACTTCAAGAGCCTTAATCTTCTCATCTCCAACACAACTCTCCTAGCTTCTGAGTGCCAAGTGTGTTCTCGGTTAGAAGTGTTCAAGAGTTGTAAAGGTTGGTTTTTCCAATTGACGATTCATTTCGTTGTGTTGAAGTCGGCAAGTCATTCGGATCAAAGCTTGTGGTTGTCTGAAGTCAGCAAGCTTTTCGGATCAAATCATGTGTTTGTAAGAAGTCAGCGTGCCATTCGGATCAAAGCATGCGGTATATGCTATTTACTAAATAGTGGATTAATACCGAATAAGAGTTTTCGGGATTGGACTAGTCCTCCACGGAAAAAATCAGTATACATCATGGTGTTTGCATTTGTGACTTCTTACTATGTTTACTTTTCATACTTGTTTTTATTATTTTTATGTTGATAACTAGCCTTAGTTTTTATTGGATAATTGTGACATACACTCTATTCACCCCCCTCTAGAGTTGCATAGGTAATCCTTCAGTTATATCCTCTTTTATAGTGTTCCTCTCTTTTGTAGTGTTCATCTCCCTTTTTCGATCCTCTTCATTGCAGATAGCTTTATAGACTTCATCATGGGATGATAGTTGTACATCAAGAACTCTCGAACGATACGCTTTAAGAGAAGGATCGAGTCCAACAAAGAATTCAAAGATATTGTTATCCTTAACTTACTTCTGGTAGCTTTTAATAATCTTCCTCCGTGTCTTATTTATAGATAAGTAGTGGTCAAACTCTTCCCAGAGGTCTTATTAGGTAGTATAATATATTGCAACCAACGACTCCTGTGTCTCAGAGTATGGATCTTCTAATTTAAATAGTAGACACATGCAACATTTCTTCTTTTGGCATAAGTTTTCTCCAACTTAGCTCAAGTAAGATTAGCAGTATCTGAGTAGTATACAGTCTTCTTGATTTATGCTGCCATGGCAGAGGAGCCATGGCATCACAATAGAATTCTCTTGATTCCACTTGTCGTAAGAGGGGTCACTTTCGCAATCACCTTCGCTTTTCCAGTAAGATAGTTCTTCTTGCCACGGCCAGCAATGAAGAGAAGAGGGGATTTCAACCACATGGAGTAATTTTTCTCATCCAACTTTGAAGTAATATAGGGACGCGTATTGCTGCCGAACTCGACTCCAACTCTATCGCAAGGAGTCAAAGAATCCTCCTGAGAGTTGGAAGAGTTGTCAACATAGGACATCATCAGCACCGGAAAAAACTTCTAAGCGGGCACATCTATCTTGGAAAGATCAACAACCCACTGCTAGGATCTATCTATGTTTCACGCATAGAAGATGTTTTGTCTTCAAAGCACATCTAAAGAACGGAGGATTTAAGACAAAGATTTGGTCGGGACCAAACCGTCGGATTGACGGCAAGGAGGAATATGCGAAAGACGACAGGTGGATGTGGAGAAGAATAGTGTATTGGAGAAGAAGCTTCAATTCTCTACAAGTGCTCTGGTACCATGTAGAGATTCAAAACTATGAAAAAGAAAGAAAAAAAATATTGCTTGTTGCATTTTACAATAGAGGCATAAAGCCTTTTTATAGTATTAGATTGACCTGAAAAGCAAGCTGTCAAATTATGAAACCAAATAAAATAGAAAATTAAAACATAAACAAATCTATACCTGTAATTAAGGAAGTAAATTGTAGTTAAATCTAGGTCTGAAGAAATTGAAAATGAATCTCCTTCTTTAATTGATAATTGATGTAATCTTCATGTAATATTCTCTGTAATTGATGTAATCTTCATGTAATCTTCTCTACAAACATTATATTGATTTCTTTCTTCTATTTCCATTACACTTTAAGTAAAACCATAAGAGATTCAATATTACAAACCTTTGGCCTTCAAACCTTATGATAAGCGCACACATTTTTGTTTTGGTATATATATGAAGATACAAGTCACTACCTCCATGAACAAATTCTTTTTCTTTTCAAAAATGCTATTTGGCTCCCAAAATATTTGGGTGATACCATCTCCCATTATGTGGTATATGACATGGTTGCTGACATGACATCTAACATGACAACATTTAACATTAAAATTGATATTAAAATTAAAATTAACATTAACATGATAATTAACATTAAGATTAACCTTAACATTAAAATTAACATTGAAATTAAAATTAACATTGAAATTAAAATTAATATTAACATTAAAATTAATATTAACATTAACATTAACATTAATATTAATACTAACATTAACATTAACATTAACATTAACATTAAAAAAATTTGGGTAATTAATTTTTTGGTTAAAATTTGTCATGTCAGCTGCCATGTTAGCAGACTCGGCCCTCAGGCAAGCCCAACAAGCCGGTGGGCTTGGACAACCCCCTAACCATAGGGCAACTTTTTTTCCAACCGGCCAAGCAAAAAAAAAATGCTGCTTTTGCTGCTGCCGCATGTGTGTATACAGTGCAGTGAGCGGTTGCTGAGTGTTTTCTCCCAAGCAAACATTTGCTGCCGCATTTTCTCCCACTGGCCGGGCCAAGCAAACATTTTCTCCCAACATTGCAGTGAAAGGCTGCTAAGGAAAATTTTTTTGTTGCTGAGTGTTGTCATCCCAGATCTCTCATCTCCATTTCTAGGTATTCTTCTCTCCTCCCCCCTCTAATTTCTTCATTGTTTATTTTATTTCTCCATCAATCTAGAGTTACTTTGTTTGTATAAGAGTGACAAGCGTCAGACCCATATTTTTTGTTTCATGGTTATGGGAAGAAAAAAAAATCAAAAAGATGATGGGTTGGATTTGATTAATGATTATATATGAAACCTATAAATTTATGCTATATTTGATTTGTATTATTGTATAGGTACCATGACAAAAAATGAAGATATAAAAATCGAGTGAGATTTCGACAACAAAATTCCGGAGCTTACAATAGAATTGTCAAACAAAGTAAAGATGCAATTACAAAATCACTAGCGGGCTCAATTTCCAAGTTATTTAATGCAAAAGCTCAAAATTCTCAACCTTTGAGTCTAGTTGAAGAAGCTAATAATGAAAGTACTGATGATATCCTTGAAGAGCCTATCAATGAAGGTGATGGGGAGCATAATGAAGAAGATCATAATCCTATGAATGATATTCTTGTGGATGAAGATGCTAATGGAGAAGATAGTGGTGAAGGTCACATGGAGCCTATGAATGAAAGTATGGTTGATCTTGAAAAAGATGTTGATGTGAATTACGATCCGGGTTTGGGAAAAAAATTAATGATGCCAAGAGGATACTCTTAGTTCAACAAGGCCCTATTAAGATTTTGAAAGAAAATGATGAATTTCCAAGAGACAAAAATAATGGGAGATCATTTTCGTCCAAACATTACGTTAGTCATCAACCAAATGGGGAGAAGCAAGAAAGAAAGTGGCTTGTCTATTCAAATGAGTTGAATAAAGTCTTTTGTTTTTGTTGCAAGCTATTCAAGCATGGAAGGATTATATCTAATTTGGTCGAAAATGGAATTAATGATTGGCACAACCTACCTACAAAGCTTCGAGATCATGAAGGTAATCCGGAACACAATGCAAATGTTGTGAAGTGGGTTGACTTACAAAAAGGACTAAAGCTAAATACAACTATTGACAAAGAAATGCAAATACAAATTGACAAGGAAAAGGTTCGTTGGAAGAAGATACTAGTTTGAATCATTGGGGTTGTGAAGACACTTTCGCGAAATGGTTTGCCATTTCGTAGTACTAATGAGAAGATCTACGAGAAGAACAATGGACTCTTTTGTCAAATTATAGAATTTGTTGCGGAATTTGATCCAATTATGCAAGAGCATCTTCGTCGTGTGATCAATAATGAAATTCAACACCGTTATCTTAGTCACAAAATTCAAAATGAGTTGATAATCGTGTTAGCAAATGAGATCAAAGAAAAAAAATACTCCAAAAGATTTTGAAGGCAAAGTACTTCTCCGTTATTCTTGATTGCACTCCAGATCTAAGTCGTGAAGAACAAATGTCAATTGTCATAAGATATGTGGATGTTGAATATGGAAGTAAAGTAAAGATAGAAGAGTTCTTTCTTGGGTTTATAAAAGTTCATGACACTTCGGGCCTTGGACTTTTCAAGCAACTTGAAGATACTTTGATTGATCTTAAGCTCAACATTGATGATATAAGAGGTCAAGGTTATGATAATGGGACAAATATGCAGGGAAAAAATCAAGGTGTACAAAAGAGGCTACTTGACATAAATCCTAGGGCACTTTATGTACCATGTGGATGTCATAGCTTAAACCTTGCACTATGTGATATGGAAAAATCTTGTGTAAAAGCTAGAAACTTTTTTGCATATATGCAAAAGGTTTATACTTTGTTTTTGGGTTCAACGCAACGATGGGATGTTCTTAGAAGATATATGAAAGGATTGACACCAAAGCCGTTGTAGGTAACTTGTTGAGAAAGTCATATTGAGAGTGTTAGAGCTATAAGAAATCAAGCACCGGAATTGAGAGATGCTTTGATTGAAATTGCAAATAGTTCTAAAGAGGATATTGTGATGGCCGAAGCTAAAGATTTGTGCAAAATTGCTTTAGAAGATTTTGAGTTCTTGATTAGCTTATGCATTTGGTACAAAATTTTGGATAAAATTAATCGGGTTAGCAAAATATTTCAACAAGAAGAGATGAATTTGGAGGATGCAATTACAAGAATAAAGGAGCTCATCATATTCTTTCAAAAGTTTAGAGAAGATGGGTTTAAAGACTTGATGAAAGAAGCTAAAAACTTGCTAATAAAGTTGGTATCGATCCGACTTTTCCCACAAAAAAAAGAGTTGTTCGTAGAAACAAGCATTTCGACGAGGATATGGAGGCGGATGTCGAAGGAAGCCAAACACCGGAGGATAATTTTAGAATCACCTATTTTATCCATATTATAGATCAAGCTCTTACATCACTCAAGGATCGATTTGAACAATTTGAACTTTTTGAAGAAATCTTTGGGTTCTTATTTAATGCAAAGTTGAGAAGTGTTAGTGATGAAAACTTGATGGATCATTGCACTAAACTAGAAAGGTTCTTTGAACACAACCAACATTGTGATATAAATGGGAAAGAGTTATTTGGAGACCTTAAAGAATTGAAAGCAATATTGTCCAAAGAAGTAACAAAATCAATTGACATCCTTGACTTCATAGGATCTTATTGGGAAGATGGTGGTTTTCGGAATGCTTGGGTTGCTTATCGAATTTTGTTGACTATGCCGGTCACGGTTGCTTCGGCGGAAAGGAGCTTTTCTAAGTTAAAGTTGATAAAAAATTACCTTCAGACTACCATGTCACAAGAAAGATTAAATGGATTGGCTATGATCTCAATTGAAAATGAGCTACTAGAGAAGCTTGAGTATGATCACTTGATTGAAGAATTTGCTTCAAAAAATGCAAGTAAAAGCATTTTTCTTTGAACTGGATTGTACTAGTTTATAAACTATCATGATCGGACTTACTTTTTGGTTGTTATTTTTGTAATCAAGATTTTATGGTATAGTTCAAGCTAAAAGCACAATGTAATCTTGATTTTATCAATCTATATGCTTTTATGTTTTTTCTCGTTTGTTCGATCATTTTCTTCTAAATGCAGTGTTCTTTGCAAATTGTACATGTGGTTGTTTTTGGTTACTAACATTGCAATGCTTGAGTTAATGAGTAGATTTATTGCTTTTATGCTTTTTTTCTCTTTGCAATCCTGTCATCTTCACTCATATTATTTTCCGTTTCTCAAACAAAGGATATACCCAAAACTGAAGAGAAAAACAATGTATAGTAGATTTAGCCTAATTCCGGTCCAGACCCATCAATACATCATCACATGTATACAATTTGTTTGTGTATGTTGTTTTGATCACTTCAAACAAGCAACTACATACATACATTTATAGTACTCTTGAATTATTAATTGTTATGGAGCAGAGAGCATCTTGTTCAGTTTTGATGTATTATGTAGTGTATTTTTTCTCTTTGCAAAGCTTCTAATTAAAATGAGAGAGCCTTTAGTAGTGTTCTTTGGACTGGGTAAGGGCAACCAAAATTTGTTTCGTCTGGGGCAACCCAACCCTCCAGGCCGGTCCTGCATGTCAGATGCCACATAATGGGAGATGGCATCACCCAGATATTTTGGGAGCCAAATAGCATAATTGTTTTCCTTTTTCTTCTTCAAGTTAACGATGTCAAAGTCATCAACAACATCAAAATTGAGAACCTAAACTGTTGGATGGCATCAAAGGTGATAATCTTTCCAGATTCTCACAACAGAAAAACCATTAGGCCCTTCTAAATGACCAAGACAAGGTTTCACATTTTGCTTCCACATTTCAGATAAAGCCTAGGGCTCTCATATATTTTCTGCACTCCCTTCTACAAAGGAGGTAGTTGAAGTAAGCTGCAAAGAACCTCTTGTAATCTAAACCAAACATACACTGTTTGTAACCAATCTAGGATATGTAGGGCTTCCATCAACCAGAATCTCCTATTCTTGTCTCCTTTCTTGCATGATTCGTTTTCATTACCCTTTCGAAATTTGATTAGCTTTATAGTGTTATTCAATCATAGGGATACTTTAAAAAATTTGGTTACCTTGTGTTCTACCAAGATACTTCTCAAAGCAAAACCACATGATAAAAGAACGCTAGTCGAGATGTAAAGAAGGCTAGTCTAGATGTATTTATAACAACATAGAACTAAAGATGCCATGGTGAGCTTGAATATTGGGGATTCAACAGATCCATCAAAACAGTGTAGTATTAATAAAAGGATTTCATGGTGCAAGTTATTGTAGGCACGGGATATGGAAAAGAAGAGATTTCGTCTACCTTAACTTGGAGAGGAAAAACAATTATGGGGTACAATGGTTGGGAGGACTACAAGAACACCCCCACAAAACTGTAGAATTCTGATGTAGGACAAGACCCAAAGAAAAAATAGGATCCTATATATGGATTAAAATTTAGGATATTTTTAATTAGCGGAAACTTTTGGATTGCAAACAATTATCATATGGTTTTATCACAAAGTATTATAATAATCCGCCAAATCTAACAATGAAACTAGATTGGAATGATGTAACAGTAAGTGAACAACAAAGATGATGGCTAAAGGTGAGGCGGCGGAAGCAACATGCTCGAACACAAGCAAGCAAATCACAAAATATAAAGTGGAAGTTGAAGACTGAGAAGATTTGAGACTTCTATTTATAAGAATTGGATCATACACCAAAATTCAATAAATAAAACTCTCATAGTAGTTAAAAATTGTTCATGTAAATGACTATTTATAGGCATAATAATGCTAAACTAGGACACAGTCTCATATAAGGAATATGTTTCCTTTCCCTAGCCTAAATCTAATACAAATCACTAATTAAATAATTTCAAGAATACAAATAAAAATTCTCTCTAGATTCTAATCTAAATTAATAAAACTTGGACTTGGCTTCATTGATGGTCCCACATCGAACATTTCTCAATCTTGAACCTAAAGTAAAATTTTAAAAAGGTACAAGAGCACATCATTGATCTTAACTCGACAGGGATGTCATATTACAGCTCCACTGGATGTAGCTCCGTATTATCTTTTGGCAAGGTTGAGAACTTCCTAGAAGAAAACAATTCAAACAGTGCAGCACACAGCACTACCAGATTTTCATTCACAACAAAGCAAGCTTGTACAAGGGTAGGCTAAACGATAGCAACAACTAGAGCTGATAACTATATGCTAACCTTTTATTTTGTTTTTTGTTTCCCCTTTCTCTACCAACAACACACAACAAAGACCAATCTTCTCAATCTGTCATACGATACTGTTAGAGCCGCTCTCTCGACAACCACTCAAACCTCTCTAGCTAGACCCCACTAGCACGGAAAACCTCCTACCATGGCTGCCTCACTCTCGCCTTCCTGTTAATAATAGTGTCACAGATAGTTTCTATCTTTACGCTCTTTAGTCCCACATCAGCTATAGTTGCTAGCCTACCATAAAACTCTTCTTGTATATACTTGGCCTTGAGCCTAATGGTAAGCATTCCAACATTATCACAATATATTCTCTTATAAAATTCTTTATTATTATTCTTCCTCTTTTTCCCTTATTGTATATGTTGTAAATGAAGAAAGCAACACTTGAGATCGATTAGCGAAAAAACACTCAGATGTAGCCAATGGATGAACCAGAAATTCCAGCTTGGATGAGCTAGAGTGGGCTAGGATGTGCTAAATGTGGACTGACTCATATAAAGGAAGAAAAGTTTTTTTTGGGTGGGCCCACCCCAGCCCCAATACAGTTCTGCCCCTGGACTCGGCTTCATTAATTAACGAGCCAACCTTGAACTTGGAAATGAGAATGATTTCCTTAACGAGCCAAGATAGAACATAGGAAGCTGAAGAGTACTTTGCTAACAAGCTCGACAACTACTTGACTAGGCTCGACTCTATATGAACTTGACTAGAAGTTGATGCCCTGTGTAGAGAAAATTTCCTAGGTAAATGTCTGGCATAAAGATTTGTCGTCTAACACATTTATATTAGTAGAAGGACAGTAACAATAAGAGGAGACACCAAATTATGAAGCAGGTAACACTAGTCCCAAATGGCATATGCATACATAGAAATGTAAAGTGCCCCCTCAATTTGCCTACAGAGAAAAAAATCGTTACTAATGTGATTCTAACTTTTTGGGTAACAATCAATTGCTTGTAACATCCTAGAGGACCAAGTAAGAAAATACCGCTAATCGTAAAGGAAACATCAACAAGATTCATATGAATGCTTAATTAGGAACCCCAAGTAATGCAAGTATAGACATGATATATGTGAAATTCTATGATACCCTTGTGAAAATATAGCTTCATGGTTACACCACGAAACAAAAACAAAGCTTTTATCCCGAACTTCCGGGGCTGGATATATGAATATTTTCCTTCCATCTCCTCTATTAGCATTAGCAAATTAAAACAACATCCTTCTTTAAAGCCTCGATCCAAGTTCGTTTGGACCTACCTCTAGTTATAAGGGATCCTCCAACTAAAATATTACCCCTCCTAACCGGCGTATAAATCTAGATTGGTCAACATTCTATGTTGCACATGTTCAAACCACCGAGACGATTAGAAATACATTCATTTCTTGTCTTATCTTTCAACATACTTTCGTTCTGTTGGAGTGGGTGGGGTTCCCAACCTGTGTGGAGAAGACCCCGGAGTACGACGAGCGCCGTCTGTGTGTCAGAGAAGCTCGGGGAGGTGACGAGGCCATTCGGAGACGAAGAAGAAGCTCGGGAGCTACCAGAGTACATTCTGGAACAGGGGAGGCAGAGTTCTGGCCGAACTCTGCCCCCTTGGTTCCAGAACAGTTCTGTCACGAAAACACAGAGTTCTGGCCGAACTCTGTGTCGACAGGCTGAGGCTGTTTTCAGGGTATTTTTATACCGTTGGATCGTATCCTATGGTCAAGATTTTTGCTGCGGATTAGGAGGTTTATACATGATTTTTTCTAACCCTAATCACAACACAACATTGAAAAAAATAGAGAGAAAATAGGTAAGAGTGTCATTGCAACTTTAGGAGAGAAGAAGGGGGGTTGAAGACCGTTTTAGAAGGAGGATCATGTTCGGGTGATCTCTACTCGTCGTCTTTGTTCTTCGTAGCCTTGTAATCAAATATTTTTGCTTCCAAGTGTTGTAGGGATCCGTATTGGATCGGGAGAAGTTTGTAGAGAGTGTACTCCTTTATTTCATTAATGAAGGTTTCTCAAGGGTTGGACTCCGATCGTCCCGTAGTTTTTTTTCCGCAAGGATTTTTCACGTCAAAAATTCTCTGTGTCTGCGTGGATTGTGTTTGGTGTTTGGTTCGTGCGTTGTATTGCTCGGTTCTCTCGCATGTACTCTCTAGTTTGAGTAAAGGTTTCCGCGCTTCTTTCCCAACAAAGTGGTATTAGAGCCAGGTTCTGGAATTCAGAAGGGTGTCAGGAATTGATAGAAAACTAGAAAGGAGAGATTGACGCGAAGCCGGTGTGCATGGTGAACCTGAATGACACCAGCTATCATTATTGGCGGAGCAAGATGAAAGATTTGTTGTTTGTCAAGAAACTGCATATGCTCGTATTTTCTTCCAAGCAACCAGTTGATAAATCCGAAGAGTACTGGAATTTCGAGCACATACAAGTGTGTGGATATATCAGGCAGTTCGTTGACGAGAACGTGTACAACCACGTTGCCAATATTGAGCACTCGAAGACGTTATGGGATAAGCTGGAATCGTTGTATGCGAAGAAGACCGAGTTAGACAAGTTGGTCGTGATCCGGACGATGATGGGTCTGCGGTACAAAGATGAAGCATCTATTACGGATCACTTGAGTGAATTTCAGGGCGTGGTTGACCAGCTATCTTCGATGGGAGTCAAGTTCGACGACGAGGTCCAGGGACTATGACTGCTGTGTACATTGCCAGACTCGTGGGAGACCATACGAGTATCTATGATCATTTATGCTCCAGAAGGCGTAGTCAGTCTGGAGTTTGCCAAGAGCGGGGTACTGAATGAAGAGATACGGAGACGTTCTCAGGGCTCTTCATCTACATCCCACCACTAAGAGGCACTAGTTAAAGAGAGCCGCGGAAGGGACAAAAGCAGGGGTCCAGGTGGTGGCAGAGATAAGAGCAAAGAAAAGTCCAAGGGTTGGTACGAGAACTCGGAGTGTTACCATTGTGGCAAGAAGGGCCACATCAATCGGAATTGTTTCGCTTGGAAGAGAGAAGAAGGGCGACAAGGAAAAGTAAGATGAGAACACTACAGCGGCGGCCTCGATATATGGAGGTGATGTGATCGTCGTAGGTGATGAGGTTATCACAAAGCTCGCCTGCGATGACAATTCTTGGCTGGTGGACTCAGGGGCTTCAGCGCACGTATCTCATAACAGGGTACTATTTGCCACTTACACGACAGACGACTGTGGAGTGTTGAAGATGGGTAATGGAGATGTGTCGAAGGCAGTTGCCATTAGAGATGTGCATTTGAGGACGAAGACGAGTGCAGTTCTAGTTCTCAAAGATGTTCGTCATGTCCCTGATATCCGTTTCAACCTGGTGTCGGTTGGAAGGTTGGATGACGAGGGATTCTTCAGTCTCTTCGGGAATGGTTAGTAGAAGCTTTCCAGAGGTTCGATGGTGATTGCCAGAGAAAGCAAGAAGTCCGGTCTTTACTATATGGAGGGGAGCGCACAGGGGACACAGGAGATGAACGCAGTTTCTGACGCGTCTACCGAGTTGTGGCACAGGCGGCTTGGCCATATTAGCGAGAAGGGGATGAGCTACTTGGTGAACAGGAAAATGATTCCAGGGCTCGAGTCTACAAAGTTGGAGAAGTGCACACACTGTTTAGCTGGAAAGCAAAATATGGTATCTTTCTAAAGTCACCCAAGTTCAAGGAAGCCGACGTTACTCAAGTTGATTCACTCGGATGTCTGCGGTCCTATGAAAGTAAAATCTATTGGTCGTGTTTCTTACTTTGTAACTTTTATTGATGACAGTTCCAGAAAGGTTTGGGTCTATGCCTTAAAGACCAAGGATCAGGTGTTGCCCACTTTCAAAGAGTTTCAGGCCTCTATTGAAAGAGAGACGGGCAAGAAGTTAATGTGTGTTCGGTCCGACAACGGCGACGAATACATTGGTCCCTTTGATGCTTATTGCAGAGAGCAAAGGATACGACACCAGAAGACTCCGTCCAAGACACCTCAGCTCAATGGTGTAGCGGAGCGCATGAACAGGACACTGATGGAGAGGGTATGGTGTTTACTGTCAGAAGCAAATTTGCCAGGCAGTTATTGGGGTGAGGCCCTTCTCACAGCTGCTTATGTTATTAATTTATCTCTTAGTGCTCCTTTGCAGGGTGATGTGCCTGACAAAGTATGGTACGGCAAAGAGCCATCATACAATCATCTGCGAGTGTTTGGTTGTAAGGCCTTCGTGCATGTACCGAAGGATGAGAGGTCCAAACTTGAGCCGAAGACGAGGCGGTGCATTTTTGTCGGCTACGGTCGGGATGAGTTTGGCTATAGACTCTACGACCCAGTGGAAAGAAAGCTCTACAGAAGCAGGGACGTGGTATTGGTCGAGGATCAGACCATGACCAACACTCAGGATTCTGAGACGCCTTCTGAGGCTGAGGAATTGTCTGAGTATAGAGTCATTTCGCCTCGAGCAGTTTCCCGAGGACATCGCAGATGATCCAGTTATGGGAGAACCAGTCCATGGAGTTGCTCCCAACCTTGATCATCAGCCTGCTGATGGTGGTCAGGGTACCCCGCAGGAGGATGAGCATGCGGGGAAGGCAGTTCCTGAAGGGGAGGAGGCTGTTGGTATACAGCCAGCACCAGTGGCTCCATTGAGAAGGAGCGACAGAGAGCGTCGACCATCTACGAGATACTCACCGGGTGAGTATGTGCTACTGACTGATGAAGGAGAGCCTGAAAGTTTTGCAGAGGCTATGGAAGACAAATACAGGCAGGAGTGGATGCAAGCTATGCAGGAGGAGATGGATTCCTTACATGCCAATTCTACTTACGAGCTGGTGCGGTTGCCAAAGGACAAGAAAGCTTTGAAGAATCGATGGATATTTAGAGTGAAGCAGACGGATGATGCTACTCGCCCTCGATACAAAGCGAGGCTGGTAGTTAAAGGCTACGGTCAGCGGAAAGGCGTAGATTATGATGAGATCTTTTTGTCAGTCGTCAAGCAGTCGTCTATTCGGGTGGTGCATTGGCAGCCAGTTTCGACTTAGAGGTCGAGCAGATGGACGTGAAGATGGTATTCCTCCACGTTGATCTTGAGGAGGAGTTATACATGGAGCAGCTGTGAGAATGGCAAGTCACATTTGGTCTGCCGGTTGAGGAAGAGCTTGTATGGTCTGAAGCAGGCGTCGAGACAGTTGTACAGGAAGTTCGAGTCGTTTATAGGGGAGCATGGTTATGCACGGACGACGTCGGACCATTGTATATTTGTGAGGTACTTTGCCGAGGATGATTTCATTATTTTATTGCTCTATGTTGATGACATGCTATTAGTGGGTCGAAATGCCACTAGGATAGCGGAGTTGAAGCGCCAACTGGGTGCGGCCTTCTTTATGAAGGATTTGGACGCATCAAAGACTATTCTTGGGATGAAGATTAGCCGAGAGAGAGAGTCCAAGCTGCTATACTTGTCCCAAAAGAAGTACATTCACCGGGTACTTCAGCATATAGGGATAGACGGGTCGAAGAAAGTGAGTTGTCCCTTGCGGCCTACTTTAAGCTCACTGAGGAGCAGTGTTCATCTACCGAGGACGAAAAAGAAGGTATGGAGCGGGTTCCATATGCCTCAGCTGTAGGAAGCCTTATGTATGCTATAGTGTGTACAAGGCCAGACATCGTTCATGCAGTTGGCACAGTTAGCAGGTATTTTTCAAATCCTGGAAGGGTACATTGGAGTACGGTCAAGTGGATTCTACGATATCTTCGGGGCACTGCCGATTGGAGACTTTCTTTTGGTGGTGACGAGCCGAAGCTGGTTGGATATACCGACGCTGATATGGCTGGAGATGTAGACATGAGGCAATCAACTTCGGGCTATGTGATGATGTTTGCTGGTGGAGCGGTATCGTGACAGTCGCGGTTGCAGAAGTGTGTTGCTTTGTCGACGATAGAGGCAGAGTACATTGCGGCGACGAAGGCTTGCAAGGTGTTGCTGTGGATGAAAAAACTATTGCAGGAAATGGGGCTGAAGCAAGAGCAGTATACTTTGCTTTACGACAGTCAGAGTGCTATTCACCTTGTGAAGAATCATACCTTTCATAGCCGGTCCAAGCACATCGAGACTCGGTATCATTGGATACGGGATATGATTGAGAAGAAGGATGTGGAGCTTGAGAAGGTTCATACAGATGATAACGGAGCAGATATGTTCACCAAGATTCTACCAAGAGAAAAGTTTAAGTTCTGCAGGCAGATCATCGGGATGACGACCTTCTCCACATAGTTGTGAAGGGGGAGAAATGTTAGAGTGGGTGGCGTTCCCAACCTGTGTGGAGAAGACCCCGGAGTGCGACGAGCACCGTCTGTGTGTCAAAGAAGCTCAGGGAGGTGACGAGGCCATTCGGAGACGAATAAGAAGCTCGAGAGCTACCAGAGTACATTATAGAACATGGGAGGCAGAGTTCGGGCCGAACTTTTCCCCAGGCAGAGTTCTGGCCGAACTCTGCCCCCTTGGTTCCAGAACAGTTCTGTTATGAAAATACAGAGTTCTGGCCGAACTCCGTGTCGATGGGCTGAGGCTGTTTTCAGGATATTTTTATACCGTTGGATCGTATCCTACGATCCAGATTTTTGTTGCGGATTAGGGGGTTTATACATGGTTTTTCCTAACCCTAATCACAACACAACATTGAAGAAAATAGAGAGAAAAGAGGCAAGAGTGCCATTGCAACTTTGGGAGAGAAGGAGGATTGAAGGCCGTTTTCGAAGGAGGATCGTGTTCGGGTAATCTCTACTCGTCGTCTTTGTTCTTCGTAGCCTTGTAATCAATTATTCTTACTTCCAAGTGTTGTGGGGATCCGTATTGGATCGGGAGAAGTTTGTAGAGGTTGTACTCCTTTATTTCATTAGTGAAGGCTTCTCAATGGTTGGACTCCGATCATCCCGTGGTTTTTTTCCACAAGGGTTTTCCATGTCAAAAATTTTCTGTGTCTGCGTGGATTGTGTTTGGTGTTTGGTTCGTGCGTTGTATTGCTCGGTTCTCTCGCAGGTACTCTCTAGTTTGGAAAAAGGTTTCCGCACTTCTTTCCCAACACGTTCATCCATCGTAGCTAGCAGTCTCATGTCAGCCATGCTTAATTTGTGGACATGTTATTACTTAATCGCTTAACACTCCATTTCGAACTAAAAACATGTTATTACTTAATCGCTTAACAAGCCATTTTTTTTTTCTTCTGAACTTAAAGATTATCCTTTATTTACATGATTCCTGGTCTTATTGACTTATTAACAAACGGAAAATGCCTCGGGCCTCTTAACACCACTATGTAACATATCATATATAGTTCAAGTGAGGAGGAGATGTACTGAACGAAAAAGAAAATTATTACTTCAGTTTACAAGACCCATCTTGGTTTTAATTTTAGCGCGAAAAAAGAGAGAAAGCAAGCTTCATTCGAGATTCTCACCATCTACATAAATTCACACTCTGAATCATATATTTGCACCATACCCAGAAGAAGAAAAAGAAGAAGAAAATTGTGCATGTTGGCATAGCCTAGAACAAGTGTTCATATATATATATATATATATATATATATATATATATATATATATATATATATATATATATATATATATAACAATAAATGAAATGAACAAATGAACATAAAAAAAAAATATATACAACAATAAATGAAATGAACATAAAAGAGTTTGTAATGGAAGATGCATGCACCTGAAGGAGAGGCAGCAGAGGATATCTACTGGAGCTAAAGGACTAAAAAGTTGGAGGAATTGGGAATGAGAGAGAACATGATGTTGGATGATCCATAGAGAGAGAGCGAGTGTGTGTGTGTGTGTGTGTGGAAGACCGTTGGGTGAGAATGAGGGTTCAAAAGGAGAGAGAGTACAGCAGGCTAGCAGCTCGTGCAAACCAACAGTTGGGGTTTGAATTTCGGGTTTGGGTTTGGGCCTGTTAAACAAACAGAAAATTTGCTGTACAGTAATAAAGTTGTACAAAATTACACAGGAAGTAACAGCTTTTACAAAATTTTAAAAAACGAACCTTTCCGACAGTTCGTCTGGCGGAGACAGACTGGCTGAATTTTTATTTTTATTTTTATTTTTTATTTTTTATTATTTTTTTTTTTTATGCAGGAGTGGAGCTTTGGTTTTTGAGTGGAGCTTTGGTTTTGGGTTGGTTTTTCTTAATTGATTTTTTTTTTAGTCGATTTTTTAACATGCTACCTGAATTCTTCATTTTTTTGTATTTTTTTATATTCAGGAGTGGAGCTTTGGTTTTTTGAGTGGAGCTTGGGTGGTTTTGGGTTGGTTTTTTTAGTTGGTTTTTTTTGTGTCAGTTTTTTAATATGCTACTTCAATTACAACGACTACTTCAACGACTATATTTTTAGTCCAACGACTACTTTTTTTTACAACGGCTCTTTTATTTCATTGTTATAAATGTTATAAACCCACAACAAACCAACCAACCATCAAACAACCCAACCGGCCGGCCAAAAAAAAAAAAAAACCGAATACACAAATTCAGCCAGTTGGTCTGGCGGAATTCGCTAGTCCTACTGTCGGAATGTTCTTTTTTTTGGAATTTTCAAAAAACTGTTACTTACATTGCTATTTTGCACAAATTCGTTCCTTCACAGCCAATTTGCTGTTAAACAAAACCCAAAACCTAAAAAATTCTCTTTTCTATAAACACCGGAATTGGTAAAAACAATAGGGATAATTAACGTTTAGATCAAGAAATTTACACAGCTTAGAGTTTAAAGTTCCCATATGTCCAACTGAAAATTTTAGACCTTAAATTTTTATTTTTGGTTTATTTCTTCCATTATATCATGAACATGAGCACAAGATCAACAACCAATACAAACTGAAAAGAAGGATATAATGGAAAGAATAATGCTATTTGTCCCTCCAAATTGTACCTCCAAATCGTCTCTCCATACGTGACAGCTGACGTAGAATGTTGATGTGACAGCTGACATGACAAATTTTAAAATTAAAATTAACATTAACATAAAATTAATATTAAAATTAATGTTAACATTAGCATTAAAATTAATATTAACGTTAACATTAACAATAATATTAATATTAACATTAACATTAAAATCAACACTAACATTAATTAATATTGATATTAATTAATATTAATATTAAATTAACATGGACAAAATTGGGTAATTAATTTTTTGGGTTAAAATTTGTCATGTCATCGACAATGTCAGATGACACATAATATTATTTAATATGTCACGTCAACTGTCACATAAGGAGAGATGTATTGGAGAGACAATTTGGATGTACAAATATCATTACTCTAACGGAAAAAGGAAAACCAAACATAAAAGTCCAACTCAAAAATCTAACACCACGTTACTGGTGCAATCAATGGTTTGGAGTATGCTCCCAGCAACCACACGAATCTCTATAAAACTTTCGACTCCCTCAAACAACGGCTAGTACAAGTATTAGTCATGTCTCATCTTGTGAATGCGCAATTCTTCGTTTCCTACGTCATGGAAAATATATGATTATTGGGATGTTAAGGCTGTCAGACCATCTCCAATGGGGATTTCTAAAATTTGGGTCTACTTGGCATTGTCTTTTCTATCCTAGTTGTAAGAGTTTTTACATAGAATTGTAGAACAAAAAAATACTTTTTTCAATAATATAATAGTGTGGACCCCAATAATAATAGGTGGCAATAATGTAGGATGGAAAATTTCTATGAGGGTTTCTACATGTAGAAACTCTCAATAGAAATTCTCCTCTCTCTCCCTCTCATGACAATTATTATTGGACCCCACACTATTAAATTATTGAAAAAGTTTTTTTTTTTTTGTACAATTCTATGTAGAAACTCGTACAATTAGGATAGAAAGTACAATGCCAAGTAGGATAGAAATCCAAATTTTAGAAATCCCCATTGGAGATGGTCAGAAGAATTTGATTCCCAAGACAGACTAAAAGAAGAGAGTCAAGAGATCCCGTGAAGGGTAGAAATTCACGCAAGACTGCCAAGTTTGTTCTCTTCTTGATCTCCAACGCCGCAGAAGCACTATAGGACAGGTTACAAATTGAGTTCCAAGAAAATATAAAATACAACAACAAAGTCAAATGTGTTATTCTTTTTACGTTTGCAGCCGCTATAATAAGATAGAACAAAATACAAGAAGAAAACACAAAAGTCAATCTCCTTGCTGGGGTGAACAAGGTCACCGTTGACCAAAGCAAGATCCCCCCTCCCCAGGAACCAACAAACTCACAAGTGAATTTCTGGAACGCTCTAGGTCACCTTCAGGAAGACTTGGAACTCAAAATGAAAGATGCTTGCTTATTGTGGCACATAGGCTTGTTGTAGGCGCATAGAGTTGTTACTGCTGCCGTATAGACACTCGTGCACATACGTACTGGCTGACCAAATCCTACAGAATCTGCACACCAGTATCCTACATGCTGACAACGTCGCCCGCACCGTACGTCGAAATCCCAAAGTGAGTGACCAAACAAAAATTGTTCTTAGAAGTTTAAACTTAATCCCTCTAGAAAAATCATCACATGGACCACCACTCCCCATGTGCATATGTCAATACAAACATAGCTATTATATAAGATATACATATTTGTGATTTTTCAATGTAGGACTAAAATTTCACATGTAAGTTAAAAAACCACAACAAAGACTGATGTTTTATCCAAATTTAAGTTAGCATATATCTGGATTGTTGTTGCTATAAAGATCACCAAAAGTAACTGAAGTAAATGATAAATGTAAAATTTTAAATTTAAATTTATTAACCTCGTATAATAAATTTAAATGTAACATTTTCCTCTAAAAATTTATTTGTTCTTCCATTTTCTTTGGCTTTTTCAAACACTGAAGAAGAAAAAAAGAATTACAATTTTCTAAAAAAAAAAAAAAACCAAAGAACAAGGAATCAATTTTCTTTCCTTCCCATAAAACCAAAAAAGGTCTAAAGGATTCTGATTAGAATGTTACATAAAATCAGATCTGAGACCCAATCCGTTGACGCATCTAAATTTGGGATATAAATGGATTGTTGATGGGGGGTAATGAGAAATTTTTTTTTTTTTTTTTTTTTTTTTTTTTTTTTTTTTTTTTTTTTTTTTTTTTTTTTTTGTGTGTGTGTGTGTGTGGATACACCCTGCCTGTCTTGTACCAATTTCCTGTAATTGTTTGAAAAGTAATTGGGGCTGCGTTGGTTACACTTGCATGTAGCAATATCTGATGGAATTATACCTCATATAGTCAGTCTACAAATTTAATGGCCAGATACTAATAGTACTCAAAACGTTATGATTTGGTATCATGCATATAAAATTATTTGTTAGTGGAAGACATGATATATATATATATATATATATATATATATATATATATATATATATATATATATATATATATATATATATATATATATATATATATATATATATATAGCTATCAATGATGCCTTTTTTTTTTTTTTTTTTTTAATTTTTGACTTTTGTCCCACTTATTAATATAAATTTGTACTTGCATTTTAATTTCTTTTTATTATTAGACTTGCATCTCAATTTTTGTGTTTATTAAACTTATATTCTATTTTTTTGTCACAAAAAATATTCGTTTTGTCACAAAAAATATTTTTTTGTGACAAAAAATGAAATGTAAGTCTAACAAATAAAAGAAGACGGATGTAAGTATAAATTTATTAATACATTAATAGGTGGGATGAAAGTCAAAAAAATTATTTAGAAAAGTAGGTGGTAGTTAATTCAGATTTATTATAGATAATACCTAGTTTAAATACGATTTCAATATTGAATATATTTTAATTCAGATTTATTATAGATATGTTTATAGAATTTTAGATATATCTTTAGGTAGTTAGAAGTTGTCTATAATATTTTTATGTGAAATATACATACGGTGGTAGTTAAAAGGAAGATTCATATTTTTTAGCTGTTTGCGAGTCTCTTTGTAATAGTAAAGATGTGCCATAAGAAACTGTAGTTTGAGTTTGATTTTTGTTTTCCTATTTTGTTTAAGTATTCAAAGTATTTATCTTCATATAAGCTGCAGATAAATACAAAGTTTTTTTCACCTAGGATAATGGATAAGAGTGTCATGTCGATGTTTATAAAAGTTGGGATATTTAGAAAAGTAGGTGAAAGTTTTTATTCCAAAAATATTATTATCATCTATGTTTACAATTAAAATTGTTCACTAAATTTAATATAGGTAGTTAGAAAGTTGTTACTTACTCTTCCCAATTATTATAAAATACGTGCAAGAAACATGTATATATATTAGTATATATATAGAGAGAGACATAGGACGAGAGAGAGGCAGAGGCTACACAAGGGTACGACCAGACTGTAGCCCGACCTAAAATTTTGGGAATCTATTTTTTCTGAAATGTTTACTTAGTCATGTTTAATTTATTCTCTATTGAACCATTCGGTCACAGTCAACTTGATTCGATAATTAACATAAACTTTGAGTCGATATATGAAATACAATACTACAGAAGGATGTATTAAATTAATTCAGAAGCGGTGAATCAGTCGAATCATATTTTATTCTGTATTTTTATTTATTGAGTTTAGAATTTTTGTGAGTCGGATCACATTGGCAATTAGTCGTAAATCCGCTCAAATAAATCCTATCCAATTATTCCAAAATGATTCTACCCAAATACCAATTTTTTTTCTTCAACCAAAATATGCCCCTAACATTCTGGAATTCAGGAAACCGAACTCAGATGGAACACAGTGCTCCTGAAAACCCTCCTGGTCAGAATGAGCCACATATTCTTTTAGCACCCAACGTTCAAAATTTCGAACGTTAGGGCATCTGAGTTCTGCCCGAACTCTATCCAAAAAGATGTTATAAATAGAGAAGAAACTTTCCATTTCAATAATCAATTCTTTCTTTCTTCTTCTCTATCTTATACAAGCCAGTCAATCTTCAAATTTTCAAGACAACTATTCTGCTAAGTGCCGATGTGTTTTCGATTAGAAGTGATCGAGTTGTACAAGCTCGACGTACTAAAGCTAATTTGTTTAGAGTTGAAATCGTCGTACCCTTCGGATAAAAGCACGAGATTGTAAGAAGTCAACGTGCCCTTCGGATAAAAGCACGAGGTTGCAAGAAGTCAACGTGCTATTCGGATAAAAGCATGTGGTGAAACTGTTGTTTCACAAATAGTGGATTAAATTTGAACAGGAGTTCTCGGGCCTGGACTAGTCCTCGCAGATGGATACCAAGATAAAATTTTTGGTGTTTTGAGTTTGCTCTCTATAACTCTTGTCATTATTATACACAGTAGTTATACACTGCCTTCTCATTGTTGGAGTCCAGTCTGGATTTGGTAAGAGCAAATTTTCAGTCCAAATATGGTAAAAGATTTAATTTGATATAATTTGGAAATCTACATTAAATATCTGATTTAATTAGATTGACAAATTTGTATCAAATATTTAATTTGACCATATTTGGACGTCCATAATTGGTGATGGAATATAATCTACACCGTTGGTTGTTGGTGTATGTTGATAGACTACTTTTAGGGTTTTCTAACCCTAAAATTAGGTTTCTCATCTTATTTATATGAGGTGAGGGTGGAAGCACAAAACAAAGCACAAAAGTGGAGAATCAGGGTGCTCGTCCACAAGGAAATCTAATAGAAAGTCTGTACTTTGCTCTTAGGACTTCGTCATCCAAGACAGAAAGAAGAAGAAGATCTAATCGAGGAGTCGTCAACTTTGCTTAGGGAGATTGCATTGGCTTAGTGAGTGATCTAAATTGTAATATTCTATTGTTTTCTTGAGAGTGGTGAGAGGGTTGAAACTATTAGGGTAAAGGGTTCAACGTGAGTTCTGTTAATCTTGTAATTATATCTGAGTTATTAAAGGTTGAGATTTGTCCAAGTGACGTACGTCACTGCCATATACTTGTCTTCATCTTGTTCTTGGTGTTCGTTAGACGGAGGTTGGTTTTGATCAGGTGGGTTGGCAAATGCTTCCGCATGCACCCAACAATTGGTATCAGAGTGAGGTTCATTCATTCTGGTCTGATACCAAAAATTGGTATCATTTCTTTGGAGGTTTTGGCAACCATATCTACGGAGCAGATGAACACTCGTATGATCACCCTCATAGGGAAAACTGGGCAATTTGGAAGCCAAAAATGGAGGATCTACTTCGGTGCAAGGACTTACATGGTCTGTTGGAGGGCGATAGCGCAAAGCCAACGAACAAAGTTGCTGAAGACTGGAAATAACTGGATCGGAAGGCCGTTGGATTCATCCGCCAAGGTTAGATAATTTGGTGTTTCCCCACGTGTCCATAGAGAGCTCGACAAAAACATTGTGGGAGAAGCTGCATTCGTTGTACAAAAGGAAGACGGTTGGCAATAAGGCATTCCTTATTCGCCAACTCGTCAACTCGAAGTATACGAAGGGTGCCCCAGTAGCACAAAATCTGAACGAGGTTCAGGATATCATCAATCAGTTGTATACGATGAAGACGGTGATTGATGATAAGCTTCTGGCCCAACTTCTCTTGAGTTCTCTGCTGGAAGGAGGGCTGTAAAGAGGGCAGCTATCACTGTGGCAAAAAGGGTCATATCAAGAGGAGCTGCATGAAGCTCAAAGATGAGAAGGCCAAAGGCAAGGACGATCAAGAGGATCTCACAGCGTTTGGAGATATCATCATCGCAGCGACCAATATAGAAAAATCTTGTGGCATATATCATGATGATGACTGGGTTATGGATACGGGGGCGTCGTATCACGCCACATAGGAGAATCTTCACATCATACCGCGATGGCAGGTTTGGACGTATGAAGATGGGCGATAAGAGGACGACTGTAGTTGTAGGCATCGGTGATGTGCACTTGACGATAGAGTTTGGTGAGAAGCTTGTCCTCAAGGGTGTGCGACATATACCGAGTTTGCGCTATAACTTGGTTTCGGTAGGGAGGCTGGCAGATCATGGCTTTCGTAGTCTGCTTGGGGACAAAGATAGTATGCTTGCGAAGGGTTCCCAATAGTTGGCTCGGAGAGATTTGTGTTGTGACATGTACAGGCTCAAGCCGTTGAGCTGTACAGGCAGACCACAGATACTGGATAGAGGCTCGAGGGATATTCGACAAGAGGTGGATCATCGTGAACTTGCTGAGGAGGGGTTTCTAGACTTTTGAGGGATACGGAGGATTCAGTTTGTCGAAACAAAGTGACGGATGGTGAAGAGTCAAAGATTGAGTGTCAATCTGTCGGTCCCATGACAGTTGGTCGATCTCCAGGTAGGGGTTATTCTACGGATCCAGTTTTGATGACAAGTGGTTTGCGAAAGCTTCACAGAGAGACATAGGTGTAACGCTCCAGTCCCAAAATACGTAGTACTAGGAGATCGTACACATGCCAACTACGTATCGAGAGGACTCCAGCCCAGCTCGAGTACGTATAAGCTGTCTGGTTATTCTAAATCAACTATATCTCAATCCACTAAATAATGATAAAATGATGAATCAAGTGCACTAAGGTTGATCAGACTGTAATACATTGATTCTAGAATAGATAAATGTATTAGAGTGGATCCCCAATAACACATTTATCATGAACAAGCTAGAAGAAAGTAGAAGCTTGTAAAAGACTAGGCTATAATAACAACGAGAATAAATTATAGGACAAAATATAAATAAGGAAGAGAATAATAAAACATCAACTAGATATACCTGCAGTCGTGGTGTATTAACCATCCTCCATTAACATATCGTACCTTCATCTAATACCTGAAAAGATCACCAGGTCCTCTAGGGACTAACAAGATACATATAAACATGCCACTAATAACAGTATATAACATGCAGTGGAAGGATAATAAAATAAAGACAGAGTAAATGCACAAGTGATGACACATGCATAAGAGTAGTGCTACTAGACGTGGCTATAAAGTGAAGTCGAGTAAAACCGTAGCGCGACACGAGCCAACGATCCTATATACAGCAAAGCATGGAGTGCTAACTATCTATATAAAGTCCCTATAATAGCACGGTGCGTGCTAACGATCGAGAGTGGTCAATAGCCAGGTACTAATTACATCGACAAGGATCTAGGGAGCAAGTCCTATATAGAGTCTCTATCGCAGCACGGCACATACTAACGACCGAAAGTGGAGAACAAGTCATGTATAAAGTATCTATCATAGCACGGTGCGTACTAACGATCGAGAGTGGGGAAACAGGTCATGGTATGCAACAAAGCACTGACACGAATAACTATAAAAGTACATAAAAGAAAATAAAAGACAGGTGATATGGTAAACATGGAAATAAAGCATGACAGGTATCAAGTATATAACAGAAAAAGATATATACAACAGTAATAAAGGGAAGAATGCATGTAAAATAAATTGTATATAGGGCAAGATATATTTGTCTGGTGGTAGCACGTTGAACCAACAATATCTAATCAATCAATGAGCCCCAAAAGTCCAACTCCTGCAAATAACTCTGGATGCTGAAATAGACATCATCAACGTGTTTGGCATAAGAAAATTATCTAAGTTTGACTATGCATAAGTCCAATTCTGGACACAGAGGCAAAACGGTAATTTTGGGCCAAAACAGTGTCCATCATTGGACCCGCTTTGCACCAAAAAATGTGCCATAACCTATAGTCTCTAAAGTTAATAAATTATATACCTATGAGTCCAGTTTATTGATACGAACTCAACGGTACGTCCAAATTTGGATTCCGATGAGGCCTGCACAAAATTGTCCGTTGAGTCGGATTATGGGCCCGCCAAAATAGCGTTCCAGTCGACCTTCTCAAAATCGGATCAAACTTGGCTCACAGGACCACAAAAATGACATGAGTCCAGTGGCGTAAGTTTTGTCACAAGACGACGAACATTCACAAAGTAATTTGAGTTTTTACAAAAGGGCTAATACGGTGTACCTCGACTGATACGTCTCGAATTCGTCGCACACACGCAACCAAGTCGAGTTCCGTCGAAGCCCACACGTCCGCAACATCGGTACGCGCCTTTCAATGCTCACAGGTTGTGACCAAGTCACCCGTTTTGTTGGGATGGACCCCGTATCGAAAAATTTTTAGTTTTCGAAAACAGTTTTACGTAGTTTTTCCTATTTTTTGTAAACAAATAACTTTGTGTATACTGGATGAGAACAGAAACCGTAAAATAGGTTTTACAGTCCAATAGGCGATCTAAACGTTTGTTCAGAAGATTTTTCAAAAATTTCCATTGGATTGCCAGTAATCGGCCTTCCAAAGAAGGTACCTACGACAGTGTTTTGAACTGTCAAGAACAGTTTTCTTTCGATTTTCCATAAATTTTCATGAAAAATCCAGAATGAATTAATCTAAACTAAGTGAAGGGTTAAGTAGAGGGTTAACCCAGCTTCACAAAGAAATTTACGGTCTGAAATTATAAATGGACGAGAGAGAAAAGTATCGAAGAAGGTGGTCACCTAGCCGCTACTGCTGCTGTGTGCACTGCTTTTGTGTGCGCACGCGGCAAGATTCAGGCGTCTTCTATGGTGTCCAGGCGTGTCGGGACAGCACATGCGGTGGCAAAAAAGTTCGCAGGGATGCCGGGTTGCGCTGCAAGGGAGGAAATTAGGGTTTCGAGTTAGGGTTTGTGAGAATCCCTCTCTTTCTTTCTCAATTTTATACTGGTATTAGGGTTCTGTGGTTTCTTCATGGGCTCGAGTTGGAGAGCGAATTCCTATTTCATGAGAATTTCATTTCTCGCGAGATTTTGCGTATATTTTTTTCCTTTTCTTTTCTATATATATATATATATATATATATTTTAATATATATATATGAAAGAAAAATACAAATATATATAGAAGGAATTTTTTATATATATACATCACAAGGGATAGTACAAAGCAATATTTAAAGAAATATATATAGCAAATGATTGTAACATATCTCTGAAAAATTAATAACAATGTCCTATTTATATATCTCTATATATGCAACTTTTATAAATAAATACAAGTAATAAAATGCCTATTCATTACTCATATACTCAATTTTTATATATACCCATATGTATATACAAATATTTGTACACCCCTATATTTATTGATCCACATAGAATATAACAAATATTCTAAAAATGTTCTATAAATATCAATAACACTTATATTATACATATAACCATATTTAGAAAATATTTGTCAATCCTTAAAATAAAATATGAAATATATGCATATACATAAAATATATCTACATGGGTGTCTTTGCACACATAATATCTTTACATGGGCTTGGGTTCGGTTCGGGTCCAGTTTGACTAATTTAACAAAACCGGGGCTCCTAAAAATTCAATAATTTTAATAATAAATAATTAAATCGTCTATGGGGTCAAGTCACAACTTTGACTGATTTTCCTAGTTGGGACACACATATGGCTCGGCCTACCCTACTATGGCTAAAACACTAGTCAAAGCACACAACTATACTAGTTGTGCCAAAATTTCTAGTCGATATGCATTTCTAACTTAATCATGATTAAGGCCATATTTTTTTAATCATGACTAAGGCCATATATATATATATATATATATATATATATATATATATATATATATATATATATATATATATATATATATATATATATATATATATATATACAGTATTAGGCTATTATAATATAATCATATATACAAAATTGTCTTCAAATCTATTTGGCCCAAAATAAATTCAAAATAATTCTACTAAGTCATGGCAACCTAACATGGCTCTACCAAGTGGGGTTGTCTAGGTTAGGGTACAAATATATTTTCTAGTCAAATCAAACTCGAAAAGTTAACCCATGATTCTCTTGTGCCATTCGTAAATAAATAGCACCTAGGGACTCGATTGAGTGGCACACCCTTGGCGTGTGTGTCGTAGGCTCAAAATAGGTCAAAATCATATATTTGGTCGAATGGTTTTGATCTATGTTGATTTCTGAACTCACGTTGGAAGTTAGGTCTAGAATTATGGTAAATAATCAAATAGCCTAAATTTGACCCAAAGTTGTGCGAAGTCAAAATAATGCTAGAAAACAAGTTTGGATGGGACATGATATATCAAGTTGAAGGTGGACTGGCCTACTTCCAAACTCATGAAGGACGTTTCGAAAGATTGACACTTCTTGTGCTTCAAAAATCAAAGCTACGAAAAAGTACATCTATAGTCATAATGAAAAGGAAAACATAATCTAATAAATATAAAATCATATAAAATAAAATAAAAAGTTCCCAAAAATTAGTGTCCTTACAATAAGTTTCAACAGTTCGATGCCAGGGAGGAGATCAAGGTGTCACATCCCAGTCTCGAAATACATAGAACTAGACACGTGACATCGGCAAACTGATACAATCCAGAGTAGAATACCCAATTTAATGGATCCATCTAGATTGGACTATGTTGTAAATTAAATTAAGTCAAACCAAAGTACACTGGTGAAATGTGACATCTAATCTCATCCACAAAATAAACTAAGCAAAGGAAATATATGTATATTCAAATGTGTAAGAAACATAACATAATTGGAACAGAGTACCTATAGTACAACAATGAAAGTACATAAATGGAAATGTCTAGAAATAAATGAATAAACATCAGTACAACTAGAAAGATCAGGAACATCTGTCTAACCACGCCTACCAAGATCAAGGAAACTCCGCTAGAAACACCTCGAGCTCCTCTGATAGCACAAAACCAGTACCCAGGCCCGAATCGTTGACAGTCGGGTAAAGGTGGTCGTCACGATCTGGAAAAAAAGCCAGGTCCTCAGTGAAACGTAACAAGATATAAAAATGCATGCCATAAAGTGATATTGTAATAACATAAAGGTGAGCTAACCACTATATGTGAATGCACTTGAGGATAAATTTGGTACGTATGGGTAGGACAAGCTCAATAATAATCTCTGGCATAGCCCCTGACCGTATATACACTGACATATATCATCAATCGACATAGCGTATAGCGAGCGACCATCGCCTAATATACCAACAGTATATATAATCCCACGAGAACGCATACGACGTTATTGAGCTACTAGTAATCATGTAATCATAACTACGTAGTTTCATCCGAATACTACGGCAGACCAATTTGGCTGTCCCATACGCCTACTAATGATCCTTCCAATCCAATATAAATGTATAGCCGTTACTATGACATGTAGATTTCATATCTAAATGCTAAGTCACAACTAGACTAACTATTACTATCTTTATTCCGTCACACAAACTTCCTACATCGATAGCTAGTCGGACGCACAAGCCCGTGTCCAACATGAACTCTTCCTTACTCGAAGTGACGTGTAATGATTCGTGTCAAGGTCTGGGAGTTATAATAATAATCCCCCAATTTAGGTAGTCCACTAATTCTAAGTCAACTCAACCCATATCGACGCATTCCTCGACTGCACCCGAGGCATTCTCAGACGCAACCAATACACTAATTCTAACTTAGAGGATATAATAAGAATCAGAAATGTCTAATATAGTAAAAAGAAGGAAATATATACTTGCTTGGATCCTCGAGAAGGAATAACTGTGATCCCGATCCTTGGCCAGAAGTCAAAGTATCCAGGGACCCTATATTAAATATTAAAAAATTAATTAATAACTTAAATTACCTATTATGCATAACCTATAATTAACACTTATACAAAGTGATATTATATGGTCTCAACTAGCAAAGAAAACTAGATGCTATAATTAGGTTATAATTAGATAGATTAAATTAACTAAAATTCATCTAATCTATAGTCTTCTAAATATCTGTAAATTTCCAAATATGCATATATCTAATTCACAAGGTCTACTAACCTCTCTTCTATGCATAGGTGCTAAGTATTCCTCTAATTGGGTCTTCCTTGTATCAATATGACTTCGAAACATTTTTAATGGTTTTCTAAACTATAAAGCTATCCATTCTCGAACAAAACTTAGTTTTTAATTTATAAAAATGATACTTATATTTATATATTAACTTATAGATTCTAAAAAAACATTTTTTAGTAAGTCTTTGATATACAATCTATACATTTTCCTAGGTATAGTCGAATTATGGTCACATAAAATACCTATTCTCTAACTTTAAATTAAAAAATAAATAAATAAAACTTGATATTATTAATAAAAAAATTAGAACATAAATATTTTATAAATTATTTTTTGGCCAATAATATCCTACAAATGAAGACTACCATTATATTCCTCCCTTAGTGTCATGCCCCGCACCCAGTGTTAGGGCACGAGACTGTGGGTACGTCCAGCCTACGCCGCAGTGTCAGCTGTAGAACGCTGTCCTAGGTCTCAATCAAAAACTAAACACGATATAATGTACCTATCCAATATAGATATACTCTCCAAACGGAGGACAATCTCAGAAGGATACAACTCAATCACAACGTAACTAAAGAGAAATAACAGTACGATATAGAAAAGATAGAAAGATATCCCAGTGCGATACAACCAAATTTAGAGAATCAATTAAGTGTTAACATTTTATCCCAAAGTAGAAGTACTATTTATATACAACTCATGAAAGATAACTAAAAAACAAAACCAGACAACATCCTAGCAATCTATTCTAAGCACTACTGGAGTCTCATCTAGGCTAGCTGGGTCCTCCTGGCGATCCAAGTAATCATCCAACTCCTCTGTAAAATTTATCAACATATCCAGTCAGGATTGGAACGTAGACATAACTCTGAAAGCAGTTCCAAAATATGGTAGGAAATATAGAACTAGCAATAGAATATAAAACATGATGTGCTGTAAATGAAGGTACATGAATATAGGAGATATAGATAAGTAAACTGAGTACATGAAATAGAATAGAGAATCTATAAACTGTAAATAATATAAGTATTTCAGAGCACACGATTGTTATGTAATCAGTTTAAGTTGTACATGATTATTCTACGATAACTCGATTATACGTGAAGGCATAATCGACATGTACATGATTACACTAATAGAATTTAATCACATAACCATTTCTACTCTCCCTATCCCAATCAATACACAAGGATCCGTTCAAGTTACATTATGTAGATAATTGTTAGGTTATACATGAAGTACATATGAGAACTGTCACTCCCGTTTTCTGTTATACGTATTTTCAGTATACGAGTACAGATTCTCGACCCGTATCTTGACTTGTCTAGCATGGCTTGGCTTGGTTTGATCTTGGTTTAGCTTGGCTTGGTTTATTTTGGTTTTGTTTAGATTTTGGTTGGAGATGGAAATGGTTGATATAAATATCAACTTTCCTCTCTCTCTCTCTCTCTCTCTCTCTCTCTCTCTCTCCTCATTACTTCTTCATTTACTCCTCTTCCTCCATTAAACCTCTCCACCCACCTTAGGCAAGTGCAACTTGCCTCATGGAGGAACCTTATTTTTATTGTTCTATTGTCTTCCCTACAAGTTTCTAAGACCCTTTAGTACTTAGCATTATTGATTTTGGTGGATAGTTTCTTGTAGATCCACGTTTACTCAAATCTTGGTTTTCTTGGGTTTTAATCTACCAAACTTTATTATTTTCAAGTTTTGATTGTTCCATATTGTAGAGAATTTGATTTTACTCAAAATGGACCTTTGAAAACCCAGATTTTGATTTGTTTTGAGTGATTTATGAACTTGGGAAGTTCATGGGTTCCATGAACTCATGTTCTCGAATTGGAGAAGATGAGCAGTGCTGGGCGCATAGCCATCAATATGCGCCCAAGCCACACTTCTTCCTTCTTAGGGTGCATAGCTCTTATTATGCGCCCAAGGCCTTCCCTGCTTAGGCACATAGGCTCTGGCATGAGTCTAAGGCCCAAAGCCTCCCCTGCCTAGGCGCATAGGCTCTGGCATGAGTCTAAGGCCCAAAGCCTCCCATGCCTAGGCGCATAGCCTTTATATGCGGCCAAGTGCACCCTGTTTCCCCTGCTTGGGCGCATAGCCCTTATTATGTGCCCACTTGCCATGGAAGATAGTCTCTTGGCTTCTTTCCAAGTGCACCTGTCTTCCTGCTGTGGGCGCATGCTCTTGGGCGCATGCCTACCCTAGTGCATGACTCTCAATGATACGACTAGCCTTAGGCCCATAGCCCTAGGCACATAGTTTTGGGCGTATGCTCCCTGCTTGGGCGCATGCCATTCCCTGTGTATGTCACCCTAGGCGCATGCTCTCCTTGGACCATGTTGACCTTAGGCGCATGCTATCCATGATACCCCATTTGACCCTTGGCGCCATTTTGGGCAGGATAATTCTTGTTGCATTATCTATGCTTGTCCTCATAGTCTACAGTATAAGTTGTCACCCTTGAGCATGAAGGGCATACCCCTATGATAGCCTTGTATAATTTTATTATCTGTGCCACGTGCGTGCTTTGAGCTTAAATACGATCTCAGCATGGCATGTACCCTCTCTGATAACTTCTTCAGTGGCCCGTCGTGGCGCACTCTTGACCAAATAAATTCTTGGTACACAAGTACCCTTAACATGAACACGACATGACAACATGGCTTTACATAATAACTCTTGATAGTGACCCATCGCGGTGCACTCTTGACAAGTAACTTGATATGATAATTCTTGATGGTGGTCCGTCGTGACGCACCCTTGACATGATAAGTAGTAACTTGACATGATAATTCTTGATGGTGGTCCGTCGTGACACCCTTGACATGATAAGTAGTAACTTGACATGAATAATCTTGTTAGTGGCCCGCCGAGGCGCACTCTTGACAAGTAATCTTGATAAGTAATCTAACATGATAATCTTGATATGCTGTCGCGACTGCTATTTTGACTTGCTAAGTAACTCTTGTCTTGACACCGTGGGTGATTGTGCTTGTATAAGCTACATGTCTCGTCTTACATCATGTCTATGACATGGATTCCTGGTTACCGTAGTCAAGAATTCGTACTGAATCTGACTAGGTTAACAACTAGATTGATCAGTAGTTTATAGTGAGATTTCTCAGTCACAGGCAATCCCGTTATCTGGGCACCTCAAGTGGACTTGTAGCCTGCCGACGAGTAGGACACATTTTCAGCACACTGTCATGTGTTGCACCCCCAAGTCACCTAATCAACTCTCTCAACTTGCGGAAGGATAACTGGATAGTCTGCAGGATTTATGACTGCTGAAACATCTCATTGCATCTTGTAGTAATTAGGCTTGTGATAATCCTAGTTAGTTAAAGTATCAAGCCGTACTCCTTGCTTGGCCGTGATTGATGAATGGATTCTAGTCTAGTCTTGTCTAGACAAGGCCAGGACATGGTTACTTTAGCACGTTACTATTTATGCTATATTTTTATCGATAATTGGTTAAAGACTAAGTTTTGTTCAGGTGAAGGGTTACAACCCCGGTCCTTATTTGGTTTACGGGTTGTAACTTGGTTACCGAAACAGTTTCTTAGTTATCTTATTGTTTATCACCCTACTCTTATAACTCCAATTTTTTTGTTATTATTTATCTCTTGTGTTCTAACATGCTGGTTTTAGTTCTTAAGTGAAGCCTCCCTTGTGGCACTTGCTCTTTCTGGGGTCTGACCCAGCTGGTTTTGTATGGCCAGATTTCGGAGTAGCTTCTGAGGATCTTCCAGCCTTTCAGCCAGATGGTGAACACTAGACGCAACCCTGGCAACGAGTGGGTTTTATTTTGCTCTCCCAGTCTATTGTAAATTATTCTTTTGAGGCGTTTAGCCGTCGAGTAAGTGTTAGTTCGAGTTGAAAGCTTACATTCCTGTCTGCCCAAGGGCTGTAACATGATTGACAAATCCTAGGGTTGATCATGTATGACTTTAACTCTGGTAGTCTTCGTATTTTGTATGACTAGCTTCATGATCATCTGAATATGTAATGTATGGGACGCCTTACTTTGTATGTCTGATGATATACCATCTTGTTACATTTAGTTGCTTGCTTGAGATTGAGACACCAGGCTTGTTCTTGACCATAAGAGACTGTTGTTTGTAGATAAACCCTCATGCATCTAGACAGCCGTGACCGTATTACGGGGTGGGATCCACTTCAATGTATGTAGCTGGTTGTGTCTGTCTCCCGCTCTCCAGTATTCTGGTTCGGGGGCATGACAAGAACATGGAAGTACATGAGAGCACATGAGAGTACATAAATAATACGAATACAATGAGTACAAGATGTACATGATGAAGTACATGAACATGAAATACCCGATGCACCCGACAAGGGGATAATATCTCATGACAAAATCCATAAAGTACTGGTCCGTGTTAACAACGTGTCAGCATCAAGTAGAGTAGTCTAGAGCAGGCAATATAGATACTATCAATAATAAAAACTAAAAGAGAATGTACTTGCCTAATATCCTGAGCAACTGATGTGTATCGGTATTCGAACTGGAGTCACAGAGTCCTGTATTGTGAAATTAGAGTTACAGAGTGTTGTAGACTAAAACAATTGATTAAAATAATAATGTCTACATGCTACTAGGCCTTTTTAGGTTAAAGTCAACTATTGGTCAATTCTAGGTACTTGGTCAACATCTAGTCAAACTAAGCTATTTGGTCAAACTTGGTTAACTGCCTAATCTAGGGTTTTAGTCTAAAGAGGGTTTGTTTAGTGATACTAGGCAACTTGGTATTAACCAAAATATTCTATATTCAACTAACTCATAATTCTCTAACCCATATACCATATCATATACATAAAGTCTATCACATTGGTTTTCACACACACACACACAATATATATATATATATAAATATATATATATTTATATATATATATATATATTTATATATATATATATATATATATATATATATATATATATATATATATATATATATATATATATATATATATTTGTCCATTTCTTGAGGCCGCCAGCTTGGGACCATGGCCGCCCCACAACCACCCATGCATCCCATGCCCACGGGGAGGGGGGGAGGGGGCGGCTCGAACTGGGACCTCTCCCAAGTGAGCCCCCCTCCCTAACCACTTGGGCTAGGGATCTTGGACACACACACACACACACACACACACACACACACACACACACACACACATATATATATATATATTTTTTTTTTCCAGCACGTGAGGGCTCAGTTAAATCGTGTCTCCCTGCACACAATTTTTAGCCGGTCGTCATAACATTTCGGACTCTTCATGCGGATCTTGTCCGCACTGGCTTTGTCATCATCACCCCACAAGCACACGTCGCGCACTTCGCGCGCTCCAGAGCTCCACGAGATGGCCGACGTCTTTCGATGCCCGTAACTCAATGCCTCGCTTCGCCCACGACGCCGAAGGCGCCCCCGACCTCTTCATGATGCCTACGACAGCCGATGCCGCCCAGCCACCCGTTCTATGCGCACGACGCCCTTACAACGTCTTTTCGATACCCTTACGGCGCTGCACGACGGGCCGCGTGGTCGACCGTCTTTTATACCCGTGCTAAAATGGTACCGGTCCTCGACCGTCCGTGCGGCGCCCTAGTCGTTGACTTTTCATGCACGGGCGCCCCATTCTGGCCCACGCCAGCTCAGATCGTGGCCATTTTTCGTCAGCCCTACGACGTTGTGGATGCCCCGCATCGCACAGGCCATGCTCATCATCGCCCTATATATATATATATATATATATATATATATATATATATATATATATATATATATATATATATATATATATATATAATGTATAACATTATCCCTTATCCATTACTACTCTACCTTCAACCTCATACCAACATAATATAATGTGTATCACATGGTACCTAATATATATATATTAACATACACATATTGTAACTGAACCCAAGTGCCTAAACATACACATAAATATGAACACTCAAACTAACCAACAGAAAAATGGGGACTGGACAGTTAACTATAGGCTAGGCAGGGCATGCAAGGCATGAATCATAACTGGGAATGGACAATCATATCCCAGGAAACTGAGCAACTATATCGTGTCACGACCCGCACCCAGTGTAAGGGCACGAGAAGTGTGTACGTCCAGCCTACGCCGCAGTGTCGGCGGTAGAACGCTGTCCTAGGTCACATACATCTAACAATTATAAGGTACATGTACAGTATATACTCTCCAAACGGAGGACAATATAGAAATGTACAGCTCAATCACAACTAAGGTAGAAGTACGTTAAGATAGATTGATATGATATGAAAATCACCAAATGAAATACAACAAGAGAAGAAGTCTAAGTGTCTAAGATAACATCTCCACAAACATCCAGAATAACAACAAGATCCCAAATATATACAACAATGTATCCAAATAAGACAAGACAAATAAGTAAGATAGCTAGTCTAGCTAACTAGCCTAGACTACTGGGGTAATGTCCTCTGCAAGGACTGGGTCCTCCTGGGAGTCCATCTTGCAGGTGTCATCTAGGCCTGCTCCATAGTAGGTCGAGAAAAACTCCTCATCTGGGTGTAATATTTTCAACAGGTCCAGTCAGGACAGGAACGAGCACAGTACATCTCACGCAGTTCATATCATGACAAGAAATGTAAGCATGCTATGGAGTAAGATACATGAAACACTGAAGAATATACATGAAGTAAAATAGAGGACTGTAAGAAAATATTTACTATAAGTAAAGAACTATCAGTGGCTAGTGATGTAGAGTACAAGATAGACATGTAAACGGCTTGAATTTGTACATGATTACATTAAAGAGTTTACACATGATTACACTACTTTGGAATTGTTCACATGACCATTTATACTCTTCCGTACCCTAATCAATGCACAAAGATTCAAACAAGTTATGTTATTGCACATGATTTTACATAGGAGAAGATAAATGGGTGCACATGAAGTATACATAGGGGGCTCTGTGAACATGAGAGTACATGAATCACAAGAGTGCACATGAATGATAAAAGCACATGAATACATGATGTACGTGAAAAGTACATGACATGACGTATCCCGATGCTCCCGAGGGGGATAACATCTCATGAAAGGATCCATATAGTACCAATCCATGTTAACAATGTGTCAGCATCAAGTAAAGTAATCTAGAGCCAAAATATAAATCCTAACAACTATGAAACGGTCAGAGAATGTGCTTGCCTGATATCATGAGTATCTGATGAGTATAGATGTCTAGACAGAGAAGATAAGTCCTAAATAGAGCAATACAGGTCACAACATGTCCAGAAAAGTAATACTGAAGATTACAATGCATACTACATGATTTCTAGGTCATTTTAGACTAAAGTCAACTCTTGGTAAACTCTAGTCAACTATACTAGTCAAACTAGGTCAACTAAGCCATACTAGGTCTAAACCTAGTTCAACAAGTCTAACTAGGCCTAACCAAGCCTATACTAGCAATCAAACACAATCACCAACACAAAACCACATGACAACACACACAAAGGCATATATATATACTAATATACTACAAATAGGCTAATGCCTATAACACAAGTACCACTATAGATATGTATACATATAGGCACATCATATCATCAATATCATATATGCATATCATCCCTCTATATATAAAAGATAATGTGAATATATATATATATATATATATATATATATATATATATATATATATATATATATATATAGGTGGGTGTGTGTCAATAGAGTATATAGTGTTAGTGTCAACAAGTGTCAAAGTGAAGTGGTAGTGTCAACTGCACATGGTGTCAAGTATAGCATAAAGTGTAGTAAAGCATATAGGGTGTGTGGCGAGTGTCAAGGCATAGTAATGTGAAAGTGTGACAGTAAGGGTAATGTGGCATGTTAGAGTGTACAACAGGTGATATAGTGTTAGAGTAAAAAGTGTGAACTTAGTGTGGTGTCAATTGTGAACAGGTAGAGTGTATCCAAGTGTATAGCAATAGAGTAGTGTGGCATGTTAACAGCAGCATATAGAGGTAATTCTCAGGAAACACATCTATAACCCTCATTCCAGTTCAGTCAATATACCCATATCAGGAATATTTAGGTACATATATGTTCAGTTCATATACAATGTATCACAACAGGGTTCGAAACCTCATCCCTAATTCAATTCGAATACCACGTCATGTCCCAGATATAATATATGATATCTCAGTTATAATGTGTCACGACCCGCACCAGTGTAGGGGCACGAGAAGTGGGTACGTCCAGCCTACGCAGCAGTATCGGCAGTAGAACGCTATCCTAGGTCACACACATCTAACAATTATAAGGTAGATGTACAATATACACTCCGAATGGAGGACAATATAGAAATGTACAACTCAATCACAGCTAAGGTAGAAAATACGATAAGATAGATAGATATGAAAGTCGCCAAAAGAAATACAATAGGAGAAGAAGTCTAAGTATCTAAGATAACATCTCCACAACATCTAGAATAACAAAATCTGAAATAAGTACATAATGTATCCAAAATAAGACAAGACAATAAAGTAAGATAACTAGCCCAGCTAACTAGCCTAGACTATTGGGATAATGTCCTCTGCAAGGACTGGGTCCTCCTGGGAGTCCAGCTCGCAGGTGTCATCTAGGCCTGCTCCGTAGTACGTAGGACAGAACTCCTCAATGTCATCTGTAATATTTCAATAGGTCCAGTCAGGACAGGAACGAGCACAATACATCTCACGCAGTTCATAATATGACAGAAAATATAAGCATGCTATAGAGTAAGATACATGAAACACTGAAGAATATATATGAAGTAAAAGAGATGACTGTAAAGAAATATCTACTATAAGTAAAGAACTAACAGTGGCTAGTGATATAGAGTACAAGATAGACAGGTGAACGGCTTGAATTTGCACATGATTATTCTAAGAGTTTGCACATGATTACACTACTTTGGAATTGTTCACATGACCATTTATACTCTCCCGTACCCCAATCAATACATAAGGATCTAGACGACTTATGTTATTGTACATGATTTTACATGGGGGCCCATAAATGGGTGCACATGAAGTATACATGAGGGACTCTGTGAACATGAGAGTACATGAATCACAAGAGTGCACATGAATGGTGAAAACACCAGAGTACATAATGAAAGTGAAACGCACATGATATGACGTAACCCGATGCTCCCGAGGGAGATAACATCTCATGAAGTGATCCATATAGTACTAATCCGTGTGGACAACGTGACAGTATCAAGTAAAGTAATCTAGAGCATAAATATAAATCCTATCAAGTATGAAACGATCAAAGAATGTACTCGCCTGATATCCTGAATATCCGATGAGTATATATATCCAGACAGAGTAGATGAGTCCTATTTAGAGCAACACAGGCCACAACATGTCCAAAATGGTAATATTAAACTTTACAATACATTCTATATGAATTCTAGGTCATTCTAGACTAAAGTCAACTCTTGGTCAACTCTAGTCAACTTCACTAGTCAAACTAGGTCAACTAGGCCAATCCTAGTCCAATCAAGTCTCACTAAGCCTAACCAAGCATAGGCTAGCACTCAAACACAATCAAAGGACAAAACAAGTTATCACACACACAAATACAAACTATGTATATTTATACCTATACAATATATATATATATATATATATATATATATATATATATATATATATATATATATATATATATATATATATATATATATATATATATATGCATTCACATAAGCTAGTGCCTAATACACAAGCAAGGCACAAACATGGTATACATATAAATAGGGGTGAGTGTGTGTCACACATTGTAGTGGATATTGATATGGTGTGTGTGTGTGTAAGGACAGTTGCATGGGGTGTGTGTGTGTGTATAGGTATACCTGTGTAGTGTGTGTGTGTGTATACAGTTTCATAGTGTGTGTGTGTACATGTTATGAGTGTATCAGTGAGTGGCATGTGTGTGTGTATACAGTTACATACAAGGGTTAAGGATACATGGTGTCAACATTGTATGTGAATATGTGTATGTGGGTGTGTACAGGGGGTTATATGTGTAGTGTGAAATCAGGTTTACAACATAGGCTAACAATGGATAATTTCTCAGGTTTATGCGTGTTCCCAGGTTTTATGTGAAATCAGGTTGCTGTGTGTACAGCAGTGAGAGTGATCTAAATCTCAGGAAAATTATCATGTAACCTCAATTCAGCTCATTACATATAGGCCTAAACCATCATTTCATAAATATACAAAGCCTAGTATCAGTAATCAACAGTTCTTTTCGAAATCAAACCCAAATTCAAAATAAAATCCCAAGATACAAACTTAGACATGAATCTGTATGTACCCAGCTATGATAACACATCTGAACTTAACATTGAATCATAAATTCGAATCACAAACTCAGTTAACAGTAATTGAAACTAATTCTCAGGTTCAGTCCAACCAAGAACCCAAATTCAATCGAAAATCAAATAAACATTAAACCAGTATGTGCACAGGTGCTAGGCACATGTGTTCGTGTGTTAGAGGGGGTTTTGTGTCCACACAAGTGGACACGAAGTGTCCAAAACAATTTAGCCATGCACAGATACAAACTGTACAGCACAGCGTCGTGCAGCGGGGACACGGGTTCGTGCACACGACACACGACACGTGACATCTCGTGCTCGTGTCCACGTGTTCTCCAGGGATAGGGCTAGAGGGTCGACACCCTTATTTGGGTCCAAAATGTGTCTGTGTGTGACACGACACACGTATCATTTGAAGGAAATCGACTGAACAGTATCAGTATAAAACGTGTGTGTGCGTGAGAATGTGTCCGATACGACACGTGGCCACGCATGGCTTGGGGGGTGACCTGTCAGTCACTGTCCCGACCTACCAGCCAAGTGTCAGGCCACCACGTGACGTGTCGTATCCAAAATCAGTGTCGGGTAGCAGGGCATTGCCCGTATTGTCTGTGCGGCGTGTTCAGCCCCTCATTCGACACGACACGAAGCCAATGATCGGCTCAATCATGCACAAAATCCAAGAGCACATGTAGCTCTACAAGTTTGTTCAAAAAGATTTCAAAAACAGCAATAAAATTGCCATTGAGGCATTTCATCAAACACCTATAAGCCTACACTGATACGTGTCCGATACGGACACCAAATCAACACGAATTTCCACCAAACTTTTCCTATAGCTAGGGGACACCTAGATGGATGCATCTATGGAATTAAATCAGGCTTTTAAGGTGATTTGTAGGGATTACCTATAGAGAGCCAATCTCCAAGAAAAAGTCCCAAATAGTGAAGTCTTCTTCCTCAAGCAATGTCCCAATGAGCTTCCCTCCTTGCAAGCTAGCCTCCTTCTTCTTCTACTCCAGATTTGGAATCAAATGCAAAAGATTGGGGTCAATTTGGTGGAGGAATGATGAAAGAGAGAAGAAATTAGGGTTTCCTAAAGGAGAATTTCTAAAAGAGGCAAGTGGTTATGAAGAGACATTATATAGGCTAAAATTAGGTTATAATTGGGCTGTGGTGGTCGGCCATGTAGGGGATTAGGGTTAGGGTTTCATGTAAATAGGCTTTGAGCCAAGTTCATAAGCTAGCTAACTCAACCCCTTAGCTATAAGTCTAAATACAAAACTCTCCCAATCCTCTCATGAACCCTAGCCACACTCAAGTCAACTAAGACCAACTTAAGTTACATTAGGGTCCCACACTATGCTAACGTCACTAAAGTTAAGGTCAAATTCTAGGCTAGTCTCTAAAGTCACAACTAGCAAAAGTCAAAAATCACACACCAATGCAAATAAATAATAAAATAATTCACAAAACCAAAATGACCAAAATACCCTCAAGACTAAAATGTGGTAGTGACATAATGCAGTTAAAAACATATCAAATTAACACCAATTTATATTTAAAAATCAATTGAAAACCCAGTTTATATCACAGCATCAGAATATTGAACATTCGAACCCAAAACCCAAATTCATGTATCGAAATCCAAACAAACATCAAATTAGTGTGTGATAACATGTCGTGCATATATACACGTGTCACAGAGGTCATCTCGTGTCCAAACAACTGGACACGAGGTGTCCAAACATGCATAAAACTCACAGACACGGACACTACATAGAGCAGTCTCGTGCGACCAGTACGTAGGGCTCGTGGACACGACACGAGTCACGACACGTCTCGTGCTCGTGTCCACACGTAGCCCACACATAGGCCTACACAAATGACACAACACGAGACACTCACGACACGTGTTCGTGTGATACGACACGCATATCAGACACAAGTTCACGTGCGTTCTGTCACAGTGTGAAATCAATGCACTTACGATTTCGTGTCCGACACGACACGAGACACCACGAAACATTAGGGACACGTTCGCAGACATTGCCTCTATGTGTCCCTTGAGTTTTGTCTCATCTCGTTGCGTGTCATGTCCGCTGCATGCCTCGAGCAGCAGGACACGGCACGAGGTCGTGTGTGAGCGTGTTCGTGTCCAAATTGGACACGGACACAACACGAAAATCAACTCAGTGCAACACGAATCAAGAAGCCATATATAGATCTACAAAATCATTCAAATAGATTTGAAAATTAACAATAAAAATCCTTTTGGGGCATTTCAACAAACACCCTGTATTGGACACTGATACGTGTCCGATACGTACATCAAAACAAGTCAAATTCCTACCAAACTCACTCTACAGCTAGGGGACACCTAGATGGATGCTTCTATGGAAAGAAATCAGGAATTCATTAGGGTTTGTAGTGATTTACCTATTGAGAGAGATCTCAATCGAAAAGCCCCAAAATGAGAAGCCCTCCTCCAATGGCCAAGTGAGCTCCAAACCTAGCAAGCAAGCTCCCTTCAACCTCTACTCTAGAAATGACCTCCAATGCAAGTGAGTGGGATCAATTTGGTGGAGGAATGGTGAGATATGATGATTTAGGGAAGAACTATTAGGGTTTCTAAAGGGAGATTTCTAAAAGAAGCAAGTGAGCATTAAGAGACATTATATGGGGGGGGGGGTTGGGGTCTTCATATGGCTGTGATGTGGCCGGCCATATAGGAATTAGGGTTAGGGTTTCTTGGGAAATGGTCATGGGCCTAATGCACTAGCTAGTTGATTAAACTTTCTAACTAAAAGGGCCAACTACCATGGAGACCCATTCTCTACATGAACCCAAGTCAACTTGAGTCAACATAAGTTAGATTAGGGTCCCACACCATTCTACCATGCTAACTAAGTCACCAAAGTCAAAGTCAAACTCTAGTCTAGTCTCTATAGTCTCAACAAGCAAAAGTCAAAATCATAACACCAATGCAATAAATAATAAAATAATTCACAAAAATCAAAATGACAAAAATATCCTCAAACTAAAATATGGTAGTGACATGTAGACCGGTAGATATATGTAGTGATGTACTTGTAGGAGGAATGCATGATAGTTATAAGTACTGAAAAATGGAACTGGGTTGAACATATAGCCATTGTGGACTGATACAAGTTCATTTTAACGGTTGAACCAAAGTAAAACAAACAGAGGACAGAACCTTGGGATCATATGGACAACATATGAAGATACCAAGAAAACATAATTGGACTGAAACATTAAAGGAATAGGGAATAGAACAATATATGGAATGGAGACTAACATTAAGCCACTGAACATGAACTCATTAGGGCAGTGTCCATCAAATGAAATCAAGTATCTGAACTTAACTGCAGTACCTAGACTGATACTCCTTAGTATCAGTAAATGATACCAAGTGGGGCATGCAGTAAAAGGTTGGGGGGTTTGAATAATAAAGGATAGGCAGATGATATGTAGTGGCTAAAGTGATTTAGTCCATTCATTCATAAGAGGAGTGCAGGACAGATGATATATACTGTGAATGAAATGTAGGAAGTGAACTGTGGGGTATGAACCATAATGAAATGTAGTACATTATCTAATATGTAATGGATTACAGTACATGACAAGTCTAGAATGCAGGGCATTCAAAATCTGAACATGGTTACTTCCTATATGCAGGATATTGTAATGCCAGATATAGGAATGCAAGATATGGCTAATATGCAGTATATGTGAGTGCTGGACAGGTTAAATAGAATGCATGATATGAATTTCAAGATTGGATAGAACCCAAGTGAGTGCAGTAAACAAATAAAGGTACATGCAGTAGGTTAATGCATTAGGAACAAATATGATGGGACACAAGAACACTATAGGGATTCAAATCCTGTACTCCATTACATCGGGTCTGCATAGATGGATCTTATTTGAACCATCAAGGATATGATCTTAACTGATGTTAGAGTACATGATGTGAACAAAGGAGTGAATTAGACATCTGTAAGGTTGAAACCTAAGTCATGTGGGTTTGATACATATATGATATAATGCAAGGTCTGAAACATTAGATACAAAGGGACTGAACTAAGCTCTCTACCTATATACCAAGATATAGAGGTGGACTGAACCAATAGGTGGTTAGTGCAGTGAACTAATAACCAGATAGACAGGACACTCCAAATTAGGATACTGGACATGTAGTTCAATATCTGCACTACAGTAGCAGTGAATGGAACATCATGATGCAGGACCAGACATTAGAACAACTGGGTTGAAATCAAGGTAATAGGCGAAACCAACATAAGGGAGAACAGAACATGCACATACCAAGTATGTGTTCAAAGAACTGACACAGTGGAGAACAGAGCAATATTCAAATATGGGAGTATATAGCATGAATCAAAGTGTTGATTGATACCTAAACTAATATTCTGTTGCAGGACAAATCAGAGTGGATGCAGGACCAATCTAAAATGCAGGCATCTACTAGTGTGGACAGATGGATAGATGCATCACAGCAAAGGGAACATGTATGTATAGGCTAAAGGCTATGCATGACACATCAATTTCAGTGGCTAAATGAGAATGCATGTCAGGGTGAACATGTATAGGTGATGCAGTGAATGAAATGTGCAAGATATGCAAGAAAGCAGGACAAAGGGATGTACAAGTCGTGCCTACCATAGCTAATACTCCAATGCCATTACCTATGTAGGATGTGTAATATACATCTGGTACTCTCTTATATGCAGGTAATAAAGGGATGCAGTGTGTTAAATGATTAGGAGCAATACAGTAAATAAAAGAAGAGTGTAGGATATTATTGTGGACAAATGTATATGGCAATGTAGGACCTGTCTAATTTGTAGTGCACAAAGCCAAGTATGTGCAGTGAGCTAAATGGAAAATGTAGTGAACTATTGATGGGTGCAATGAACAATCAAGAGCAACACCTCCTATCAAATCCCCATATCCAAACAACAGGACATACCACACAGAAACAGAACATTAAACTATAGTAGGCAACCAGATGAACCCGAGCCTTCCCTTGTCCAAATAACATATCAAACCCAAACCAAATCACAAGATACACTCACTACTCTTAACACATAATATTATCACTACTCTTAACACATAATATTATCAATGTAAATACCAAATCAAAACTGAAATTAGAGCAACGAAAATCCTAAGAGTCATTTCACCAAACACTTGATGTGCGTATCCGATACTCTCGTGATACAAATCTCAAATGAATCCGAACTTGACCTAAATTCTTCCTAATGCCATGGGAACCCTAAATGAATGCATCTATAACAAGGAATGTAAATTTGAGTGTTTAGAGGGCTCTTACCACTTAAGAGATGGATTCTCAAGGAACAAAATCAAGGTGAGATCTCCTTCAACTTCTAATAGTCATTGCTCCAATAGGCTCCCTACTAGCCAATAGAGGTTTTCTCTCTTCAAGAGAAAGAGATTGCAATTCGTTTGAAAGAATTTGGATTCAATTTGAGAGATTGAGACAATTTGGAGAAGAACACAAATTAGGGTTAGGGTTTCTAATGAAAGAAGGAAGAAGAGGGGAAAAGTTGCTATAAATAGCATGGGGGATGGCCTAGTGGCCGGCCATGGTGTGTAGCTAGGGTTTAGGTTGGGTACATTTGGCTAAAGGTCTTCCTAATGTCATTTAAAAGCCCTTTAAGAATAAGGCCCAATGTAGCTTAATGTTTAAGTCAAATAATAGTCTCTATGTGATATTCTAGATAATTTAGAGTCTAATTAACATGTCTAAACTCACTAACCAAGTTTATATGGTCATGGTTAACATCTAGTCAATGTGGTTCTAAGGTTTCACCAATTAATGATACTATCACAATGCACTAATTAAATAATATTAAAATAATCAAAAATTTACCAATTTATATCACTAACATTATTTAATCCATTAAATAATAACTAAAATAATCAATTTTAGAAAAGTTCAAAAATACTCTCATTTTAGAAAAGTGATAGTTACACCTAGATTTTCTAGGTTGCATTGGGTAAGTACATATTACTAATATTATTACTATAAAAAACAAATATTAATTTCAAATCCTTTCCAAAAATAATTAAATTAATATTTAAAACATGGTAAAGGTAACCATACTATGGTTTAATAATTTGTAACCAACTAAATATTAAAAAAAATAAATTTAGAGATAACTATAGCTAATATACTAGTTATAGCATATGGCCGCACTAGCCCTGCCATGTTTTCGAGTCAACCTACACAACAAAACTTAACCATGACTAAGACTATGTTTATAAAGATATTGTTTTTAAAATATAAAAATTCAAAAAAAAATTATTTAAGCAAAATATAAAAGAAAAAATTGTAAATTTGTGGGTTTACAGGTTTTCATATGAGAAAATGTCATCATAAGCCTATATGACTTTCGGGTTCAAGTACATAATGAAACTAGCTTTTCAAGGTTCAATTCGATATGTTTCGGTATCACATATACAAAACTAAAACCAAACAGAATATATATGATATAAATAAAGTTTTTAATGATTTAACAATCAATAAATCATACATGAATTAATTAGGTATATTTCCATGGCAATACTATACATTTAATTATATTGAACATACTACACAATTCCTAAACAAACATGTGTATAATCTCATTTCTGAATTCGTCACGGACATGGCTGTGTTTACAGTCCTTAAATCCCTATTTATTATGTAAAAAATTAAGTTTTTCATGATTCATTACAAGGGTTAATAAGTCCCTAAGTTAGTCATAAAGTTGGGTAGCATAACAAATTGTTTTCATTACACAACATACAAAAATATGTATAGAACAACAATTAAATTCAGATTTCTCGTAGGAACCATAAATCATGTTAAAAATAGGTTTATAAATTAATGATTAGGGTTCCTACCTATGTCAATGACATGTTAACGTAGTCCTAGATTTAATTTACTAGATTTAGAAGGTAAAATAAAATGGTCCTTGGAATGATTGGGAATTCAATTGATGCCCAAGAATAGGGCTGTTGTCCACCTCTTTTGTGAGGGTTTTTCGGGGTAGAAAATAGCACCTACGAGCCTTGAAACTCCTATCCTAGATATCCCACACCTTAGGCTACCTCCTAGGCTCCTTCGTAGGTAGCTACGCATCTGAAATGGGTCACCGGATAGCCTCGAAGTGACTGAACTTTGTGTCCAGAATTTAGCAAGGTTTTGGGAGGTTTTGTAGTGTCCTGATCCCGTTGCGGAGCACGAATCGGGCTAGCGATCGAATGGCTGAGTCGGATGAAATTAGGGAAATTTTACCAGGATCGCGGGATAATGAATTGAGATCCTTTTCTCATTATGGATTGGGCTCTTTTGAAATGATACCCAAGATGCAGTGGCGTGCGTCTTGGAGGAAGAATTCTATATAAGAGTTGCTTGTCCCGAGACCATACCCCAACTGGTTTTCGATGTCGCTTTCGCTGTTAGTTTTGTGTACATTTTCGTGATTATTTTCGATGAATGTTTTCATGGATTTACTTTTATTGTCTGCGCATTCATATCGAATCACTGGAAGAAAGAAAAAATTTATTTTGACCAGACATTGGTGCCAATGCAGGTACTAACACAGTGAACCGAACTTTACGTTGTCTGGAAGACCTCTTTCTCTCGGTAATTCACCAACAAGTGAGTGGCTTTCATCCTTCGACGATCCTTAATCATCACATTTAACAAAGGATGAGTTGTTATTGCATTTGGTGCTAAATAAAAGATGCCTAGTAAGGACCCAGAAACATAATGAAAGATAAATTATCACATGGCTGTGTTATGTTGCAAATCAAAATGATGCCTTCTATGCTGCGATATGAATTGTTTAACAGGTAATACAAATATCCAAGTATTGGGCAGTAAGTATGTCGAACTTCAGTTCGAAAGAATGGTAACACAAAATGAATAGTCCCTTGGTTTGATAAATGGGTATGCGTGCCTACGGCTCAAAGAAAGTTGGCAAGACGAAATAAGAACTATGGCCTACGTGTGGAAGATGCCATTATCATGCATGTTATATTTCTTATTAGCTAAGTTACATTATGTGCATGGTTATGGACAACTTGTGCACAATGTAGTTCCTTGAATGGTAATTCATGGCCACGGACCCAGTACATCCTAGGGGAAACAAGGATTGATGCCGACATACTGGCATCAATATGCGAGATTTTTAGTGGGGCTAGCTACCCGTACTACAAGGGGCACCGTTATACTAGTAAGACGGTCCAAGATGATGTGTCATCAGTGACCTTCATATAGATAGGTGTCATAGTTAGCAATGTCTTATGCAGGCAAGAGTAAGTGTTATTTATAAATATACAGGGATGACTATCGACCGTGGGTAAGATTCACCAATTGGTGAACAATATGAATTGCTTATGTTTCTAACATCAATGTGTGCTTATTATGTTTCCTATCAAATATGAAATGTTAATGGACACTAAGGCAAGATCGAAAGATCACAAATCAATAGTATACATTCACATAATTTACTACTGTTGATTTATGGTGAGATTGGTTACGATCGCTCACCAGTACATATGTGGCAATGTACTCACCCTCGTCTCCATAGGTGCCATAAACCTAGTGGATAATCTTAGACGCTGAAGGCTTGATGTCCAACTCTTTAGAAGCTTCTTACTTCCTTGAAGTTCCTTTTTGAAGAAGAAGGCATTTTACTGAAGGTGGTTATTGCCACATTTTTAATAAAAGAATATGATATATAGAGCAAGTCGTATCTCATTTCAATATTTCTACAAGTTGTAGCCAAGTTTGGCATTTTATCTTGGCTGTTTGAGAGCCTTATATTTTCTATATAAAGTTATCAATAAAGAGAATATTTCAAATTTCAATCTGTGTTATTCATTTCTTTGTGAACTTGTTGCGAACTCTATTCAAAATGTCTCTTTTATAAAATGTATACGAGAACGCTAAGTGCAAATCCAGACTTGTACGACATTAAGCCTTAGCGAGGACAAATGATTCAGCGTAAATCAAAGCGAGGACGAATGATTCCCCAAATCGGGGCATGACAGGTTTAAGGAGAGGAAATGAACTGAAATAAGTAAAAAAATGGATAGAGAAGGGTGTCTTGGCTGTAGGAAAGTTTTAGGAAAAGTATTGCCTAAATTTTAGGTAGTGGAGTGAGTAAAAAGGAGCTATTAACCACCCACAACTACATCTACACCCATTTCTGGCCACCCCCTTATAGCTGTTGTTCAAAGCAAGTTGTGACCTAATTTATGGCCCTAAGACCCTCATATAGGTGTTGGCTAAACCCCACTTGTGTTTGTTTAGGTTTGGAGGTCATTTGGTTAGCTTATTTGGACTAAAACCCAACCTATACACCATCTAAACACACATGGACTGATGTAAAAATATGTTGTTGTCCTATTGGGTTTAAACACCCTAGAGGGAACCTAGGACACTTGGGTTAGGGTTAGGTAGGTCCCTTACTAGTTTATAATTTTAAAGAGAATGATTTTTGAAAAGATTGTGATAAGACATTGAAAACTTATTGAATTTTAAATATCGAGGAATGATGAAGGATGAATTTTAATTATGATATGTGTCACGCCCCAGAACCAGAACACTGGAGAGCGGGGGCAGACATAGCCAGCTACGTATAATAAAATGGGATCCACTCCACTATACGGTCACGGCTGTCTAGATATATGAGGGTTTATCTACAAGCCATCAGTCTCTTATCGTCAAGAACAAGCCTAGTATCTCAATCACAAGCAAGCAAGTAAATGTTACAAGATGTAAGATCACCAAATATACAATAGTAAGGCGTCCCAAACATTACATATTCAGCTGATCATGAAGCTAGTCGTTACAAAATGTGAGGACTAGCAAGAGTTTTAGTCATACATGATCAACCCTAGGTTGCCAATCATGTTACAGCCTGTAGGCAGACAGTAAGTAAAAATGTACACGAGCTAACACTTGTTCGGCGGCTAAACGCCTCAAAAGAATAATTTTACAATAGAGTGGGAGAGCCAAAATAAACCCACTCGTTGCCAGGGTTTCGTCTAGTGGTCACCATCTGGTTGGAAAACCGGTAGATCCTCTAGAGTTGCTCCGGTATCTGGCCATACAAAACCAGCTGGGTCAGACCCCATAAAGAGCAAGTGCCACAAATGAGGCTTCACTTAGGAACTAAAACCAGCAATTAGCACAAGAATAATAATATATAATAAAAGACAGTAATTAAGGAAAAGCATGACAGGTGATATACGATGAGATGACCATGGGACTATTCAGATAACCAGGTTACAACCCGTAAACCAAACAAGGACCGGGGTTGTAACCCTTCGTCTGAACAGAACTTGGTTTCTCCCACCATTTATCGGCAAGATAAATATAAGAAATCAGGTCAAGAAACAAGCTTGTACATGATCAAGACAAGACTAGACTGATTGAACTCCATCCAGCATTTCACGGCCAAGCAATAAGTACGGCTTGATACTTAACTAACTAGGGTTATCACAAGCCTTAGTTACTAGCAAGATGCAGTGAGATTGTTCCACAGCCACAAGTCCTGAAGACCATCCAGGTTATCCAGGTCGAATATTAGTACAATAAGGGTGCAACACATGACAGTGTGCTGAAAATGTGCCCTACTCGTCGGCAGGCTACAGATTCCAAGTGGGGCGCCCAGATAACGGGATTGCCTGTAGCTAGGAAAATCTCTTCATGACTACTGGATTATTCTAGTTGTTAGCCTTAGTCGATTTCAGTGGGTACCCCTGACCGTGGTACTCAGGGATCCCCGTCCTAGACATGATGCAGAACAAGACGGGTTCATTTATACAAGCACAATCGTCCACGGTGTCCGGGTTATTCAATCTGGTCATGTCAGGTTAGCCGTCGCAACAGCATTTCGAGAAGTATCATGTCAGGTTTTCTTGTCAAGAGTGCGCCACGGCGGGCCACTATCATATCATTATCATTATTACTTATTTAAGAGTGCGCCACGACGGGCCACTATCAAGTCATCATTATTCATCTTGTTACCAATCTGGAGTACACCACAACGGGTCACTATCGTGTTAAGCAATTCATTATTTAAGAAATAACAAACTATTAAGTGGTTTGTCGCAATTCAGGCCAGAATAGAAAATGTACACTGTAATTATAAGCCCCATATTAAGATGAGAGAACTTACAATAAAATAATTAAATAACATATCCTTGAAGCCAAGGAAAAGATTTACAACTTTCATGTTGGGAGTGGGAAGAAATTCTGACCACAATTCAGGCAAATAAAACATTTAAACAATCAAAGTGGACCCCATGCGGCCCAAAAATGGGAGAACATACATGCGGCCAAAGAGAGTGGGAGGCCACCCATGCGGCCATCCAAAGCTTATGCGGCCAGAAAATAACTGAAGGGGCTATGTGGCCAGCAAGAAATATTCATGCAACCAGAAAAGACAAGGAGAGAGAAACCCACAATAAATGTAAGCTTCCACTCAAGCAAAAGAAAAGGACACGTGGCCACTCAAGTACTGGGGCCATGTGGCCTAAAATTATATGGATACAAACCTTGTGGGACCCTACTACAATTAATGCTTCATACTAATGAGGCCAGCACACCATGGTGTATGCGGCAAAATATGGCACGTGGCCACTCAAACAATGCATGCGGCCAAGAATTATTGGCCATGCATATATTATATATATGTGGCCATGCAGCCAAGTATGCTTGTATATGCGGCCAACTTAATTGCTAAGCATGCAAATGCTTATATAGCCATGCGGCCATATATAAGCAAATGCTATTACTGGAAGGCATTAAATGCTAATGCCATAAGCATTAAATGCAAATGCATAAACTATAAGCATTTAATGCAAATGCTTTCACTGGAAGGCTATGCGGCATGGCATTAACGCAAATGCTATGCAATTGCTTAAGGGTCATGCGGCATGCTTGTCCCCATATGCGGCCAAGCTTAAATATTTACATGCGGCTCACTAATGCATGAATGCATGCAACTTGCCTATTAAAGCATGCAATAAATAATAAGAAAAGAAAAGGCCATGCACGTGAATGCTAAGGCTATGCATTAAAATATACATGACATTGGCCTATGCAGCCCAGAGCAAATATGCTCATGCGGCTCAGCAACTCAATGTTGCATGCGGCCAAAAGTGCAATTTATGGCTCTCATAGAGAACATGTCCATGGAAAACACCATGGCCTCCATGCTTCTCCACACAACATTAAGAACCCAAACCCAGACTCTCGTAGGTCAAATTTGGGTAAAATGGAATTCTCTACAACATGGAACCATCAACTAGCAAAAAAAATATGCAAGTTTGATAGATCAAAACTCTTGGAAACCGAAAATACCACAAAGCTAGATTTACAAGAATTTAACCATGGAAATAAAAAATGCTAAGTACTAAAGTGGGTTAGAAACACATGAGGAAGACAATAGAATATTAAAAATGGACTTCCTCCATGAAGCAATGTGTACTTGCCTAAGCTCTCCACTCTCTCAGGTTGGTGGAGAAGTAATGGTGGGGAAGAAGAAAGTTAATGTGGAGAGAGAAATATTTGGTGGGATATTTAATAAAGAGGATGGTGGTAGGTGGGAGTGGTTTTCCAACAAAATTGAACCAAGCCAACAAACCGAACCGAACCAAGATAAACCCATCAATGAAATGCCAAAATAAATCAAGCAGGGAGACATGCAATACGGGTCAAAATACGTACACGAACTCCAAATACGTAATACGAGATATGGGCATTGCAACTCTACCCACCTTAAAAGAATTTCGTCCTCGGAATTTAATCAAGAGGCTAGAGATTGCAATGACAAGCTATACTAAGCAATCAATCAATCAAACAATCAATCAAGCAAGCAAGAATTTGAAGGCATGAGGAAGAGGGAAAATATCCTGCTAGAAACCTCTCTGCCGGTTCTGAATCTGAGCTTGGACCAGGGCATACTTCTGGGGTCTCTACTGCTGGAATACTTGAGTCTGAGGCGGCAATGGCCTCGGAGGCTGGTACTGTTGTTGCTGCTGTACTGGTGCTGGTGCTGGTCTCCTTACCGAGGGACTAGTCTGGGCCGATGATGAACTGGCCCTATTCGGACATGATTCTATCTTGTGGTCCAGTGCTCCACAAGCCAAACACAATCCCTGTGCTCTGCGACACTCCAAAACAACGTGTCATGGCTTTCCACAATGAGTGCAGCCCATTGCGGAAGACTGTTCTGCTTCTGTTGCTGAGGGGACGTGACCGACGTCACTGAGGCTGCCTGCCTCGGAGTTCCAATTATCAAAGCCCTGACTGCCGGGGCTGGTGCTGACGACTGGGTCATCTGACCGTGAGATCACTTTCGACCTCCGGTCCTGTCCACGATCCTGTGGGAGGTATACTCGTGCCTCCTGGCTGTTCTCAATACTGCATCAAAAGTCTGACGCTCAAACTGCTCCACTGCCAGCAGAATCTCTAAGTGGAGTCCCTGCTGAAACCGCTGGGCTTTGTCAAACTCGGTCGCCACCAAGGTGGGAGCAAACCGACTAAGCCTGGAGAACTCGGCCGCATATCCGTCGACCGTCCTGCCCATCTGCTTTAAATTGGTGAACTTGGTCTGTAGATCGTACCGAGCCACCGCATCGAAGTACTTGGTCTAGAACCTCTCACGGAATACTGTCCAAGCAATAGGTGCCACTAATCCAACGGTCTGCGCCGCCCACCAGCTGCGGGCAAGATCCAGTAACTGCAGGCGTACCACGGCCACCTTCTCGTCTTCCGGAGTCCTGGCTGCCTCTAGAATCACTTCTGTATCCTGAAGCCAAGTATCTGCGGCGATCGCATCTTCGCTGCCATCGAAGAATGGAGGGTTCAGGCGCTTGAAACTGTTGGCTGCATGTTCCCATGACGACCGCCTCTGTTCAGAGCATCTTCTATTGCCTGGTGCAAGGCATCTCCTCTACGATCCTGGAAAGCTAACAAGGTCCTGATGAGACCCACCAAAGGGCCATCATCGGACTCTGCAGGCTGGACGGGCTGAACGGATGGTTCTCCTCCGGTGGGCATGACTCGGAAGGCTGCTCCTGAGTGCTGGGCTTGATCTTCTGGTTGCTGCTGGTCCATGGGAGGTGCTTCGCCTTGCTGATCGGCAGGACCAGGAACAATGCCGCTGAAGACAACGACATATGGAACAATAAGGAAGGACCAAGACAGATCAACGATACAAGCATGTGATCAGAACAATAATTTCAGGGATTCAGAGGATACGAACAGAGATCAAGGGCGAGTACTGATTGAGACATCTATTCGGTAAACCCTCATATATCTTGATTTACAAGACCTGCATGGGCCACCACTTAAACCATGTCACGCCCCAGAACCAGAACACTGGAGAGCAGGGGCAGACATAGCCAGCTACGTTTAATGAAATGGGATCCACTCCACTATACGGTCATGGCTGTCTAGATATATGAGGGTTTATCTACAAGCCATCAGTCTCTTATGATCAAGAACAAGCCTAGTGTCTCAATCACAAGCAAGCAAGTAAATGTTACAAGATGTAAGATCACCAAATATACAATAGTAAGGCATCCCAAACATTACATATTCAGCTGATCATGAAGCTAGTCGTTACAAAATGTGAGGACTAGCAAGAGTTTTAGTCATACATGATCAACCCTAGGTTGCCAATCATGTTACAGCCCGTAGGCAGACAGTAAGTAAAAATGTACACGAGCTAACACTTGTTCGGCGGCTAAACGCCTCAAAAGAATAATTTTACAATAGAGTGGGAGAGCCAAATTAAATCCACTCGTTGCCAGGGTTCCGTCTAGTGGTCACCATCTGGCTGGAAAACCGGTAGATCCTCTAGAGTTGCTCCGGTATCTGGCCATACAAAACCAGCTGGGTCAGGCCCCAGAAAGAGCAAGTGCCACAAAGGAGGCTTCACTTAGGAACTAAAACCAGCAATTAGTACAAGAATAATAATATATAATAAAAGACAGTAATTAAGGAAAAGTATGACAGGTGATATACGATGAGATGACCATGGGACTATTCAGATAACCAGGTTATAACCCGTAAACCAAACAAGGACCGGGGTTGTAACCCTTCGTCTGAACAGAACTTGGTTTCTTTCACCATTTATCGGCAAGATAAATATAAGAAATCAGGTCAAGTAACAAGCTTGTACAGGATCAAGACAAGACTAGACTGATTGAACTCCATCCAGCATTTTACGGCCAAGCAATAAGTACGACTTAATACTTAACTAACTAGGGTTATCACAAGCCTTAGTTACTAGCAAGATGCAGTAAGATTGTTCCACAGCCACAAGCCCTGCAGACCATCCAGGTTATCCAGGTCGAATATTAGTACAATAAGGGTGCAACACATGACAGTGTGCTGGAAATGTGCCCTACTCGTCGGCAGGCTACAGATCCCAAGTGGGGCGCCCAGATAACGGGATTGCCTGTAGCTAGGAAAATCTCTTCATGACTACTGGATTATTCTAGTTGTTAGCCTTAGTCGATTTCAGTGGGTACCCCTGACCGTGATACTCAGGGGTTCCCGTCCTAGACATGATGCAGGACAAGACGGGTTCATTTATACAAGCACAATCGTCTACGGTGTCCGGGTTATTCAATTTTGTCATGTCAGGTTAGCCGTCGCAACAGCATTTCGAGAAGTATCATGTCAGGTTTTCTTATCAAGAGTGCGCCACGGCGGGCCACTATCATGTCATTATCATTATTACTTATTCAAGAGTGCGCCACGACGGGCCACTATCAAGTCATCATTATTCATCTTGTTACCAATCTGGAGTGCACCACAATGGGTCACTATCGTGTTAAGCAATTCATTATTTAAGAAATAACAAACTATTAAGTGGTTTGTCGCAATTCAGGCCAGAATAGAAAATGTACACTGTGATTATAAGCCCCATATTAAGATAAGAGAACTTGCAATAAAATAATTAAATAACATATCCTTGAAGCCAAGGAAAAGATTTACAACTTTCATGTTGGGAGTGGAAATAAATTCTGACTATAATTCAGGCAAATAAAACATTTAAACAATCAAAGTGGACCCCATGCGGTCCAAAAGTGGGAGAACATACATGCGGCCAAAGAGAGTAGGAGGCCACTGTAACAACCATATTCGGAATACGTATTTTATCAGGCTTATACGTATTTCGGACCTGTATTTTATTTTCTTGGATTTTGGCATGTACTTGTAATTGACTTGACTTGCGGATTTTGGTTCTCGTAATTGGGTTTTTACATGGCTTGGTTTATTTTGTGGAGAGGGTTTGGTTTAGTTATCATGAGAGGAATACCTTAACCTATTCTCCACCCTCATTCCACCACAACCCACCATCATAAATCTCCACCTACTTTTCTCTCTCCTCATTATTTTCATTTATTTCTTCTTCTTCTTCTTCCTTCCTCTACACAACACCATCACCTATAGGCAAGTGCACCTTGCCACCACATGAGAACCACTTTTTATTTGTCCATTAGCTAGATTAGGCTATGGTGAACAACATTAGAACTTGACATTTTGTGATTTGGAGTTTCTATTGTTCTAGATCTAAGTTTTCCCCATTTTCGGATTTACATGGTTTTGATCTATTTAAGTTGTGTTTTTGTGGATTTTGATGCTTCCATGTGGAAGAGAATTCAATTTTACTCAAGTTTAAACTTTGAAAATCTAGATTTGGCTTTGATTTGACAAAGATATGAAAATTTGAATTCTTGGTGTTCTTGGTGTTCTTCTCGGCCTAGAGTAGCAGCCTGCAGCCTGCGCTCTTTAGCGCAGTGCTGGACTGCGCATCCCCTCTCTCGGCCTGCGCTCTTTAGCGCAGCGCGACCGCGCAGCTTGCCTCTTGGCGAACTGCGCTCAACCCGAGTGCGCATGGATTCATGCTCAGTCTGCTCATGCGCAGTCCGTCCCTGCGCAATCTAACCCTGCGCCATCCATTCCTGCGCAACCTGATCCAGCGCAATCTATCTGCTGCGCCATCTACCCCTGCACAGTTGGTACCCTGCGCAGCTCACCCCTGTGCAGTTGGTTCCTGGCGCACTTGACTCCTGCGCAATCCAACCCCCTGACCCCTTGCACAATCCATTGTCATGAACTTGATTTTACTTAACATGTTTGGAATGACTATTGTACATGGCATGGTATGACAAGGAACTAGCATAACACGACAGTGACCCGTAGTGGTGCACTCCTGACATGACCAACCAGACATGATAGTGGCTCGTCGTGGCGCACTCCTGACAAGTACCCTGACATGATTTATCTTGATAACTTGATAGTGGTCCGTGGCGGCGCACTCCTGACTTGACTTGACTTGTAACTTGTAACTTGACTCGTATAATCAACTTGACACCGTGGGTGTTCCTGCTTGCTTGCTTGTGCAATCCACTAGTCTTGTCTTGCATCATGTCTAGGACGTGACTCCCTGGTTCCCACGGTCAGGGATTCATACTGAATATGGATTAGGCTAATGACTAGATCAAACTATAGTTCATGGAGAATTTCCAGTCACAGGCAATCTCGTTATCTGGGCGCTCTTAATTGGACTTGTAGCTTGCCGACGAGTAGAACACATTTCCAGCGCACTGTCATGTGTTGTACCCTCTAAGTCACCTAAGGGTACATTTATCTCCCGGGCGATGTACCCACCTATACTCTCAGCCCGCGGAAGGATAACTGGATAGTATGCAGGGCTTGGGACTGAGAAATTCTCACTTGTATCTTGTTAGTAATTAGGTTTGTGATAACCCTAGTTAGTTAAGTAGTAAGCCGTAGTACTTACTTGGCCGTGATTGATTGGATGGAGTCTAGTCCCGCTTGTCTTGCCCTGATCCTATACAAGGTTATGACATGACATGATTACTCGTGCTTTACCTTAATCATGATTAATTGCAGGTCCTGATTTCTTGTATTTTATCTTGCCGATAAATGGTGGAAGAAACCAAGTTCCGTTCAGACGAAGGGTTACAACCCCGGTCCTTGTTTGGTTTACGGGTTGTAACCTGGTTATCTGAAGAGTCCCATGGTTATCTCATCGTATATCACCTGCCAGGTTTTTTCTTAATAATTGTCTTTATTATGTAATTAGTTTCTTATGATCTGATATGCTGGCTTTTGTTCTTATTTCGTGGCCTCCTTTGTGGCACTTGCTCTTTCTGGGGTTTGACCCAGCTGGTTTTGTGTGGCCAGATTTCAGAGCAGCACCCGAGGATCTACCGAACCTCCAGCCCGATGGTGGCAACTAGAAGGAACCCGGGCTACGAGTGGGTTTTCTATTTTGTTTCGCTCACTCTATTGTAAAAATTATTCTTTTGAGGCGTTTAGCCGACGAGCACCTGTTAGCTCGATGCACTTTTACTTATTGTCTGCCTACGGGCTGTAAACATGATTAACAAATCCTAGGGTTGATCATGTATGACTTAACTCTTGCTAGTCCTAGCATTTTGTACGACTAGCTTCATGATCAGCTGATATGTAATATTTGGGACGCCTTTTATTGTATATTTGGTGGTCAAACATCTTGTGATCATATTACTTGCTTGAGATTGAGACAATAGGCTTGACCATAAGAGACCGTTGGCTTGTAGTAAACCCTCATATCTAGGCAGCCGTGACCGTATAGTTGAGATGTATTCTATTTCAATATACGTAGCTGGCTATGTTCGCCCCCGCTCTCCAGTATTCTGGTTCTGGGACATGACAGCCACCCATGCGGCCAGCCAAAGCTTATGCGGCCAGAAAATAACTGAAGGGGCCATGCGGCCAGCAAGAAATATTCATGCAACCAGAAGAAATAAGGAGAGAGAAACCCGCAATAAATGTAAGCTTCCACTCAAGCAAAAGAAAAGGACACGTGGCCACTCAAGTACTGGGGCCATGTGGCCTAAAATTACATGGATACAAACCTTGTGGGACCCTACTACAATTAATGCTTCATACTAATAAGGCTAGCACACCATGGTGTATGCGGCAAAATATGGCACGTGGTCACTCAAACAATGCATGCGGCCAAGAATTATTGGCCATGCACATATTATATATATGTGGCCATGCGGCCAAGTATGCTTGTACATGCGGCCAACTTAATTGCTAAGCATGCAAATACTTACATAGCCATGCGGCCATAAATAAGCAAATGCTATTACTGGAAGGCATTTAATGCTAATGCCATAAGCATTAAATGCAAATGCATAAACTATAAGCATTTAATGCAAATGCTTTCACTGGAAGGCCATGCGGCATGGCATTAACGCAAATGCTATGCAATTGCTTAAGGGTCATGCGGCATGCTTGTCCCCATATGCGGCCAAGCTTAAATATTTACATGCGGCTCACTAATGCATGAATGCATGCAACTTGCCTATTAAAGCATGCAATAAATAATAAAAAAAGAAAAAGCCATGCACGTGAATGCTAAGGCTATGTATTAAAATATACATGACATTGGCCTATGCGGCCCAGAGCAAATATGCTCATGCGGCTCAGCAACTCAATGTTGCATGCGGCCAAAAGTGCAATTTATGGCTCTCACAAAAAACATGTCCATGGAAAACACCATGGCCTCCATGCTTCTCCACACAACATTAGGAACCCAAACCCAGACTCCCGTAGGTCAAATTTGGGTAAAATAGAATTCTCTATAACATGGAACCATCAACTAGCAAAAAAAACATACAAGTTTAATAGATCAAAACTCCTGGAAACCGAAAATATCACAAAGCTAGATTTACAAGAATTTAACCATGGAAATGAAAAATGCTAAGTACTAAAGTGGGTTAGAAACACATGAGGAAGACAATGGAACATTAAAAATGGACTTCCTCCATGAAGCAAGGTGCACTTGCCTAAGCTCTCCGCTCTCTCAGGTTGGTGGAAAAGTAATGGTGGGGAAGAAGAAAGTTAATGTGGAGAGAGAAATGTTTGGTGGGATATTTAATAAAGAGAATGGTGGTAGGTGGGAGTGGTTTTCCAACAAAATCGAACCAAGCCAACAAACCGAACCGAACCAAGATAAACCCATTAATGAAATGCCAAAATAAATCAAGCAGGGAGACATACAATACGGGTCAAAATACGTACACGTACTCCAAATACGTAATACGAGATATGGGCATTACAATATGAATTTGAAACATTGATTATTGAATTATTGGTTTAAATTGAAATTGAGGATTTTTATATTTGAGGATATCAATTGATAGAATTTTTGATGTGGGTCAAAGGAATACGTTAAGTCATTAATGGGATGTTATATAGGACAAAATTCTTAAAGATGTTCCTTTACTTCTATTGCCTATTTCAGTCCTAAGCTCTTAAGAACTTCCTAGGATTCAAGACGTTAATCTAGATTTTCTTCCATCCTTCGTTGACCAATGATTCGATCAATCTTTCTATTTTTTACTATTTTCATATAATTACTTATGTTTTCTTGTTTTGATATTCTACTACTACTTTTCATTTATATCCTAGCTAGATTATTTTAAAATTCGATAACAAATTTTTCTTTAAGGTGGGTAGATATGTAACTCCTGTTCCTCGAAATTTCAAAAAATTTATTAATTTTAATTATTTTAAATATCTTTGCATTAGAGAATAAATTTGTATTCGATTGCTACGAAGAGAATCGTGAATATTTTTGATTTACAAAAAAGGTTTGTTAATTTTATTTTCAAACTAGTTTTTGAAATAATATTATTTAAAACTGTTTTAGTGATATTAACTATTTTATTAATAAATTATACTTGTTATTCAATATCTATTTTAGATTTGATAAATCTATTGCTACATTGTTTTAGCTAAGATCGTATCTATAGAAATTTATTTTATAGATTATTGAATATTATTTTAATTTAAGATTCGATCTATCTATATCAATTTAAATTTATTAGATTGATAGGATAAGCATTGAATATTATTTTGGATTATTATTGATATATTTAGATTTGATTATATTTGATTTAATAATTTAAATTATGAAAGATTCGATCAATATTGGATTCATAATCATTTTCTATCTAGGAAACCTCCTCACCCTATATACAGGGAGGCTTCCCTTTGTTTCTCTCCACAAATCCCATCGTGCATCGGATCGGTGTCCATGCCTTTCCATTATCTTCCCTATTTTCTATTATAATTACATGTTTCCTCTCTTGCGTCCGACAACCCCGGACACGTCCCCTAAATTATGTGTTTTACATGACATAATTCTAAAATCCCTAAACCTAACCCTACCCTAAATTGGTCAGAGCCATGACTAACTCCCTACCGACGAGCCTCGTCTCCTGCAGCTCTTTCCTGCCTTCTTCACAATCATCACATTGACCACGATTACCATAGCTGCCTGTCCCTCGTGTCGACCTCGATACATCCCCTATTATGACCCTGACCAAACTAACTAGCCACCCCATCAGATCCGCCTGGTCGTATCTCCCCCAAAGCCACCGACAGCCCCGCCATCCCAGTCTAACCCATCCACCCTAGCATAGACCCATCACCGTCCCCGGCCATCTCGGCCAAGATCCGCCAGCTCTACCATCTCCCCCTCCACCACTGTTCTGTCGAGACTGGCCAACCATCACAGCCACCAATTTCTCACGAAAACCCTAAAGAAAAACCCATCATCGGACTTCCAGATCTAACCTCGAGTTTACCTCGTCGTCGAAACCCTAACAACCGCTCATCACCACTACTACCCACCTCGACCGGCGCTCATCCCCCTCCTCCTCCTCTGAGCAACCTCCGGCGAAGCCGCCACCAGTTCCGCTCCTCATTCCTGAACTCGCGCCGCACCTTTGTCGAGTTCCGCGCCTAGCCTCGAACCGCCTCCGCCGACCTGCTGCCAGGGTTTATCGTCGTCTGCTCGAACCCGCGCCCGGCACAGCGTGGCCAGATCCATGCCTCTTCCAGCTTCACTCATCCTCCCCCTCTCTTGATCGCTTTTTTCCTCTCCCCCTCAGTTTTCTCTCCCTCTCTCATTGGTTCTCTTCACCTTCTCCTTCTTAGTTTCTCTTATTTCTGTAAACTTTCTTCCAACTTCTGGTTACTCTCTCATTTTTCCTCTCTCTATGATTGCTCGTTGGTTTTGTTTTTTGGGTGCGGCTATCCGCACCCCACCACATGCTAAGCACACCCCAAAAATAAAAAATTCCTATTCTACCCCTCCCTTCCCCCGAACTGCTCAGCACACCCCACCCCCTCCCGACCCCCTTCCTCCTCCTCCTTCCGTCGAGCCTCCTCCTCCTCCTCCTCTCCCTCTCCCTCCCCCAATCCCGACCCCTCCTCCTCCGACCTTCGACCCTGACCTCCGACCCCAGAGGAGGAGGAGGGATAGGGAGGGGGGAGGAGGAAGAGGAGGGTTGGAAAGAGGAGAAGGAGGGTCGACCGGAGGAGGAGGATCGGCTGGAGGAGGAGGAGGAGTAGGGGAGGGGGTAGGGAGGAGGTGGAGGAGGATCGGCGGGAGGGGAGAGGGGGGTCGGGAGGGGAGGGGGAGGAGGAGGAGGATCAGCGGGAGGAGGAGGCAGAGGGGAGAGCGGGGGGGGGGGGGGGATCGGGAGGGGAGCGGGAGGAGGGTCGGCGGGAGGAGGAAGAGAAAGGTCGACGGGAGGAGGGGAAGGGTCGGGTGGAGGAAGAGACGGCGGAAGGAGCAGGAGGAAGGGGGTCCGGAGGGGGGTGGAGTGTGCTGAGCAGTTCGGGGGAAGGGGGGTAGAATAGGAATTTTTTATTTTTGGGGTGTGCTTAGCATGTGGTGGGATACGGATAGCTGCACCCTTGTTTTTTTAGTTAATATTTTCTTTTGACATAGCCAGAAACAAGAGACAATTATTTGGCTGGATATATATATATATATATATATATATATATATATATATATATATATATATATATATATATATATATATATATATATATATATATATATATATATATATTGCTTAAAAAAATATATATATATATATATATATTGCTTAGTTTTATGATTATTCATATGATTTATTAAAAATATATCAGTATTATTGTTGTATTGATATTGTTATTATTTTTAGGATTTTATTATTTAAATTATTACTTACTTTAAAATTATACACCATTGTGTTCTAAAATTATTTGGTAACAAAAGTATAGTTCGTGCTTGACTATATATGTAATTCCAAAAACTGATTTTGAAGCTTAAATATATTACTATATTATTTTATGGCATTTTAAAATATAGTCTTTGACTTAGAACTCTATTTTGACTAAAATTGGTTTTTGGTGTAAATTATTTTCCTAGATTTTCAAGTATTTAATTATAAATTTTGATAAAAGAAAAACATAGTTTTTATCTATAATGAATTTTCAAATATAGTTTCCAAATAAAAAGTATTTTTATAAAAATATTTAAATATATTTTATTTATATGATTTCCTTTGAAGATCAATTCTTGACCACAATTATTCCAATTGTTCCATATCTTCTTGCTTACCTATATCGTCCCTACTTAATTTGAATGTTCTGGACTCAGTGGCATGGTCCGTCCCACCAATTGAGATCATCTTGCATACTTATGACTTCCACAACTATTCTATGCCAACTGGATCAAATCACAAGTCAACTGCAAATTAACTCAAGACAAGTTTCACTATGGCATTATATTACCTTTATTTTATATTGCATATATTCTTACGTTATCTTTTTACTGTTACATCTTTATATTCCATGTTGTCACTATTCTTATGATTACTGCTTGTACACGAGAGTTAGAGTTGTTATAGTAATGTACATGTTCATGCCTAATTTATAGTTTATCGTGATTCTCGTTTAATGTTAATCGTGTTGGACAAGTACTTATAAGACAGTTGGGTGGGAGAATACGATTAGTAGACATGTGGTACTCCAGTGTAGCTTAAAGTTTATTCGGTTATGGGACCGTCTGACAGTGTTTGTTCAGTCAATACACCTCAAGTGTTGACTGTCCGATTCCAACCTAACCACATGTTGAACGTTGGTATTCTAAAATACACAGTACACGTTACCTCTTGTTGCTATATTGTTCATTCATTTCCTTTCCATCTGGTTGACTGTCATGTTTGTCTTTATGTTATAGCTATACTCTTTCGTGTCATGCATATAGTTCATTTTCTTTATTATTGTTTTCTTTATGCATGTATATTATATTGTGTAGTGTGGTGTTATGGTGAACTTGTTCCAATCCTGACTGGATATTTTTTTCAGTTGACAGATTCTTGATGACTTGCTCTCTCTTGCTTTGGGTTTCTTCGGGTGGAGTTAGAGATGTCTTAGAGGTCAAACCTAGAGACTAGTTAGAACTGTTGTAATAGATTTTGTGAGATGTTGTATTCGGTTAAATATAAATCTTATAAATGTTGTAGCAATGTGAATGAGCAATAAAGTTATATTTTATGTGATATGAGCATTGTGGCTAGACAACGTACTACCACCGACGCTGCGGCGTAGGCTGGGCTTGGACACGCATTTGCATCCGAAAAGTGGGTACGGATTGTGATAGTTTAAACACCTAGAGTGAACCTAGGTCACTTGGGTTAGGTAGGTCCCCTACAAGTTTGGTTCGAGTCTGAGTTCGATTGGACACTTAATTGGGTCAAAACGACACTAGATTAATTTCCTATTTTATTTTATCTAAAAATGTCCCTAAAATTTATGGATGTTTAGAGAGAGTGCAGGAGCCTAATTTAGTGGGACACATGCTACAAAAGTGTCCTAGGGTTAGTCTAGATCAAAATGGTCATATGGGTCGAAGGGTTCAGGTCGATATTGTGCTTCCAATTTCGATCGGAACAGACACAAGTTTTTGGTTAAATATTAATATACGATTTTATGTGCCTATGTTATACTATTAAAATAAAATACAAGATGACGTTTTTGAGTGGGACATTAATGGTATACGTGTAGAGGAGCTCGATTAGGTCATGCATGTAAATTTTGTTGGGTAGAAATAGCTAATGTTGTGCTACTTATATCAAAGCTACGAAAAAGGATATTTAAGTTATTTAATAAAATAATACATATTAATATTAATTATTAATTCAAATAAATTAATACAAAACCCTAATATTCATCAAATTTGATTAAAGAGGTTTACACAAGGTTTGCAGCAAACTCAATCTAAGACGAGAGCATCATCATTCACACAGTTCATGGGGAGTTGTAGGTCATCGACGGCATGCAAGTGCATGATGTTTTGCTCGAGGACGCATGTGTATAGGGGAGCTTCAAGTTTGGACACGAAAGTGGGCAGGTTTAGGAGTTCGAATCTTGTGAGAACCGCACCGTCCGCTTGGTTGGGCCAGCCAAGGGTGAAAAAGTTCGTCAGAACGTTAATACTTTCCGGTAGAAGACGAAAGTCGTGGACAGGCAGCCGAGACTTACGGTGAGGTTGATCGTTAGGGACTTTGGACTTGGCCGTGCCACTGATATCGGCAGGGTCACAGTAGTGTAGGATGTGTTACGCGTGGTAGCTAGCATCGACGTGACAGTCGAGGAGTTAGAGACAAAGGAAGATGCAAAGAAGCTCGGGGATCGGAGATCAGTGGCATAGGAGAACAGAAACTCTGTCACGAGACGACATGCATGGAGTCCAATTGAGGAGCTATGGGGTCAACACCCTATCATCAGACTGGAGAGAAAGAGTGTTGGAGTTCAGTCTGGATTTAGTAAAATAATATTTTGGAGCCCGAATGGTAAAAGATTTAATTTGATATGATTTGGAAATCTACATTAAATATCTGATTTAATTAGATTTATAAATTTGTATCAAATATTTAATTTGACCATATTTGGACGTCCATAATTGGTGATGGGATATAATCTACACCGTTGGTTGTTGGTGGACGACCATATTTGATGGTGGACTACTTTTAGGGTTTACTAACCCTAAAATTAGGTTTTTCATCTTATTTATATGAGGTGAGGATGGAAGCACAAAGCAAGGCAAAAAAGTGGAGATTCGGGGTGCTTGTCCACAAGAAAATCTAAGAGAAAGTACGTACTTTGCTCTTAGTACTTCGCCATCCAAGACAAAAGGAAGAAGAATATCTAATCGAGGAGTCGTCAACTTCGGTTAGAGAGATTGCGACAGGTTGGTGAGTGATCTCAATTGTAATATTATGTTTTACTTCTTGAGAGTGGTGAGAGAGTTGAACATATTAGGGCAAAGAATTCAACGTGAGTTCTGTCAATCTTGCAACTTTATCTGAGTTATTAAAGGTTGGAATTTGTCCATGTGACGTACGCCACCGCCATATACTTGTCTTCATCTTGTGCTTGATGTCCATTAAACCAGGGTTGGTTTTGATCAGGTGGATTGCAAACGCTTCCAAACGTGCCCAACACTCATTACTCAATTATTTTTAAATTGGGGATATTGCTTCCGTTACACTCTATTCACCCCCACCCCCTACTCCCCATCTCTAGAGTTGTCATCGATCCCACATTCTCTTATTTGGATTTGAAGTGTGCAACAATTAAGTGATAATCAAATTCAAAAAAAATGGTACTTTAGGCGGTGCAGTGCTAGTATACTCATGTCTCTCAAGCTATACCTAAAGTTTAGCCCCCTCTAATTTTAGATGCTAGCTTCCTCACTATTTAAAAATATTTCTAAAGTTTCGAAGTCCATTAGTGAAGTTTTGAAGCTTTAGATTGAAAAAGTCTCGTTTGAGACAACAAGAGACTACCAAACTTTTGTCAGTTTTAGATGTGCACAAGATTGCAAATTTGGCGGTCCTAAACATTGCTTTGACTATCAAATTTTTGGCAATCTGAGCATTCCAAAATATTTTGGCAATCTGAGCATTCCAAAATTTTGAATATTCACAGGACTTCCATTGTTTTGACAGTTCTAACAATATGAACATATATTAGTAGATATGTTTAATCATATCATACATTTACTAAACATATATGCTAATTCTTTTTAACAAAATATATAACTAACAAATATCCCAAGATATGGTTAATGTCAAAAAATATGTTTAATCATAATATATCTTTATTAATCATATCATCTCTTTCTGTTTACAATATGTATTCTTTTTTAGCAAATATACCAAGATATGATTAATATCATAAAGACATGTGTAATCATACTGTACCTCTTCCTATTTACAAATGATTTATTTTTAACAAATATGTCAATATATGATTAATATTGCATTGAAGGTATAGTTAATCATATGTTTACTAAACATATATTTCTGATATATTTTTTTAACAAATAATATCTTTTACTAATTTGCTCAACTTCATTGTATCATTTGAAGCATATTTATGTTCTAATCATATCTTTTATATCAACATACTCTTATACTTAAACACAAAATTTAACTTTTATGACATGGCAATCCTGCCTTAGCTACTCTTGTGACTGCCAAAATTTTGACGATCTTGGCAGCTTTGTGTATATCTAGGACTTTGTCGTCCCATAAGGAACTATTTTGATTCTTCGAATTCCATTAATGCAGATCGGCACTTCAGAAATAGTCCTAGATGTGGTATCTACTAAGAAACAATTAAAATGACACTAGTCACCTTCAGTGTGTTGCACGTATAAAAAAATCAATAAAGTTTATAAAAATGTAAATTATATTAGAATATTTTAAATATAATTTTAATAAATTTTAATATGATTTGTTATGATTATTTTTCAAATTATGGATATGTGTTTAATTAGATATATTATGTAGTTAGTTCAAACATAATTTTAATTTTAAGTATATTCTAGTATTGGGTGGTTTTTAATTTTTTACGTAAGGAGAGAGTTCGATTATCCACACACAAGATAAGAAAGGTAGTTAATTTTAAAATTTTATTATATTTTTACAAAAAAAAAAATGGTTGATGATATACACGGCTTAGACGGCTCAAGATTGAGCCGTTTTGAAGCCCCTTTATAATAGTAGAGATAAATTAAACATGAAATTTAAGAATAAAAATAAAATAAAATATTTTTATACTTAAGTTGGGCCTTGACATTTTTAAGGATATTTTGGATATTGAAAGTTGAACAAAATTTGTAAAAAATTATGGTGCTCCCTACATTTTTTTCTACCTACCTATCACAAACCTTGAAAAATAACACACAAATATTTGCATACCACGCAGGAGAAATTAGTCTGCATTTATGTTACACAAGATTGACTAGTGTGTCAAACACTCTATTCCTCTTCTAGAGAGCAAATGAGAAGTTAGTTAAGCAAATGAAAAGTTAGTTACGGTGATCGACTTCTTTTCTTGGCCTTTGATAAAGACTATCTTTTCTGTTAGGGGGTAACACGAGCAAGGATAACATACATTAATTATAATTTTGTTATATCCTGTCATCAAAATTGTTTGGGCAACACAGATTTGTTCTCAACTAGTTCTCACTCCCTCTCTAAGAGCATCAATAGTAAAGCTCATCTTCGGTTCCAGTTTCTAGATTTTCGGTCACATATCATCTATAGGACCTAAGACATGGGCCTTCCAATTTCTAGATTCTAAATTGTAGGAACTCATTATGTAGGAACTCATTATGTAGAATAATATGCTCCATTATCTAGCCCCACTTTCTAGATTTTAGATTACTTTTTCTATATCAATTTTTGACTACACAATCTTTGAAACCGGAGCTCACTTTATCATTTTCTACTATTCTCATACAAGTCCAATACATTCTACATTTACCTTTTTTTTTTAAATTTTGGGCCACAGGATAAATTTTGAGCATCATCTACTAATGATGCTCTAACATGCCATACCTTCTCTTCCTCTCCCTACTTTCTTTCTTCTCTCTTTATCTGCTTCTTCCAATCCTAATTGGAGATGGCACAACAAGGCTCCTTCTCCGTCAAGATACATCTTCCTATTTCCCTTCTTCTTCTTCTTCTTCTTCTATGTTTTTTGCAACTCTACAAGTTCCCCTTTTTTTAATCTTAGTTTCTATATTTATTTTATGTATTTTCTAAGCATCATTTAGTAGATTGTAGGTTATTGAGGATTTTTTTTTTTGAAGTTTGAACCCGTTTTAGAGTTTTTTTTTGAAGTTTGAACCCGTTTTAGAGTTTGGAACTTTGAAATTAACACAGCTCAATTGGAAACGACATAGGACTGCCAAATATTAGACAATCCTGAATATTGTTAGGAGTCGAGACTATTAAAATTTTGACAGTTCTCGAACAAAAAAAATGTCATAGGACTTCAAATATTGACACATCTCTCAGGTCTTTCGAGTACACATCTCTAAGTTCGTCACTCATCATTTTAATAATGGACGTCTTCATAATTTCTAATTCAGAACATATGAAGGCTTGCACGGAGATATAATTTCTTCTTTTTTTCGATCTGCTTGACAATTATAGGAGTAGCAATTATGAAGTATTTTTAAAGTACCGGTTACAAGCAGCTACGAGGGATACGATTTTTGTGGTTTTTTAAGTAGCCGTTTTTAAACCGGTCCAATCCATGATTGATAATTCACCAATGAGTGGTCTGAATTTTTTTACACGAATAAAATTAAGTAGGGAAGGATATTAATAGTTATAATTATATATTTTTGGTAAGGATATAAATGGAATAAAATAATAAAACTACTCAAAAGCCACTGATTTGAGATGTTTATAAAGTCACCAAAATTTACATTACATCGGTTTTGGGATTTTTTTGAGCCAAATAAAACTGGTGCCTCAAAAAAATTAACAAGCAAAGATTTTTCTAAACGGTCATTTCAAAAATACTCCAATACCTATGAAAATATTTTTACCAAGCAAACCCTTAGGGGGCGTTTGGTATGCGGAATACTATATAGCCTGAAATTCTATATTCCCGGGAATCAAATTCCAAGGAATTAAATTCCCGGGAAAATTATATTCCCATGTTTGGTGACAATATAAATATTCCTGGGAAAAAAATAAAAAATAATAATAACGAAAAAAAATGAACAAATATAAAAAAAAACCGATAAAAGGACAAAAAAATCGGTAAAAACGAAAAAAATCGTAAAAACAACAAAATAACAAAAAACGACAAAAACGATGAAAAACGACGAAAAATCGGTTAAAACGACAAAAATGACCAAAAAGCGACAAAAAATGTATAAACGACAAAAATAACAAAAAAAAGGGTAAAAACGACAAAAATAACCAAAACACGACAAAAACGACATAAAATCGGTAAAACGACAAAAAAATAAAAATGCGGCAAAAACGACCAAAAAAAATCGGTTAAAACAAAAATGCGGCAAAAACGACAAAAAATGACAAAAAATCGCTTAAAACAAATATCGATAAAAACGACAAAAAAGAACACAAAATCGGTTAAAACGACAAAAAATCGGTTAAAACGACAAAAAATAACCAAAAAGCGACAAAAACGACAAAAAAACGGTAAAAGCGACAAAAATGATAAAAAAAAGGACATAAAATAAGTAAAAATGACCAAAAAGGCGAAAAAAAAAACGATAAAAACGACTAAAAAATCGGTAAAAACAGCAAAAAAAATACAAAAACGACAAAAAATCGCTTAAAATGACAAAAATTGACAAAAAAGCGACAAAAAGGACAAAGTTGGATAAAAACGACAAAAAATAATCAAAAAGTGACAAAAAGACAAAAAAGGGTAAATACGACAAAAAATTGCTTAAAACGACAAAAAATGGGTAAAAACGAAAAAAATGACAAAAAAACCGATAAAAACGACAAAAAAATAATCAAAAAGTGACAAAAAAGACAAAAATGGGTAAAAACGACAAAAATTGCTTAAAACGACAAAGAAATGGTAAAAAATGACAAAAAATGACAAAAAGCGATAAAAACGACAAAATAATCAAAAAGTGACAAAAAAGACAAAAATGGGTAAAAACGACAAAAAATTGCTTAAAACGACAAAAAATTGGTAAAAACGACAAAAAATGACAAAAAAAACCAATAAAAACGACAAAAAAAGAAAAAAATGTTCAAAACTAATCAAAATTGATCAAAAAAGAAAAAAAAATTTAAACAAATTTTTTTTTGCCCGGGCAAAAAAAAAAAATACCCACCTATTCTCAAGGGATAGAATTCCCATGTTTTGTGGGTAAACTATTTACCCGGGTATTTATAATTCCCGGGAATAAATTTTTTATAAGCCAAACAAACGTGGTAATAGATTCCCATCTTAAATTTTTCCGGGAATAAAAAAAAATACCTCGTACCAAACGCCCCCTTAGGTTCTAGAACGGGCAAAAGAGGGAGAGAGAGCTTGGAAGAATTGCGAGCTAGAACCACCACTCAATTTTTGGATGGACACAGCAGATTTCAGAAACTGTCCAAATAAAGTAAACAAAATGCTGCGGATGGAAGTAATGTAAAACGGAAGTGCTACGTTGTCTGCAGGCGTGGACCGTAGTTCTGACCCGTGGACCACGTGTTGCCTCCTGATTGGCCGAGAGGGCTGGTGGGTACGGAAGTTAGCAGGGAGGCCAACCGAGAGGTAACACGTGGTTTGCAGATCAGGACTGCGTTCCAATTTAAGTTACTTCTCATGAGAACAAAATCACGATTACATGCTATTGGTCCTTGCTGGCTTTGGTTATCAATCTTTAAACTTGAGCAAGTGCTTTGAACTTTTATTACATCAGACTTTTGATTGTAAATGAAAATTGGTTACTGCTTTCAAGCTTCATATTTTGTATATTTTCCAGGAGCAAGAGGATAAGGGAGATTTTGTTAAGGAAGATTTTGACAATGTAATTACTTCAAAGAAGTTTCAGAGCATAAGAAGTTGACGTGTTAAATTTTACTAGTTTTTTTTAGATGTTTATACTTTGAGTAATTCTATAGAGACACACTTTTATTGACATACTTTGTTGACACACTTATGTGGCATGTGATTTGGCATTTCATGTCATCCGAATTAATTGAGGGCTTATTAATTTTTTTTTTGTATGTCCAATTTTCTATGTACGGAAGGTTTTCAATCTTTGGCATGTATTGTAATTTTGCATTGCATGTGCTAACATATTTTTCTGATAAAATTGGCCGATATTAAAGTTAAAATTTGGCAAGGTAGTATCCATATACCATAATTGAGCCCGTCCTATCAGAAAGATATGTTTAATCATATCATCTATATGTTCTAATCATATTTCTCTCTTTCCATTTACAATTTTTTAAAACAAATATGTCAAGAAATGATGAATATTATGATAAAAGATTGGTTAGTTATATCTTTACTAAATACATTATTTTAAATAAAATACTCTAAATCATATATTTACTAAACATATCATGCTTATCTTTTTTCATAATTCTTTTTAACAAATAATATTTTTACCATTTTGCTCAACTTTTATCATATCATTGTAAACATATAACATATTTATAGGGGTAGCATTTGGTCGGTTTGGTTCAAACTAAATCGATTTTAAAAAAAATTCGAACATAACCGAACATATTTCAAAACCGACCGAACCAAACCGACTTTTCACACAAACAGAACCGAACCGTTTTTTGTATGTCCAATTTTCTATGTACGAAAGGTTTTCAATCTTTGGCATGTATTGTAATTTTGCATTGCATGTGCTAACATATTTTTCTGATAAAATTGGCCGATATTAAAGTTAAAATTTGGCAAGGTAGTATCCATATACCATAATTGAGCCCGTCCTATCAGAAAGATATGTTTAATCATATCATCTATATGTTCTAATCATATTTTCTCTCTTTCCATTTACAATTTTTTAAAACAAATATGTCAAGAAATGATGAATATTATGATAAAAGATTGGTTAGTTATATCTTTACTAAATACATTATTTTAAATAAAATACTCTAAATCATATATTTACTAAACATATCATGCTTATCTTTTTTCATAATTCTTTTTAACAAATAATATTTTACCATTTTGCTCAACTTTTATCATATCATTGTAAACATATAACATATTTATAGGGGTAGCATTTGGTCGGTTTGGTTCAAACTAAATCGATTTTAAAAAAAATTCGAACATAACCGAACATATTTCAAAACCGACCGAACCAAACCGACTTTTCACACAAACAGAACCGAACCGTTTTTTGTATGTCCAATTTTCTATGTACGAAAGGTTTTCAATCTTTGGCATGTATTGTAATTTTGCATTGCATGTGCTAACATATTTTTCTGATAAAATTGGCCGATATTAAAGTTAAAATTTGGCAAGGTAGTATCCATATACCATAATTGAGCCCGTCCTATCAGAAAGATATGTTTAATCATATCATCTATATGTTCTAATCATATTTTCTCTCTTTCCATTTACAATTTTTTAAAACAAATATGTCAAGAAATGATGAATATTATGATAAAAGATTGGTTAGTTATATCTTTACTAAATACATTATTTTAAATAAAATACTCTAAATCATATATTTACTAAACATATCATGCTTATCTTTTTTCATAATTCTTTTTAACAAATAATATTTTTACCATTTTGCTCAACTTTTATCATATCATTGTAAACATATAACATATTTATAGGGGTAGCATTTGGTCGGTTTGGTTCAAACTAAATCGATTTTAAAAAAAATTCGAACATAACCGAACATATTTCAAAACCGACCGAACCAAACCGACTTTTCACACAAACAGAACTGAACCGAACCGAACCGAACGTATTAAATTTCTATTTAATTCAGTTATTTCAGTTAGATCGGACTTTTCTTGATGGGTTGATCTTTTGCCAAAACCAACCAAAAAAAACTAAGTACATTAAAATAATATTATAGAAATATAAAAATATATTATAGAAATGATTGTGACTGGTTTAGCTAAAATTTATTAAAATGAGAAGGAATGAAGAAGAAAAATGACCACCTTTGAGGGTTTTGAAACAACGCTAGTATCTTCAACTGAAAAACAAATTGAAGAAAAAGTAAGGATGGATGAGACTACAGATCATAAATTTTTTAAAAAATAGGGGTAGACGAGATTATAACACAAAACTTACAAAAAAAAAAAATCATAGAGATTAATTTCAAATATCTATAATTTGATTTGATTCGATTTGGGTTCCCAATTCCAAACCGAAACTTCAAACCAAAGAAACTGAAATTTCAAATACTAAAACCGAACCGTAATGTATAAAACCGAATTGAATCACTATTTCGATTCTGTTTGGATCGATTTTCGGTTTAAAATCGAGAAATGCTCACCCCTACATATTTATATTCTATTCATATATTTTATATCAAAATACTCGGACACTTAAGCTAAAATTTAAATTTTGTGACATAACGGCCAAAATTTTGCAAGTCCTCTAGGGCATGCAAACTTTTGGTAGCCTTAGGTGTCACGCCCCGACCCGAAATCACCCGAATCATCATCCTCGCAGGGGGCGTGATGCCGCACGAGCCTGGAGTTGTGCTCGTGCAAGGCAAGATGACAAGTTCTCAAATGGTTATCTTTGAATCGATATTTGCAACGAAAGGGAAACAGAGTATACGAAACAATTATCTTTATTGATATTCGAACTGAGATTACAAAAGCTTTCGATAGCCCAACAATATATGTCAGATTGGCTACAACACTCAGGTTCTCTCTTGTCCACAAAGGATTTTACCGTTCCATACATCATGCCTTCTATATAACGGCCACATCAATCCTGTTGCATGTCCGAGCGTCAATGCGGTCGCACGCCTCAATACGCTTTGGCATTCCAAACCTCAATGCGTTCAAGCGAAGCTCTGCCGCGAGCAGACCAATCCTTGAACCTACTAGCAAACTAGTGGGGGATTACTACTTTCGTCCTCGCTGTACTGATCAAAAACCCACTTAACAAACCGACATTTAGTATTGTATTGATTCATGCAAACATACAATTTAGTTCTCTTTCTATGTTCTCCTTAGGATGAGTTCATGGCATATTCGAAGACTGTAAAGCATGTTATTCGATTCACATAAGGAAACATGCAACCAATTACAATCCCGTGTTGTTACGTGAGTTCTTACTAATATCGACGCACTCGCCCTTGCACCGACGCAAGGTGAATATGCCTATCAGCTTTCCCTGTCATGTTATAAGTGCCCTCTATTCAGGATTTATATGTGCACGATGTATGTATACCTTGCACTTTCAATCCATCGCCCTTAACTATATGAAGGTCACTAGCTTTTCGGGCTAGAATGGACTTATATTTATCGAATCGAATATGTAAGACGATGATCACTCTGTTGTGGTTACTAACCCAAACAATCAGAGGACCCCCGAAATACTCGAGTAAGTGGCTTATCACATTCACTAGAAGGTCGCTATCCGCCTAAATGAAGTGCACCAACAATACCGATTTTATCGCAGTCCCTCCTAGGCCGAACGGTCCCAGCGCCCTGGGATCAACGTTCGAGGGAAGATAACACCCGTGCACGGGCCGTATGTCTTTAAGTCCATTTGACCATGCAACGCATCTTACCTTTCATACAACCAAGCAAGTTTGTCTTATATCTATTTCAATTGGTACAACGCCCTAATGTTCTCAATGAACGCCTTAAGGCCATAAACATTTCGAAGGCACCATGCTGCATCGACAGTTATGCCACATCCGTGCCACAACTGTTCCCCTCGTCGCAACGACGCCGTCTTTTGTAAGTATTGTGCAGCTGCGCACATTCGCCATCTTTCCTTGCATCGTGTATTTAATGCACGCCTCGAATCCGTGTTTCCATATTCTACGCCTTAGTATTTGACGTGTTATACTTATGTTCCATCCTTCCGACTCGTGCAACTGAGACACGCCTCAATAAGGTATTCAATATTCTATCGCTCATGCACTAAAGCACTCGCACCGATATAGTCTTTCAATGTTCTAGCATGCTAACTCATGCACGGGGGCACATAATGACTTATGCACTGGGGCACTCATCGATACAGTTATCCCATGTTCTTATGGCTTGCGTACCGAGGCGCTCGCCTTTGTGATATTTAATGTTCCATAGCGACTCGTACATTTGCTTGTACGATTCATTTCAATTGTTCTATCTAGTGTTTGACATGCACTATGTTTATCTCTCTATCGAGCCACGCCCATGATGTTGATAGGTTAACTCAGCATACAATGATATACATTTTACGTAGGCATGAAGGAGTAGGAAGAGAGTCAATGTCCTTCCACCTTGAGTCGATATGCCTGGTCATTTCGCCAAGCCGATGCGGCTCGATTTCATAACTTCGTTGCACGGCCAACTCTCCTGACTTAGCTATTCGAGCACTTTGTGCTTCATTGAATTATACGTCCGATTTGGCTTACCGTGTCCAAGTCTCAGCCCGTTGTGAGGCGGCGATTTGGTTTCGCGGACCCCTTACTAAATAAGACAGAATGCCGACCTCTAATATTTCAGTGTAAACGTATAGCCTGAACATGAAACCAATTAAAATTAATACTTGCATCGATTCAGACTTGCGCCTTGGTCGATTCGATTTCTTAGAATCTTCGAATCGTTACAACGCACTTATCCTTCGGGACAACGCAGCGCTTCACATCGATTCAACTCGATGCATACTTTGGGACAATGTAACTCTTCACATTGACTTAGTTTGATGTGTTACTCGGGACAACGTAACTCTCGTATCGATTCGCATTGATACATTTTATTCGGTCAACGCGACTCTTCGAGTCAACGACTCAGCATGTACCGTGCGGAGCGGGGCATTACATAATATACCACTCAAAATAAGGTTCGTCCTCGAACCGAAACCAATACTAAATTTTCAAGGGTTTCACTAGATCGTTCCACGATCTTGTCTCGCTATCGTTTGGATCATACAACTTAGTTTGGAATCATACACATATTTTAGGCATCCCACCAATATATGCATTTCAGCCAAGCTCAGTTGTAGGATAACGAAACAAAGCTAACATGTAACTTCTTATTCTCAATTACTTGCTACCTCGTACTCTCGATCGGACTTGGCTCTAGTGCTTGTTCTCGTAATTCTAGCGCACATGCATATTGATACGTACGCGATCCTCCAACAAAAGTCAAGGCACACAATGCGATTCAAAAATCGTATTTCTCATTTTGTAAGTTTTATCTGAACTATCAATTCTATGCATCGCGTCAAGCCGTCGCACATCCGATCACAATGAGTCTCCGCAACACCTTGCGTTCGATATCGCTACCCAACTTATTTTTGAAGTTTCACTTCGTATCTTATCTCGACATGCTTCACTTTTGTTGACTTGCAAATGTATCAACATTCAGGACTACGTTCGTTAGGTGACTTACCCAGACACCGCACTTAAATTCTCCTAACGCAACTTTAAATTGACATTGCACAAAGGCCACAATCTATCCGACACAAAGTTTAATTCAAGTCGACAATGCTCAAGGCAACGACTCGCCTTAACACGAAGGTATTTACGACGCATCTTACATTCGATTCCTAACGAGTAGGAAATTTCTAACCAAATTCTATACTTGTCCGTCTCGCAACATCTAATATAAGTTCGATTCACACAAGCTCATTTGCAAGGCGAATCCGAATCTAATGACATAACTCGTAAGTCATTCCCTTATCGTTCTCTCTTGTGCATAGCACGATTCTCATAATCGCCTATCCGAATCACCAAGTTCGTTGGTGAATTTCTAGTTTAATCGTCAACCAACATAACCATTCAAGCATTCATCCGATGAATACTCAAAATCTAACTATCATACTCAATCGAAAGCTGTTTCAACGATTCTCGATCGCCTAGACTTATCGTCAACATGCACCACATTTTCTTTCTCGATGCAATTTCATATACGACATCGCATAGGTCATCTTACGGTCTGCAACATTCAATTTGATTTGGCGGTCAAGTCTTCTAGGGTCAGCTGCCCTGAAGCTATGCCCGATAATTGTGGATCATCACTGAAGGACAGTTTACTACGAACCATGCTATATCTTATTTCGGAGCCAAATCATGTTCCGAAGATTTCTATGCGACTACCCAAATTCGAACAAAAACCATTTCTATAGGCACAACTGATGCGCAACTATCCTCCGTGTAAAGTCATGCACTACCGTCGATGATTCCGTAATTTATGAAACATCTACTCGTATCGAGTTCGGGTCTATCTTATTTGCGGTCGATACACGAGATGCTATAAGCATCGAACAATCGTCGATGACTTATAGTCTCGTCTTGACCAATCACAAAGTTCATGATCAACCATTTCGTTTATTCTTGCATTATTATTTTCGAAAATCTTGATATCATATGCCTACCCCGTTGTGTTTTCTTATATCATGCTTATGTTTCTTGGCGTATCGATTTTGATAGTTCATATCCATTACGATAGCAAGAGGGTCGACTTCGAATCCGTTCCAATGTCAACTTTACTCGCATCACATACATCCAAGTTCGCTACAAATTTTTCTATACGCATTAACTCATTTTTTGATACGCCGCATCTCGTTATACTTTGATCGCGTAATTGAGTTACCGATTATCCAACTTCGAACCCTCAAGTCATACGATCTCGCCTCTAAGTTTTGCGTGTTTTCAGCCATACTCAAATGAGTTTTACCGTAACGTAACCAACTATCTCTTGGGCACTATTTATTCGCATCAACAAACTCTTCACCGTAGTCGCACATCATACGATCCGATTATATTTTGCTTCGTCCAATATTTCTAACGAGATCGCAAGTCGTGCGATTCGATTACCATTTGCGTATTCTTTTGTTGAGATCGCAAGTCGTGCGATTCGATTATAATTTGTATCGCCCAACATTTTTATCGAGCTCGCAAGTCGTACGGTTCGATTACAACGTTTCAAGTTTTCTATCCCGTCGATCCGATTGTTGCCTCAAGGCATAATCGTTTCGCTAGTTTCCGTCATTCGACCGACACATAAATTTTCAATCGACATATCATTCCATGATACAAGTTTTGCCTTACCGTTCTAACCGATCATCGAAGAACACTTGCATCAACATGCCGTCATACAAATTCTCAATCGAGTCTCGGTGCTATCTCGTCCGTTGTGGACGAATCTTCCGCAATTCTCACAATGCGTCGATGCAACCCATCGTACAAGTGGTATTGCATATACCACTCGGAAGCGAGCCATTCATTGCATTAGTGGTATGCCATATACCACTCGTTAATCAAGTCATTTTTCTCCCATTATACTTAGTATGAACCAACAATCTCTTCCGACTCACGATTTCTGCAGTGATCGTGCTTGATCACAACCGTAACTTTTGATAAATTAAGATCCGACACAACTCGGCCAATGCATTCATTTGCCAACACAAGCTCGGTGCGCAATCGAACCGATTTTGTTTCTCGATTTATAACTTTTGTTTTCTTGCGTTGCATCTTGTGCAATAATTCATTCTCGATATCTGTTGCACTTCGTGCAGTGATTTCACTTTGATATGCGTTGCACCACGTACAACAATTTACTTCCGATACGCGTTGCACATCGTGCATCGACTTATTTTCGACTTTCATTACACTTGTGCAACGATTTATTTTTCGATATCTATTGCACCTCGTGCAACAATCTATTTTTAATACGCATTGCACATTGTGCAACAAATTATTTTCGACATCAATTGCACCTCGTGCAACGATTTATTTCTGACATTTAAAGTCAATGCTCATATCCGTTCATCACATTCGATATTGACTTATCACTTTCATCGTAACGCACATTCAAAATCAATATGTGAATCCGTTCGACACATTCCATATCAACTTTTATTTTCTTTTCAACGCATAAATTATAATCAACGCACGACAATTGTCGCAACAACGTTCCATGACTTTCGTTGTATCGATGCAACCAAAATTTCTCATATCGATCGTTGCAAACAACGAACATCTCAAATTTTAATTCACGACGTGTTGCATCCGCAGCAACAAATCCTTGAATTCACATCTCGCAACTTGTTGCACTTACAGCAACAAATCATTCATGACTTTTTCAGCAAATACCATGTAATTTCCAAAATAACACGCGACAAAATTACATGATTTGTATTAGACTTTTTGTATGGAACATCCAGTACGGCATCGAGTATAGTCAAGAGTGATTTGATTTGGTGGTGGGCAACTCTTTGGAATTGAAACGAAGCAAGCGTCCAGAGGAAATTAAACCTAGAGCTCTGATACCAATTTGTCACGCCCCGACCCGAAATTACCCGAATCATCGTCCTCGCAGGGGGCGTGATGCCACACGAGCCTGGAGTTGCGCTCGTGCAAGGCAAGATGACAAGTTCTCAAATGGTTATCTTTGAATCGATATTTGCAACGAAAGGGAAACAGAGTATACAAAAAAATTATCTTTATTGATATTCGAACTGAGATTACAAAGGCTTTCGATAGCCCAACAATATGTGCCAGATTGGCTACAACACTCAGGTTTTCTCTTGCACACAAAGGATTTTACCGTTCCATACATCATGCCTTCTATATCTCGGTCGCATCAATCATGTTGCATGTTCGAGCGTCAATGCGGTCGCATGCCTCAATATGCTTAGGCATTCCAAGCCTCAACACATTCAAGCGAAGCTCCGCCGCGAGCAGACCAATCCATGAACCTGCTAGCAAACTAGTGGAGGATTAGTACTTTCGTCCTAGCTGTACTGATTAAAAACCCACTTAACAAACCGATATTTAGTATTGTATTGATTCATGCAAACATACAATTTAGTTCTTTTTCTATGTTCTTCTTAGGATGAGTTCATGGCATATTCGAAGACTGTAAAGCATGTTATTCGATTCGCATAAGGAAACAGGCAACCAATAGCAATCCCGTGTTGTTACGTGAGTTCTTACCAATATCGACGCACTCGCCCTTGCACCGACACAAGATGAATACGCCTATCAGCTTTTCCTATCATGTTATAAGTGTCCTTTATTCAGGATCTATATATGCTCGATGTATGTATACCTTGCATTTTTAACCCATCGCCCTTAACTATATGAAGGTCACTAGCTTTCCGGGCTAGAATGGACTTATATTTATCGAATCGAATATGTAAGACGATGATCACTCGGTTGTGGTTGCTAACCCAAACAATCAGAGGACCCCCAAAATACTCGATTAAGTGGCTTGTCACATTCACTAGAATGTCGCTACCCGTCTAAATGAAGTGTACCAACAATACCGATTTTATCGCAGTCCCTCCTAGGCCGAACGGTCCCAGCGCCCTGGGATCAATATTCGAGGGAAGATAACACCCGTGCACGGGCCGTATGTCTTTAAGTCCATTTGACCATACAACGCATCGTATCTTTTATACAACCAAGCAAGTTTGTCTTATATCTATTTCAATTGGCACAACGCCCCAATGTTTTGAATGAACGCCTTAAGGCCACAAATATTTCGAAGCCACCATGCCGCATCGAGTTATGCCACATCCGTGTCACAACTGTTCTCCTCATCGTAACGACGCCGTCTTTTGTAAGTATTGTGCAGCTGCGCACATTCGCCGTCTTTCCTTGCATCATGCATTCAATGCATGCCTCGAAGCCATGTTTCCATATTCTACACCTTAGTATTTGACGCGTTATACTTATGTTCCATCCTTCCGACTCGTGCAACTGAGACACGCCTCGATAAGGTATTCAATGTTCTATCGCTCGTGCACTAAAGTACTCACACCGATATAGTCTTTCAATGTTCTAGCATGCTAACTCATACGCGGGGGCACAAAATGACTTATGCACTGGGGCACTCATCGATACAGTTATCCCATGTTCTTATGGCTTGCGCACCAAGGCGCTCGTCTTTGCGATATTCAATGGTCCATAACGACTCGTACATTTACTTGTACAATTCATTTCAGTTGTTCTATCTAGTGTTTGACACGCACTATGTTTATCTCTCTATCGAGCCATACCCGTGGTGTTGATAGGTTATCTCAGCATACAATGATATACATTTTACATAGGCATGAAGGAGTAGGAAAGAGAGTCAATGTCCCCCCCCACCTTGAGTCAATATGCCTGGTCGTTTTGCCGAGCCGATGCGGCTCAATTTTATAACTTCATTGCACGACCAACTCTCCTGACTTAGCCATTCGAGCACTTCGTGCGTTATTGAATTATACGTCTGATTTGGCTTACCGTGCCCAAGTCTTAGCCCGTTGTGAGGTGGCAATTTGGTTTTACGGACCCCTTACTGAATAAGGCAGAATGTCGACCTCTAATATTTCAGCGTAAACGTATAGCCTGCATATAAAATCAACTAAAATCAATATTTGCATCGATTCGGACTTGCGCCTTGGTCGATTCGATTTCTTAGAATTTTTGAGTTATTTCAACGCACTTATCCTTTGGGGGCAACGCAGCGCTTCGTATCGATTCAACTAAATGTATACTTTGGGATAATACAACTATTCGCATCGACTTAGTTCGATGCGTTGTTCGGGACAACTTAACTCATATCGATTCGCATCGATATATTTCATTCGGTCAATGCGACTCTTCGAGTCAACGACTCAGCATGCACCATGTGGAGCGGGGCATTACATTAGTGTCACGACCCGCACCCAGTATAAGGGTACAAGTGCGTAACCATGCCCAGCCTACGCCCTAGAATCGGCGGTAGAACGCTGTTCTAGGTCACTATCTAAACCATCTCACGCATTTATATAACAGAAATAATATAACTCAATAACAGTCTAAGCACGATAGGATATTACAGAATTCTATAACTAAAAGAAAACAATAAAAACTACTAAAAGATAATAACTCAAAACAACTCAGAATAAGACAACTCTCAAATTATTGCAATTCAAGTTCCAGTAAAGAAATCTAAAACAGTCTACTAAACTAGTCTCCCGATCACTCCTAAGAGTCGGGGCCAAAGGTTCTAATCCTTCTCCAGATCCATAGTTAGAAGGGCATACATCCTCAGGGCTAACATCTGTAATATTTCAATGGGTCCAGTCAGGACATGAACGAATACATCTCTTAAAGTAAATCCAAGTAAATGACGAAAACCATAAAACAATTATAGACAATTTTATTGATGAAGCATGGGAAATTCGAGACAGTTTAAGATGTAAAATTATAGTAAAAAAAAAAGGAAAGTAAAAGCTGTGAAACAGAATATCATATCAATGAAGACTGTAAATAAAAGCTAGCTGAACTAGAATAATGTGATATGAGTCCAGTGGTACAATATATGTCAAGTGTGATTCCATTCAATGATCCAAGTAGGGCGATTCTTGTAATGGTTCTTGTGATGATTTTAGTAAATATTCTTGTGGTGATTCTAGTAAAGATTCTAGACAATACTCACAGTGTGTTTTAAAATACTGAGATCGACATGTAAACGGCTAGGGGTAATCCGACACATCACACTCTGGCCAAGTGTGGGACGGCTATCGTTCTTGTATAATTCACAGGGAGGTGGTTCGAGTATTTAAGAATATTTAGATGTCTACTCAAGTATTTTCCCGCCCGACAAATATGAGTGAATCCATAACACGACACGTAAATCGAGAATAAATCTAGCCAGAACATGAAGGTGCTTGTAGGTGATTCTTGTAATAGTTCTTGTAATAGAGGCTAGACAAGTAAGGTATGTGTGTCGTATACATGGATTCCAGAAAATATCAATTCGTGTTTGTAACCGAGAATCAAATAGAATTGACTAAAACTGAAATATAGAATTCGACAAGTAAATGAAAGAACTTTCAGAGAATGTACTCGCCTGACAATCCGAGTTGCTGATGAGGATGTATAACCGAACTGGAGTGATATAAACCTATTTAAAGTATCCACATGTCACAACCAAGTCTACAATATCAAAGAAAATAGCTACAACACAATACTACATGCTTCTAGGTCCCTCTAGGTCAAACTCAACCCTTGGTCAACTGTGGTCAAACCTGGTCAACTTTGGTCAAACCTGGTCAACCCAAGGTCGACTAGTCCGTTTACTAATTTCTAGGTCATATACAAAATTTCAGGTCATTCGGAGTTCGTTTGAGTCGATTTGGATCAAGTTTGACCCAAAGTTGACTTTTGTCAACTTGTCGGCTAATTCGACCAAACTAGGCTCCTAACGGCGATCCTAATCTTTCCAAATACTTCCTATAGTCATAACACAAGCATTTATTTCATTATCTATATTTATACTTACATCATAATTTAATATATATATATATATATATATATATATATATATATATATATATATATATATATATATAAGTTAGTAAAAAAAAAAAAAAAAAAAAAAAAAATATATATATATATATAAGTTAGTAAAGGAAATATGATTTGTGAGTGAAAAGTGATGTTGGGGCTGCTGGTTAGGGGCTAAAATCCGAGAACAAAATGATATGACCCTACAAGAGTAATCTAGGCATAATATATTACAATCTATAGCAAAACATATATATAATATATATTTACATATAGGCATATATCCACTTATAGGTATATACCCAATATGAAAGCCAACAAGGTTGTACTCGAACCTGGAGTAAGTTCCCAGGTCTGAAATCAGAGTCTCGACCCTCACAAATACACATTTCGAAATTGGGCATTTTAAAGGATTATATATATATATATATATATATATATATATATATATATATATATATATATATATATATTTTTTTTATATACATAAATATATATCTATATACATTAATAGGTAAAATACCATATATGCCTAAAAATAGGTAGAAAATATGAATCAACCCTGAGAATTGATTCCCACAAGTCAAACAGTTACCAAGTACCAAATACTCAGAAATTATAGCCATTAAACTCAGAAAACAAAATATCATATAAATCTCCAAAATCCAATTCAACTAAAAAACCCGATTTTCACAAAAAGGCTCAAAACGTAAAATACTCAGAATTAACCCACAAAACTTGGAAAATAGGCCGGTCTCGACATGTAGGACGTGCTCGGGTCTTCCTCGGGTCGAAACCGTGTCCGTATCGTGTCCAGCGAACGAGTATCGGGAAACCCGATACGTGCGTGAATCGAATCGGTGCGAACTCGATTTCTCGCTCGTTTTTGAACCATTTCTCGTGAAACTTCGCATACACCTAGGCGTACACCTCCCTGACCCACTAGTTGAGTTATCATGCGGCCAAGTTTTATGTCCAACACGCACACAGAGCGTGTCCGTGCGTGGGTGGGCGCGCGTGCACAGCCTCGTGCACAGCGTCCTGAACGCGTGCCATCGAGTCTAGGAACTCGTGTGTCCCACGTCGTGTCACGTGTTCGTGTCCTAGGCTAGGGTAGGTATAGGGCTAAACGTTGGATACCCTGATTTGTGTCCACGTGTCGTGTCCGTGCGAAACGCGTTTCAGCGACGGCTGTCCCGCGCGCGCGTGTGTGGTCAGTGTCAACGAGATTTCTTCCTCGTTTCTCGATGAAACGTCACAAAACTTTGGGAACCTGATCTTAGTCACATCCCCCACCTACACGTCAAATTCACGTAACCACCTGGCCTGTACGTCGAGGAATCACCCCCGAGCAGCAGGGCATGCACGCGGCCTGGCGTGCAGCGCGTTCATATCCTGTTTGGACACGGACACAAGTTCGATTCGTACCGAAACCTATGGGGTCGTGATCCTCGTGTATAGGGCTATCCAAATATGTAAAAAAGATTCGATAGAAAATAGAATTAAATTTATTGCGACATTTCGTCGAACACCTACGCATATTAGCCGACACGTGTCCGATACGGACACCTAATGAAAGCAAAATTGGACAAAATTAATCGTACATGTCATGGGTACCTAGATGCTCCCTATCATGAAGAAAAATTAGTAAAAACTATACTAGATTAGGGTTTACCTATTTAGAGCCAAGGATCTCAATGCAAAGGACTTCCATAAGGCTCCAACGGTCAAGTATCCTCAAGAAAACGTCCCCACCACCTTGCTAGCACTGCTCTAGCAAGATCCTCTCCTTCCTACGAGCACGACGGTCTTCGTTTGAGGAGAATCGGACTTCAGATGCAAAAGTTGTGAATTTTTTAAGGGGGAGAGATCTAGGGTTTGTTGGAGGCTACAACTAAATGCGAATGGGGGGGGGGGGAGGGAGTGCTGCCTATGGCCGGCCATATGGGGGGTTCTAAGGTTAGGGTTTCACATGGGCCAACTCCTTCAAGTTGTAATAAGGCGCAAGTCACAAAAGGCTCAAAAAGGCTATATGCAAAAAAGGCTTAAAATCATCCAAAAGCCTTCTAAATTGGACCCAAGCCCTAAATAAATTCTAATAGGAAAAAAATAAATTCTAAGACATGGTTAGGCTCCTATACATGGTCCACTAAGGTTAAACCAGTTGCTAGTACAACACAAGTCACAATATCTATAAAATCGCAAAATGGGCTAAAAAGGCTAAAATGACTAAGAATTCATTTAAAACATTCTAAAATAACTAATTAATTCTAAAATAATTCCTACAAGGTCAAATTAATTCTAATTATTATTATTAGGCTTCTAGTCAATGTTGGCTAAGTTAAACCCATTTATGCTGCACAAACATCAAACAAAACCACCTATCATTACATGAATTCAATAAATTAATAAATAACATAATAATTACAAAATGATCAAAATATCCCTAAATTAAAAATGTGGTGGTTACAAATTTACCCTCCTTAGAAAAATTTTGTCCTCAAAATTTAAGATGGTTGCACTTCTTCTAGGTTAAACCCCCGACAATCAAGGTCAAGAAAATTATATCTAAAACATGCAAAACATGGTCCTACTAGTCGTAATTCACAGTCTCGAACATGGTTACGATAATATCTAGCACATCACAAGATTATCCTGACAAGTACTAATGAAATCTCACCACAAGAAGGGGGAAGAAGGATAGGAAAGACAGATCTGCTAATCCATCACCTGCAGCATCGGTCTCCTCGACCCTCAGTGCAAAAACTCCATCCCTCTGGTGTTGGGTATGGTACCAAGTGGGGGTGCTGAGGGATAATCCTTTATCTGGTGAGCGTCGGATCCACAAAATAGGCAAACCTTCAGCCTCCTCCTACAAGACTCCCAAATGTGTCCCGGCTTCTTGCAGTAGGCACAACTCTGCATCCTCTGATCCTAACCTTTAGGCTGATGCTGTCCCTGCTGAATCCGAGCTGGTGCCTACATCTGCTGAGGCTGATGCACTATCTTCTGCACACAAGGACGCTTTCCACTCCCACTGGCCCCTCCTGAATCATCTCGACTCCTTTTGGACTTGAGCTCCAAGTCATCCTCTCCTGCCATAGCTCCCAATAGAATCTCCTCAAAAGTAGCATTTCTGTTGCTTTTGGTCAAGGACTTAACTTCCTTAACCAAGCCCTTCCTGAACCTCCTAGCCTTCGCTGTCTCGCTAAGGCCCTCCACAAATCTGCCCAGGCGGTAGAACTCTCCAGCGTACTCTTCTACTGTCAGGTTTCCCTGAACCAGGTTCTCGAACTGCGTCTCCAAAGCGCCAAGTGCTGTATCGAAGAAGAACTTATACTTAAAAAGTTTCTTGAAAGCCTCTCAAGTCGGCCCCTCTGTACCAACCCTGGGGTCGGTCTGGTACCATGTATGGGCAAGGTCCTGCATTCGGCTGCCCGCTGCCTCTATCTAGAGCTGGGCTGGTATCTCTGCAAGGTGGAAGATCTCCTCTATGTGCTCGATCCAATCGTCCGTATAAAGGATACCCTCCGTACCCTTAAAGTCTCGCGGACGCATCTTCTGGAATTCCTGAATGCCCGGTGTCTTCGGCTAGTATAGCTGAATCTGTCCTCCATGCGGCTGGGCAGTCACCTTCTCCGCTGCTACCATGGCTAGCTGATGGGCATTGTCAATGCCCTGCCTCATATCCTCCGCTTGGCATTGCTGAGTCTCCATCATCTGCTGTATAAAGGTGAAGAACTGCGCCATATCAATTGTCCCCTGAGGCGGTGGTGGTAGCATCCCCTGAACTCCTGGGGTAGTCCTCGGAACCGGTGGAGGAGCACCTCCAAAAGCTGCAGATGGGCCCACATGAGCAGGAACAAGAGGTGCTACGGTCCCAGGGTCCTGCTGAGTCAGACAAGAAGTGGCAGACCTCTCAGTGGTATCCCTTAGGCCAGAGCGTTGCGATCGTGTCTCCACCATCCTGAAGAAAAATTAAACAAAGAATTAATTACTGAGAAGGAAGCGATATAATCAAAGGAGGACAGTTATTTCAAAAGAAGGCAATTATCAGCAAGAATGTGTAGATGGCACGAATTAGATCAGAATTTTTCCTAACTGTGATTGAGTACCTCTCCGCTAATGCCTATTTCTTAGTTCCTATCGCAGGCTCGTAGCAGTACAACTAAGTCGCTGTACTACCACGATATCGCAATAATGCGAATCTCGACCTGCATGGGCCACCACTAAAAATGTGTCACGACCCACACCCAGTGTAAGGGTACAAGTGCGTAACCATGCCCAGGCCACGCCACAAAATCGGCGGTAGAATGCTGTTCTAGGTCACTATCTAAACCATCTCACGCAATTATATAACAGAAATAATATAACTCAATCACACTCTAAGTACGATAGGATATTACAGAATTCTATAACTAAAAGAAAACAATAAAAACTACTAAAAGATAATAACTTAAAACAACTCAGAATAAGACAACTCTCAAATTATTACAATTCAAGTTCCAGTAAAGAAATCTAAAACAGTCTACTAAACTAGTCTCTCGATCACTCCTGAGAGTCGGGGCCAAAGGTAGCTAATCCCTCTCCAGATCCATAGTGAGTAGGGCATACATCCTCAGGGCTAACATCTGTAATATTTCAACAGGTCCAGTCAGGACAGGAACGAATACATCTTTTCAAGTAAATCCAAGTAAATGACGAAAACCATAAAACAATTATAAACAATTTTATTGATAAAGCATGAAAAATTTGAGACAGTTTAAGATGTAAAACTATAGTAAAAGAACAAGGAAAGTAAAAGCTGTGAAACAGAATATCATGTCCATGAAGACTGTAAATAAAAGCTAGCTAAACTAGAATAATGTGATATGAGTCCAGTGGTACAATATATGTCAAGTGTGATTCCATTCAATGATCCAAGTAGGACGATTCTTGTAATGGTTCTTGTGATGATTCTAGTAAAGATTCTTGTGGTGATTCTAGTAAAGATTCTAGACAATACTCATAGTGTGTTTTAAAATACTGAGATCGACATGTAAACGGCTAGGGGTAATCCGGCACATCACACACTGGCCAAGTGTGGGGCGGCTATCGTTCTTGTATAATTTACAGGGAGGTGGTTCGAGTATTTATGAATGTTTACATGTCTACTCAAGTATTTTTTCGCCCGACAAATATGAGTGAATCCATAACACGACATGTAAATCGAAAATAAATCTAGCCAGAACATGAAGGTGCTTGTAGGTGATTCTTGTAATAGTTCTTGTAATAGAGGCTAGACAAGTAAGGTATATATGTCATATACATGGATTCCAGAAAATATTAATTCGTGTTTGTAACCGAGAATTAATTAGAATTGACTAAAACTGAAATATAGAATTCGACATGTAAATGAAAGAACTTTCAGAGAATGTGCTCGCCTGACAATCCGAGCTGCTGATGAGGATGTATAACCGAACTGGAGTGATATAAACCTATTTAAAGTATCCACATGTCACAATCAAGTCTATAATATCAAAGAAAATAGCTACAATGCAAGACTACATGCTTCTAGGTCCCTCTAGGTCAAAGTTAACCCTTGGTCAACTTTGGTCAAACCTGGTCAACTTTGGTCAAACCTGGTCAACCCAAGGTCGACTAGTCCGTTTACTAATTTCTAGGTCATACACAAAATTTTAGGTCATTCGGAGTTCGTTTGAGTCGATTTGGATCAAGTTTGACCCAAAGTTGACTTTTGTCAACTTGGTCAACCTGTCGGCCAATTCGACCAAACTAGGCTCCTAACGGCGATCTTAATCTGTCCAAACACTTCCTATAGTCATAACACAAGCATTTATTTCATTATCTATATTTATACTTACATCACAATTTAATATTGATATATATATATATATATATATATATATATATATATATATTTTAAAATATATATATATATATATATATATATATATATATATATATATATATATATATTAAAATATATATTTTAATATATATTAAATATATATTAATATATATATATATATATATAATATATATATATATATATATATATATATATTTATATATATATATTTTGGAAAAAACTCCCCAATTTATCAATGACGGCTCAAAGGCCGCACGAAAACCGTATACAAGGCGCAAAATACCGAAGCCTATATAGGTATACCACAAAAGGAAGGAGGAAGGAGAGCAAAACAGGCAGTCGCCAGGGGCTACGGGGGTAGCACTGACAAGAAACCTCTCGAACTGTAGGAACACAGGGTGCTCCGCTTGCGGCATTGTCGAGAAATTTCCCGAAGGAGCTTGTCTGCCGAGTATGGGTGACCTTCGTATCTCGTTTTGTTGCGATTCTTCCATATGACCCATATAGCGGCCGCTGCGACGATCTGGTGGCCATGGGAGGCGTAACCCCAGACAGCCAGTAGATCGTGGAAGCGTCCGCTTTCCTGCTCAATATTGAATAGCTTGTTAAGGGTGGTCCAAGTCCTGTCTGGCATCGTCCCATGACGGAAGATGTGATCAATAGTCTCCGTCTTCCGTTCGGAGCAACAGGAGCAAGCTGATGCTAAGCTGATCCTGATGGTGTTAAGGATGTCGTCTGTCGGTAGTTTTTTCCTGAAGACTCTCCACAAGAGGAAGGACAACTTTTTGGAGATGCAAGAATGCCAATAGTGAGCCATAGGGAGGTACGGCCGACCGGTGCCTTGGATAGCAGATCTCGCCGACCTCACCGAGAATGCTCTCGACGCCTCGAGGGACCAACACAACGCGTCCGCCTCGCTACCGATGCGTAACCCTCTCTCTCGGACGCTATCTGCTGCCTCGGGATCGGACCACTCACGAATCTGGTCCCAGTTCCAGTCGTCGGTAGTGGGGTTCCACAAGTCTCTGATCCTACAATCTCTCGGGGTCTCCATGAGATTCAGGATCATGCTGTCTCCAACACATCACTCAAGGAATGGGTTCGTGTCGCCCGCTCCCTGCTGGAGTCTCATCCCGGGTTCGGCTAGGTCGCGACCAATAAGGATGCGACGCTAAGCCGCGGAGAATCTGCAGTTGGAAATGGCCATCGAGGGGTGGATATGTTTAAAATATCTGTCTTTCAAAAACCTGCTCCATAAGTTGTTGCGCGTACGGAGATTCCACCACAGTTTCATCGAGAAAGCGTTAACTATGTGGCTGAGTTTGGTGAATCCCAACCCCCCTCTTCTGTCAGATGGGCCATAGAGTCCCAGCTGGCCCAGTGATGCTTATCAAGGCCGTTGCTATGCCCCCAAAAGAAATTACAAAATATTTGTTCGAACGAAAAAAGGACCTTGATGGGCGGCGAGCACGCAGCCAGGGTATGGATGGGGATAGAGGATAGCACATGATTGATGAGGATCTCTTGCCCCTAGGGATAAGGTGGCGTTGTGCCACCCTTCCAGTTTCTTCCTGATTCTGGTAGTTAAGTCCCTAAAGATGCTGGCGTTGGACTTTCCGTACACTAACGGGCAACCGAGGTAGTGAACGGGGGCTTGGCAACCGAAAAGGATGTTAAGTTGGAGAGGTTGTTGGCGTGCTCTCTGTTGGTTTTATGGTGAGCATAAATAACGCTCTTGGAGTGATTAATCTTCTGGCCGGAGCATCTGGAGTACCTCATCAGGGTGTTATGAACCACTGCCACAGTGCCTTCATCCCCGGAGGAGAAGATGGGTAGGTCGTCTATGAAAGCTAGATGGATGATGATTGGGCATCCACTGGATGTATGATAGTGCTGGAAGTTGGAGTGTTGACCATATTGTTAAGGTTCCTACTCAGGGCGTCAGCCGCTATAATGAAAACCATGGAGGATAGGGGGTCGCCCTGTCTCACCCTGCGATGGGATTTGAAAAATCCCTCTGAATTGCCGTTGATGATTGTGGAAAACCACGAGTTACTGATGGATCTCCACACGATGTTGATCCAAGTTTCTGAAAATCTGAAAGCTCTGAAAATCCAGATCATGAATTGCAAATCCAGTCTGTCATAGGCTTTCTCTATGTCGATTTTAATGGCGATGTTTTCCTCCCCTCACCGAAAATTTCATGCAGGTGATTAACTCTTGGGCCAGCATAATATTGTCCTGGATGTTCATGCCGCGAACAAACCCGCTTTTCTCCTCCGAGATGATCTTGGGAAGAATTTCTGCCCTCCTGGTAGCGATGACCTTGGATATGATCTTGTTGGTGAAGTTACACAGGCTAATGGGTCGAAAGTCACGGAAGGACTCCGGGTTGTCTTTTTTAGGAATGAGGATCAGGTTGGCACTAGAAATGGCTTTGGGGTATATAGCGCCTTCGAAGAAGGCGATCGCCGCTTTGGTGATGTCTTGCTTGATAATATCCCAGCATGTGCGAAAGAATACTCTCGAGAACCCGTCCGGGCCTAGCGCACTGTGCTCGTTCAGAGCCCATACTACATCTTTAACTTCATGAACCATGGGAGTACGGTTCAACTGGGCGTTGTCGACGTCGTTAATGAGGAGAGGGATTTGTTCAAGGAATGATCTATCTTTTTTGACAGTCTCTTTGGCAAAAAGTTTGGAGTAGAAATCCGTGGCTGCCTCTTAGATGCCCTTTTGGTCGGTGATGATGTTGCCGTTCTCATCAGCAGTCCTGTGAATCGAGAGCTTATGTCTGCGCCCGTTAACGCAGGCATGAAAGTACTTCGAGTTTTTGTCCCCCTCGTTGTCCCATTTCAGCCTCGCTTTCTGCTTCCAGAAATCAGTCTCCACTTTGATCCTGAATTTAAGCATCGCCTTGGTGAGGCTGAGGGCTCTACTAGCCGCTAATAAGCGATCCGTGACGACCAGGGCTTCGGCGCGGGTGACGTCGTCCTCGGCTACCCGAACGGTTTGAAAGATATCTCCGTATGCAAGCTTGCTCCAAACGGACAGTGCTTTTCTGGTGGCTTTAAGCTTGTTGCTCACCCGAATAAGGGGGTTGGGGGAGTCCTCACTATTCCATGCTTCCGTTACGATACCCATGAATTATGGGTGCCTAGTCCAGAAGTCGAGAAATTGGAAGTTCTTTTTGGATAAGGTGGTCTTGTTTTTGATCTCAACCAACAGGGGGTTGTGGTCTGATTCTGTGGAGTTGAGGTGGGACAGATTGGTTGTGATCCCCATTCCATGCCAGAAGGCGTTCGTGAGGTCCCTGTCAAGTCTAGAGTATTGACGTTGGTCGCCATCCTGCATGTTGCACGAGGTGAATGCATTGCCAGAGAACTGAAGAGAGGTTAGGTGGGCATTGAAGATAAAATTATTGAAGTCTAGCAAGGCCGAGACGGGAGGTGGACGACCTCTGGATTTCTTCGTACTACATATGATCGCATTAAAGTCCCCAATGCAAAGCCAAGGGGAGTTGGTGTTGAGGTGATGGATGTCAAGGAGTTCGTTCCAGAGTTGTTTCCTCTCCGCAACATCGCAGCTGCCATGGACCGCTGAGAGGATGGCGCTAGTTAAGTTAGTAAAGAAAATATGATTTGTGAGTGAAAAGTGATGTTGGGGCTGCTGGTTAAGGGCCTAAAATCTGAGAACAAAATGATATGAGCCAACAAGAGTAATCTAAGCATAATATATTACAATTATAGCAAAACATATATATAATATATATTTACATATATGCATATATCCATATAGGTATATACATGTAACCCCGCTTTCCCGAAATTATTAATTTAGTATTTTCCAGAAATAAATATTTTTCTCTTTATCACTGATTAATTATAAGACAATTCATAATTTTATAAATGAGTTATCTTGCTAATTATTTTAAAAATAATTAGTTTTTATTTATTTATTTTTGATTAATATTAAGACTCCTTATAATTTTTATTTTAAGTGAAATATTTGGTTAACTATTTTAGAAGCATTTTGAGTGGGAAGATAGCAACTAAGGTTGGAGTGCTCTCCAAGCATCCAACAACTTTGTAACAACTTCCCAACATCTCTTCTAACTAACTTTCCATAATAGTTTATAATAAAGTAATTTATTTGAATCTTTTTGTAAAAAAACTAATTTTCTAACCAACTGATTATAATAGTTTGTAATATAGATATTGTTAGTCACTTAATTGCAATTTTACTATTCTTTTATTAGCCAGAGGAGAGAGAGAGAATAAATCTCTTCTCAATTTTTTTCCCGAAGGGAACTCCACCATCCCTTCCCCAATTTTCCAAAGTTTCGTAACCCTAAATTCCCTGCGGAGCTGGGCCATGGCTGCGCGCTCCATTCCGACGACGGGACGCTCTCTCCGACGACGTACACAGTGGCTCAGCGATCGATCGAGCTTCGCCACCCGGTGATCGGTTGTGAGATCGAGTTCGTGTTGATTTTTCCTCGGCGAATCCACGGCGAGTTGACGGCGGCGACCAGGCGGCCCCTCCACCACAACGGCGGCGAGGTCATCTTCTCCGCAACGCTCGGCGGTTGAGCCATCCCCTCACGGCGGCGAGTTTCACTGCGACGGCGAAGTCGATCATCTTTTCCGACAGCAAAGCTTCTTTCTCGACGTTCCATTCCGCGAGTTCGACGTCGGCGGCGAGGTGAGCTCATCCTTGATTTTTGTGGAGATTTATTCTCCTCTAATTCTGTTTCGCTCATCGATTTCATTTGAGTTCAGATCCGCTCTGGATCACTCTGTTCGATCCCTTTCCAGAGTTCATTCACATTCGAAGGACTCGACGAGTGTTCAACGGATCACGGTGATCTCCTGAAGACGGATCGGGGAACAACGAATCGAGCTAAAATATCAGGGAGACGAGTTGGAATTTCGGATCGTTCGAAAGTAAGTTGGATCCTACCTCTGTTGTTCTTAAGTCTTTTGCTAGATTTCTTGAGTTCTTGAAGAATTGAACCTCCAGTCTTTGAGACTATTTTTGTGTGTGTGCTTTGGTTCTGATCGATGAATTGTTTCAATGGGACTGCGAATGGAAACTGGACGCACAGGGATCGTGTTGGAGATGATCATTCACTGAGCAGTTGTGATCAGCATTTCTCACCTCAGGTATAGTTCTAATATTTCTGTGTTAATTTTAGAGTTTGCTATAAATTTGATATTAGATTGGTGTGGCCAGGATCGAGTTGAATAGGTTAGCTGTATCCTGGATGCATATTCTTGACGTTGTTCGTATCTGTACAAGGGGTGTGTCCGGGTGCTGTTGTGTCCGCGTGTGCCAACGTTGTTCCTGTAATGTCCATTGCAGTAGGCTGTCAAGAATCAGAGTTAGCAGTTGGCCGGGTTGGGGGAGTTCGATTGAATGTAGGAATTATCTATTTGATTGTGTATTTGAGATTTGTATCCAGTTCTTTTGTATAATTCATTTTTTTGTCAAAATTTTGTTAGATTTAGTTGTGTGCGATCTTACACTCTTTCTAATCCTCTGATTTCAAAATGACCGATTGGATTCAAGCCTGCTGAGCTTAGACCTTATGTAATGTTGCTAAGTTCCATGGCGGGTTGGAGAGTTTGATTTGGGATGAAGTGATTTGTGAAGTGATTTTATAATTAAGATAGTTTTGGATATACTTTGTTGTAGGTTTCTTATTCCTGCATTCACCTTCTCAATTTCGAATTTTCAGCTGGGATTGAGTTGGAGGGTTGGGCCTAATGGGTTAGTTCTGCTCTAAGAGTTTAATTGATGGCAGTTGGGGTTAAGTATGATTCTGTTGGAGTTTTGTACATATTTTTCTGAGTTGAGTATAGTCTCGTGTGATTTCTTTGATTTTGAGTAATGGATGAGTGGAGTTTAAGCAACTAAGCCTTATGAAATTGCCATATCTGTGGGTGACCTTGCTAAGGTTGATGGTTGGTACTATGTTGTAGTGTATTAAAGGAGTTGGACTCAAATAGCCTGGGGTGGTTATGTGGAGAGTAGTCATGTAGTATTTTGAGTTGGAGCTGGCTATGTGAGCTTGGGATAGGTGCAATGATGGGCCGTTGTTTATAGAGGGTGTCACGACCCGTTACCCAAATTGTTGGGCCGGGCCGAGCCATGTCCAGCCTACGCTTAAGATAAAGCGCAGTAAGCTGTTCTAGAGATAACAAGATAAGACTAAATGTGCTAACAGTTCTATAAGTGAAGAAGAATCATAAATGCTCCAAACACAAAAGTCGTCATATATAGTAAAATATCCAAAGTACAAGTCTGAAATGTAAAACTGGATACATGTCCAGTTACAAAATATGTAGTCTAATACATGACTACACTAAGTATCCCAAGTGACTACGCAAACTAGGCGAGTCTCCCCGCAGGAACATCCTCGTATGGCAAAGCCGGGTCCTCGACAGTAACTCCATAATATGAGTCGCAGAGCAACTCCTCCTCAGTAAGGATACCTACAAGGTTATCCTGTCAGGACGGGAGCAAGTACAACCTTTACAACTAAAATACTGAACATATAATGAAAGAGATGTACAACAATAAACATGGTGTGATAAGTCTATAAAACAGGAAATACTGGAAAACATGGCCTCATGGTACAACTGGGATCACAGTATCATAGTAACATAGGGAACATGGCATATCATGGTTTAATTGGTTCTTTTTAGAAATGACAACATATAGTTTAAAAGTTTAAAACCGTAGTATGTACGTGAATCGGTCAATAGGTAATCAGGATGTACAGCGGCACATATCAAGTTTTTCTGGCATGCACATATGTGCACGAACGGCATCGGTGTATATCTATACACAAACGCGAGATCAGAACCTACGGCAAGGTTACATATAGAATGTCGCCGAGCGCGGTAAATACATACGGAGAAGGGGGTCATGTTCACGTACAATACTAACAGTTTCCCCTTAACCCGTTATTTAAACATGTGAGAGATATGAGAACAGTAAAAACATGTGGAAGATACTGGGAGCAGTATAAGCATGGCAGGTACTGAAAGTAATACAACATGTGAAGACATAACTTGCTACCTCAAGGATCAGTATTTTAATAGGGTTAATACATGTTCTAGCATTAAAAGACAGTAAATGAGTGTGTAGATGTACTTGCCTGGGATCCTGCTATCAATATGAATCAAGGCTCGGAGTGAAGCCACAGTCCTAAAGATGAGATAATACAATAGCTAATCAGGATGAAAAGACATACTATAATGTCTAGTTAACTAGGGCAAACTAAGACAAACTGGGTCAGAGGTTGACTTATAGTTGACTTTGGTCAACTGGTCAACTCCGGCCAATTCCAAGTCCAATGTGGGGTGACACTATACTCAAACTAACTTTCTAGGGTCTAGAAATCAATAAGAAAATCAAGTCATGAGTGCACTACTACGAGCCACTATATCGAGCTAGGCATATATAGTAATCTGGAGTGCACCATAACAGGCCACTATCTATAATTTGGACATAGAACAATACGTGAACATAAGCATGTACCATGTATATAGAGTGTACAATCATTCTTTAACTATCCAAGGTCATCTAATCATGTTAAGAGCCTATTACAATCGAGAAAATATCAAAAACGGACAAAAACGGGCAAAAACGGACAAAAATAGCCTAAAACAGCATAAAGCGGCATACCGGCGGTATACTGCGGCATACCGGCGGTATACCGGACTAAAGACAGTAAGTTTTTGGTGCCAAAAACGACATACCGGTGGTATACTGCGGTATACCGGCGGTATACCGGTTTTTCAAACAGCAACAAAATCCAGATTTTCGCTAAAACTTGTTTCGGCCATAAAAACTTCGTTTTAAATCAAAATTCGGACTTTCAAAAGTCAAAATTGAATAGAATTGAATTTCCAACAACATGGAAGTATTAGTTTTCACAAATCAAAACATTTGATATATCAAAACCTCAAAATACTCGAAAATCATATCTAGAAACTCAGATCTACGCAATACTGTCAATCAAAACCAAAAGTGCTATATACTAAACATGTTAACAATTTAAAGAAGCAAATTATAGGCCAATAAAACTCTAGTTTCCATGAAAAACAAAAATAAAGTATGGTCATGCCACTTTTGAGCAAGATACACTTGCCTAGGTTAAGCTCCAAGCCTAATCTTCTAGTCCACCACCAAGAGGGGTACGAAACCACACTCTAGACCTCAAGGCCAAGATCCTAGAAAAGCTCCAAGGGAAGAGAAAGGAAGAAGAAATGAAGAGAGAGTGAAGAGAATGAAAAGAGAGAGGAGAGAGAAAGTGAAAGGGTATATATAGAAGGGGGAATTAATCTTAGCCGTCGGATCGTGATCCATGTCAAAATCTAAGTCAATCATGGCCATTCAAACAAAACCAAATGTCCATTGGGTAATAGGGTGCTTCTACACTATTCATGAAAATATCTAAACACTATTCATCAAAATATCCAAAACACTATTCATCAAAATATCTAAAATCGAAAATATCTAAAATGTAGAAAATCTGTCTGGACGGTATGCCGGCCAAGGAAAAATCTATAAGTTAGAAAAAATTTCAAGGCATTACGAAAACCAAGAAAATACGAAATATGCTACAAAATACGTATTTAAATTAAATGTTATTGAAAATTATAAAAACTATTTATTTATTTATTTTTGAAATCTAGGGGCTTACAGAGGGTTCCTATTTTGTTACGTTGGGTTACCATTTTATGAGTCTTTTGCCTTCGACCTTAGGAGTCATTTATAAATTGAATGACTATTGAGATCAGGATGCATTCTGTCCAGAAGTTGGGTTGAGATACTTAGAAAAGAAGCTGGTAGTGTGGGCTTGATTGATTTTGGGTTAATTTGGCTAAAGTTGATTATTTTCTTTAATTGCTATTATGGTATCCTATTCTCTAGTAAACCTTAGTAATAAAATTTCCTAAGTAACTAGCATTATATATATATAAACCATATTCTAGTTGAACAAATATTAAGATATTATTTCTCCTATAAATTCCTATATATGATTTACTAGAATATTTTAATTAATAGTGATTTATTAACATAATAAATTAGGGTAAAGATTTCCTAAAGAAATATAGTATATTGATTCTTGTCAAATATACCATGTAGAAGGAGAGTCAGTTAAGATTAACAAACAGTTGATTAGTTGTCAATATTTAGAATCGTAACCAAATGTACCTATTATCAGGTGGACATAGAGATTATTTTCTTATTCCCGATCTCCCAGAGCAAAGGCAAGTACACCGGCTCGAACTCTTTACTCTATATTTTCTGTCTTGCTTCATGTTCTCATATTGACACGTTGTACACACGATTGTTCATTGTTCATTGTTCACTGTTCATCGTTCATTGTTCATCGTTCATAGTTCATTGTTCTTACTTGTACATTGGGGTGGGAAAATACTACAGAGATGTGACCAATCCTATTTTAGCTAGACATTGACTAATAGCTTAGGTCTTACATCGTGCACGTGGGACTCTAAGCCGTACCATTGTTCATTGTTCACTGTTCACTGTTTACCCAGCCGGTCACATACTCTGATAGTTATTTCAAATGCATGTTACACTGATAGAATAGTTTCATTGTTTCTGGATCTGGTACCATAGTTTCATTGTTATTCCTGTACTACAATTTTATGTTCCTGTCTTGTACCATAGTTCATATTATGACTCTTTTCATGCATTTCAGTTTACATTGTTTAGTGCTTCTTGTCGGGGTTGTACTTTGCTCTTTTTCTGACAGGATACGTTGTAGGTATCTTAAGGATATGGTACCACCTTGGGTCAGAACCCAGAGATGGTGGAGTTTCTATTTCAGGATGGACTTAGATTGCAGAGATATAGTCAGACTTTTTCCTAGATTTGTTTAGAGTTTATTATGTATTGTATTGAGGATTCAGGAATGTATAATTTTATTCATGTTATCGGATTTGTCTCCGGATAATATTGTACCAATAACTTGTGGATTGTGGTGATTCTGGGAATGTGTATAGTAGCTGTGATGTTTTATATTTCTTGTATCTTGGAATTTTCCTTAGAATTGTACAGCTTACTTCGTCGTGTTTATCGACGAAGGCTGGGCGTGTCCGACCCGTGTCCGATTATTCGGGAGCGGGTCGTGACATGTTTTTAGTGGTGGCCCATACAGGTCTGTCCTAATGGCACTTAGGCTATAAAGTGCTGTTGGGGAACCTGTTAGACTAAGGAAAACTCATCACAGCATAGGATCCGTGGGAAATGGTTATGGATATAATTTTACTAAGGCTGTTGTTATCTTATAGTTTAGGCCTAATCTAACTGGTTTTCTATTTTTCTGGTGGTTCAGACACGCAACACCGAGATTTTCAATTCCCATGCACTTAGGCTTCTGGGCTTATTACCTATTTAATTTTGCTAGTAGGAATATTTGATTAATAATATTTAATCTTTCCTATATTAGTACCTTGTTTTTCTAAAACTTTCTTGTTTGTTATTTGAGATTTCGTTTCATATTCAAGATTTGTTTCTGTAGCCTCCTTGTCCTAATAAAACTCCTTGTTTACTAAAGAACAAATAACTTCACCTTCCATCATGATTAGGGTTTAGGATTCGTTTGAAATTTCGTAAACTCCTTTGAAATTCCTATGGATAGAGTTGACAGAGTATTCGATGACCTACTATGACGTGGCAGATGCGCACTGCAATTATTTATCTGGATTATGGAGATCGCGGCTTCACTGCAGTCAGTTGCGCACTGGTGAGGCAGGAGCTCTAAGTCAAAGTAATTCCAGGTATTCATAGGTTCTTGGATATTATTAAGGCTATGTCCTAAATCATAAACTTTTGATCTCTTGAGTTGTTCCGATAACATGGATAAAGTTGATAGAAATATTTGATAATTTATTATTATTTGATTCAGTGAGCCAAGGGTTCACTGCAGTCAGATGTACACGACACTGACGAGGCAGGGACTCTAGGTAAAGTGATTTCGAATATGTATATTTTTCGGATACTATTGATATTATATCCGTGTTATCTACTATGTTTGATCTCTTATCGCCATTGACAATTTTATCGAAATCTTTGCAGTTGATGCCATTTTCTCTCGATTTATCAGGACCTTTCTTTAACATAAGTTAGTCCAATTTTTTCATGGTTCGATTTAAGTGTATTGCATATATTTTGTTGATGGTCCCATATTTTGATTCCTTGTTCATAGTTGTACCATTTCTGTAGTTAGCGTATTCTAACACTCATCAAGCTTAAATAATTTTTATCATCTTTTTAATCGTGTTTAAAATTTTAGTCATAGCCATGCTAGTTATGCCAAACGATTTTATTGGATTTGGATCATAAATTTATGACCGTCATTTTGGTGCTATTTTTTTCTATGCATAAATTTTGATTTTTCATGTTTAGGATTTATCATGCCTGAAATATTTTAATTTTGAGCATTTCTAGAAATCGTGATTTTGCGATCCTATGTTTAGCGAATTTCAAGCATTTTCAAGTTTTTGTATTTGGTCAATCTTAAGTGCTTATTGCACCATTTGAAATTTCGAGGACGAAATTTTGCTAAGGGGGGTAGATTTGTAACCCCGCTTTCCCGAAATTATTAATTTAGTATTTTTCAGAAATAAATATTTTTCTCTTTATCACTGATTAATTATAAGACAATTCATAATTTTATAAATGAGTTATCTTGCTAATTATTTTAAGAATAATTAGTTTTTATTTATTTATTTTTGATTAATATTAAGACTCCTTATAATTTTTATTTTAAGTGAAATATTTGGTTAACTATTTTAGAAGGATTTTGAGTGGGAAGATAGCAGCTAAGGTTGGAGTGCTCTCCAAGCATCCAACAACTTTGTAACAACTTCCCAACATCACTTCTAACTAACTTTCCATAATAGTTTGTAATAAATTAATTTATTTGAATCTTTTTGTAAAAAAACTAATTTTCTAACCAACTGATTATAATAGTTTATAATATAGATATTGTTAGTCACTTAATTACAATTTCACTATTCTTTTATTAGCCAGAGGAGAGAGAGAGAGAGAATAAATCTCTTCTCAATTTTTTTTTCCCGAAGGGAACTCCACCATCCCTTCCCCAATTTCCCAAAGTTTCGTAACCCTAAATTCCCTGCGGAGCTGGGCCATGGCTGCGCGCTCCATTCCGGTGACGGGACGCTCTCCCCGACGACGTACACAGTGGCTCAGCGATCGATCGATCTTCGCCACCCGGTGATCGGTTCTGAGATCGAGTTCGTGTCAATTTTTCCTCGGCGAATCCACGACGAGTTAACGGCGGCGACCAGGCGGCCCCTCCACCACAACGGCGGCGAGGTCATCTTCTCCGCAACGCTCGGCGGTTGAGCCATCCCCTCACAGCGGCGAGTTTCACTGCGACGGTGAAGTCGATCATCTTTTCCGACAGCAAAGCTTCTTTCTCGACGTTCCATTCCGCGAGTTCGACGTCGGCGGCGAGGTGAGCTCATCCTTGATTTTTATGGAGATTTATTCTCCTCTAATTCTGTTTCGCTCATTGATTTCATTTGAGTTCAGATCCGCTCTGGATCACTCTGTTCGATCCCTTTCCAGAGTTCGTTCACATTCGAAGGACTCGACGAGTGTTCAACGGATCACGGTGATCGCCGGAAGACGGATCGGGGAACAACGAATCGAGCTAAAATATCAGGGAGACGAGTTGGAATTTTGGATCGTTCGAAAGTAAGTTGGATCCTACCTCTGTTGTTCTTAATTCTTTTGCTAGATTTCTTGAGTTCTTGAAGAATTGAACCTCCAGTCTTTGAGACTATTTTTGTGTGTGTGCTTTGGTTCTGATCGATGAATTGTTTCAATGGGACTGCGAATGGAAACTGGACGCACAGGGATCGTGTTGGAGACGATCATTCACTGAGCAGTTGTGATCAGCATTTCTCACCTCAGGTATAGTTCTAATATTTCTGTGTTAATTTTAGAGTTTGCTATAAATTTGATATTAGATTGGTGTGGCCAGGATCAAGTTGAATAGGTTAGCTGTATCCTGGGCGCATATTCTTGACGTTGTTCGTATCTGTACAAGGGGTGTGTCCGGGTGCTGTTGTGTCTGCGTGTGCCAATGTTGTTCCTGTAATGGCTATTGCAGTAGGCTGTCAAGAATCAGAGTTAGCAGTTGGCCGGGTTGGGGGAGTTCGATTGAATGTAGGAATTATCTATTTGATTGTGTATTTGAGATTTGTATCCAGTTCTTCTGTATAATTCATTTTTTTGTCAAAATTTTGTTAGATTTAGTTGTGTGCGATCTTACACTCTTTCTAATCCTCTGATTTCAAAATGACCGATTGGATTCAAGTCTGCTGAGCTTAGACCTTATGTAATGTTGCTAAGTTCCATGGCGGGTTGGAGAGTTTAATTTGGGATGAAGTGATTTGTGAAGTGATTTTATAATTAAGATAGTTTTGGATATACTTTGTTGTAGGTTTCTTATTCCTACATTCACCTTCTCAATTTTGAATTTTCAGCTGGGATTGAGTTGGAGGGTTGGGCCTAATGGGTCAGTTCTGCTCTAAGAGTTTAATTGATGGCAGTTGGGGTTAAGTATGATTCTGTTGGAGATTTGTACATATTTTTCTGAGTTGAGTATAGCCTCGTGTGATTTCTTTGATTTTGAGTAATGGATGAGTGGAGTTTAAGCAATTAAGCCTTATGAAATTGCCATATCTGTGGGTGACCTTGCTAAGGTTGATGGTTGGTACTATGTTGTAGTGTATTAAAGGAGTTGGACTCAAATAGCCTGGGATGGTTATGTGGAGAGTAGTCATGTAGTATTTTGAGTTGGAGCTGGCTATGTGAGCTTGGGATAGGTGCAATGATGGGCCGTTGTTTATAGAGGGTTCCTATTTTGTTACGTTGGGTTACCATTTTATGAGTCTTTTGCCTTCGACCTTAGGAGTCATTTAAAAATTGAATGACTATTGAGACCAGGATGCATTCTGTCCAGAAGTTGGGTTGAGATACTTAGAAAAGAAGCTGGTAGTGTGGGCTTGATTGATTTTGGGTTAATTTGGCTAAAGTTGATTATTTTCTTTAATTGCTATTTGGTATCCTATTCTCTAGTAAACCTTAGTAATAAAATTTCCTAAGTAACTAGCATTTATATATATAAACCATATTTTAGTTGAACAAATATTAAGATATTATTTCTCCTATAAATTCCTATATATGATTTACTAGAATATTTTAATTAATAGTGATTTATTAACATAATAAATTAGGGTAAAGATTTCCTAAAGAAATATAGTATATTGATTCTTGTCAAATATACCATGTAGAAGGAGAGTCAGTTAAGATTAACAAACAGTTGATTAGTTGTCAATATTTAGAATCCTAACCAAATGTACCTATTATCAGGTGGACATAGAGATTATTTTCCTTATTCCCGATCTCCCAGAGCAAAGGCAAGTACACCGGCTCGAACTCTTTACTCTGTATTTTCTGTCTTGCTTCATGTTCTCATATTGACACGTTACACACGATTGTTCATTGTTCACTGTTCATCGTTCATCGTTGTTCATCGTTCATAGTTCATTGTTCTTACTTGTACATTGGGGTGGAGAAATACTACAGAGATGTGACCAATCCTATTTTAGCTAGGCATTGACTAATAGCTTAGGTCTCACATCGTGCACGTGGGACTCTAAGTCAGTACCATTGTTCATTGTTCATTGTTCACTGTTTACTGTTTACCCAGCCGGTCACATACTCTTATAGTTATTTCAAATGCATGTTACACTGATAGAATAGTTTCATTGTGTTTGGATCTGGTACCATAGTTTCATTGTTATTCCTGTACTACAGTTTCATGTTCCTGTCTTGTACCATAGTTCATATTATGACTCTTTTCATGCATTTCAGTTTACATTGTTTAGTGCTTCTTATCGGGGTTGTACTTTGCACTTTTCCTGACAGGATACGTTGCAGGTATCTTGAGGATATGGTACCACCTTGGGTCAGAACCCAGAGATGGTGGAGTTTCTATTTCAGGATGGACTTAGATTGCAGAGATATAGTCAGACTTTTTCCTAGATTTGTTTAGAGTTTATTATGTATTGTATTGAGGATTCAGGATTGTATAATTTTATTCATGTAATCGGATTTGTCTCCGGATAATATTGTACCAATAACTTGTGGATTGTAGTGATTCTGGGAACGTGTATAGTAGCTATGATGTTTTATATTTCTTGTATCTTGGAATTTTCCTTAGAATTGTACATCTTACTTCGTCGTGTCTATCGACGAAGGCTGGGCGTGTCCGATCCGTGTCCGATTATTCGGGAGCGGGTCGTGACAATACACAATATGAAAGCCAACAGATTGTACTCGAACCTGGAGTAAGTTCCCAGGTCTGAAATCAGAGTCTCGACCATCACAAATACACATTTTGAAATTAGGCATTTTAAAGGATTATATATATATATATATATATATATATATATATATATATATATATATATATATATATATATATACATTAATAGGTAAAATACCATATATGCCTAAAAACAGGTAGAAAATATGAATCAACACTGAGAGTTGATTCCCACAAGTCCCAAACAGTGACCAAGTACCAAATACTCAGAAATTTTAGCCATTAAACTCAGAAAACAAAATATCATATAAATCTCCAAAATTCAATTCAACGAAAAAACCTAATTATCACAAAAAGGCTCAAAATGCAAAATACTCAGAATTAACCTACGAAACTTGGCAAATAGGTCGGTCTCGACATGTGGGACGTGCTCGGGTCTTCCTCAGGTCGAAACCGTGTCCGTATCGTGTCCTAGCGAACAAGTATCGGGAAACCCGATACGCACGTGAATCGAATCGGTGCAGACTCGATTTCTCACTCGTTTTCGAACCATTTCTCGTAAAACTTCGCGTACACCTAGGCGTACACCTCCTCGAACCACTGGTCAAGTTATCGTGCGGCCAAGTGTCGTGTCCGACACGCACGCAAAGCGTGTCTGCATGCGGGTGGGCGCACGTGCACAGCCCCGTGCACAGCATCGTGCACGCGTGCCATCGAGTCTAGGGACTCGTGTGTCCTACGTCGTGTCATGTATTCGTGTCCTAGGCTAGGGTAGGTATAGGGCTACATGTTGGACACCCTGATTCGTGTCCACGTGTTGTGTCGTGTCTGCACGAAACAGCGTTTCAACGGCGGCTGTCCCCCGCGCGCGCATGTGTACGGTCAGTGTCGACGTGATTTCTCCCTTGTTTCTCGATAAAACGTCACGAAACTTTGGGAGCGTGATCTCAGTCACGTCACCCACCTACACGTCGAATTTCATGCGACTACTGTCCTGTACGTCGAGGAATCACCCCCGAGCAGCAGGGCACGCGCGCGGCCTTGCGTGTAGCACGTTCGTGTCCTATTTGGACACGGGCACAAGTCCGATTCGTGCTGAAACCTATTGGGTCGTGATCCTCGTGTATAGGGCTATCCAAATATGTAAAAATATTTGACAGAAAATAGAATTAAATTCGTAGCGACATTTCGTCGAACACCTACGCATATTAGTCGACACGTGTCCCGATACAGACACCTAATGAAAGCAAAATTGGACAAAATTAATCCTACAGGTCATGGGTACCTAGATGCTCCCTATCATGAAGAAAAATTAGTAAAAACTATACTAGATTAGGGTATACCTATTTAGAGCCAAGGATCTCAATGCAAAGGACTTCCCGAACGCTCCAACGGTCAAGTATCCTCAATCAAACGTCCCCAGCACCTTGCTAGCACTGGTCCAGCAAGATTATCTCCTTCCTATGAGCACGACGGTCTTCGTTTGAGGAGAATCGGGCTCCAGATGCAAAAGTTGTGAATTTTTGAAGGGGGAGATCTAGGATTTCTTGGAGGCTACAACTAAATGCAAATTGGGGGGGGGGGGGTGCTGCCTATGGCCGGCCATATTGGGGGTTTCTAGGATTAGGGTTTCACATGGGCCAACTCCTTCAAGTTGTAATAAGGCCCAAGTCATAAAAGGCTCAAAAAGGCTATATGCAAAAAAGGCTTAAAATCATCCAAAAGCCTTCTAAATTGGACCCAAGCCCTAAATAAATTCTAATAGGAAAAAAAATTTCTAAGACATGGTTAGGCTCCTATACAAGGTCCACTAAGGTTAAACCAGTTGCTAGTACAACACAAGTCAAAATATCTAGAAAATCACAAAATGGCCAAAATGGCTAAAAAGGCTAAAATGACTAAGAATTCATTTAAAACATTCTAAAATAACTAATTAATTCTAAAATAATTCCTACAAGGTCAAACTAATTCTAATTATTATTATTAATCTTCTAGTCAATGTTGACTAAGTTAAACCCATTTATGCTACACAAACATCAAACAAAATCACCTATCATTACATGAATTCAATAAATTAATAAATAACATAATAATTACAAAATGACCAAAATATACCTATTGTCTCCTCTATGGAATTTTCTAATCTAGTCCCTGTGTGATTGAAAGAGGTAGTGATCTGGTCTCCATCTTTGCACAAAATCATATACGAACCAAGGCTGCATGAATCATGAAGGAGTTTAATGAAATCCTCGAGAGGAAGCTAGCCAAAAGGAAAGAAAAATTTATATGGTTAGGTTCAAGGGTCGTGGTGAAGGTTATGAAGATGGTATGGGTCTAAGTAAACCAAGATAATAAAAGGATAAGCAATCAAGAATAAACACAAAGTTAAGCATTTATGGAATTAAGTAGATCACAATCATTCCTTAGGTTGAAAAGATTTGAGTCAAGATTTGGCCTCTAACCGAAGTCAGAAAGGACAATAGTATTATGGTAGGGTTTTTAGGCTAGCTATTTGAATTGAGAGTCGCATCATAAAAATAGAGTGCAAGGGGACGCGTTTTAGTGGGGCATGATATACCTACACGAAGGTGGGCTCGTCTAGGTCTTGCATATAAAATTTGTTGGAAGGAAAAGTCTAGTATTGTGCTCCAAATATCAAAGTCACGATAGAAGACACCAAATGATCAAAATAGAAAGTAGGTTTTCATGAGGCGCTAATTAATGCACAAAATAAAAGGATCCAGTTTAAGCACGAAATAAAGATATTTTAGGAAATCTCGTAGATCAAGGTAAAGTAAGTTAGGGACACAATTTCTAGAAAGAAGATAGTCTCATAGATAAGGGTATGGTCAAGGGAACGATTCTAATCATTTCTAAGTTTCCAATGATTAGAAAATCACGATAAAATCTAGATTTGAGGAAATGTCGAGCAAGTCTAGATTTGAAATATAACCACATAATCTTAGAGATGACTAACAACACTTGTGTATACACTACTATCGTGGTCATAGGGGATATGGCAATTAAAGTGGAATCCTTCATCTATCTTGGTTGCCTATCCATATTTGAATCTATAAATTTAGACTTCTTCAAAACTTACAATATAATTCTCCAAAAAATCTAATAAAATATCTTTCTAAGCTGCCAATCATACTCATAACTTAAAATTTAAATTTCTTTTAATCAACCTCAAGATAACCTTTATCATAACACACAAAAATTTCTCCAAAAATGTATCATAAACTAACCTTTCCACCTTATCTAGTCACCGCAAAATCATAACTTAAGATTTTCAAAATTTCTAACCAATCTCGAATAAACATTTATTGTGTCACAATTCCAATATATATATATATATATATATATATATATATATATATATATATATATATATATATTTCTTCTTCTATCATTAATCCAAATCATAACTCAAAATTTAAATAGGTTTTTAACAATCGTAATTCATACAAGAGTTTAAAATAGATCATAAATTTGATTTTTCTCCTTCAAAATAGTTTTAACCAAAAATCTTAATATCCTTACTTCAAAATTTACGAACTTATTAATTGGGAACCATGCAACCCAATTTAAAACCAAGCCTTATCAACCGCCCTCATAAATCTTACATCAGTATTTAAATTTAAAAATTCTTTTCAACTAGCCTTCTCTCTCTTCAAGGAAGTATAGCTATAAAAAAATGAATCATAAATATTTCTCAAAGACCTTCAAAATCAAAACTCAAAAATCAAATCAACTTTCTTTCTCAATTGTATATAGATTCCACTATCATTTTGTAGATAAAATTCTAACAATCCTTCGAAGTTATAAATGTTGCTACTACCCAACTTGGTATTAACTAATCCCTAAGTTCATACTTCTTGAAATTATGGTCCCTCTTATCCTCATATCTTTATAACTCAAATAGGATCTCAATGCATATTAGTTGTCAATGTAATCCTTCTAGCCATATGTTTAACCTATGAGCATATACTAGTGTAGTCATCTTCCTAGTTGTCACTAAGCACGAAACTAAGAATTTATGGTAGAAGGAGTCAAGCAAGATGCAAATCAAGGAGGTCGATCGAGAGTTTGGAATTTGAAGTCAAGAAAAGGATGTCAAGTAGGTGGATAAGATTCTAGACTCTAATCCTATATTGCAGGCCCGCTTGATATATTAATTTAACCGAAACGGTCAACTGGACCTGCATGGGCCACCACAAAAACATGTAACGCCCCAGTCCCAAAATACTTGGGACTAGATACATATCATGCCAGCTGTATACATACGAGTAAATGAAAGGCTCGTATGTATACATAAGCTGTAAATTGTAGAAAGCCATGCTCAAACTAAATCTCATCCACAAATATAAAGTTTTAATGATATAATTAAATAGTCATTTGTACAAACGTTGGGCGGAGACATATCCACTACTAACAAGTTTAAATAAGAAAGAATATACAAATAACTGATTTGGTCGAGCGAAGCAAATGACGAGTCCAAGTGCAATCATCACGGAGGAAGGTAGACATGGCCTTTGCTAGAGCACCTGTAAGAATCACGAAACACACACCTGAAGAGATCACCAGGTCCTCAGAGGGACGTAACAAGATACAAGAAGAACATGCCATTATAACTGCAAATGTAAATACCATAAACTATAATACAACTGGGTCCCTAACCATCTATGTGATATGCAAATTGAGGACAACGTTCTACGCAGGGGCTGTACGGATTCACGCAAGCAAGTAATAAAGAGTGGCCAACAAGTAGCGCTTATCTGAGACACTATCGGCCAGGTAACACGTAGCGCTCATCCGAGACACTATCTCCCAAATGTGCATAAAAGTTAATATAGTCCCTACGCTAGTAGCTGTTCCCTCTCTCCAATGATACTATACATGCATCGTAACCATGACACACCAATACGTGTCATTTTCACAACACAGTTTATATTCAATAACTGTCAAGTCTTCTAACATGCATCTATGGACAGTTATTCCTACTCATGCGCAAGGGTGATCAGCCAATACGTAAGTGACCACTACATGGCACTCACAACTCATACACAACTCGTGATACAATCGTGACAAGTTTAATGAGATACACTAAGTTGACGGTAGTCCCTTAACTCTAAGTCCATATGCAAGAAAAAATAATAAACAAGAAATATAGATACAATAACTGAAATAAATGCAACTAAATATAAGCAGTAAAGATGGCAAGGTATCTTGCCTGGTGTGTCACCTGGTGTGTCGCCTGGTGTAGTGATTTGACAGGTCCCAGTTAGTCCAATAGTCCTGTTTGATGTGTGCACGTCCGAATTTACAAGAAGAAATGAGGAGTATTATTAGTCACGGTCAAGGGTGGTTATCAAGGATGATTCGTGGAGAAAGATACATATACTAATTTGGAAATATTTATAATGCTTGAAACTATCTTTAACGTATTAAAAGAATGCTTAAAATACAAAAATTGTTTTTCGCTAAAATACTCTAGTTTTTTGAAATAGAAATTTTTAGATAGAAGCTTATTAGTAAAAAACATAATTTGGAAAGCAAGAATAGTTCTAGAACAAAACCTTTTAAAAAAACTAATTTGTCAAGTTATTATTATTATTATCAAAATAATTTATAATTTAAATAGCTACAGTTCGTATAATATTTTATGTAATTCCCAAAACCATTTGTAATACTAAAATTAGCAAAATAATAATAATGTTAATAATATTGAGGGTTACAAGGAAAAAGAAAACAAAAAAAATAACAAAACAAAAACAAAACAAAAACAAACAAAACAAAAAGATTTAAAATTTTACAAACCAATAAGGAAGTCCAGACTGTCTCCTTTAATTGATTGAAAGGAGAAAGAAAGAAACTAAAGAATCGAAGAGAAGGAACAGAGAGAGAAAGGGAGTTCTTGGAAGAGGGGAGGAGGCAGAGAGAAAAAGGTACTGGTCAGGGAGGTGCTTGGCTGCACCGAGCACGGTTTCTGGCGCCGGCGGCCCGGAGAAGGCAGAGGGAAGGCGGAGTCAAGTGGGTCCAGGTGACGCGGCTCCAGAATGAGATGCGGTGGTTCGTGCGGATCCGACAATACAGATCCAGGACGAGCGGGTCCGGAGGTAGCGGTGGAGACCATCTGAAGTCGGAGGCGACCCCGGAGGGGAACTGTAGGTCGAGGCCGAGCGTTTCGCGAGGGAGGCGGTGTTACGGTGGTGCGGTGAAGCGGGACGCTCGCCGGCGACTCGGTCGGGTTGTTTGGCTGTCGCGTTCGTCGGGTGCGGCTCCGGCAACGATGAGAGGGCGGCGTTGTCGGCGATAGATCCACGGGTGAGGGATCTGCGTCGGAGGGATCGAGGCACGGTACAAGAGGGGCTGGTGGTCGACGCAGAGGTGGCGGCGTCTATCGGCTGGCTGGGTTACGCTGGTCCAGGTGAGGTTTTCCCCTTACCTTTTTCTCCTTTGCTTCTGGTGTTCGGTGGATGATCGGAGGCTGCAGCGAGGACGGGTGTGGTGGTCCGTGGTGTTGTGGTACAGGTTCGCCGGTGATGGCACGGCTGGAAGAAGTGGTGGTGGTGAAGGTGGAAAAACGGGACAGTGGTTGTTCTTCGTGATGGCGGGGTGATTGGGTCTGGGTGGTGACAACGGATGCGGGTCGGGATCGGCATGGTTGAGGAGTTTTGTGTCGGACTCGGGACGGAGTTATGTTGTATTTGTACTAGGGAAGATATAGCGGATGGGAGGCACGAACATGTGCACAATGGGGTGAAAATTTGGTGTTGTGGAGTTCATGAAAAAATAGGGCAAGTACCTCTCCTTTTATAGGAGGTGGGAATCCTATTTGGATAAGGACTAGGATAGTTTAAACGCCCATAAGATAATTTCATAATTAAATTCAAATTAATTTAAACTCATTTTAAACCATCTTGAATTTAAAGCTATTCAAAATAAGTCAATAAAATCTTTTCAATTGTAAATTACCACAATCAATTAAATTTAAAACCAAAACATTATTTTTAAAGTACTTTTTTGAATAATAAAATATTAATATTAAATAAATTTTAAAAATAGAATTATATATAAAATCTAAATTTATGTACCTCGTATGCAATGAATATTTGCATAAAACCTCATTTTCAAAATTACTATTTATATAAACTTTCATGATGTAAAATAAAGTTTTGGAAATTCTAGTATGATGCATTTTTACAATTTACGAAATCAAAATTAATTATTGTTTATTATGTGAAAAATCATGCTCCTAACATAAAAATGTTTTTACAAAAATATGTACGTCGCACATATTCGCACTCAATGAGCCATCCAAAAATATGAACTCATGCGCGACGTAAAATACGATTATACGACGTACAATACAAAGCAAAAATTAAAACCAAATTAAAAAAATTTATAGTAGAAATTTAGGGGGTTTACACTCTCTTATGTGCTCCCTTGTGGTACTTGCTATTCGGAGCTGACCCCGCTGGTTTTGTTTGGCCAGATCTCATAGCAGAATCTGAGGATCTAATCTTCTTCCCTGACAACAATGGTGCATACTAAGAGCATGGCCATCGGAGGACTCGAGTGGATTTCTTCTCCACTACTCTAGTATCATCAGTTTTGTTCTAGCATTTAGCCACCGACACCTATTTAGTCGATTATTCTAGATATTTAGTTTCCATGCATTATTATAATTAAATCAGACTCCAGCTGATTGTGATTATGTACTTATGAGTCTCTGGGCTAGCTGGCTTATAAAGATAGTTCTTTATGATCATTTTGATAAACCGTCGGGCAAGCCTTACCGATTTATCCTATATGTTCATTAAGTATTGTTTTTTGCTTTTAATGATTGAGACATAGATGTGATGTATTACCCTAGGCGACTTGATTGTAGTATTCATCCCCTTGTCTCTTGACAGCCGTGACCACTGTGTAACGTCTTTGTACATCATATGTCACGACCCGATCCCAATTTCTTGGGTCGACTCGGATCATGCCCAGCCTGCACCGTTGTTGAGACGGCGGCAGTAAGCTGTATTCCATATGCAGGTACAATCAACAACACTTGAATTTATAATTGCCACAACATTTTATTTAACGATAAAAATAAACTTGTTCATTACAAAAGAGTTCACCACTTTTAAAATAACATTAATTTAAATAAAGACAACAAAACTCCATCTAAGCAGAAGTGTCATCATCATCATCAGGAACCTCCTCTGGAAGCATAGCAGGATACAGCTCTGGGTCGTAATAACTACTAATCAGTAGCTCTGAGTCATCAATAGAACCTATTGGGTGTGGGGGATCCAGTCAGGAAAGGAGCAAGTACAATTATGAAAAATTAACAATTTGCATAATGAATAGAAACTTGCAATATTAAATAATTTTGAAACAGTGATTTCCAATAAAACAATTGTGATTTGAGTATGCAGTATCTATGACCGATTTAGGATGATTCACTTGTATCCTATTGATACGGTCCGGCCTAACCCCGTGTGAAGAGGGGTAAGCTCGCACATTCATTAACTATTTGGCTTTGATCATAGATAACTACGCTACTCCCCATTATCCCGATGCAATGATTCAATATTACTCTAGGAGAGAGTACGTGTAACAGTTGTGTATTTAACATGCAAAATTTCTAAAATTAATTAAACTGCAATTAACCACAACCGTACTTGCCTTGAATTTCAATTGGTCGAGATTTGTACTTCGGGATTCGAAAGGTCACGTTCTTCCTTGAAATCCTACATTCCGGGGAACTTTATCTCAGAAATACAAATACCAGAAAAATCTAGTTGCAATCTCTATTTGTCTTTCCTAGTCTATTTTAGTTATTAGCTAACTAACACAACATCACAACGTTTACTAATGAGTTTGAATTTAGAAATTCAATTTATTTAGGTTTTTCGGGAAAACTTGTAATTTTCAATTTAAATATAAAACTTGGTATTTTATTAACTTATTGGGAAAAAGATTGGTGTTTTATAATAACTAAATAAAAATATAATTTCTTTTCTTAAAATGAGAAAATCGTGAATTATTAATTAATAATTAATAATATTATTGATTAATCCTACTCGTTTACTCAATCCCAGAATTCACAAATCTAATGTTCCTACTGATTACAAACTTTTGCAGAAAATAAAAGAATAGGCTTATGCCCTTACAAATTAATACATGAATTTAAATAAGAGAAAAATGGGTTAGTCCTTTTAAATCACCTAAAAATTAAATAATAAAATTTTAACTAAATTTGTAAATTATTAGAATGTCTCAAAACTGGTCCAATCTTCAAATACAGCTACTCTGCCTCAACGTCCGGACGAACCGGTGCGTTTGCATTTCGCTGGGGCCCATTGACCAATATGGTCGTCGCCCAAAATAATATAAAAAAATAATATTATCCGAAAATCCTTTGAAAATCATTTTTATAATTTTCTAAAAATTTCGGCAGCACTCCCTCTGTTTTCGGTCAACCCAAAAACTGGGAAATGCTTCCGATATACCTGCAAAATAATTTCCAAAACTCGAAATTCATATATATATCCATAGAACATATTTTTCCAAAGCCAACACAGCATTTCCGAAATGATAACGAAATTCCCGAAACCCGAAACCATTCCGATTTAACTTCCCAAAAGAATTCAATTCCAGCATATTAACCGAAAATTCCCAACAGAACCCAAAAGCAATAACAGAACATTATCCAATCTCATTCACAGAGCTTAAGAGCAAAAATTTGAATCTCCAATCATTTCCATTAATTCTCGAAAACCCGAGAATACAGAAAACAGAGAATCTCTTCTTAAAAAGTTCTCAAAAATCCGAGAAAAACTACAGAACCCAGTTCTGTCCTAATAATTCTATTTAATCACAGAAAACAAACCACAGCAATCATTTCCGAGATTTTCGGAAAAGCCGAAATAGCAACGTAACTATTACGTTGTCGAAAACCGAAATCCCGAAGGATTCGGGGACCAGAGAATTCATCATCGACAGAAAGGAAAATAGAGTTCCAGAAATTATACCCAAAACCGAAGTCGAAGGAAATCCCGAATTTGGGTCGCGGAACCGAACGGCAAAACGGACAGTGCTGGACATGGACAGGGGCGAGCAAAGGGTCGACGGACGAAGGCCACGCGGGGTGCCGGCGGTGGACGGCGGCGGTCGCCGGTCGGGCGCGGGCGGCGGTGACGCGGGGCCGCGCGGGTCGACGGGAGCGCCGGGAAGCGGCTCGGTCGCGCTGGAAAGGGGCGTCGGCCTCGGGAAAACTCGGCCAGTGGTTCGCCGGGGAGGATCGAGAAGGGGATCGCCGGAAAATAGTTGATTTGGAAAGAGGATGAAGAAGATGGTGATGGTGTGGAAAAAAAAATGATGGGGAAAAGCCCCTTTTATAGGAAATAGGTAGTGAAGGTTACCATTTAAGAAGATGGAGTGCCATCCTGGCTTGATGGTCGGCCGGTTATGGAAGGCGAGGGGGTCGACGGGTGGGGAAGAAGAAGAAAACTTCTTCGGTTCACAAAGGCCACTCACAGCACCCAACACTAAAGAAGAATGAAAAGGCTATTGAATGTTTTCTTCATCAGACACTTAATATATGTCATTCAATACCAAGAGTAAGTATAGACTTAATGGGTTGAGACATACGAATGGGTTTGAAACCCATTCAAGATTTATAGGTTAGCCTATAATTGGCTTGGGTTAGGTCCAATTGGACTTAGAAAAATAATGAGTTTGGGCCAGGATTGAAACTAATGGCCAAAGCAATGGGTTTCAATAAAATTTAAAGGCTTTGGGCTAGGAAAATTTTAGACAACTAAAAATATTTTTAAAGGAAATATTATTTAGAAAATTTTTGTACAATTTATAAAAATATTTTATGTTCAAATTTGGGTTCAAGTCCGGGCTAACATGCCAAAAATCCAAGTTTAACTATTTGGAAAATAATTTACTCTTAAATAAATATTATTAACATCTAACATTATTCTAAAGAAAAAATTTATTGCTAACAAAATTTTATTTAGCAAATAAAAAAAATTAGAAGTAAACTAAAAATACGGGTTTCACAACCTTCCCTCCTTAGAAAATTTCGTCCTCGAAATTTAAGGACAGGTAGGACAGGATTCCCACAATTCAATTAGACACGAGTATGGTGTTCAATTCAGGTTCAAACAATAAGAATTTTTAAAGGTAATCATGGATGAGACAATTTAGGGACAAAATAAAATATAAAGCGAACCAAAGTGTATGAGGTTGATCAGACCATCATTGCACCGGTTCTGATTAGACAATATATTAATGGAGGCCTCCAATAAGATAATGTCATGATCAAGCTTGAAAAAGAAATAGCTCGCAAAACTAGGCTAACAAGCATAATGTCAAATTTGAAAATGAAACAGATGAGTATGGAAAGAAATAGGAATAATGATTCAACTTTGCCTGATCTTCATCTCACCTCTGACTATGCTTGTTACTGGTTTCTCTGACACTGCCTTCTTCTACAAATTCCAGTGGTTGACAACTGTTGTCTGCCCAGTGCTTCTGTCTATCATAGCTTGTCTCTGATCATCTTCACTTCCTCTGCTGCGCCAGTTACTCTCTCTGGATCTAACAGTATTCTTTCTTCTACATCGTCCTATGCAAGTTATGTATGAAAACTACATCCAAAACTTCAATGATGTTGTACTGATGCTAACTGGGTATTTATTGTAAGAAAACCCTACCAAAGATAATTGATCTTTCCAAGATCCTCCAGATTCCAGGAGGCAAGATTCTTCAGCATGTCTTCAAACGTCTAGATTGACTTCTTTGATTGTCTGTCAGTTGGAACTTCATGAATCCGGTAGATGTGTCTCTTGCACATTGCCGCCAACTCTTTCGTGAATAAAGCAACTTCATAATGAACTGACTTGGTCAGTCAGTCCACAAAATCCAATTGGTGATCTTCCCTCCTTAGGAACAAAGTAATCCTAACACAAAATCCATTTATGTGTTCCATCGTTGGCAATAGAGAAACTCCCAAATGTTCCTGCCAACACTTGATCTCTAAGTTTACAAGTGCCTTGTCTTGAAACTGCGTCTTCTTGACTTTGTTCTTCAGACTCGAGCTCACTTGCAGCTTTATTGACACTGAATCAGCATCTAGTTCCATCCTTCTATCTTCAGACAGTATGCTCTCCAGCCCAACTTCCTGATGTCTAGGTGCCGCTTCTTGGTCAAACCATCGATATCAGCTTCAATCGTCTTCGTTTACCCAATATTCCGCTCTTTCTGAGTAGAAATATATTTCAGACTTTTATAGTCCGTATATAATTTTACTCCCTTTCCATAATAATTCCATAGCCTTAAAGCAAAGATACTTACAACAAGTTCCGAATTATGTGTGGGATAGTTCTTCTCATGAGTCCGTAATTGCCTAGATATGTAGACAATTATTTTCCCATGTTGTTGAAGAATACAACCCAGTCTTTTTCCTGAGACATCTCTGTAGATGGTGAAAACACCGGATCCTGCGGGTAGCGCAAGGATTGGTAAGCTTCTTCTACAGCTTCTTAAATGCGTCCAGACAAACTCTTCATTCTTTCGAGTCAGCTTCATCATCGACTCAGCAATCTTGGCGAATTCCTACACAGATTCCAGTAGTATCCCATCAAGTCCAAGAAACCATTGAACTTAGATATACGACTTCTCCACAGCGGCTATCTATCTAGAGTCTATCAAATTTTCTTCTCTTGTGACATTATGGCAAAAACCACATTGTCTAAGAAAATTCATGTCTTGATAGCTTACCAAAAACTTCTTCAAAGTTCCTAGAAATTTCTCAGATGCTCTTCATGTTCTTCTTCAGTCCTTGAGTATATCAGATTTTTGTTATCTAAAGAAAAGACAACAAACTGATTCAATTACTCATAAAAAGACTCTGTTCATGAGATTCATGAACACAACATGAGTATTCATCATTCCAAGAGACATGATCCAAAAATTCAACTACCAGTATTTGGTGTTGAATGTCGTCTTGAGAATGTACTCCTTCATGATCTTAATCTGATGGTAGTCAGTTCTTAAGTTAATCTCCGAAAACCCTTAAGTTCACTCAACTTGGATAGATCATCAGTCGAGAAAAAGTAATTCTTCAGTGCCCTGATAGTCTACTCTCATCCATATTGTTTTATCCTTCTTGGATACAAACAAGACTGATGCTTCTTAGAGTGAAGCTCCGTCTTATATGAAACCCAACACCTTTAGTCCATTGATCTAATCCTTCATTTCCTTGGCTTCCTTCAGGTCGATTCTATAGTATCACTTAGTCATAGGGAAGGAGCTAGGTACTAGGTTAATGGAATATTTCTATGCATAGGGTAATCCAGAAACTATTAGGGAAAACTTCTATCATGAAGATGTAACTAAGATTTTTATTCATATAAGAGAATTACAACAAAACTCTCATAATTGATCTAGGGACATCTTGTTACAGCTTCTTAATAGATAATACTACTCAGCAGTCCTAAGTACTATTCTTCATGGTTCTGGTTCTTGCTTGGGCATCTCCATTTTCTTCCTCTTCTATGATCCTTGATTCTGCTTCATCCCTTCCTACGGTCTGTTGGATAGAGTTCTGAGGTTGTGGCATAATAGACGCTCCGATACGATGATAAGATAAGAGGCAGTCCTTAACTTGATGTTCAGCAGATCCACACACCAAACTTTGCCTTAATCTCTTGCGACAAATGTTGGCTTGGTGACCAGGTCTCTTACAGTAGGCACAAGCCAAAAGCTTCTTGCAATATGGTTGTCGGACAGGGCCCAAATATCTTCTATTCTCATGGGTATCCCTCCTAGGACGAGGTTCCGCTCCAACTTGGTTTAAAATGGCTAAGGTTGCGTCGTTGATATTCTTCATGACTTCTCTCGAGATATCCATCTGTTCAGCTTGAATCTTCTGATACTCTAGGATTTCTTGAAATAGAGCAACCATCTGAGAGGTGTTCTCTGGTACTGGTGAAGCAACATGAGTGGGTACTTCCTCAAAGAAAAGTAACCCAGTTAGAGGAGAGGTAGGATTTGCCAGTGTGGGGAAAACTTCACTGGATGATTGGTGAGGATGATCAATCAGCTGGTTGGGTGAAAAGCTCTGACTTGACTGAAGAGGCGGGGTTCGATCCGGAGATGATACCACATCGCCAGCAGAGTTGGTTTTGTCAGTGGTCATTCTCTGGAAGGTTTAGGATGCAAGCATAAGCAAGGTAACCTACCAGTCTATAAAAATATTTATCATATATAAATCGGTCCTATGTTGTGGCAATTTTGATGTTCTAGTGTTCCTAATTGTTTCTAGTTTTCCTAAATTGTTGATTTAGTTGACCTGCATGGGCCACCACTAAAAATATGTCACGACCCGATCCCAATTTCTTGGGTCGACTCGGATCATGCCCAGCCTGCACCGTTGTTGAGACGGCGGCAGTAAGCTGTATTCCATATGCAGGTACAATCAACAACACTTGAATTTATAATTGCCACAACATTTTATTTAACGATAAAAATAAACTTGTTCATTACAAAAGAGTTCACCACTTTTAAAATAACATTAATTTAAATAAAGACAACAAAACTCCATCTAAGCAGAAGTGTCATCATCATCATCAGGAACCTCCTCTGGAAGCATAGCAGGATACAGCTCTGGGTCGTAATAACTACTAATCAGTAGCTCTGAGTCATCAATAGAACCTATTGGGTGTGGGGAATCCAGTCAGGAAAGGAGCAAGTACAATTATGAAAAATTAACAATTTGCATAATGAATAGAAACTTGCAATATTAAATAATTTTGAAACAATGATTTCCAATAAAACAATTGTGATTTGAGTATGCAGTATCTATGACCGGTTTAGGATGATTCACTTGTATCCTATTGATACGGTCCGGCCTAACCCCGTGTGAAGAGGGGTAAGCTCGCACATTCATTAACTATTTGGCTTTGATCATAGATAACTACGCTACTCCCCATTATCCCGATGCAATGATTCAATATTACTCTAGGAGAGAGTACGTGTAACAGTTGTGTATTTAACATGCAAAATTTCTAAAATTAATTAAACTGCAATTAACCACAACCGTACTTGCCTTGAATTTCAATTGGTCGAGATTTGTACTTCGGGATTCGAAAGGTCACGTTCTTCCTTGAAATCCTACATTCCGGGGAACTTTATCTCAGAAATACAAATACCAGAAAAATCTAGTTGCAATCTCTATTTGTCTTTCCTAGTCTATTTTAGTTATTAGCTAACTAACACAACATCACAACGTTTACTAATGAGTTTGAATTTAGAAATTCAATTTATTTAGGTTTTTCGGGAAAACTTGTAATTTTCAATTTAAATATAAAACTTGGTATTTTATTAACTTATTGGGAAAAAGATTGGTGTTTTATAATAACTAAATAAAAATATAATTTCTTTTCTTAAAATGAGAAAATCGTGAATTATTAATTAATAATTAATAATATTATTGATTAATCCTACTCGTTTACTCAATCCCAGAATTCACAAATCTAATGTTCCTACTGATTACAAACTTTTGCAGAAAATAAAAGAATAGGCTTATGCCCTTACAAATTAATACATGAATTTAAATAAGAGAAAAATGGGTTAGTCCTTTTAAATCACCTAAAAATTAAATAATAAAATTTTAACTAAATTTGTAAATTATTAGAATGTCTCAAAACTGGTCCAATCTTCAAATACAGCTACTCTGCCTCAACGTCCGGACGAACCGGTGCGTTTGCATTTCGCTGGGGCCCATTGACCAATATGGTCGTCGCCCAAAATAATATAAAAAAATAATATTATCCGAAAATCCTTTGAAAATCATTTTTATAATTTTCTAAAAATTTCGGCAGCACTCCCTCTGTTTTCGGTCAACCCAAAAACTGGGAAATGCTTCCGATATACCTGCAAAATAATTTCCAAAACTCGAAATTCATATATATATCCATAGAACATATTTTTCCAAAGCCAACACAGCATTTCCGAAATGATAACGAAATTCCCGAAACCCGAAACCATTCCGATTTAACTTCCCAAAAGAATTCAATTCCAGCATATTAACCGAAAATTCCCAACAGAACCCAAAAGCAATAACAGAACATTATCCAATCTCATTCACAGAGCTTAAGAGCAAAAATTTGAATCTCCAATCATTTCCATTAATTCTCGAAAACCCGAGAATACAGAAAACAGAGAATCTCTTCTTAAAAAGTTCTCAAAAATCCGAGAAAAACTACAGAACCCAGTTCTGTCCTAATAATTCTATTTAATCACAGAAAACAAACCACAGCAATCATTTCCGAGATTTTCGGAAAAGCCGAAATAGCAACGTAACTATTACGTTGTCGAAAACCGAAATCCCGAAGGATTCGGGGACCAGAGAATTCATCATCGACAGAAAGGAAAATAGAGTTCCAGAAATTATACCCAAAACCGAAGTCGAAGGAAATCCCGAATTTGGGTCGCGGAACCGAACGGCAAAACGGACAGTGCTGGACATGGACAGGGGCGAGCAAAGGGTCGACGGACGAAGGCCACGCGGGGTGCCGACGGTGGACGGCGGCGATCGCCGGTCGGGCGCGGGCGGCGGTGACGCGGGGCCGCGCGGGTCGACGGGAGCGCCGGGAAGCGGCTCGGTCGCGCTGGAAAGGGGCGTCGGCCTCGGGAAAACTCGGCCAGTGGTTCGCCGGGGAGGATCGAGAAGGGGATCGCCGGAAAATAGTTGATTTGGAAAGAGGATGAAGAAGATGGTGATGGTGTGGAAAAAAAAATGATGGGGAAAAGCCCCTTTTATAGGAAATAGGTAGTGAAGGTTACCATTTAAGAAGATGGAGTGCCATCCTGGCTTGATGGTCGGCCGGTTATGGAAGGCGAGGGGGTCGACGGGTGGGGAAGAAGAAGAAAACTTCTTCGGTTCACAAAGGCCACTCACAGCACCCAACACTAAAGAAGAATGAAAAGGCTATTGAATGTTTTCTTCATCAGACACTTAATATATGTCATTCAATACCAAGAGTAAGTATAGACTTAATGGGTTGAGACATACGAATGGGTTTGAAACCCATTCAAGATTTATAGGTTAGCCTATAATTGGCTTGGGTTAGGTCCAATTGGACTTAGAAAAATAATGAGTTTGGGCCAGGATTGAAACTAATGGCCAAAGCAATGGGTTTCAATAAAATTTAAAGGCTTTGGGCTAGGAAAATTTTAGACAACTAAAAATATTTTAAAGGAAATATTATTTAGAAAATTTTTGTACAATTTATAAAAATATTTTATGTTCAAATTTGGGTTCAAGTCCGGGCTGACATGCCAAAAATCCAAGTTTAACTATTTGGAAAATAATTTACTCTTAAATAAACATTATTAACATCTAACATTATTCTAAAGAAAAATTTATTGCTAACAAAATTTTATTTAGCAAATAAAAAAAAATTAGAAGTAAACTAAAAATACGGGTTTCACATCATACGGTGTAGCTGGCTATATATGTCCGTCAACATATTCCGATACTGGGGCATGACAAGGTTTTAGTGGTGGCCCATGTAGGTCTGATTTTAGACTTGTAGGGTATTAATATTATAGGAGTCTCAATCAAAACCTGTTTCCTTTGATCTCTTGCCTCGTCTTCTCTTTCCTCATATTGATTGTTGATTTGAATTGTATCCTCGAATCTTCTTCGTCCTGCCATTTGATATCCTATATCTTTCCCTATAGGGGTGCTTCCTTCTCAGTAGCTGGCGAGGCCAACGTGGAAGAACGTCCAATAAAGCATGGCTTGACAGGGCAGCAACAGGAAGGAATGCCTCCTCCTGGTCAGATTCGGGTAGAGATTATGTCAGAGCCAGTATAGCAGCAGGTTCCAGAGACTCCTGCACCACCAGCAGTGGCGGCAGTACCCGATACTAAGTACTCCTGAAGATTATTCGAAGATTTTTGGCCACTCAGCAGCGTCAGGTGGTAGCCCATCAGTAACAGTAGACCCAACAACATGAACAAAATGTACTACTGAATCAGGAGTTATAGTTAGCCCTTGAGAGGAGTGTCAGGACTGATTCGGAAGCATCGGGGAGGTTTTTTTTGACTTAACCCGAGGTACTTTGACGGCACGGAGGATGCCATTACGGCGGGTGCTTGGCTTCTGGATATTAAAGCCGTTTGACAGCAGCAAAGGTTCCAGCAGAGGAGAAGGTTGACCAGGTCAGATTATTACTTCAGGATCTCCCTGCGACTGGTGGGCATCAGAAGAGGTTGGAATGAGGCATCATGTTCCCTAGGATAGATTCAGTACTAGGTTCAAGGCCATGTTCTTTAGCATGGAAGCCCGTATGAGCTTCAGCAGAGGTTTATCAATCTCAAACAGGCTGGTAAGACTATGGATAGATATGCAGTAGAATTCTGCAGGCTAAGTCAGTTTGCATCGACGATGGTAGCTACGAAGTCGGAGAAGGTGTCACGACCCGCACCCTAGAGTTAGGGCACGAGAAGTGGGTACGTCCAGCCTACGCCGCAGTGTCGGCGGTAGAACGCTGTCCTAGGTCTCATGCATCTAACAGTATAAGGCTAAACAGTTTCTACTCCCCGAATGGGGGTGACATAGCAGGTACAGACTCAATCACATCTAAGGTAGAGCATGATAAGGATAGATAAAACATGAAATCCAAAAGAAGTACAACAGAGAGAAATCTAAGTGTCTAAGATACACAAATCCAGAAATACATCTTAAATCTCCAAACTCAGATACAATAATCCATAAAGTAAGTACAACTCCAGACAATTGAAATAACTATCTAAACAACCTCTAATGTGTCTCCTCTAGGCTAGCAGGCAATCTCCAAGCTATCTGTAAAATTTATCAACGGGTCCAGTCAGGACAGGAGCGAGTACAGTACATCTCAACAAAACATAACATGCTAGGAAATATAAACATGCTAGAGAGTAAGATACAGGAAACTGAAGAATAACATGATGTAAAAGAGAGAGACTGTAAGTAAATAGCTATAATATATAGAGAACTATCAGTGACTAGTGATTCAGAACACAAGATGGTTATGTAAACGGTACGATGTTGTACACGAGTAATCTACAGAGGTTGTACACGAGTAATCTACTGGATTGATTACATAACCACTTCTACTCCTCCGCCCCAATCAATACACAAGGATCTAGCTAAGAGATGTTGTTGCACACGAAGTATAGTCGCACACGAGATCATGTGAATACATGAATATATACGATTTCACACGATTTATACACGAATGTCACGAATACAAGGAGTACACGATGCTCACGATAAAGTATACGAACACGAATACCCGATGTATCCGCTAAGGGGATAACATCGCACAATAAGATCTATATAGTACTAATTCGTGTTTCCAACGTGTCAGCATCATGTAAAGTAACCTAAAGCAGGAAATATAATCTTAAACAAGATATGAAATGATCAGAGAATGTACTCGCCTGGTGTCTGAATGTCCAAAGTAAATATACTGTCCGAGGAGAGGTGTCTGGCTCCTAATCAGAACAGCACAAGTCACAACATGTCCAGAAGGGTAATATAAAAGCACTATAATGCATTCTACATGAATCTAGGTCAAACTAGGCCAAAGTTAACCCTTGGTCAACTCTGGTCAACTGCACTAGTCAAACTAGGTCAAACTAGGTCATGTCCTAACCCAGCAAGTCTTACTAGGCCTAACCAAGACTATCCTAGCAAGCACACATCAATACAAGGCTATACAAGCCAACATACACCCAACTCTATATAGCATGCAATTATTCAATACTCAAATAGGCAAGAATTCATATTGGATAAACACTAGGTAATCTATTACTTTAAGCTATATATGTCTGCACATATATACACATGCATATATTGGTATTCAATATTAGGTCTATAATCATGGCATTTTAAATGGTTATATAAACTTATATATTACAACACAATATGCTAACATATATATAATATACATACATAGCTAAGTTAACTATATTCATAAATACTTATTTAAGAGGCTATGTGTGTGTATGTGAACATGGCAAAGGGGCAAGTGAGGGTTAAATGGGCATACATAGTGTATACATATCAAAGAGTGTCAAAGTGTAAGTAAACAATGTGTCAAGTATGATAGTGTCAACATAGTGTAAGGGGGTACATGAGGTAATATAGGATTTGTGTTAACATAGAACATTACATCTCATTAACTTGTATATTACATACATTACATCTATTATTATATTACATTCATGCTTGCATTCATTCATTATTCATTTATTCTCTTGCACCACTATATGCACCATACATTACATACTATGGAACCTACATATTCATTACAAGCCATACTTATACATGCTTACATTAGATAGGATACTTACACCTCATACATTATTTATTTAAATATTTACTCATGCTTGCATTCTCTATTTAATTACATAATGTATATACACTAACATGGGTTAAAATCAAATAGAATATTATATTACACACAAGGGTGCACAAAATGCATATGCCGAATAGTAACTCCTACTAATAATCAATACTGTACCATCTCAGCATGAATTAAAATTTAGGATTAAAGTATGTTATAGATCTATGTGTTAGCTTTCCGAAACTTTAAACGGATCGCGTTTTCATTTCCGGAAACTCCCGGAATCGCAAAAACACCGAGAACGCATTTTTCTTTCGTACAACTGACACTCAAATAATTCTCCAGAAAGTTACAGAAAGAATTAGGCCTATTAATACATGTTTTTGGAAAGATAACTTCAATACGCTTCTTTTAAAAAAAACGGGAGATTAAACCGAGCTTTGAGCTAAAAGTTATGACATTTCTAAGTTAGGGCTGAAATTAAAAACGTGGATAAAAATCATGACGGATTTGGGTAGTTTGAGACAAAAGAACACAAGTATATCACATAATATATCAAGAACTCACTCTCTACACTAATATATATATATATATATATGAGACACTATAGAACACATCTCCAATACAAAAATATGAGATTAAACATGTAATAATTCATTCATACATAACAACAACACATAGTGTGTCCAAATTTGAGATTTTCCCACATGGACACAACCACAACACAAAGGACACTCCTATGACCTCCAAATGGACACGAAATGGACACAAATGGAGATACAACCATGGAGGTCATTCCTATGGGTTCAAAATAGACCTATATGCATGAGGAAATAAAAAGAGAAGGGATTTATACCTCCCGGTAGATCGAATCGAAGAAAAGCCTTCCCGGAGCGACACCGACACGTAGAGATTTCAAAAAGACACGAACGAGCTCTGAATCCTCCCAAACTTGGGTAGCTTCCTCTTTGGCTAGAATGGAGAAGGAAAGAAGAAGATTTGGTGGCAAAATAGAAGGATTTGATGGAGAAATTGCTAGGAATTGCTCTCTAGGAATTTGGGGAAGAACAAGAGAGAGAGTGTGGATGAGAATAATGAAATGAATTTGAGCCTATCCTCTCCCAAAGTGGCTGGCCATATGGGGCTATTTGTCCTATTATGGTAAGGTCCAAAATGCTCCCACTAACCTATTCTATGAGTATTAGGAAAGGGCTAATTGGTTGGGGCTAAATTAGTCATTCTAAAGTCTCTAATCACACTAACCTTATCCATAATAATTAGTCTAACCTCTAACTAAAATATTTCTATCATGTGGACTAAAATTAATATCATGTGGGCCATGCCTAACTAGTGTGTGGGTCCCACTAGAGTCAAACTACCCCCGGGTCCCCGTTTCAAGTCGGATTGAGTTGAAATTCGAACCCGACTCAAATAACCCCAAAACAATATCATAAATACTAAAATAATATCAAAATAATTCAAAGAGGTCAAATGCAAAAATATCCTTAGGCCAAAAATGACATTAAAATATCATAATCACATGGTTAGGCTCTAGGTCAAACAGTCTCTAGGGTTTCACTAGCAAAACGTCAAAACCACAAGTCATTGATTTAAATAATTTTAAAATAATTTAAAATGACCAAAAATCATATCATGAATTAAATATCATTATTAAAATAATTATAAACACGAAATTTTAAAATTATCCTCATTTGGGAAACTGGGTGCTACAGAAGGCTATGAGGTTCCGGCAGGGACTTCATCTGGAGATTTTACAGCTGGCAGAGGGGCATGACTACCTGACTTTGATGCAGTTTTAACGGCAGCTCGGAGGCACGAGCTTACCCAACAAAGGTTGGTGACGAGGTCTGGGGGCCAGAAGAGTTCTCATGCCCAGAGTGGGGGCGGAGGAGCAATATAGCGAACGTCAGCACCAGCTTCGGGCGTTCATATTCATGATTAAGGGGCATCATGGCGACCGATGGTACTTGCGTTAACAATACCAGTTCAGAATCAGCAGCCAAAGAACCAGCAGCAGCGCCGAGGCGCCCATAGGATGTACCTACTGTGGCAAAGGAGGGCACACTAGGGACGTGTGTCGGGCAGCTAATAGGTTATCACTACAAGAAAAATGATCATTTACGGCGCACAATTTACGGCCCGCATTGCCTGTGCGCCGTAAATGACACTCTTTTACAGCGTGCAATTCTGCGTGCCATAAAAGAGTCAATTTTTGTGTTTTTTACGGCATGTTTTACCCGCACGCCGTAATTGCAAATGCATTTACGGCACATATTTTCCTGCGCAGTGAATGATAACTTAATTACGACACTCGTTTTTGCATGCCTTAAATGTTAAGTTATTTACGGCTTGCGTTCTTGTGCGCCGTGAATGAGATTTCAATTACGGCGTTCCTTAGCACGCCGTGAATGTTGTTTTATTTTCGGCATGCGTTGTACACGCCGTAATTGACAGCTTTTTTTTACCCTGCACGATGTTAAGATTAAAATTAAGATCATAACTTATTTTGGCACGATGTTAAGATTAAGAATAACTTATTTACGATATCTTTTTTTCCTTCCATTTTTGCATGATGTTAAGATTATTTTATATATTTATGTTAATTTTTAATATTAATGTTAAGATTAAAATTAAAATTAAAACTAAATTAAAATTTATCAATCCATATTTTAAAAATAAAAAAATGATTAGATATGTATTATTTTTAATATAGAGATAAGTTTATTTTTTAAATTAACACTACAAGAAAATACATTTTTAGCAACATAGTTTAGCGACATAAGATCTTTTGTGTCTCCAAAAGCTTAATTTTTATATGTATTGGCGACATGGATTTTAGTGTGTCGCAAAATCCACCCAAAAAATGCAGGAGCGGGAACCAAATATTAATCCCGCCAAAGCCTCACCTTTTGCCTACATTGATTGTTAAAATAACATGTCATTGAATGGTCCCGTGTCTTTGGCGACATATGGTTCTGTTGCAAAACTACATTTTTTTATGATTTTTAATTACAATAATAATATCAAAAAACAATTCAATACAAAATTCCCAACCCTATTCGACCGTGAGCTCTCCCTCTCCCTCTATTTCATTCTCCATCTTTCTACCCCTCTCTCTCCCGATCTCCAAATTAAAAAATTGCATTCACATCCTGACCCTGGAAGAACTCATGCACTTTTTTCTCTCTCTCTCTCTCTCTATCTATCTATCTCCTCGATCTACTCCGACTATTGCCAGATCCCAAAACCCCAACCCTAATTTTTCTTCCTCCTCCAATAATAGAGGAAGTAATGGAGATAGCGCGGGCGAAGGCACGAAGAAGCGATAGCCAGCATCGAGTGCCTCTACCACTTCCTCGAGTTCTCCACCAAGACCCTCCCCGATAAGCATCTCAACGGCCTTATACCCATCATCGTCGAGAGTCTCAGGAAATGGAAGTAGCCCATCTTGGACGCTACAAGCCAGCTACTCGTCACTCTCATGGAGCACTATAAGGATAATGGCTTTAGGCCACAAAATCTGGGACGACCAAAGAAATTTAGTCGCCTAAACTAATCTTTGGCGACTAAAAAATACAATTGTCGTCTGAAGTCATCTAGATTGGCAAAAATACTTGTGAACCCTTTAGTGACTGTTAATTAATTTAGACCGACCAATAATTTCTTGCAAGAAAAATCTAAGATGACCACGAAAAATATTTCTCGCCTAAAATAAAGCGGGAACACCAAATTTTTTGGCAAGGATATAAATTTTTTAGACGATTAATTTTTAGTTACAATCTGTTTGATGAAAAAATTGTCCCCACTAAAAAACTAAGAACTTAAATATGTTATTCCGAAAAAAATAATGTTGAAACTACTCAAGGAATAGAGCCACATATGTTGTCAAGCCAACAAAACCTCTCCCCTTATATGTGCAAAACCTAAACCTAAACCAACATACAATATTTCTCTCCCCTCTGATAAAACAAAACCGAAGACCCACTCCACGCCATCTCTGTCATGCGTGCCCTTCGGACGGAGACCACTCGTTCCTAGCCCTCTCAATAGTAGCCCGATATCGCAGACCCGACCATACCTCATCTCTCCTCTCTAGGCCACAACCATCGGCAGCCCTATCCGCTCCCGACCTGTGGCATTCCCTCTCGACAAGAGAGCCTCTATACGCCATTTTTATAGAGCGCAACCGTGATCTCGACCGATGACAACCTCCTCCTCTCCGAGGCTGCTGACCTCCTCCTCTTCGAACGACCTTCCGGAGATCGCAAACCCGACCCGACCATCACTCATCTCCTGGCTACCACCGTTTTGCCTCTGCATTCCCTCTTCCACGCGACACGACCAAGGTATGCCCTAAATCCTTTAAATATATTGTTGAGTATCTTTGTTCAAGAGTCAATTGTGGTCTCATCTCATATCTTTTCTAATACAAACTTGTCAGTATGCAGACCAATTAGAAAAGATCATATGAAGTACATTATTGAGCATGCAAATAGGATAGATAAGCTCCTGGAAGTAAAGGCTCAAGTTTCAGAAGTTAAAAGTATTATGTTAGAAAACATGGAGAAGGTATGTAGTTGAAACTTAAATATATTGTTGAGAATCACAGATAGAATTCTTGCTACATATAGTCATTATTAAGCTTCTACTTTATTCGAAATATCATGTAACTCCTATATTGATTGCTACATATAAATTAGCTCTCATTTCTAGATTCCAATCTTAAAGCGTTTAAAAATTAGATAGGAAGGTTTGAACATAATTGAAAAAAATAAGACTTAGAAATGTATCAGAATGGCAATTGGTTAATTTCATTATGCAAATAAACAAGCACTTTGAGTGAGCCATACAGCGGTGATCCATGTCAAGTCCCATATAGAATTCCACCTGAAATCTCCATCATGAATAATGCTTTCTAGTATCAGAGAGAAACACATCCTCAATCAACCCAAGAGGTTAACATAGACAACTATAATTTGTTTAAAAGAACATCGACAGTCGGTAGATAGATGGTTTCTTTCAGCCATTTATGGAGGATTCTACTAGATACCATCAACATATCAAATATTCTGATACCCTATATTATATTGTGTGTTGGTCTTGCCAGACAATTTATAAAAGGCACAAAATAAAATTTCAAAGGATGTGGGTGTCTCCTTATATAACTTGCAGGTGGAAGCATTATGCCATTAACAGATCTAATAAATGATTAATCTTTAACCTGTGTGATTTTATATGTGATACTATTCTACTATAATTTCCAAGTGGTTGCATTATGCCAAGCGCTTTTTTTGCTAGACGATCCTAATATTGGACTTGTATTCCCAACTAATGCAAATGCTAGAGCCAAGTACTATCTTTCATTAACTTCTGGTGCTTTAGGTAACTTGTTATTTTTATTTCATATATTTAAATCGTATAAAAGTTGTATCATGTTCTAGATGATGTCAGTAAATAATAAGTAAGCTCATTATCATCTCTCTATATCCGAAATGCCTTTGTTTCTAGTAGTTTATGTTTATTCAGATGTGGCTTTATTTATTCCTTTAACATTTGTTCGTTTCAAAGTTATATCTGAATGCATGAAGCTGAACAACAATTTTGATGTAGCTGAATAAATAGTGAAATATAAAGGTTGTCGCATTGTAATTGTTAGAAGTAGAATCCTAAATATTTAATGAAGGCATCACTTATTAAAAGCTCTCAATGTGCATGTGTCATAAGTAGACCCTAGTTTTCTTAATATGTTTTTGGTCATTCGATGTGGTTCTGTCCATATTATTTGGTTTGTTGCTTCATGTGATGAGGATATTTAGAAACTTATGCCAAACATGCAACTCGATAAGTCTGGGGCGCAAGCTCTTTCACTGTATATGATCTTACTGGAGATCATGTTTTCTTTTCAGGATAAATTTTGACTGATCATATATGAAAGGGCTCTCCTATCTATAACTCATGTTCATTCTGGTAAGATGTATTGCTGACTGGTTGCAATTACTATTTAAAAATTGGGATCAATTTTAAGTGATATTTAGATGTGTATGGAACTCGTTCTTCTTTGCATTTTTAATATTTTAGTGAGTTTGTCAAATATATTATTTGTTTAACATTTATGTAGGTAGGGCAAATAGTTCATATTGGTTGTTTAATGAGAGTAGACCTTATTCAAGTTAATGCACTGGGTGCATCTCCAACATAATTGCTTAAACTTGTAATATCTAAGTTTTTTTTTCCATCTAAATTAGTATTGTTTCCAGAGATTATTGTTCTTTATTCAAGATTTAATGAAGTAGATTATGTAAACCAGTGTTCTTTGCACTTCCCCATTTGGATTAACATGCAACTGATTTTTCATTACAGGCCAGGTTGCACTTTTTAATTCACATGAATGACTTAAATTCGTATAATAGTAGTTTTCTTAGGTGGATTAATACATGCCTCAGATCCAGTTGAAATTTGAGAACGCAAGGCTTGTAGATCGGATATAAATGTTATGAATCTGCAAACAGGGAGATGTCTCAAAGAAGCTATTGGTAAGGGTACTAAACGTATTTTTTGCATCATATTTTCTCTTAGCTACCTTCTTTCTTGATTCTACTTAATATGGCCATATTTATGCATGATGAAGTTTTCACCTAAATTTCTTGATATTAATTTATTTATCAGCTTCCCTATTCACCTCATATTTAGTTACATGTCTACTTAAAACACAACTTGATTATTGTGTATGTACCTCAAAAATATCCTTTATATAAACGACATTTGTTTGTTAAGAGTAAATGGGATACTTCATAAATCAGAGTATTTTCTTGCAGGCTGAGAATGCAATTGCTTCTCTTAACAGTAGTTGTGCAATATTGGGACCTTTACCATATATAATGAACTTGTACGTTACACCTCTCAAAGGACACAACATATCAGTACAATAGAAATAAGGGAAAAAATGTTGCACAAGACATATCATTAGTAACCAAAATAATCAAATGTTTTTGTATACGAAAACTATGGAGTAGCATAGCCAGGACTGGGAGGACACTTGGTGTCCTATAACCTAATAACAATACTGAAACTAGGGAGTAGCATATAGTTTTACTGTGTCATGTCTTATCTTTGTCCATGCTTCATATCTTTGATGTCATTATCTATCTTAAAAGCTTATCAAGCTTCATGATGTGTCCAACAGTTGAGTTCGGTAAACTTGCTTGTGCTGAACAAAGTACGATTGCATGGCCTATCAAATATATCAAATTGGATTAAGCTTCTTTATTTGAGGTAAAACTGTGTTATTTTCAAGTATTTCTAAAAGTGTGTGATTCTTAAGCATTTCTTAAACTATTTGATTCTTTATCCTTTTATAGGTGTGTGACTGGATAATGAAATGTGGACACGTTATGAGGTTTCTTAAACAGGTATGTGATTCTCTATCCTTTCTAGCCAAATGTGGACCTCTGAGCAACTTTTGGTCCTTGAATTTTTTTTGCCAGAAGAATTTATTATCTTGGTGGTCAGAGCAAGGGTGATCAATCCAAGTAGGGAAAACAGGAGCCAACCTGTACCTTTTGTTTTTGCAGCCTTTTCTTGCTATGTACATCATGTTTTTCCTTTTACTAGTTATTATGTTTATTGATGAGCCATGTAGATCATGTTTTCCTTTCCACATCGAAGCACAGTAGAAATTGTCATATTAACATGTCCATATCACATCATATCCACCATGCCAATGTTTCATAGGGAAATATCAAACAAATTTCAGGAGAGTAGAACAATAATTCAATCAAAAGAACTTTGCAATGTGTTTGAGCAGACAAAAGAAAAGAATACAGCCTTATGTTTGATCGATCCATGGATAGCTCTCTAGTACAATAACACAGTTATGAAATCCTTTATTTTATAACCATTCCTAAATTATTGAATACCTTTATATATTTTTTTAATTGAATACCTTTATATATAAAGTATTAACATGCAGTATATAAATGCCCCCATTTAGTAAACTATAGTTTTTGTTATCCCTTTTTAGAGTAAAAAATCGATAAATAAAGAGGAATACCTGTTATCATCCTGGGGTTTTGTTAACCAATATGCGAGATTTTGTGAAGTTGAAATTATACCTGGGATTTTGTTAACCAATATGGAAGATTATCACCTAATTGTTAAATGAGTCTTATTTGCTGCTGAATGTGTACCATTGTCAACAAAATGGCTGCAGGGAGATTATCACCTAATTGTTGATATATCATCTGGAATATATTATATATGAGTAAATGGCAACTATCAAGCTAAGTCCATCAAACTGTTGTGTACTTGCTAGTAGCACATAAAAACAGCAGCATGTAGCACTATATGCAGTAACCTCCCACGATGCAATTTGCATCATTTATAAGAGTTGCTGTAAACTTGGATTCCTTTTTTAGACGATAGTCCACATGAAGGAATTTTCTGTGGTGTTTTCACCTCAGTCGATACTTGGCTCGGAAGAACAAAGACCAAACTAACACACATTTTTTACCAAAGCTTAACAGATAGAGCATGTACTTTGGATTCTGAGTTTCTACCGAAGCTAACACACATTTTTCACCTCAGTCGATACTTGGCTTGGATTCTGAATTTCCACCAAAGCTTAACAGATAAAGCATGTACTTAGTTTATATATATATATATATATATATATATATATATATATATATATATATATATATATATATATATACTTGGCTCGGAAGAACAAAGACCAAACTAACACACATTTTTTACCAAAGCTTTACAGATAGAGCATGTACTTTGGATTCTGAGTTTCTACCGAAGCTAACACACATTTTTCACCTCAGTCGATACTTGGCTTGGATTCTGAATTTCCACCAAAGCTTAACAAATAAAGCATGTACTTAGTTTATATATATATATATATATATATATATATATATATATATATATATATATATATATATATATATATGTTTTCCATAAATAAATTCACTTTATTTATTGTGTATCTGGAAAATTACAACTGTAGGAATCCGATCTAGAAGACGATCGCTTTATCCCTTGGACGATGCGAAGAAGAAAAGCTCTCAAAATTTCAACAGCAATTAGATATCTGTGTATCTGTACAATGAATAAAAAAGAACTCTATTTATAGAGTCAAAAATAACTGAAAAAGATAACTGTCTTCACAGCCTCTGCATAGTTGAAAATCACGCAGGATTTAACATACGCAGAGTTGTGAGCAGTTACTGGACGTGGCCTGTAACTGTTGGACACATGGCAATCGTGCATGAGTCGTGTGCAAGTTACAGGACACACAGGCGAGAGATCAGTGGCATGGCTGCCACGTACTCCAATTTGATGAAATCCACGCAGGCTCGTTGAGGACGAAATCACGATTGCATGACCTATCAAATATATCAAATTGGATTAAGCTTCTTTATTTGAGGTAAAACTGTGTTATTTTCAAGTATTTCTAAAAGTGTGTGATTCTTAAGCATTTCTTAAACTATTTGATTCTTTATCCTTTTATAGGTGTGTGACTGGATAATGAAATGTGGACACGTTATGAGGTTTCTTAAACAGGTATGTGATTCTCTATCCTTTCTAGCCAAATGTGGACCTCTGAGCAACTTTTGGTCCTTGAATTTTTTTTGCCAGAAGAATTTATTATCTTGGTGGTCAGAGCAAGGGTGATCAATCCAAGTAGGGAAAACAGGAGCCAACCTGTACCTTTTGTTTTTGCAGCCTTTTCTTGCTATGTACATCATGTTTTTCCTTTTACTAGTTATTATGTTTATTGATGAGCCATGTAGATCATGTTTTCCTTTCCACATCGAAGCACAGTAGAAATTGTCATATTAACATGTCCATATCACATCATATCCACCATGCCAATGTTTCATAGGGAAATATCAAACAAATTTCAGGAGAGTAGAACAATAATTCAATCAAAAGAACTTTGCAATGTGTTTGAGCAGACAAAAGAAAAGAATACAGCCTTATGTTTGATCGATCCATGGATAGCTCTCTAGTACAATAACACAGTTATGAAATCCTTTATTTTATAACCATTCCTAAATTATTGAATACCTTTATATATTTTTTTAATTGAATACCTTTATATATAAAGTATTAACATGCAGTATATAAATGCCCCCATTTAGTAAACTATAGTTTTTGTTATCCCTTTTTAGAGTAAAAAATCGATAAATAAAGAGGAATACCTGTTATCATCCTGGGGTTTTGTTAACCAATATGCGAGATTTTGTGAAGTTGAAATTATACCTGGGATTTTGTTAACCAATATGGAAGATTATCACCTAATTGTTAAATGAGTCTTATTTGCTGCTGAATGTGTACCATTGTCAACAAAATGGCTGCAGGGAGATTATCACCTAATTGTTGATATATCATCTGGAATATATTATATATGAGTAAATGGCAACTATCAAGCTAAGTCCATCAAACTGTTGTGTACTTGCTAGTAGCACATAAAAACAGCAGCATGTAGCGCTATATGCAGTAACCTCCCACGATGCAATTTGCATCATTTATAAGAGTTGCTGTAAGCTTGGATTCCTTTTTTAGACGATAGTCCACATGAAGGAATTTTCTGTGGTGTTTTCACCTCAGTCGATACTTGGCTCGGAAGAACAAAGACCAAACTAACACACATTTTTTACCAAAGCTTAACAGATAGAGCATGTACTTTGGATTCTGAGTTTCTACCGAAGCTAACACACATTTTTCACCTCAGTCGATACTTGGCTTGGATTCTGAATTTCCACCAAAGCTTAACAGATAAAGCATGTACTTAGTTTATATATATATATATATATATATATATATATATATATATATATATATATATATATATATATATATATATATATATACTTGGCTCGGAAGAACAAAGACCAAACTAACACACATTTTTTACCAAAGCTTAACAGATAGAGCATGTACTTTGGATTCTGAGTTTCTACCGAAGCTAACACACATTTTTCACCTCAGTCGATACTTGGCTTGGATTCTGAATTTCCACCAAAGCTTAACAAATAAAGCATGTACTTAGTTTATATATATATATATATATATATATATATATATATATATATATATATATATGTTTTCCATAAATAAATTTACTTTATTTATTGTGTATCTGGAAAATTACAACTGTAGGAATCCGATCTAGAAGACGATCGCTTTATCCCTTGGACGATGCGAAGAAGAAAAGCTCTCAAAATTTCAACAGCAATTAGATATCTGTGTATCTGTACAATGAATAAAAAAGAACTCTATTTATAGAGTCAAAAATAACTGAAAAAGATAACTGTCTTCACAGCCTCTGCATAGTTGAAAATCACGCAGGATTTAACATACGCAGAGTTATGAGCAGTTACTGGACGTGGCCTGTAACTGTTGGACACATGGCAATCGTGCATGAGTCGTGTGCAAGTTACAGGACACGCAGGCGAGAGATCAGTGGCATGGCTGCCACGTACTCCAATTTGATGAAATCCACGCAGGCTCGTTGAGGACGAAATCCATGCAGACTTGGGTCAGAAGCTTCAGAATCCACGCAGACTTGGGGCAAGAAGCTTCAGAATCCACGCAGACTTGGGGCAAAAAGCTTCAAAATCCACGCAGACTTGAGGGAGGAAACTTCAGAATCCACGCAAACTTGAGACAGAAAGTTCAAAATATACGCAGACTTGAGGAAGGAACATAATCCACGCTCGATTGAGGCAGGACTGTCAGCTGTCTTGATTCGACGTGCCTCGACTGATACAAAATCTCTGACAGTGATTGTTTTGTCAGTCGCATTAAATGACAAGAAGCTCTTTTGGTACGCCAACTTGATGAAGGCTGAGTCTTGTTGAAGAAGATTTTGAAAGTCATGCAATAGTCGGCTGTGATCTCTCGAGTTCTGTGAATACGTGGCATACGAGGAGACATTCTTCGACTGTCGTGCTGTCAGTTATGATAAAATTTCTGACAAATGATGAGCTGTCACTAGCGTGATTTTTAAACATTTGTCCTGATCACTTCTGCGTGACTTTGAGACTCAGTTCTGATCAACTCAGCGTGACTTTCATTTTTAAGGCCTACAAAACCCCCTTCAAAGTTTTCGAAAAAATGATAAATTATTTCGAAATACTTTGAAATCAAGGTGATAGAATGAACTTAGTCACGCTGAGATGACTTTAAAGAGATATTTACTCCTTAATGCTTTGAAAACATGCAAATGAATTTATTAAATGTCATGATGACTCTTCATTTTTCGAGACTGATTGCATCCAATTTATGGTGGAATATGAACCGTCGGTGTGCTCTGTTATATAAACGGGGAGAAAATTCAGCTTTGATGTTCATCTTACGTCAACATGACTCCAAAGGAAGAAGCTGAAGAAGAAGCAAGAAAGTTAGGTTTCTGTGCCCATGGCGACCCTACTCTTGGGGGTAAGGAACCGGAGCCTTTAGTTTTCGAGTTCAAAGATGACCCTACACAACTAGCCAAGAACTTCCTGAGCCACTTTGGTCTGGACGGCTCGTCTTCTTCCAATAGGCGCAGTCTCGCAGAGCAGCGTGATACGTTCAATGCTCTGTTACACCGTATGGGGGTCAACATCGTAGAGGAACTGGGCGCCAAGCTCAATCGCTTCACAAAATAGAGCGTGTCTTTTATGCTTCTGTTTTCTTTTTTGAGAAATGTTGTACTTCTTTTCCTATGTACGGTCATCAGTACCTGCTTTGAAAAATGTAGTACAACTTTATGCTGAACAGCGTGCATTAATGAAGAACATTAAGTGGCACTCTTTGAATGTTTCAAATATTGTGCTATTTTTCAAAGCACACGTGACACCCATTCCATGGTTTATGAGCGCCTTTTACTCGGATCTTTTCCAAGAATAGGCTTGCACTTTATCCTTTAAATAGATAGGTGAGTTTCATGCATTACTCATCTCTTCATTCTTCTTCTTCTTCTGAGAATGACCTTTTTGCGAGATTCCATTCTCAACAAGAAATTGATGATAGCAATGTTCTCTGATCTTGATTTTGATGGTGAGTCCAGTATAGTAGCCCACTTTTCACTGTTGAAGATAAGCTTTTTTTTTTATTTCTGACTGAACAGAGTGTGCGTGACTGGCCAGTGCGTGCCAAATGACATTTGATTAATCTCCTTTTCTTTGCTGTTTTCTGCAGAAGCTTGGCTGCAAAATTTTTTCAGAACTGGCATTGGTGATTTGGATGCTGTGGGAAGCGGTCTTCTGACACCAACGTCAGGGAGCTCATGCGCTTTTGACGCACAAATCAGACAACTCAGAACTCTTCGTGGGATAGAAGGGTCTTCCTCCGATGGTAGGAAGAGCCTTTATACACGGAGAGTTGGACGGTGGAGTCGGCTCTACCCCGAGAAATCGGGAAGTAGAGTTCCTTTCACGGCAGAACTAGGAATTGTATCCCAATGTTGGATACATTCCTGTCTCCTCTGAAAGGTCGCTCCTAATCCACCAGTTGTATTGGCAGCAACACGCCTTCGGGCTGCCGAACTCTGTGGTTCTCCTCTCGTCTGAAAGATAAAACCAGAGTTTGATTCCTGCTGTTCTAGTTGCCACTGGAGCTCAGACAGTCAGGAATTGCAACAAACAACGAACCCGTCAAAGAAGATCCAAGGAAGAAAATAGATCTCTATTAGATTATTGTTGTATGTGTAGAATGAAAATCCAAAACTGTAATAGATTTCCATTATGATTTGTAAGAAAGTCTAAGAAAATGTAATAGACTTTTTATGATGATATGAGAATGGAAATGATAATCCTTCTATGCTCAATGATTTGTATTCATTTGGATGAATTGTGGACATGATAGATAATGAAACCTTCTTTTCTGATTTAGAGTACATAATATTATCAGAGGTAATATGGACGTGATAATATGTAGGAACTCAAAAGAAAATAGATTGATTTCTATGCAGAGGTCAAAGATGGAAAATGACAAATGAGTAGATAGATTCAGCATTTATTCAGAGGTTATGAAAACGTGATAAATAACGAATTTCCACTTTTTAATAAATTGATAGAAAAATAATGAACGGACAAAACGTCAGGTGATAATGAACAAGTGAACCATCGGATGAATGTAATAAATGAACGGATGAACCGTCAAGTATTAATGAACGGACGAACCATCAGATGAATGTGTCGTTTCATTATTCGAGGAATTTTTGTCTATAAATATAGCAGAAATCTAACAAAGGACGAACACTTCTACTCTTCAACATAAAAATGTCATCTGAAGAAGCATCCAAGAAGGCTGAAATCGTCTCGAAAGTTCAGAAGGACACTGAAGAACGCCCTGCCGATCCAGTTCGGTCGAAGGAAGTAGAAACAGGCGAAGGTTCGTCTGCACCCAAGCCACCACGAGATATTCTGGACTTTCTACTTGATCCAGGAAGGACTGAAGAAGAGGAAGCCATGAGGATGGCAGTCTGCAAGTTTCTCGTGGGCTCTAGTAAAGAAGTTCTCAGTTCTTTTGCTGATCGCGTTTTCGAGAAGGATGACAACAGTCCGCATCCAAATGTAGAGAAGGATAATAGTGATCTTCCTTAATATCATGTACTATCATTCATGATTAAAATAAAATTTTATTTATAAACATGAGATTGTCTGATGATTTACAAGTATTTATATTTATACATAATACTTTTTAAGGAATTTGCCATTGATAGGCATCATAACTTTCCGACCATCAAGTTCTGAGAGTTGATAAGCTCCATTTGAGAAAACTCTGCTCACAATGTAGGGGCCTTCCCATTTTGCGTCGAATTTGCCTTTGCTCATATGAGTCATAGTCATATGACGTCTGACTGTTAGAACAAGTTCCCCTTTTTGATATGCTCGAACTCTGACTTTCTTGTTAAAAGCTCTTGAAATTCTAGCTTGATAGAATTCGATATTCTGTTGAGCAGATAACCGCTTTTCATCCAGAGCTTCCAACTCCTGAAGTCGAAGACGATCATTATTCTCGGCAGTAAGATCATTAGCGATTGCTATCCTTAAAGAAGGAATTTGAATCTCTAACGGAAGAACAGCTTCGCATCCGTACACCAGAGAGAAAGGTGTACATTTAGTAGCATTACGAACTGTAGTCCGGTAAGCCCACAAACATTCACCAAGTTTCTCACTCCAATTGCGTTTGTTAGTAGAAACAAACTTCTTTAAGAGCTTGATGATGGTCTTGTTGAAAGCTTCTGCTAATCCGTTAGCTGCCGAATTATATGTAGTAGAAGCCACATTGTTGATCCGATGGTCGTCACAGAATCGAGTAAATTTCTGGCTGACGAACTGTGGACCATTATCATGAATAATACGTCGAGGAACACCAAATCTGTATATGACATGATGCTTGATAAAATTGATGACATTGGACGTCTTGACTTCAGATAAAGGAATAGCTTCAGCCCATTTGGAGAAATAATTGATTATTGCGAGAATAAACCGATGACCTTTTGATGATGGCGGATTGATCGGACCAATAATGTCCATGCCCCAAGCTTCGAAGGGCCATGATGCTGCCGTCGGATGCAGAAATTCTGAGGGTTGATGAATAAAATCCGCATGGATTTGACAAGCTTTACACTTCATCGCATATTCGATGACATCTGATACCATAGTGGGCCAGTAATAACCCATACGTCGAATACGGTCTTGAAGTTTTGGCCCAGGCTGATGTGCTCCACAAATTCCATCATGTGCTTCACGAATGATTTGTTGAATCTCATCACCGGCAACACATCGAAGAAGTAAACCATCATAAGCTCGACGATATAAGGTTTTTGTAGTATGATTGTAGTAGAATCTGAGTGATTGTCGTCTGATAGATGCTGCTTCACTCGGATCATCTGGAAGAATATCATACAATACGAAATCTAAGAAAAGAAGTCTCCAATCTTTATCCGTATTCTGAGTCTCAGATGAATTACTGAAGATGAATTCCATGCTAGAATCAGATGAAGATGACAATGATTTACGACTAAATCCAAATCCTCTTGTTGTGTTGACATCATGAGATGTTGATTCTTCAATATCAACGGGAAGTCCTAGAGTTAGATTGTTTTCGAGATAAAATAATTCTCGATTGCAAACAATAATCATTTGTTGACGTCTAATTGGAATAGCCAACACCGCCGCAAGATTGGCAAGAGCATCAACTTCTGTGTTACATGTTCGCCTAATATGCTCAATAAAGAACTCTTCAAATGAAGAAGCCATAGATATAGCCGATCTATGATAAGAAACCAGATCTTGATGGCGAACTTCATAAGTACCCCTTATCTGATTGACAATGAGTTTAGAATCTCCATACGCTTCCAAATGTTGAATATTCAGATGTTTAGCGAGTTGAAGACCAAGCAGTGCATTGTACTCAGCCACATTGTTTGAACATGGTTGATCGAGAGAATAAGCTCTTTGGATAGCAAGACCTTCTGGCGACACAAGAACAATTCCAACTCCAGCGACAATATCACCGTTAGGACCTATTCTTGAAGCTCCGTCAAAGAATAGACGCCAAGTAGGATCTTCTTCAGCAATTTGGTTTGAATCTAGGACTTCATCTGGGATTTCATCATATAGTTTTGAATTTTCTGGAATTGAATGAGCAGCCAGAAAATCGGCTAAAGCTTGTCCTTTGACTGATTTCTGAGGAATATAGTGCATGTCATACTGAGCAAGTAAGATTCCCCAGTTAGCCAATCGAGAATTCAAAACACTGGGTTTCTTCATCATGATCCGTATAGGATTGATCCGGGAAATGACATGAATAGTCTGACCAATGATATAATGTCGTGTCTTTTGGACAGCGAACATCAAGGCTAGACATTCTTTTTCGACCGGTGAATATCGAGGTTCAGCTCCGGTCATAGTACGACTGAGGTAGTAAATGGCTTGTTCATGACCATTTTTATTCTTTTGAGCGAGCAATGCTCCCAGTGAATGACTCATTGCTCGAGTATACAGAAGGAATGGTATTCCTGAAACAGGAGGTACAAATACTGGAGGGCTTATCAGATATTGTTTTATATCATCGAATGTCTTCTGACATTCATCATTCCAGACAAAAGAAACACCTTTCTTCATAAGTTTGTTGAATGGTCTGCAGCGTCCTGAAAGATTGGAGATAAATCTCCTGATATAAGCGATCCTTCCTTGAAATCCTCGTAGCTCTTTTAAGGTGCGTGGAGGACGCATCTCTTGGATGGCTTTGATCTTCTCGGGATCCACGTGTATACCCTTAGCGGTAATGACGAAGCCGAGAAATTTGCCACTAGAGACGCCTAAGAAGGACTTAGTAGGGTTCATCTTTAATTGATGCTTACGCATTAGATCAAATATAGTCTTCAAATCTTGGATGTGATCCTCTTTTTGTCGACTTTTGACTGCAATATCATCAACGTAGCATTCGACTGTTTTCTGTAAATGTTCACAGAATATAATGCTCATAGCTCGTTGATAAGTTGCTCCTGCATTCTTGAGACCGAATGGCATCACTATATAACAGTATGTACCGATCGGCGTTCTGAAAGAAGTGTGCTTCTCGTCATCTGGAAACATTTTAATCTGATTGTACCCAGAATACCCGTCCATGAATGACATCCGTTCAAACCCACAGGTATTATCGATCATAACATCAGTGATTGGCAGAGGGAACTCGTCTTTAGGACATGCCGCATTGAGATCGCGGAAGTCTATGCATACTCTGATCTTGCCAGTCTTTTTAAGGACAGGAACTATATTAGCCACCCAATCAGGATGTTGTTCCTCTCTAATAAACCCAGAGGCCATGAGTTTATTGACTTCAGCTTCAATTGCATCCATAATGTCCGGACGAAATCGTCGCTGTTGTTGCTTGACCGGTTTAGCATTCGGCATGATATTGAGTTTATGAGTTGCAATTTGTGGATCAAGTCCTGGCATATCTTCATAACTCCAAGCGAAGACATCGATGTATTCACGAATAAGTTTGATCATGTCTTGCTTATCAGTTTCTAAAAGACTTTCACTGATGAATATTGGTTTGGGGGACCCCTCTTCACCAATATCTATTTGAACAAGTTTATCTTCAGTCGGAGGTTCTTTTTGTTCGAATCGGAACTCCCATTGATTATCTAACCTTTGGGCCCATTGTTCTGATTCAGGTGAGATTTCAAACTCATCTTCGTCTTCATCACTGTCTTCAGAACAGTCAATGGAGACCATGTTGGAAGATAGAATGTTGCAGTGGAATTCGCCGATACTTGTATCAGAATCCCAAGAGGTAGTACTAGAAGAATCAGATCTCTTATCTTCGTCAGATTCAAGATCTTCATTGATAGTATTAATAAAGGGAGTAGGACTAATATAACCTAATCCGCATTTCGTCCTTCCATATTTCAAAGGAGGGATCCGAACAGGCATTCTTCTTCCTCTCCCATTACTGAGGCCAGTTCTGAAGTCATAACCCATATTTTTAATGATGTCTTTAGATTGTTGACTATAACGACGCAGTTGTAATCTTTCAGTATCATCGTTTTTGTCATCATCTTCGGGGTTAAAAGGATTTTGGGGTCCTTTGTAAAAGAATATTGGAATGTCTCCTGGCTTTCTGCTGGGAACCAGAAAGTATGAAGTTTGTGTTGATTCTAGGGATACATCTGTATGGAAAGTCTGCACAACTCCTATGGTTATTGTTCTCAAGTCATCTAATAAATGTAAATAACTATGAACATGATTACACACATCAACATACTGCAAAAATAGAGACTTTTCATTAACTTCAAAAGTAGCAGTATTTACATTGGGAGAAGACTGAGCCTTAGAGATCTTAGCCAAATCAATGACTAAAGGAGGAGAAGAAGAATGAGAGAGAGTTTTGTTTCGATTAAGATCGATAACAAATGGCTCAAAAGAGGTGAGCTCCCTTGAATTTTGAGATGGAAGAGTAGTCTGTCCTCCAACAGGGATTACCATAGTATCCTGTTTCATATGTGAAGATACAGGAACTGTAGTACGCCCACTGACAGGAATGATCAGTGTATCTTGAGTAGACAACTGAGGTAGTGGAGAGATCCGTCCACTTACTGGAATGATAAAAGAACCTTCTCCAAAGGATTTGGGAGATTGTTGCTGAGTAGTTCGACCTTTAACTGGAATTATTAAGGTCTCACTTTGTGAATCCTCTTTCTCCATAGCTTGTATTACCCTTGTATACTCTTCTTTATACATCCGAGAATCATTGAAATAAGCTTCAACCCCATGGAAGGGATTTATATCAGCAACTTCCTTTTGTACTCTTCCATTGCTATCAATATATTTAAAGCACTGATGAAGAGTAGAAGGCACCACATTATTTTCATGAAGAAAGGGCCTCCCCAGAAGAAGATTATAAGATCCCACGATCTCGATCACATAAAAAGTGACTTTGGATCTGAAATCACCAATCTGAAGTTTCAGATGAATCTTTCCCAGAGGCTCGCTTCGACTTTGATTAAATCCCAGGATAGTAGTAACCGTCTTGGAAAGCTTGTGAAGAGGAATTTTCAATTCATCCAACAGGCTCTTCGGCATTATACTTATAGCAGACCCTGGATCGATGAGGATACGATCTATCTTCATTGTATCGATATAACCGGTGTAGTAGAGAGGCCGATCATGTCGATTATCCTCCAATAGCATGTCGTCTTGTGTAAAGGTGATATTTGGGATAATCTCCAATACACTGTTGCAATGTAAGCAAGTGGCAGGTTCTTCACCTGGCTTCTTTAATTGTGCAAGACAAGAGTCTGCCTGAAGAAGTGCCTCACTTAACGTCTCTCGAGTCTCTTTAGAAAGACGGAGAAGTTCAAAGAGTGACATTTTAGCTGGAGTGTTAGCAAGTTAAGCTAAAATGTGGAAGTTATAAGGTTTCTGAAGCCCAAGAGGAGAGGACTTTTTGATAGGCTTATCAAATCGAGCCTGTTGTTTGCCTGTGGGCTTGGAAGGAGCAGGTTCAACTGGTGCAGTGGAAGGAATAGGTGCAGTAGATGGTTCTTCTTTAGGAGGAACATTAGGAACATCTTTGTCAGCAGGAGGGATATCAGGAGTATCCTCAGGACTTTTGGAATAATCCTTCAGATAAGGTTTCCCTGTTCGAGTAGCACTAGCAAGTGCTTCTTCCTTGTCTTTTGATTCTGCATCAGAAGTAGATCCGAGAGAAGTCATATGACATGACTTAATCTTTCCAGCCTTCTTGGACTTTCGAGATGTAGTCTTTTGAAGAGGAGAAGATTCAAAGTCTGCCACTAGATCAGGATGAATCCACATGATTTCTCCTGTCTCCATAGTGATTGGTACTAATCCTTCAGACTGTGGAAGAGAAATATTCACTATCTCAAGAGTTGCCTTGGGAATAGGAACGATTCTGCTTTCAAGGAGTTGAGGGGGAAAATCTCCGAATTGCATAGAGACGACATTGGAGGTGACGGTCTTCTCTTTCGGAGTAAGAGAGATAGCTCCCGATTTAATCATTTCTTGGATCTTTCCTTTCAGTACATAACATGTACGAATTGTGTGACCCAACATTCTGTGGTATGGACATTATTTAGGATGATCTGTCTTACCAGCTTCATCAGGTTTCTTGATTTCAGGTAATTGTATTTTATTACCCTTCAGCAGATATTCAAAGATACCGAGGACATCATCGTCATCAAAAGAATATTCTTCCTTGGGGCGAGGTGTTCTCGGTTGTTGAGTTGTAGAGGCAGGAGGAGTTTGAACGGTCGATGCTTCTTTACTCTGAAGATTAACTTCAAGAGTTTATTTTCCCTTGCTTTTATTGAATTTAGCATTATTTTGACCTGTTTCTTTAGGAGACATCTGCACTCCTAAACCTTTGAAGGTTTCAGCACTGATTTCTGCGGCTTTGGCACTGACTATGAAGGAAGGCCAATCTTGAAATTGAGTAGAACCTGTCTACATGCTGATTATTGGCAACAGATTTGATTTGCATGTGTCAATGGTGACAGCATCAGGAGTTCCAAGAGGCATCTTTAGAGCTTCTCTTCGAAACCGTTCAATGAATTCCTCTGTAGTTTTATTATTTTTCTGCTTGATTCTTATAAGTGCAGACATAGTCATGTCATTGAGCCCTTCATAGAACCGTTCAAGAAACATTTGTTTGAAACTGACAAATAAAGTAATACACCCATCAGGGAGACTTCTATACCATTCATAGGCCGTTCCTTTGAGACATCCGACAAACACCCGAGTAAGGAGGGCGTCACTTGGTTGCAGTTGATCAGTCATCACTTCAAAGTGATTAATAAATTGACTTGGAGAAGTGGTTCCATCATAAAATGAGATAGTAGGAGGCTTGTATTTAGGAGGGTATGATACTTGCTTCCATTCTATCGGATAAGGTTGCTTGATGCCTAACCTTTGTAAACCATCTTTCTGTTTGAATGCCTCAAATTGAGTTCGGAGATTCCTCAATTCTTCAGTAACAACTCCGGAAGATTGTGGAGTTGTAGCTTGTAGAGAATAGTTGGGAGGAGGAACAGCATTATAAGTACTACCCCAGCTCCAGAGTGACTAGGAACTGTTTGAGCTTGCCCAGGAGTATTGGATTGGACTGCTGGAGGAACATGTACTGGACTTACACCAGTGTCAATTGGTGTAGCTTCTGGTACAGTCTGTCGATTTTGCAGTTGGGCTGCCATGAGTTCATACATCGACTTCATATTATCAGCCATAGACTTCATTTGCTGTTCTAAAGAAGCAATTCTTTGTTCTTGAGGAGTCATGGAAGAAGAAGGTTCATCAGTATTCCCATCAACCATATATGTTGTGACTGTACGAGGGATTTTTGATGAACTGGTGGATGTTGTTTGTTCTGAATCACTGCTTTGTGTATCAAAGTCAGTTATAGGAGAACTACCCCCAGTAGGAAGAGGTGGAAAGTTAGATTCCCAAGAAACTCAGAATCATCTTCAGAAATCGAAGTCCTTTGAGTAGAAGCCAGGACTTTTGATCTGGTGCCTCTATATACTCCATCTGGACTATCATTTCTACCCCCAATATCCCGGGAGGTCATGTTGACAGAAGCATACAGAGGTTCATCTTCATCAGGCATAGGTTCACACTGAATCCGATTGAAGACAGATTGTCGTTTAGTTTGACATCTGTATTGCATTGTGACTCTCGGCTGGAAGTCACATTCATGACCAACATGGTTCTGATCCATTGATTGACATCTGCATTGAATTATGACTCTTGGCTGGAAGTCACATTCAGCATGGTCCATTGACACAGAATTATTCCTTCTCTTCTGTTGAAGATGTTCTCGTAGATCTGTCTGTAACGATTGAGGTATATCAGAGAACATTCTTTGTGCATTTTTAGGTCTTGATGGCTCTTGATTATATAGAGAGCGATTAATGTGAGCCACATAATTTCTAGCATATTCTGCATCTGGATCTCTTGCTTTTGTTCCTGATTGGTATGGTTTCTTGACACCAGAAGTGTTTCCTAAACGGATTTGATCCAGTTTTGTTCTTAGATCAGTTGGAGGTAACACATTGGTTTTTGAAACTTGGAGTTTTCCTTCCATTGATCTGGATATTTACAGAGAAGGAAGAGTTGGACCATCCCCTTGATTAGGAGTTGGTAACAGACCCTCTTTTATAGACAAATTATGTGCCCAACTCGAATAAGTCGTAGAAGAAGACATTAAGGAATGTTTCTTCTTAGACTTATTCAAGTTTTGGGACATAGAATGTCCAGAAGGAAGAGTAGTCAAAAGACCATCTCCTTTTCTTTGACTAACAAAATTGTCAGTCAAAGCTGTTCCTGAAGTAAAAACTACAGGAGCAGAAGAAACAACTAAAGAGTTATTTCCTTTCGAAGGGACTTTGTGTGGAGGGATTTTAGCAAGACCACCCCCAGTTCTAGTAGAACTTGGCAAAAAAGAAGAGATAGCTAAAGAGCTATTCTTCCTAGAGCATGCTGGTGACAATTTGGCTAAGGAGCTTGTATTGTCAGTGTACAAAGTTTTGGCTAAGGAGCCAAATTTTGGTAAAATACATGCTGGAACAGGCTTGGCTAAGGAGCCATTGCTGTTAGCGTGACTTTTGAATTTAGGAATACACGCTGGAACAGTTTTGACTAAGGAGCCAGCACTGTCAGCGTGACTTTTAGATTTTAGATTGCACGCTGGAACAGATTTGGCTAAGGAGCCAGTACTGTCAGCATGACTTTTAGATTTAAGATTGCACGCTGGAACAGGCTTGGCTAAAGAACCAATACTGCCAGCGTGACTTTTAGAATTAAGATTGCACGCTGGAACAGGCTTGGCTAAGGAGCCAGTGCTGCCAGCATGACTTTTGGTTGCTGTTGTCTTTGAACACACAAGAGTGTGTGTGCTTGCAGTAGACTCCTTGCCAGTGTTAGGAGTAGACACTGTGGCAGAAAAGTCACCATTGATTGCCAACTGATTCTTAGGGACGTAGACAGATCGTCCCTTCGACTTGGCAGTAGTGATGGAGGCTGAAGTGGGCTTGCCACCCTTAGCCCGCTACATTTCTTCGTAGGCGAGTTGATCGAATTGGATCGATATCACCTTCTTCGTCGAGCCGACTGACGAAGTGTCGCATTGAGTTGTTGCCATCTCAGAAGAGAAGATGGTTTTCCCCAGCAGAGTCGCCAATTTGTTTTTCATAAATAAATTCACTTTATTTATTGTGTATCTGGGAAAATTACAACTGTAGGAATCCGATCTAGAAGACGATCGCTTTATCCCTTGGACGATACGAAGAAGAAAAGCTCTCAAAATTTCAACAACAATTAGATATCTGTGTATCTGTATAATGAATAAAAAAGAACTCTATTTATAGAGTCAAAAATAACTGAAAAAGATAACTGTCTTCACAGCCTCTGCATAGTTGAAAATCACGCAGGATTTAACATACGCAGAGTTGTGAGCAGTTAATGGACGTGGCCTGTAACTGTTGGACACATGGCAATCGTGCATGAGTCGTGTGCAAGTTACAGGACACGCAGGCGAGAGATCAGTGGCATGGCTGCCAACGTACTCCAATTTGATGAAATCTACGCAGGCTCGTTGAGGACGAAATCCACGCAGACTTGGGTCAGAAAGCTTCAAAATCCACGCAGACTTGGGGCAAGAAGCTTCAGAATCCACGCAGACTTGGGGCAAAAAGCTTCAAAATCCACGCAGACTTGAGGGAGGAAACTTCAGAATCCACGCAAACTTGAGACAGAAAGCTCAAAATATACGCAGACTTGAGGAAGGAACATAATCCACGCTCGATTGAGGCAGGACTGCCAGCTATCTTGATTCGACGTGCCTCGACTGATACAAAATCTCTGACAGTGATTGTTTTGTCAGTCGTATTAAATGACAAGAAGCTCTTTTGGTACGCCAACTTGATGAAGGCTGAGTCTTGTTGAAGAAGATTTCGAAAGTCACGCAATAGTCGGCTGTGATCTCTCGAGTTCTGTGAATACATGGCATACGAGGAGACATTTTTCGACTGTCGTGCTGTCAGTCATGATGAAATTTCTGACAAATGATGAGCTGTCACTAGCGTGATTTTTAAACATTTGTCCTGATCACTTCTGCGTGACTTTGAGACTCAGTTCTGATCAACTCAGCGTGACTTTCATTTTTAAGGCCTACAATATATATATATATATATATATATATATATATATATATATATATATATATATATTCATTGTTGTGTTTATATATACATCAAATTGGATACAATGAACTAAAATACATTTTTTTTATTTGTGCAGGTTATCAATCAAAAGAAGAAGAAAGAAATCAGTATATTGCTTGAAGCTTCTCCTCTACAACCAAATTGAGATGAATTTTGTCATAGGTAGAAGACAATTTGCACTTTTTGTTCCAAAGTAGGGCAATGTATGAAACAAACTTGATCAAAAATATTTGTGTCGAAGTATGGTTCTTAATTCAGTACTAATTGTTTTTATAGTTCATGTATCAATATGGCATGATGTACTTTGGCATGACCTTGGCATTACAATTGATGTATTTTTTCTACTGAATCCAATTAGTTTTTATGATATCATGTGTTTGGGTTTATTTGAAGGAGTTTCCAGTTTTGTACTTTGATTGTGATCAATTACATATCAATTAACTATTTCTTTAACTTATTTTTGATATGTTATATATATATATATATATATATATATATATATATATATATATATATATATATATATATATATATATATATTTGTTTCAAATTGATTCTTGTATTTGATTCTGAGGAACAACTAGCTTTTACAGCATGTAAATGTACATCGTATTTGATTATGAGGAATATCTTTTACGGCATACAAATGTAAGCCATATTTGATTCTGAGGAATAGCTTTTACGGCATACAAATGTAAGCCGTATTTGATTTGAGAAATAGCTTTTACGGCGTTCAAGTGTACGCCGTATTTGCAACTGAGGAATAGATTTACGACGTTTATGTGTGCGCCATATTTGATTATGAAGAATAGCTTTAACGACACACTAAATATGCCATAAATGGTTGTCTAACATTCGGAGAAAAAGCAATTATGGCGTTCAGTTGTGTACATTTACGGCCTGCATTTAGACATTTACAGCGTTTATCCTCGCACCGTAAATAGTAGTATCTTTTACGGCATAGACTTTTACGGCGTCAACATGAACGCCGTAAAAGGTCTTTTACGGTGTGTTTTGCGAGCCGTAAATGAACATTTTTCTTGTAGTGTATGCATGAGGTATGGAAGCTCAGACCACATGATTGTCAATTGCCCTATAATACAGAGGCCAGGAGGGCCAGTTCAGCAATTTTCAGTATTACCAGCTCTAGGGGCAGCACCGATCAGAGGATCAACATTGGCAGTGAGGCCGTTAGCCCAGCGTCTGCCGATGCAGGCTCAGATGTTTCGCCAAGCACATAATCAGAGAGGCCAGCAGAGGCCGCAGCAGCAGCATGGTCAAGGAGGACAATAACAGGAAGCTCAGCATGGCCAGGGTCAGGCATTCACTTTGTCTCTAGAGGAGGCACTAGCATCAGGCGACGTAGTTGCAGGTACTATTTCTGTTATCTCTTTTCCTGCAGTAGCATTATTCGATTTCAGGGGCTACCCATTCTTTTGTATATGTATGATTTGTGACACACATTAGATTGTAGTTCGAGGCATTGCCAGAGAGGATGATTATACTCATGGTAATGGGCTCGTATGAGTTAGCAGAGTGTGCTTAGCGTATACGATCATTGTGAGTGGGCATTTATTGCCCTCATTTTTGATTGAGTTCCTTATGGTCAACCTCGACGTAGTCCTAGGCATGGACTAGTTGAGAGTCATGTGACAATAGATTCTCGAGGAGGTAGGGTGGCGTTTAATATTCCAGGCATTGAAGAGTTCACCTTTGTGCGATCATTGGAGGATCATTCTAAGGGCATAGTTGCAGCGGCAGTAGCAACAGAGGAGAAAGTTTCTAGGATAGTCAAAGAGTTTCTTGATGTTTTTCTAGATGAGCTTCCAGGTATACCACCAGTGAGAGATGTGGAGTTCTACATTGAGTTGGATCTTGGAACGAAGCCTATATCCAGCAGGGTTTACAGAATGTCGGAGCCAAAGTTGGACAAGCTTTATCAGCAGGTGGAAGAATTGAAGGCAAAAAAATATATTTGAGATAGTGAATCGTCCTAGGGATCACCGGTGATTCTAGTACCCAGAAAGGATGGTACGACACGAATGTGTATTGATTCTAGGAAATTGAATGCAGTGACAGTAAAGAACAAGTACCCACTCCCAAGGATGGATGATTTATTTGATCAACTAAGTAGAGCCAGAGTCTTCTCGAAGATTGACCTTCGGTCTGGGTATCATCAAGTGAGAGTCCGAGAGCAGGACATACCTAAGACCGCATTTAGATCACGATATGGGCATTATGAGTTTCTGGTGATGCTATTTGGATTAACTAATGCCCTAGTAGTATTCATGGACTTGATGAATCGTATCTTTATGCCATATCTGGATAAGTTTGTACTAGTATTCATTGACATCTATTCCAGTAGTAAGGTTGAGCAAGAGAAATATCTTCGGACAGTTTTGCAGACCTTGAGGGAGCATCAATTTTATACGAAGCTTAGTAAAGAGAGTTTTGGTTGGATCGTATTTCGTTCCTGGGACATATCATTTCTGGAGCAAAAATATCAGTAGATCCGAAAAAGATTGAGACAGTAGAGAATTGGTCGGTACCGAAGACGATAGCAGATGTCCGTAATTTTCTGTGATTGATAGGTTACTACAGGAGGTTCGTGGCAGATTTTGCCACGAACCCATTTGTAAAAAGATGGATTTTGCCACGAACCCATTTCGTTCCGCAGCATTAGATGATGGATTATACAAAAACCCGTTTGTAAAAAGACTTAAGTGCAAAGGGCATATTTGAACTTTTCCATAGCCGTAGGCTTAAGCCCTGTATGCAAATTCAAATCATCTGCCCCCTCTTTGGCCGACTGGGTTAAACCAAAGGGATTGAATTATATTGAAATAAAATTCAATTTCTTCCAATCCCATTAGAATTTAGGTTATATCTTCTACCTGGGTGTATATATATATATATATATATATATATATATATATATATATATATATATATATATATATATATATATATATATATGTGATTAGCCGCCCCATTTCTCATCATCGAAAACCTAAATAATTTTGCTTCCTTCGTCGCAAGGGAGATCAAGGAGCAATCAAGGAAGTATTCGAGTGATTAGGAAAACGCCGTGTCTCGTATCAGATTCGAATTTAGGTACGCTTCGACTACATTACACTTGTAATTCGAGTAGCAACATTATGTTTGATTTAATGCTTAAGAGGGTTTAAGGGGGATTCAATTGTATTCAGAGTATCATGAACGGGGGTGATGCCCAGTGGTAGACCTTTATAGATAGAGGTGAGTACTAAGTAAAGAAATCCTAATGACACACCCAAAAAATGCCAACAGGTAGCCAAGGATTGGCAATAGCTTACTTACTCAATTAAGGGCTCACCTTGATCTGACATCTAGCCCAGGTATAAGGAAACTTGCACTCCTTGTATCAGTGCATTTACATTCATGTTGCACTTTAGGTATCGGTGCCTTGGATTGGTATGCTTTTAGGTGTCATGGTTGCTGCAATACTAGGGTTCATGCTCTGAGCCATAGAGTAGCATAAATCTAGAGAGTTAATACTGTGTAGCAGGTCATCTTGTGTCATACACTATAATGTGTCATAGTGATACTTGAATATATCAAACCACAAATGTATCAATGGAAGGTACAAAAATATGGCTGAGCAACTGAGTAAGTTAGGACACCAGAAAACAAGGGAAGGTTAGGTATTGATACTGACATGTCTTAGAATCTATGACTTGACCAGAGTGTGACCCTGGAAGTCTTACCTGGACTTATTGTTCCAGAGAGACATTGGAACATGTAAAAGTTTTGCCTACATATTCACTCCAAGGATATGTCATTTGGGAGTAAAACCAAAGAAGAGTAGGGAGTGTGCTCGGTTAGGTATCCATGAGTATAAGCCCATCTACTCCATGACAGCATGAATTTGAAGCATGAAATTGTGCATACATAGAGTCATAGGATGATCTTGCTTGTTGTCAGTTTAACAGAGAACTTGGTCACCTAAGATGTCAGGATCCTCCTCCATCTCAACTAATAGAGATGAGATCTTAGATACTTTGGCTAGGGAAAAACATGACATATAGTATCAGATGTTAGAGTACATAGGATTAGATATTGCCCATGATTTTGAATACCATGCCTGTATTACATTCAGAGGCCAGGTACACATAAAGTTGAGGGCAAGAGGCTTGACATGAACCTGAGTATAGATAGGTAAGGAGTTTGAGTTAAGCCAGGAAGTGAGTAGCGATTGTATTAGTGAACTAGATGGCAGCTAGTATAGGCTAGGCACTTGCAGTGGGTACAAAGTAACAGCTAGAGTGCCTTGTGTGTGGCAGGGGTATGATAAATCGGTTTTGTGATGAGGTAACTACCTATAGACTAGCACCCTATAGTGAGTTCTAGTGTACAACAACAGGCTAGGACATTGATACAAGTAACCGGTTGCGTTAACGATGATGGTGTGATGGCAACTATAGCTGTTAGGCAGGTGCAGAACAAGAGGGTCCTAGGAACGTATGTATCAGAGTTTAGAGCCTTGGTATCAGTAGCATAGATGGCAAGTTAGGAAATAGGACTAGTAGTAGGTTACAGGTACTATCCAGGTATTCAGTTGTACCTAAACTGGTACATGCGAGTACCTACAGTCTTGAGTGCAGAGGCAAGGTAGATAAATGGAAATATGGTAGTATATCAAAGATAGGGAAGAGTAGTAGTAGCCTAGCATAAAACATTTGGAAGTTGTATCCAGGGTTAAGTGTCAAGCCTTGGAACAACAGTTGTGAAACTTAGAGTCAAGGAAGTTTTGGGCAGAATGATATACTAGTGTATCAGGGTCAAGAACCTATGTGGGTACAGGTCTCTAAGCAGGGGATAGATACACTAATGTGCAGAAAAAGGGAAGACCACTATGTAATAGTTTGGTGAGGATAAGGGGCATGCAGTAAACATGTCCAATTAAAGACTGACAGTAGGACACTAGTATAGCTACATAGTACACATTGTGAACTTCTAAAACTAAGGTAGATAGACTCAAGTACAAGGAAACCATATATCTATGTGTACACATGTAGCAACTAGGCCAAGTGCCTAGGTTATTGAGGCAGAGTGTAAACCAACTTGTGAATCACATTTGACATAAAAATAGGGACTGTGCCTAAGTGGATGCATATAGTTTATTATAAGAGCAGTTATATGGATACAAGTGTATGCAGGAAAAAGGAAATGAGTAGGCAGCCAATATAGGTATATTTATATAATCAAACTTGGAGAATGAGGGTAAAAACAGTAAATAGTTTAAACCTAAGTTGTTTTTCAGTTATTGACATTATATATGCTTTAAATAGGTTAATTGGACTTTGGCTCAATGCTCGACCCGTATCCGCAGCAGGACAACAGGCAAGTATACCTTGCCTTTCTTTACAGCTTTATTTATAAGCACTGCCTTTCATTATCCGGTCTTTTTCAATTATTGCTGACATGTGATTTATCATAGTAGTTTACTCCATTGATACATAGCCGTTGTTCACAGTTAGCCTTGTGGTTTATTGGTCGTGTTCACACTTATGCTTGATTGAGTCGTATCATAGAACGAATGTGATATGTTTGAACTGCTATTTTCTATTTATCATTTTTCCAACCTGCGAGTCCACACTAGGGGCGAGGGTTGACTGTTTGCACCTGCGAGTCTACAATAGTGCGAGGGTGATTACCTTGAACTAACCTGTGAGTCCACACTAGGGGCGAGGGTTTGGTATCCGTTGATCTCTTGTTCACCAGTTCTTTCCAGTAGTTCATTTATGCGTAGTTGTTCTTATATTCGTATATTGTGAATGCTTAGCCTTTTTCCTATTTATATCCTGGATTTCTGTCATGCATGATAAACTGTTATAAAGGCTTGTATATTATATATCTTGTTAGTCCTCTGAGGACCTGATGATCTCTTCAGGTTTAGCTGAGTTTGAGCCAGGTGCACACGAGCAGTTTTGAGCCAGTTTCAGACCACGGTACTACTGCAGTGAAGATGAATTTAATGTTTAGCTTGGTTTGACTCAGTTTATTTTATTTTATGTCTTTACTTTATTTTCGTCTATTGGTAGTAGATTTGTGTCCACCGGACGTGACTTGGATTCTTGGAAACATTCAGTTTATATTCTCTACTGTTCAGTTTTATTGACATTCATTGGTCTCAGTTGATCCTTTATTATTCTATGGATGAGATATAGACTGCCATGTTAGTTCTATAGATTCTGTGACTTGTGTATACTAGATAGCGTTCTACAGCCAACACTGCGATGTAGGCTGGACTTGGACACAGACTCGTATTCGAAAAGTGGGTGCGGGTCGTGGCACTACTCCGATGAGAAGGTACTGAACCTTGTTGTGGTCCGGATACCATATTGGATTCGTAGCATGGAAAGATACGTTATTGTGAATTATGGTGCCATCTCCAGTCCTTGTTTGGTTGGAGGGATGGTATGCTAATTCAAGGGTGAGTATTGGACCATGTTATGATCTGATTGACTTATTATTGAACAGTATTTATTCAGTTTATATGGCATGATATTATGTATCTTGTTACGTCCCTCTGAGGACCTGGTGATCTCTCCAGGTGTGTGTTCTTGTCTTCCGCAGGTATTCTAGCCGAGATCGTGATCTTCTCCATCCCTTCGAAGATGAAGTGTCTTAGGTCATTCTTGCTACCTTTACTAAATCATTTCATATGTCTTGTACTTCTTTTCTTTTAAATAGTTGGTAGTGAATTTGTCTCCGCCCAACATATTATATAAAGACAAATCATAGTTATTATATGATATCTTTATTTTCTTTATTTTGTGGATGAGGTTAGTTAGCTGTGGTTTTACTACATTTATAGATTACGTATATTTATTATACGGCTGTCATGTCTATGTACCTAGTCCTAAGTATTTTAGAAGTGGAGCGTTACATGTTTTGTGGTAGCCCATGCAGGTCAAGATAAATTGTTTAGTTACTTTACCATACCAAGAAAGCCTGTGTATAGGATTAGAGTCTAGGATCTCATCCACATACTTGACCTCCTTCTTCAATTCCATTTTTGAACTCTCACTTGACTCATTGATTGCGTCTTGCTTGCTTCCTTCTATTGTAAGTCTTATCTTTTCTTTATGCTTGAGAGGAGTTAGAAGAATGATTTGTAGGCCTCATCGGTTTATTTACACTATTAGTTGAACTTTTATAAGTTGGGTAGAGTACCGCACGACCTAGTATTCACTTCGATCTTACAACCCATTATAAATGATACTAAGAGGATTATATAGACTATAAATCCTTAGAGGACTATAACTCATTTGACCAACCAAGGCCTTAGACAAGAAGACAGTAGACGATTATATAGGCACGAACCCTAGACAAAACATAGATTATTGAGGTACTTGAATCATTTATTTTTCTTTTATTATTATCTCGTGTACTCATATTTTACTATCTTGACCAATACTGCTATCAGCCTAGTTTTGCAAGTTTACCTTTTTATCGAACTTGTTCAAGACATATGTTATTTGGGCGCGTCTACTAACATATTGTCTAATCAGAACTGGTGCATGATGGTCTGATCAACCTAGTGCACTTGGTTTGCTCTTCGTATGATTACTCTACATGTATTGAGAAATAGTTAAACTCGTCCTTTAGGATCTCATCCGCAATGGTCTTGACAACTTCCTTTGAACTCTTAAATCATCTTTGAAACCCATATTTGCAATTCAATCCCATCTCCCTCAAACTCTTATTGTTTTTCGTCACCTATTCAAAAAACAAACGCTCGTAGACATGAAGTATTCTCCTATGGCCATGAAAACTATATATACACAATTGTTTCCATCTATTCGACATTGGAGAACTATCTTCAAACTTGATTCATATCTACCGCATCATAATTTCTATTACGTCGTGTATTCTTTAATAATCAAGAGTCGAGGTGCAATGTCACGACTTGAATTTTTTTTTCTAACCTCATTAATCCTAAAACTTGTCTTAGTTCTATAGACTATATAATGTAAGCCTTCTAAGTTTTAGGATTATTAGGACAACCGATCGATTAGGATAAGTTGGTTTCCATTGGGATGATAAATTAGTGCCTCAGGAACACCCACTTTCTATTTAGATCATTTGGTGTCCTCGACTGTCACGTTGATATTCGGAGCACAAGACCAACTGTGACCCACCAACAAATCTCATATGCAAGACCTAGACGAGTCCACCTTCATTTAGGCATATCATGTCCTACTCAAACACGTCCCCTTGTACTCTATTTTTATGATATGACTTTCAGGTAAAAAAAGGCTAGCTATAACCTTTGCCATAATATCGATGTACTTTTCGACCTAAATTAGAGATCCAACCTCGACCCAAATCTTTTGACCCAATATATGTTTGTGATATACTCGAAGTCCACTACACACCTGCCACTAGTGTGCCACCAAATAGAGGCCCCTTGTGCTACTTAAACACAAAAGTAACGGAAGGCGCATCTCAGGACTTGCAGAACCTTCTTAACCAACCCGACTGACAATTAGCCCAACCACTCGAGTTGAAACTTATTCTAGGCTACCCTCACCTAGTAGGAATGGTTCAAATTGATTTTAGGTATCCTGTCCAGCTAATATAGATGAAAATTCAAGACTTAAATTAATCAAAGATTGGTTCCAATGGAAATAATAAATCATTGGTTTATAACGTATAATTCTATCCGTTTCATCTGGATACCTCTACCGTGACTTGATATTTGGAGTACAACACTAGCCATTTCCTTCTAATAAATTTCACACTCGTGAGCAAGACGAGCCACTCTACGCACATGACATACATATCCCACACGAACACACCATCTCGCGCTCCATTTCAATTACACTACTTATATGACATATTTTTCCTTAGAGCCAACATGGATACCTATTTCGTCCCATTTTATTTATCGTAAAATATCGACCCATTCCCTCAAACAAACTGAATATCCATGACCCATGCAAGACTAAGAATAACCTATCTTGTAGAATATGGTGCCAATTTGAATTTCTTGTATAACTACCTCCTCCATCTTTACGAAATGGGGTTATGATTTGATATTTGATATACTTACTCTTCCTTCATATTCAGTCTCACTATTTTATTGTTATTTTTTATATTAAGATTTATTCTAATTTTGGGGACAAAATTTTTATAAGTTGGGTGGGATGTAAACCCCCAAAATTTTTAGGAAATTTTTTTTGTGTGATTTGCTTAAATATATTATTTGGAATAATTTGTTATTACATATAAATAATGTCTTAGTCATGTTTAAATTTTGTTATGCACGCTGGCTAGACAATACAGCACGAGTAGTGAGCTCAAGCGCCTTGACTAGCATATTAGCTATAGGTGCTACTAGATTTATTATATTCGAAGATTTAGTGGTTTAAGTTTATCAAATCATATCCTGACTATCTTTTAATGTGTTAATATTTATTTATTTATTTAATTCTATTTATTTATGCACTTAGTTTTTATTTGAAAGGATTGTAGAAAAGTAAATATTTTTTGGTATCAAAATGGTAAACTGGGTAGTTACCGAAGTTTAGTATTATTATTTTATTTTTAATATTATTATTAGATTTTATAAATTTTTTATTTATTAATATTTTATGGTATTTTTATTTTTTAAATAGTCAGTAAATACTATATGAATTCCCTTATAAATCAAAGACTAGCAGTAAATATATTTTTGTATTGCTTACCAAATATTCCCTAAATATATCTTATAAGGTTATTATTAAGTTTTAGAATTTTAAGAAATTTTATTGTCATATATTTTTGGCATTTTTCTCATTTATAAATAATTAGTAAAAATTTATATGATAAATTTTATATTCAGAAACTAGCAGGTAAATATTCATTTCTAACTATACTGGTTATAATTTATGTTATTATATATTTCTCTATAAAGTAATTATTATTTAGTTTTAGAATTTAGAAATTAATTAGAATTTTTCTTTATACATATTATCATAGATGGTATATATATATATATATATATATATATATATATATATATATATATATATATATATATATATATATATATATGCACACACACACACACACACACACACACACACACACACACATGTGGAAAAAAATAGTTGTGAACCATGCGCCGCACTGTTCATACTCTTGCAACCCGACAATAGAGCTTTGCTCTGTAAGCAATGGAGATGGAAAAATCTCCAACACAAATTTGAATGAACTTAAATATATTTTTTTAACCAAATCTTTTCCTATACAGTCCCAACTCGTTTCTCTTAGGATTAACTCAAGATCAAATTCAAATCCAACCCAATCAAGAATTTGGACTTAAATCTAAAACCACGAACATAAATCCGATCGAGTATATAGGTATTAGAAAAACCCAACTCTTTTCCCAAACTCTCGATCCTATCACTACTTGAACCCATGCCCCACAGCCTGTCGTTGACTTATCCGGCAACCTTGGACCGCCATGCGCTGCCTACGCTGTCGCTGGAGCCATCGTCAGCCGCCCTAAGTCGCAACAGACGCTGGCAGCAACAGCAGCAAGACTGCGAACCCCCCATATTCCTGGTATCGTTTCTCTTTTCCTGCTTCTCTATTCTTCGTACCAATTATTTCATTAGAGAGCCAACTTAACCACCTAGGATACCCTTCAATCATATCTACTTGATTCACGATGAACACGACACAAATCGATTCCAAAAATCAATAAAAAATAGTCCTAAACATGACATCAGAACAAGGCCCAAACCCCATATTGGAAGGGGAATTTTAGATGAAACATTCAAAACTTTCCAGGTCTAATTAAACAGATTTAGAGGCAACCTAACCATCATCACAATGATGCCCTTAGTTTCGAATACTTCTATGTATATAGCTCTGTTAACTATTTCAAAAATCGAGAGAAAAAGTAGTTCATAAAACAATAAATTTGAGAAAATTCACCGATACGGCGTGCGCCCCGATAAACGGGCGACGTGGTCGCAACCCATAAGCGTCTAAAGGTGCGTGTGGATGTTGTCGATGTATGAAAACTGACGGAACTCAATTTCGTTGTGCGTGTGCGACGAAATCGAAACGTATCCGTCAAGATATTCCGTATCGGCTACTTTAGAAACTAGCCCTTAACTTCGTGCACGTTCGTCGTATCGAGATGCAACTTATACCAACAGACCGTATTATTTTTTTGGTCCTGTGTGCCAAGTTTGGTCCGATTCTGAGAATGTCGACCGGAACGCCTTTTTGGCGGGCCTACGACCCCCTCCAACGGGCGAAATTGTGTACGGTCTGTCGGAATCCAACTTTGGACATACGATTTGGTTCATCTCCTCAAATTGGATCCGTAGACATATAGTTTGACGACTTTAGAGACCGTAGGTACTGGGACACTTTTCGGTACAAAACGTGTCCAACGGTGGACATCGTTTTGACCCAAAAATACGATTTTTCTCCTGTATCTAGAATTGGACTTATGGGTAAGCTATTCTTGCTATTTTTTTATTCTGAAATGTTTATGGTGTTTATTTCAGCATCCGAGGTCATTTGTGAGATTTGACCTTCTATGCTTTACAATTCGGTCGATTCGAGCTATTGGACATCGTCCTTTCTGCACACAACCTCAGGCAAGAGACCTTGCCATTTGCTGTCTATTTATTTTAGCTCATTTCCATGGATTTACTTATTATTTACTTTTTGTAAAATAAACTGTGATACATGGCATAATTAGATAGAATTTTACTGTTCAGTTCTATTTTCTGCTATGTACTATTTTCATACACATTGAACTTAGATTTAAGGGACCACCCTTTGTGTGTTGCATTCGTAGGCCTTGACACATTTGAACCACGGAGTTGCGAGTCGCATATAGAACTCAGACATGCATGATGGGCTGGCTACCAGTACGTATAAGCCGTGCGATAGGATTAACCGCTAATAGTATTGCATGATTAGTTTGACTTAGCGGTTAATAGAGAGTATACGTGTTGTGGATACAACATGGTAGGCATTGGGTGGGGAGGACAATTCCTTAGCATATGGTCTACTATACACTTTACCTTTTGTAACCCGTGAGCTCCGTCGGAGACGCGGATGAGATTACCCATGGATACTGACGACCACTAACGTTTTGTGAAACATTATGCTCTTACATACTGGGCCTCTGGTTCCCCAAGGGGGAATCATGCTGATCCCATTTTAGCCAGAGAGCCCATGCATTGGAGGGTTGTTCTTAAACTGCATTCACTTAGAATGATTATGCTACCTTATCCGTTAGTTATTAGTACTTTTGGTTTGGGTACTTATATCTAATCGCGGCTTAGAACAGTAACTTGTCGTGGACTAGTTTACCACATCTTATCCTTGTTTGGTTGTAGGTGTGGCTCACTACTCCTATGAGAAGGTACTGAGCCTTGTTGTGGTCCAGATACCATATTGGTTTTGTAGCATGGAAAGATGTGTCATCGTAAATTAGGGTACCATCTTCTATCCTTATTTGGTTGGAAGGATGGTACGCTAATTAAAGGGTGAGTATTGGACCATGTTATGATCTGATTGACTTATTATTATGCAGTATTTATTCAGTTTATCTGGCACGATATTATGTATCTTGTTACGTCCCTCTGAGGACATGGTGATCTCTCCAGGTGTGTGTGTTCTTGTCTTTTACAGGTATTCTAGCCGAGATCGTGATCTTCTCTATCCCTTCGAATATGATGTGTCTTGGGTCTTTCTTGCTACCTTCGCTAAATTATTTCATATGTCTTGTACTTCTTTTCTTTTAAATAGTTGGTAGAGGATTTGTCTCCGCCCAACATATTGTATAAAGACAAATCATTGTTATTATATAATATTTTTATTTCATTCATTTTGTAGATGAGGTTAGTTAGCTGTGGTTTTACTGCTTTTATAGCTTACGTATATTTATTATACGGCTGGCATGTCTACGTACCTAGTCCTAAGTATTTTGGGATGGAGCGTTAAATATTTTTGTGGTCGCCCATGCAGGTCAAGATAAATTATTTGGTTACTTTACCGTACCAAGCAAGCATGCATATAGGATTAGAGTCTAGGATCTCATCCACATACTTGACTTCCTTCCTCGATTCTATTTTCGAACTCTCACTTTACTCATTGATTGCATCTTGCTTGCTTGCTTCTATCGTAAGTCTTATCTTTTCTTCGTGCTTGATAGGAGTTAGAAGAATGACTTATAGGCCTCATCGGTTCAATTACACTATTAGTTGAACTTTTATAAGTTCGGTAGAGTACCTTATGACCTAGTATTCACTTCGACCTTACGACCCATTATAGATGATACTAAGAGGATTACATAGATTATAAATCCTTAGAGGACCATAACTCATTTGACCAACCAAGGCCTTAGATAAGAAGATAGTAGACAATTGTATAGGCACGAACCCCAGACAAAACATAGATTCTTGAGGTACTTGAATCATTTATCTTTCTTTCATCATTATCTCGTGTACTCATATTTTAATATCTTGACCAATACTGCTATTAGTCTAGTTTTGCAACCTTACCTTTTTATCGAGCTTCTTCAAGACATATATTATTTGGACGCGTCCACTAACATATTGTCTAATTAGAACTGGTGCATGATGGTCTGATCAACCTAGTGCACTTGGTTCGCTCTTCGTATGATTACTCTACGTGGATTGAGATATAGGTAAACTCGTCCTTTAGGATCTCATCCGCAATGGTCTTATCAACTTCCTTTGAACTATCAAATCATCTTTGAAACCCATATTTGTAATTCAATCCCATCTCCCTCGAACTCTTATTGTTTTTCGTCACCTATTCGAGAAACAAGTGCTCGTAGACACGAAATATTCTTCTATGGCCATGAAAACTATATATACACAATTATTCCCATCTATTCGACATCGGAGAACTATCTTCAAACTTGATTATATCTACCGCATCAAAATTTCTATTACGTCGTGTATTCTTTAATAATCAAGAGTCGAGGTGCAATATCATGGATTAATTTTTTTCCAACCTCATTAATACTAAAACTTGTCTTAGTTCTATGGACTATAGAATGTAAGCCTTCTAAGTTTTAGGATTATTAGGACTACTAATTGATTAGGATAAGTTGGTTTCCATTGGGATAATAAATTAGTGTCTTAGGAACACCCACTTTCTATTTAGATCATTTGGTGTCCCCAACCGTGACGTTGATATTCAGAGCACGAGACCAACTGTTACGCACCAACAAATCTCATATGCAAGACCTAGACGAGTCCACCTTCATTTAGGCATATCATGTCCTTCTCAAACACATCCCATTGTACTCTATTTTTATGATACGACTTTCAGGTAAAAAAAGGCCAGCTATAACCCTTACCATAATATCAATGTACTTTTCGACCTCAATTAGAGATCCAACATCGACTCAATCTTTCGACCCAATATATGGTTGTGATATACTCGAAGCCCACTACACACCTGCCACTAGTGTGCCACCCAATAGAGGCGCCTTATGCTACGTAAACACAAAAGTCACGGAAGGCGCATCTCAGGACTTGCATAACCTTCTTAACCAATCCGACTGGCAATTAGCCCAACCACTCGAGTTGAAACTTATTCTAGGCTACCCTCACCTAGTAGGAATGGTTAAGATTGATTTTAGGTATCCTGTCCAGCTAATATAGATTAAAATCCAAGACTTAAATTAATCAAAGATTGGTTCCAATGGAAATAATAAATCATTGGTTTATAACATATAATTCTATCTGTATCATCTGGATACCTCTGTCGTGATTTTGATATTTGGAGTACAACACTAGCCACTTCCTTCTAACAAATTTTACACTTATGAGCTAGACGAGCCACTACGCACATGACATACATATCCCACACTAACACACCATCTCGTGCTCCATTTCAATTACACTACTTATATGACACATTTTTCCTTAGAGCCAACCACGGATGCCCATTTTGGTCCTCAAACGAACTGAATACCCATGGCCTATGCAAGACTAAGAATACCCTATCTTATAGAATATGGTGTCAACTTGAATTTATTGTATAACTAGCTCCTCCATCTTTACAAAATGGTGTTATGATTTGATATTTGATATACTTACTCTTCCTTCGTATTCAGCCTCACTATTTTATTGTTATATTTTTATATTAAGATTTATTTTAATTTCAAGGACAAAAATTTTATAAGTTGGGTAGAATGTAATCCCTAAAATTTTAAGGATTTTTTTGTGTGATTTGCTTAAATATATTATTTGGAATCATTTGTTATTTATATATAAATAAATTCTTAGTCATGTTTAAATTTTGTTATGCACACTGGCTAGACAATACGGCACGGCTAGTGAGGTCAAGCGCCTTGACTAGCATATTAGCAATAGGTGTTGCTAGATTTATTATATTTGAATATTTAGTGGTTTAAGTTTATCAAGTCATATCTTGACTATCTTTTAATGTGTTAATATTTATTTACTTCTATTTATTTATGTAATTAGTTTTTATTTGAAAGGATTGTAAAAAAAGTAAATTTTTTCTGGTAATAAAATGGTAAACTGGGAAGTCACCCAAATTTAGTATTATTATTTTATTGTTAATATTATTATTAGTTTTTAGAAATTTTTAGAAATATTTTATGGTATTTTTATTTCTTAAATATTCAGTAAACACTATATGAATTCCCTTATAAATCAAAGACTAGTTGTAAATATATTTTTGTACTGCTTACCAAATATTCCCTAAATATATCTTATAAGGTTATTATTAAGTTTTAGAATTTTAAGAAATTTTATTATCATATATTTTTTGGCATTTTTCTCATTTATAAATAATTAGTAAAAATTTGGATGATAAATTTTATATTCAGAAACTAGTAGGTAAATATTCATTTCTAACTATATTGATTATAATTTATGTTATTATTAATTTCTTTATAAAGTTATTATTATTTAGTTTAGAATTTAGAAATTAATTAGAATTTTTCTTTATACATATTATCATGGATGGTATATATATTATCATGGATGGTATATATATATATATATATATATATATATATATATATATATATATATATATATATATATATATATATATATATATATATATATATATATATATATATATATATATATATATATATATATAAAAAAATAAATATATCTATAAATAAATACATAAATAAATAATAATAAATAAATATATATTATATATTATATATATATATATATATATATATATATCTATATATATATATATATATATTATATATATATATTATATAAATTAGAATTTCTTTATACATATATGTAATATTATATATATATATATATATTAGATATATTTATATATATATATATATATATATATATATATATATATATATATATATATATATATATATATATATAATATATAATATTACATATATATATACATATATGTAAAATATTATTTTCTTTATATATATATAATATGTAATATATTTATATATAATATATATATATATATATATATATAACTATATATATATATATTATATATATATATATATAATATATTTTATATAGATATACCAATGATATATAAAAGAAATTCTAATTATATATATATATATATATATATATATATATATATATATATATATATATATATATATATATATATAAATTAGAATTTTTCTTTATACATATTATCATGGATGGTATATACACACACACACACACAAGTGGAAAAAAATAGTTGTGAACAGTGCGCCTCACTGTTCACAATCCTTCAACCCGACAACAGAGCTTTGCTCGGTAAGCAATGGAGATGGAAAAATCTCCAACACAAATTTGAATGGACTTAAATCTTTTTTTTACCAAATCTTTTTCGACACAGTCCCAACCCGATTCTCTTACAGATTAACTCAAGATCAAATCCAAATCCAACCCAATCATGAATTTGGACTTAAATTTAAAACCACGAATAGAAATCCGATCGAGTATATAGGTATTAGAAAAACCCAACTCTTTTCCCAAACTCTCGATCCTATCATCATTTGAACCCATGCCCCATAGCCTGTCGCTGACTTATTCTACAACCCTGGACCGCCGCGCGCTGCCTGTTCTATCGCCGGAGCTATCCTCGACCGCCCTGAGTCACAACAGACGCTTGTAGCAACAGCAGCAAGACTGCGAACCTCCTATATTCCTGGTATCGTTCCTCTTTTCCTACTCCTCTGTTCTTCGCACCAATTGTTTCGTTAGAGCCAACTTAACACCTAGGATACCTTTCAATCATATCTACTTGATTCACGATGAACAAGACACAAATCAATTCCAAAAGAGCCGGCCGTGTTTGGCTCCTATCCAAAGAGTCGTGTTTTGTCTCTATCTTTGGGGCAGCATTTTAAAAAACCGATTAGATATTGCCCTAATCAACAGAACCAATTTCTGTTCTTATCTTCAGAGCGATGGTTTAATCAAAACTGTTTGGATATTGCTCCTGTCAACAGAACTAAACTCTGATCTTATCTTTAGAATGGTGGTTTAAATAAATTGGTTAGGTAATATCCTGAAAAGGTATAGATGCCAGACTGGCTACATGGGATAATCCTACCTCAATGGACTGTGCATCTATACGAGCTGCGCTTCTGGTGAGGCTTCGATGTCACTGCACTTTCGGGCGATGAAGAGACTGTGTTTCGAAGACGACCGATTCAATACGCTTTTGGGCAATAAGGAGACTGTATTTCAAAGACGATGGAGTCTCCTGAAAGAGCCTATTGAATGGGTTGCGCTTCTGGGTTGACGAGGAGACTGTATTTCAAAGACAATAGAGTCACTGCGCTTTTGGGCGACGAGGAGACTATGTTTCAAAGACGACGAAGTCTCCTGAAGGAGCCTATTGAATGGGCCGTGATTCTGGGTTGACATGAGGGAGCTACGCTTCTGGTTTGATCCGAAGTGGCTTTACTTCTGAGTTGAAGGAAATGGCTACACTTTTGATTCGAAGGAGCTAGTTTTTGAAGAAGTCATTGTCTTTAGGAGCAATTAATGGATGAGTCGACATTATCTCCTTTAATTACCGTTGTCTTTTGGGTAATTTTAAGAAGTTCGTGGCCTAGGATTCTATCAAATGAGCCTATTAAATAAGATTCATTGTACTGAGTCCTAGGTTCATCACATTAATTCGGGGTTCCTTGACCGATTGTCACGTGGCTTTGGTGTTGGACCACATTCAGCCTACAAAGGTAAGTTTTTTTCTGAGGAGCCATGTCTACTATCTCTTAGCATTCCCATCGTGATCCTGATTTAGCTTCGAACGGTCGTTGGCCTTGAACAATTCAGCTGTTGGTTGTGGATATCTTCGTTCAAAGAAGTTGTGTTCCTGTAGCAGACCATCTACTGGGTTTCAAGATGCACTTGAGCGTTTGACATAAGGAGTTCGAACTTGAACAATACCTTGAAGGTCTTCGAGGTCCAAGCTACCTAGTCTGGATTTATCGCCAACCTGAAGTGCTACAGGTTATGCTCTGCCTTGCTCAAGAGCCGTAGTAGTGTGGTGAGCGAGCTCCTGCTCGGGCCAATAGCTGCTTTATTAGCCATATTGGAGTTCCTCCGTGTCTAGCAAGAAAGTGTCTAACTCTGACGAGGAAATGATTCTCTCTGACACTGCTGCATGTTTGGAGGGTTGCACACTTTCTGAAGAATGTATACTTGTAGACTTTTATGTATTTTAGTCTTTATATGTAATCATGAAGAATCTGTAATAGATCTTTGTAGATATGATTTAAAAAAAAAAATTTATACACCATTTTTGTACGCCTGCTGTGACTTCGTTACTGTCTTCACTTTTGAGCAACTGTGCTCTCGTGAAGTCATATGCAACAGCTGTTGTCACCTGCGCTTCTGTGCTTGTTGTGTTTTATTTTTCATGCTTCTACAAGACCCCCTTCAAATTGTTTCAAACTTGAATCATGCTCAAAATACTTTGAACAGAAGCATGACACGTGTCCTTTGTAAACAAATATCCAGCACGCTTGCTGACAGGCTGTCGTCACGCTCGGCCTTCAGCATTAAATACCTTGAGTCGTCGTTTTATTAAAAGTTGATGATAACTCCTCATTTTTAGGAAACGTTCATCATGATCTCAACTTTAATTCCCACGTCATTCAAAGAGTCTCTTCGAATACGAAGAGTTTATCTTCATCTGCTTATGTGGCCGCACCCTATGAGTAGGGGGTTGCTCGAAGAGGGAAAAATATTCTCACTTTTTCCTTCCAACATAAGCTTTTCGTCAGAGCTTTCTCCTTTCTTTCGAATCCCTAGCATTTTTGCCATTGCTCCCAAGAGATCAAGAGTTCTGAAAGTTCCCATAGGTGGTGCATCGACTACGAGAAGGGCAACGACAAGCCCTAGACCGATCGGGGGAGCTGCTACAAGCCCGATACAGACTAAGGCATCTATGGCAAACACGAGACAGGCTAAGGGGAAACAACCAATCTCAGAGGCTGCGGATGATGAAGCCTCTCCGATCGTCAATGTCGTAGTGCATGCCGACGTGCGGCTGCCTATCGCGAGTAGGTGTTCTACACCTCGCTGATGCACATGAGCGTTTTACTCTTTGGAGTAGCATCTCGTAGATATGCCAAAGATTTTCTTGCTGATGTGCGTGGGTATTGCTCCTCGGAGTAGTGCCTGAAGATGTACTGAAGCTTTATCAACCGATGCATATGGTCATCTACTTTGTATAAAGTAGCTAATTTAAAATATGCTAAAAAAGTTTGCTGACACACAGGGCCACTAAGTAGCGTCTGCGCTTTTACATGTTCGCACAGTACCGTTAAGTAGCATATGCGCTTTCTCTTGCTTGCAAAGTGCCACTAAGTAGCATCTGCGCCTTCGCTTATACGTGTAGTGCCACTAAGTAGCGTCTACATGGATACTCGCTCGCGACGTGCCACTAAGACGTACGTGTCTGCACCGATGCTATAGAAAATACTTAGTATATATTTTTCTGACATTCGTTTTTCATGTCTTCGTGTAGTTTTCTGTGACTACGCCCCTTTTAGTGACATTCTCTTTGGTTCCTCCGTCTGCGCGTTAGGAATCGACATTGATGAGGTGCTTGTTGCGCCTGCCCGGAAGTTGATCGCTAAGGCTCAAACATAGGGACGACTGTATCAGATACGGGAGCAACTGGATGGTTACTTCCTCCGTATGTTAGACCGAGGTAAGTTGGCCCCTTCTCATCTTGGTGGCATGGAGATGCTAAAGCCTCAGTTTCTTTTTAGCGACCAACTATATTTGAAGGAGACGAACCTCTTGGAACTCAGGCTTGGTACTTTGAGAATAACGGCCATCCTTTGCATGTCCCATCGACCAATCGACACCTGCCACTTTCGATCTTTTTTATTTTGCTGAAAAATGATGCATGGAATGGGACCTGACTCCGACCTAGGGGGTTTAATCACAGGCCGCTTTATAGTGGACCAGGGTTCTAAAAGAAGAGATACTTTACGGCCGTCCGGGGTGGAGCATCATATACCTTGCAGGTGCTGCTTCCTGGTCACAGGCTCAGCGACCTTCCCGTAGACGTCCATCCGTTTCGGGCCTCTATTTTTGCCAACCGGCTTATGGCAGCTGGATGCACATACCCAACTTGACTCTACCAGGTCGAGGGTTGGGTTCATTATGGAAAGAAGTAGAGCGACTTGATCCGATGGACATTGGATACTTATAAGCAATATCTGATGGATGCTGGTTTACGCCACGCTATTAAGGCTGCTGAATATGGTATTCCTATCAATCGATCTTTGTTCTTGGCCCTGTTGGAGTTGCACAACCACCATACTGAGACTTTCTTCATGCCATGTTGAAAGATGGGATTAGCCCTCCACGAGATGTTTGCCTTCTCGAAGCTATCTTGGGGTGGGTATCCGTATGAGGAATACACCCCTAGTAATGACAGCTCATGGGGTTAGAAAACAAGTGCCCCGAGATGATGGCAATATACAGGGAGCTGCTTTGTCATCATCAAGCGTGCATGCATCAAGACTCTGCGAAGAGTCAACCCCACCTTTATCAATAAAGAAAGTACATCTTCACGCAGGAACCGTCGGTGCCCGACATAGTTTGCTTTTTAACTCGCAGAGTGTACACCACTTATGAGGTGGAAGACATGATGGAGGAAGTGAAGGTGTCAGCTCCTTCGATGGATGCTAAGGGAAACCCACCTCCATGGTCCATAATTAATTTTGCCAGAACTTGACCGCCTTGAGTCAGAAAGCGGCGCTGGCTGCCTTCTTGATGTTGTGGCTAAGAATGTCCATTGTGCCTAGATGTACGAGCTCGGTAGGGCGAGTCAACCGGGAGCTTATCCTATCGGCCGTGAGATTGGCCAGGCCAATTCCTAGCTCTTCTCTTTGCTATGGTGTGCAATATACTTCGAGGCTTGCGGGAGCTCTCAGAGAAAATAATTAAATATCGTGGGTGTAGCAAAGAATTCCCTCGAGTGGAGCTTCCCTATCATTATCTGATGGCTTGGTTAGCGTTGTATCATAATCATTTCTTCCACCATCGAAGGCTATAAGGAGGGAGATACGACCCTGCGCAACTATCACTGGACAAAGTGGGTCCATACCAGCGTCCCTGCTTGCAGACGGGCATTGAACCATTTATACGGCTATAGTTTCAACATGATTTTGCCTTCCTACAGCGGCTACCTTGCAGGTGATGAGCCGGTCGATCGGGAGGGCAAAAGGCACGAGATGACCATTGGTTCCTTCCGTTGGTTATTATCTATTCGTCCCTCGCACTTAGTGTAACGAAACCAAAACCGGGTGTACCTGGAGCCCTATCTGCCAAGCCGGTTTGCGTAGCAATTTGGCAATAACCAGACGATAATGAACAATCCCAGCCAGTGTCTTGGTTACGAGTGGAGTTTGTTGGACGGCGCCCGTATGTGGCACTATTATAACGCCTCATATACTGGGGCAAAATTTTTGATCCCTGGGATGCACGAGAAATCCCATGTCTTATACTCTGCTGTAAAGTTGTACTACTTAATGAACAACTTTTCATTAGGTTATGATCGAGGGAGAAGTTTTATTGCAGGCACGAAGTTCAAAAAGTTTCAGTTGGCACCTAAAGTTGCGAGTAGCAGGTCCTCGGATGGTTCCAGCATTTCTCGGGAGAGAAGGGAGGATGCGGCGCCTCTAAATTCCCTGCCGAAACATCGAGCTCCTTCGGCGATGAGACCTCCTTCTAAGAAAGTCAAACGTGTTACATTTAAGCGACATGTCTTACCGTAGCAGAGTGCACTGCCTGTTACATCGTCTTCACAGGTATATTTCAGTTCTTTTTTTATTTAATTTTTTACCTACGGCTCTCCATTTATCACTGTTTTGCTATTTCAGGCGAAGAAAAAATTGGGGTGGTCAGAGACACTCAGGGAGTTTCCCGAGGAGGATCTGTCAGCTGCAGCAGCTGAGGCTGTTCGGCCAGAAGAGGTTCCTTCTCCTGTCTTATTTAATTATGAGACTCGGGACTTTTCAAAGCTTAAAGCTTTGTACCAAACAGTGGCTTCCGTTGTAATACCCGGGGTTGGCCCTGCATTTTTCGAAGGTATAGTTCGGGAACCTCGACTTGAGCCGGGTCATTCGGTCGAGGGTGCTGAAGGTATTGCCGCTGGTTCCCCTAGGGAGCCTCCTCTTCACGAAGATGAAGAGGAAACATTGGTTAAAGAATTAGTCATGGCGTACATTAGACCTCGGCCCTAGGAGGTGGTTGAAAAGAATATCGGAGGTTCAACGGCAAAAATCGTTGACGAGCTAGCTGGCCGAGCTGTTGAAGAGCTAGTCAAGATGACCATCGAATAGTTAGTCGATGAGGTCATTATAAAAAGGCCCATGAGGCTTTTGAAGAGTTTGCTGATATGGTCCTCGGAGAAACGATCGAGGAGACCGATGTAGAATAAGTTGACACGGCCAATGGTGATTCAATGATTGAGATTCCAATCGAGGTGGCTACTGAGGTAGCAGTTGATGGTGCTGCTGATGAGCCCATCGATGAAACCAATAGAAGCCCGGTTAAGGAGACCGTAGAAGAACTGGTCGAAAAGGCCGCTATTGAGCCGGTTGCTGAAGCACCCTCTAATGCGGTCACCACAGAACTGCTCGAAGAGGCTGCCATTGAGCCGACCGTTACAGACTTCATCGAGAAGACCGCCGAGGAGAAGTCGGTTGCTGAGATTGTTCAAGTGCCAGTTTACACAGCTTCAGTCGTAAAAATGATTGAATAACCGGTTAGGGAGCCAGCTGAAGAGCCAGTAATGCATCAGACGGTGTTGGCACACACTGTCTCTGTAGCACCGATAGCCTCCATTCCAGTCATGGCAATAGCTCCTCCGACTGTGATAACTAGGCACGTATTGGCTGCCATTGTTGCTCCGGGACCTTCTATTGCTACATCTCTGGTGATCCCGATGGGTTTGGCTAACAATACTTACTATGCTAACGTCATTCTAGGCACCTTTAATCATGCCTTGAAGCTCGATATAGAGGGTGTCTTGAGGGATAATCAATCGCTTCGACAGGCTCGATCGGCTGTAATGGCTCAACTGGTGGCCTTACACGATTATCCAGAGTACGAGGCAAAGGCAGACGCGATAGAGGCTCTCTGAGCAGAATTAGAGGCCACCGTCATAATGCTTCAAAATCTTGAGCGTGATCTTTCGACCCTGGCTGCCGTAGAGCTAGAGAAGATGGCCCCCGAACTTTTTCAACACGAGCAAAAGAATCATGCCCTGACTGACATACTTGTCGAGGTCGAGGCTGAAATTGAAGAAATGACTGATGCCGAAGAGGTTCAGGTTTGCCGTTGCACAGCTTTGGAGAAACAGTGTGAAACCCTCCGATAGCAGAATCGGCAGTTAGCAGAGACGTTGGCCCTTGCCGAGAGTGAGTTGGACATGTCAAGGGACCAGCAGGAGGTCCTTTGCCAACGATTCGAGACCCTGGCTCGAAAGAAGGAAATTATTGGCATACGTCAAGCAGAGTTGGACCTTGTACGCCAGAACTTGTCCCAGCTCGAAGATATGGCCGCTCAACGTCAGGAGGCAGAGCGTCGAGCCAAATACTTGGTTGGGCCCCAAGTTACTCTTTTGAAGAGCTGACTGGAAGAACTCCTGCATCGGTCATCCCAATGCTGATGCCTTTGTTGTCTTTTGTATTTTGCTTTTTGAGAGACACTTTTGTAGCAAAGAAAGAAAAACTTTCCATTTTATGATGCACTCACTGTTGACTACAATACATTTTACTTTCAATATCCAACTAGAAAACCAAGACCTACCAATCATACACAACGCACTGCATCTAACACTCAACATGCTAGATATCATTATTGCGGCACCATTGGTCATATCTCTCCTGCATGTAGAGTTAAAAAGTTTGTTGATTTTGCATGGATATCAAAGCTAACATTTCAGGACCCTACAAGAAATGGGTACCAAAAGTTTTATCTGTAAATTCTTTTGTCGGTGGAACACCCTACGTATGCTAGAAACAAATGGATCCTCGACAGTAGTTGCTCACGGCATATGACCGGTGATGCTTCATTATTCGCAATATTGTCGAAGAAGAAAAAAGGATACATCTCCTTCGGTAATAATCTTAAAGGGTATATAGTAGGTATCGGCAATATTGGTAAGGC